>CM041776.1:350518617-351118617 GCA_023374045.1 Limonium bicolor | reverse complement strand
AGAAATATAATTCAAGAATAAATTTATGATCGATCTAAAGGAAAAAAATTCTGAAATAACACAAAGGGACAAAAAAATACCCATATTAACCTCCCTCCCAAACTAATTCCTGAAATAACACTCCCGAGAGAAATCGTCTCTTCAAGAGACGATTTCTTTAATTGTCGAAGAAGAAATCGTCTCTTGAAGAGACGATTTCACTTTTTCCCCACGCCACGTTGGCGATGAATCAGCAGGATGGTGGGCAAGGTGAAATCGTCTGTTGAAGAGACGATTTGTAGAATTGTCTCTTCAACAGACAATTTCTTGTTTCTACGATGCGCGTGAGAAAACGCGAGAAAGTTACAGTATTACTAATGAAATCGTCTTTGGAAAAGACGATTTCACGGGTTCCAGGTACTTAGCCGATTTTTTCCTTTCCCTTCCTCATTCTTTCTTTCCCCTTCTCTGTCGAACATCCCTCCCAAGCAGCAGCGAAGACTGAAGTCGTCACCGCCCTGCTGCCTGTGTTCACCGGAAAACACCTCCGCCGCCGCCAAGCTCCGGCGCCACCAGCCTGCAACAACATCCCTTGTTAGTTTCAACACTTACATCAATATTTAAGGTAATTTCTAACCCTAGAAAATTAGGGATTGTGAAAAAATTAGGGATTCTTAAATAATTGTTAAATTAGTAACTTATTATATGTGGTTATGTGTTAAAGTGTAGTGGTGATGGAATATTGATGAAATTCTAGTGATAATTGATTTTTGATTTGTGAAATTTTGGTGAATATGGATTGTTTGTGAAATTTGGAAATTTTAGAATTTTGTGAAATTAGTGAATGTTGGGAAATTGTGGGTGTTTGTGGAATTATGTGAGATTGTGAATGTTGCGAAATTAATTGTTTGAAGTGTTTAAGTAATTATATGCAATTGATAAGGTTGAATTGTAGAATTAGTTGTTGAATGCTAGTGTATTACAATATTATAGTGTTTGTTTATTATTTTTGGTTTTGTTTATTTACAATCAGCCAAATGGTGGAACGGTTGATTAAATTTGTGAATTATGAATGGTGTTTGCAAATAGGTGGATATGTCCGCCGTTATCCAGTTCTTATGTTGTATTAGTGGCAAAATTGTTTATGGGGCAAACGGAGCTGATTACGAGGGTGGGAAGAAGAAGCTCCTCATGGTTAGTGTCGACACCAATTATGAGCAGCTTATTGCTCAGATTGGTAGTCGTTTCGGTATCGACTTGTGCACCCATGAAGTGACGGTGTCACAAAGGATGGGTCAGACAAAGAATGACGGAACCACAAAGTGGACAGTGATACCCATCGATGACGATGGGGATATTCAAAATGCCATGTTCTACTGTCAGAGTGAAGGGCCACGAGATATATTTTATGAATTGTACGTTGAAGTACATGAAAACCGACAACCACAAACACTTCTCACTTCCTCATCTTATCAACACCAAGCCCCTCCAAGCTTCACACCACCTGAAAACCTAACCCCTTTGCCTTCTTCATATCCCACACATCAAACACAAAACATCACAAACACTTCTCTTATACTTAATGCTCCTCCTGAAGCTGAAACCTACTTACATACACAAGACCATTCATCATAACCAATACCCGTTGTAGATCCTCTCGAACATGACATTAGTGATGAACTTGGACACTTTGATGATGACGGCGACTTGCGGGAAGACTTCGAGGAGGATGAGATGGAAGGGTTTGAAGGTGGCTCATCCAATGATGATGATGATGGTGCCGATGATGCCACACCGACAGATGTGGCTACTGCTGTGGTCACTACCACCACCGGGGATGGTGATGCTTCTCTTGTCCATCCATACCCGTTCTACAACGCCGGTGGTGGTAGTGGTATTATCAGGTGGGAGGAGGAACAAGAATTGGAACTGGGAGATTGGAGCTACAACGATCACTAGTAGAAAAAAGATTTTAAATGACGCACTTTAAACCATGGTTAAACAAATAACCGTCATTTAAACATTATAAACCACGGTTCAAGGAAGAACCGTCGTTTATGTGGCATGCTTCATCAGATATATGACGGTTTAATAAATAACCGTCGTATATAATTACACCGCTTAGAGCAAAAAACGACGGTTGCATTGGAACTGTCGTATAAAGTACTTATAAACCACGGTTCTCTATGAACCGTCATTTTATGTGTTGCGCCAAAACTTTAAAACCACGGTTTTTTTAGAACCGTCGTTTATTGCTCCCGTCCCATAGGCTTTAAACGACGGTTTCTAAACTAACCGTCGTTTAAAAGTTTTTTACTTACCCCCCCCCCCCCACACCCCATTTTCTTCTTCCTTTGGCTTCTCTCTCGTGCGATTTCCCCGTCTTCCATTTTCATCGTCGAGCTTCTCCTCCGCCATCAAGCCCTGTCGCCGTCGAGCTTCTCTTCCGCCATCAAGCCCTGTCGCCGTCGACCTACTCCGTCGCCCTATATACGGAAACCTCTTGGGATACACAATTAAAGGAGCTCTAGCGTGCCCTATATGTGGAGATAGAACTTGGCATATATGGTTAAAACACAGTGGGAAAAATGTGTACATGGGCCATCGGAAATTCCTCCCGAAAGGTCACAAATACCGTAAGATGACAAAAGAGTTTGATGGAAAAACGGATCATGCAGTCGCACGACCACCACTATCTGCTGCTGAGACTTACAATCAGTTGAAGAATGTTGTGAACAACTTCGGTCCACCAATTAAAGCCACTGAAAAGAGCATCTGGAAGAAAAAATCAATATTTTGGGAACTTGAATATTGGCAACATTTAGAGGTGAGACATTGCATGATGATGCTATGCACGTGGAGAAAAACATTGGTGAAAGTGTATCTGCGACACTACTAAACGTGAAAGGAAAGACAAAATACCATTTAAAGGGTAGAAAAGATCTGGTTGAATTGGGTATACGGGAAGAACTCGCGCCACAACAAAGAGGGAAAAGAACATTCTTGCCTCCCGCTTGTCATACATTATCCAAAGAAGAGAAAATAAGTTTTTGTAGTTCTCTTCGTCATATTAAAGTGCCATCTGGTTACTCATCGAACATATCAAGTTTGGTATCAATGTCTGATCTTAAATTGGTAGGGATGAAGTCTCACGACTATCATGTGCTGATGCAGCACTTACTTCCGGTTGCAATCCGTGGGATCCTTCCAGCTGATGTCAGGAAAACTATTACAAATTTATGTGTTTTCTTCAAAGGAATTTTGTGTAAAGTGCTTGATGTGGAGACGCTGGATAAACTACAGAATGACCTTGTGATCACCATGTGTCAGTTGGAAATGTATTTCTCTCCTTCGTTTTTTGATATTATGGTGCATCTACTTGTTCATCTTGTTAGAGAGATCAAACATTGTGGTCCGTTATACCTTCGATACATGTATCCGTTTAGATATATGGGTATACTGAAAAAGAAAATGAAAAACCGTCGGCGTCCAGAGGGAAGCATAATTGAAGGGACAGTAACAAGAGGGGTAGTTGACTTCTGCACTCACTACTTACACGGTGTTGATGTTATTGGATTACCAAAAGCAAGACATGATGGCAGGCTTAAAGGGGTTGGTACCTGTGGGAAAAAATTATGCAGAGTTGATATTGATACATTGAACAAGGCACATCTGGTTGTGTTGAATCATGCTGAAGTTGTTGAACCGTATTTCGATGCACACCTAGCCTACCTCAAAACAAAACACCAACGATGAGTAATGCCAAATTAAAAAAAGAGCAGAATGCGACATTTGTTAAGTGGTTCAAACATAAGGTGTTGTATGAAGATTCAAGGAACGTGGATGAAATGATGCAGTTGTTGGCCCTTGGTCCAAATCTCGATGTGTTGTCTTATGAAGGATATGATGTAAATGGATTTTCTTTTTACACTGAACGTCAAGATTGTAAATCGACAAACCAGAACAGTGGTGTGCATCTTATCGCTTCACAAGACATTTTCACAGGAACAAGTCGTAATACACTGAAGAACGAATATTATGGTGTTATTGAGGATATCTGGGTCTTGAATTACACTAGTTATGAAACTTGCGTATTTCGTTGCAAATGGGTGGACAACAAACAGGGATATCGTGAGGAGGATCATGGTATGAAGCTAGTTGATTTAACGACAGCGGCTCCTACTGATGAACCCTTTATTGTTGCATCAAAGGCAAAACAAGTATTCTACTGTCGTGATCAGTGTAATCCTATATGGTCTATTGTAATGCAGAGTAAAAGATCGATAGTTGGGATTGATAATATTGTTGATGAGGATGAATACGATTGTGAAGATGAAACAGATGTACCTATTCGGTTGCCGATGGAGGTAGATAATGTAACTAATTTTGAATATCGAAGGTCCGACCACAATGAAGGATTGTGGATTGAACGATGAATTTATTTTGTAAGTCGATTGACAATATTATATTATTTCATTTTTGTCATGTTTCAATATTTGATTCAGTAGATGTTCGTATTAACCTTGTTAATTATTGATTATTTTTCAGATTATGGATCCTGACGATAGATTCTGAAATACCCCGTAATTAAAAACAGTGATTAATTAGGCTAATTATATTTTTAAAGGCTTAATTACACTAAAATAAATATGAGGGAACAAATCCCGAAGAAAACGGACCCTTAAAATGGGTTAAAAGCATAAACGAACCTTAAAGCGCGTTTTTCGAGGAAACCGGGAAAACGTGACTTTAAGCGGGTCAAATAGACTCGTAACAATTTTGGTCAACTAAATAGTCACTAATAAATATTAGTGAAGCTTTAGAACCAATAAAATTAATTAAACGAGAAAATTCCGGAAAACGGGTACCGGTTAGTGAAAACTGTAACAACCGGTAAGTTGTGGGGTGAGAATGCAAATAAATAAACTTAGTGTGTCCACTTGTGCAAATAAAAATAAAAAAATGGGCAGTGTGTGTGTAGGGGAGCCGGCCAGCCCTCTCTCTCACTCTCCTTAATTCTCTCTTATTTGCTAAAAGACAAGAAAATAAGTAAAAAGCAAAAACCTCACTCTCTCTCCTATCCCCACCTCTCTCTCACGTTGGCATCCCCCTCCTTCTCTATTCTCTCTGATTTTCTTCTTACCCATGCGACAGCCATGGTGAATTGAAGAACCCACACAAAACTCTTCACTTCTCTCCTCTTGTCCAAGCTCAATACTTGTCCAAACTCAAAACAAAATACACCATTGGAATCCCCTTGGCAAGGAGAGCATTTCTATCTTTCCAAAAATCGAAAAGGACCATTTTCGTTTTTGAGGGTTCCCACCATTTGAAGATTTGAAGCCACCATTAGAAGCACCTTCACCTCCTTATCATCTTGAGGTAAAAAGTAGTTCGAAAATCCATCGTTTCTAGCCCTCATTAGCATTTTAAGAATTTCCATGTTTTTGAACTCTTGGCTCTTTGTTGCTTCAGCCGATTTTGGCTCTTCCTTGGGCTGGGAATATTGTTCTCTTGCTAGGCAAGAACTACATTCATCCATTGGAAGGTAAAACTCTTTCCTAAACCCTAAACCATTAAATTCTAGGGTTAGTGCAAAAAAATGAATGTTAAATGGTAGTGTGTATTGGTATGGTGGTTGTAGTATTGTGCATTGTGTGAGGAAGAACAAAGAAGAAGAAAAGAGGAGAAGGAAAGGAAAGAAGAAAGAAAACTAGAAAGAACAAGGTAAAGCCTCTTACCTTGAACTAGTTTGTATTGTGTAATGTAACAGTTTTGGAGTAGTAAAATGAGTAATGAGTAGTAAGTATATTGTAGCATGAGGAGGAATGATGTTGTAACAGTTTTGAAGTTGTTAAATGAGTTTTGGAAGCTTGGGAAAACATTGGGTATTGATTGAGTAGGTGCAGGAATTTATGTTGTGGTAGTAGTGTTGGATTGGGAGTATGATGTATAGTATAAACAGGTTGTAAGAATGTGGAGTTGTGAGCTGAAATAATGTGTGGAGAATGTTAAAAATATAGGGGAGACTATGGCAAAATTTGTGTAGAAATGAGAGGACTTAGGTTGTTAAGAAGAAGAAGTATTTGGAGAGTTTAAAAGGAGTGTATATTAGCTTGTAACAGATTGGAAATGAGTTCGTAAATGGAAGGAAACTAGAGTGTAAGATAATGCATTTTGGATGCTAGGAGTAGCATTAGTTGAAGGAGTATTGAAGTGTAAGAGTTAAGGTAAAAATCTGTAACATAAGTGTGAGGAAACTAGTATAAGTGTTGAAAATGTAATGAGGAAAATGTGTAAGTGAATGTAAGGATTGAGTGATAAGTTTGGTGGATGAATTAAGGTGATTTAGAGTGTTTAATTAGTGCTAAATCATGTGGGGAAGTATTGGTAAGGACTAGGGAAGCAATAGGTGAAATTGGGGAAAGAAAAATAAATCTGTAGCAATGTTCTGGAACCGTCCGACCCAGCGTCTGGATCGGACGTGGGTCGGACATGGCTTAAAGAACGAGAATCAAACCTTCTGGAACCGTCCGACCCAGAGCCGTGAGTCGGACGTGGGTCGGACGGGCCTTAAAAATCAACAGGAAATCTTTCTGGAATGGTCCGACCCAGGCCGTGAGTCGGACGTGGGTCGGACGGGTAAAATTTTTCTTCTTCGAAGTTTCTGACTTCGTCCGACCCAGAGGTTGGGTCGGACGTGGGTCGGACATGCCTTGGATGACAAATCGAAACTTTCTGGAATGGTCCGACCCAGAGGGTATGGGTCGGACGGAATAGTGCTGGGTCGGACGGGAGTAATTTCAGAGGACGAAAACCTACTGGAATGGTCCGACCCAGGGTTGGGTCGGACGGTGGGTCGGACGGCCCAAACACTTACAAAAAAAAAATGTGTTTTAATTATATGACTATAGTAATCATATATACATATATATATGCCTATATACCTATATGCATATATATGTAGTAATGCACCGTTGATGGAGTAATAATGGTAAGGGAGTAAGTAAGTTTGTAAGAAAACAAGTTTATGAGGTAGTAAAGAAAAGAAGGATTTAATAACCAATGATGAATGTAAAGAAGTAGTAAGTATACATTGAAAATATCAATGAGGGAGTAAGTAGATCAATAATAGATCATTGATCATACTACTTCATGTATGTATAGGAATCAAATAGTTGATCTCCAAGGGAACCGGTAGGACGTGTTCGACGGTGAACGGTATGATTTCCTCATGCCCTGTATCCTAACTTGGTTACCCCGATTTGTGTGTTTATGTGATCGCCAACAAGATAAATGCATGAATCGGATTTATATTGCACTTACATGTGTTTGAACTATATTGTTCTTGTTTGTTGCTCTTGAACATTTAGTTTGTATAATTCATGAAATGTATGAATGGAAATGAAGCGTATGTGTAAGTATGAGTACTTGTGTATGTATGTATGTACGGAAGTAAGTATGGACTTCTACTAATTCCTAACAACCTAACTCCTGACATGAGTAATGAGTAAAATGGAATGAGTAGAAGCCCGATATAGTTTCGGCCACGCGTGAGGATAAGGAACCACAAGAGGTTGGAACCGAATCCTGGCTATGATCTTTTCCTTGGACCAATTCCCTTTGTATGGGTAGCATCCTGGATTAGTGGGCCACCCTAAAGCCCGGTGGTGGGAGGTAGTACTCCCTGCCCGGAGGTCATACCGACTTAACTGGAAGTAAAGTATGTAAAAAGTATGTATCGTATTTGTATTGGTCTTGACTATTGTAAGTCATTGACCCGGAGTAAAAGTATTGAACACCCGATTAACCCGGTGTGTAATAAGGCTAACAAGACCTTGTAAGTAATGGAGAATTGTATCTCCGTGATGCGGTGAGTATGGTAAGTATGAATGAATGACTTGTATTGTATTCCTTGTATGTATTGTATGTATGTATGCTTGGTAAAATGAATGTATTGTATTGTATTGTATTGTATTGAATAAAGCATGTATGTATGTATGAATGAAACGAACCGCATGTACTCGACCAAATAGTTGGCGTACCCTCGCTAGTACGCGGGGTATGCGGTTATCATATGCAGCGTAAGCTGACCCCCTAGGGGGAATGTTTTTACTCCACAGGTACCCGCGAGGCGTGAAGGTAAAATAGGGTCAAGATGTGATTCTTTTTGGAGTAGTGGTAGAATTGAAACGGTGTACTGAGTTGTACACGGCTAAAGCCTTTTTGAGTAGCCGGTGTACCATGTGGTACACCTTTTTGGACATTGAACTCTTAATTGGATAGTAAGGAGAGGTTGTATAAACTCTTCATTTTTGGGAAGTAGTCATGGAATGTAATTTGCCTAACTTGGATACTCGGTAATCATTTGTAAGTAAGTATTTGGCATTGTAAGGTATGTAGTATGTATTTGGTTTATTCTAATCGTCAGACCGATACAGTAAGTAGTAGTAGCCTTGTTGGCCTTGGATGCCTAACGGCGTTGTATCACCCGCCGGGAGTAAGTAAGTAAGCAAGTATTCCGCTGCGAGTAAGGTAAGTATGGGAACGATTAAAGGATTATGAAAGGATTAGCGGTCGGGGTGTTACAAAAAGTGGTATCAGAGCGAAGTATCGCTCTGCTGATTAGACTCTTAAGTGTAGTGATTACCGAGTTAGGATTTCAACCGTCATAAGACGGATATTTAGAAACCTAACTAGGAACTACCGTTGTTAACAACGGATACCCTTAACGTCTGCAAAGACGATACCATTGCTTGAATGAAGACCATGAGGTCATAGTATCGCAACATCTAATGTAATCCACACTTGTTCAGATGTCAGGACGAGGTCGAGGCCGGCCTAGAGGAGAGGCATCTGATGGACCGGGCGCGCAGACGATAGCTGAGATCGTCGCCGCCACGGTAGCGCAGATGCTACCGCAAGTAATCACGACTGTACAGCAAACACAGCAGCAGCAGCAGTCCGACCCACCTCATCCCCGAGAAACGAACTGGGTAAAAGCTGTCGCCGACCTTCGACCTGCTTGTTTTAGAGGCGAGAGCGACCCCCCCGCCAAGCTCGAGGCCTACCTCTCCGAGATGGAGACGGCCTTCGAGACACTTGAGACTCCCGCTGGAGTCCGAGTGAGGATAGCTGCGTACTACCTCAAAGACGCGGCTATGGACTGGTGGAAGCTCGTTAAGGCCGAGCACATAGCTGACCCTGCTTTCGGATGGGAAGCATTCACCTCTCTCCTCCGATCTAAGTACTACCCCGAGCATGTCAAGACCAAGAAAAGGCTTGAGCTCGATGCACTAAAGATGACCGAGAAGATGACGGTTGATGAATATTACCGCACCTTCACCTCTCTCTCTCGACTTCTACCCGACCTTGGGTATACCGGCCAAGTCTTGGTCGACCGCTTCTACGGCGGATTGAGCCATCGACTCCGGTATGGCATGGGCTTCACTCGGTTTACCTCCCTTCAGGTAAACAAGTTGAACCCTTAAAAAGCCATGAGTAATGTGAATTAGTATTCCCGTATGTAAATGTAACCTAATGCCTAAGTAATTCAGGAGTGTTACCACGCTGCATCTCGAGTTGAGATCACCTGCCAGCTGAGAGGTGAGGAACAAGCGCTGAAGCGCAAGGTGAGCGGCAAGGGTAACCGTAAACGAAGAACAAAACCAATCCAAACCCTGGAAGAAAAGGAAGGGAAGCACTCCCACCAGCAGAAAAATACATCCGGAGACGGCGGTGCCCATGCTGAGAAGGGCAAGGCAACTGAGCCTTACAGATTGCCTACACCGCACCAGTGGCAGCGAAGCCACTGAGGTCTCAGCCCTACAGGGGTAAGAAACCGAAACCGAATTAGTACACTTGTGAAATTGTAAGTATATAGAGTATTGTAAGTATACCAAACCTTGCTAACTTGAAAGCTATAGGTTCTGGATTTGGCCAAGGAAAGAACCAATCCGATGGCCGCAGCTACATCTGCCGTAACTGCAACAAGGATCATCCCGGCACAGATTGCCAAGGAAGGGAGATCCGCTTCTATACTGCCAGAAACCGGGCACCGTGCCAATGTGCCCAGAGAACTCTAAGCCCAAGGGCAACTACCAGGGCTACAAGCAGCGTGAGGGCAAGGAGCTGCATCTGATGCTCATGCCCAGCATACCTCACAGGGACAGGGATCCCGAGGTCCGCAGAAGGGCGCACCGCAGAGGCAGCCGCCCTACACATCATTGACCGTGATGGGACCGGGACTAAGTCCGGCCCAGGTAACTACCGTAACCTTTAATCCTTGAAAAGCATGTCTAAAGTAGTGAAGTAACTGTATGAGTAAATGTATGAATGCGTAAGTACTTGAAGTATGAAATTGAGCATGAGTAAGTAACGTGGAAGTATGTATTGAGCATGAAATGAATTAGTAAGCCTAGAACTTATTCTAGATGAATTTACCACCTTAGGGAAATTCCATATCTGTTACCCAATACCTTCAAACTCACCTCATGAAGAGATCGACATCGCCAATCACCACTTCAACAACGAACAGTGTCAGGTCATCCGCCCAGGTATGATTTTATTAAAAGGATACCTGACACCCGAAGCACAAATTTCAATCATCCGACGATGCAACGAGTTAGGAACGGGTCCAGGAGGATTTTATACACCCGAATTCCCCGGTGGAGCTACAATGAAGCTGAAAATGATGTGCTTGGGAAAGGACTGGAACCCTTATACCAAGACATACCAAACAACGCGAGCAGGAGACGGAGCAACACCTCCAGCAATACCCCCAGAATTCCAAACGCTTGTCACACAAGCTGTAGAAATTGCACAACAATGTGAAGATGAACCAATCCCTGCACTTGAAGCAGATCTTGTATCGTCAACTTCTATGAGAAAGAAGGACGACTTGGCTTACACCAAGACAAGGACGAGACAGCGGAATCTCTTGAACTAGGAGTGCCCGTAGTGTCTTGGTCCATTGGTGATGACGCCGTATTTTGTATAGCGAGCGGAAGCGTGTGGACCTCGCAGAAAAATTGGTATTGAGATCAGGAGATGTTCTAATCATGGGTGGAAAATCAAGGTTGCTGTATCACGGGATCCAGAAGATCAAGTTGAATACGGCACCACCGGCAATAATCAATGCCACACACATGATACCAGGACGCCTGAACCTTACCTTTAGAAAGTATTAATCTTGTAGTAGCATGTAATCCAGTAGTAACGTGTATTAGAGACACAGTATGTATGATGGTTGGTTATTCAATAAAAGCAGAGTTGGTTATTAAATTCCACTTGCGTTCCACCATCTTTACTTATAATCTCATGAATCAATAGGTTGTGGACTCGGTACCGAAGGTAACCTGAGCATCCTCACCGAAGAACAAGCCGGCAAGAGCGGCACCATTCTAACGGGAACATTCCCAGTAAACGGCATCGAAGCCTCAGTATTATTCGACTCCGGCGCCTCTCACACCTTCATATCGCCATCTCTTGCGAAGAAGTTGGGGCTAGATGCGGATGAGCTACCAAATTCTTGGTTACTCTCCCATCGAAGGAGCGGGTACAATGTACCAAGTATTACAAATCAGCCACCATTCAAATCAAAGGTGAAGCGTTTCCCATTTCCTTCATTGAATTCAACGGATTGGGATTCGACTTAATTATTGGAATGAACTGGTTGGAGCGGCACAAGGGGAGAATCCTATGCGCCGAGCACCGATTGCTGCTCAAGAGTCCATCTGGGGTCACTGTTTCATACCGCCAGAGACCGAGAGAGCCTTCAACTACAGTCATCTCCGCCATGGCAATGTATCGGGAGCTCAGAAAAGGGCATGAAGTGTATTTATGTCACGTGCAAGACCTGGAGAGAGATCCAGAGTTCAGTGACGAGGTAGCAGTAGTCTCAGAATTCCCTGATGTATTTCCGAAAGAGCTACCTGGTATGCCACCACAGAGGGCGGTAGAATTTGAAATCGATCTTGTACCGGGTACTGGTCCCATCGCTAGGGCACCATACCGTATGGCACCGGCAGAAATGGCAGAACTCAAGGAACAGCTACATGATCTTCTCGACAAAGGGTTTATACGCCCGAGCGTATCACCCTGGGGAGCACCGGTCCTCTTCGTGAAGAAGAAGGACGGTAGTCTCCGCCTCTGCATCGACTACCGCGAATTGAATGCGGTCACTGTAAAGAACAAGTACCCATTGCCACGCATCGACGACCTGTTCGATCAGTTGAAGGGAGCATCCGTCTTTTCTAAGATTGATCTCCGATCCGGTTACCACCAAATTGCTATCAAAGAGCAAGACATTCAGAAAACAGCATTCCGAACAAGATATGGCCACTACGAATTCACGGTGATGCCATTCGGTTTGTCTAATGCACCAGCCAAATTCATGGACCTAATGAATCGGTTATTCAGTGATCAGCTGGACACTTCAGTAGTAGTATTCATTGACGACATCTTGTGTATTCGAAGTCACCAGAAGAGCATGAAAACCATTTGAGAAAAGTACTTGAGACACTGCGCGAGAACCAGCTGTATGCGAAGTTCTCCAAATGCGAGTTTTGGCTAGATCAGGTATCTTCCTCGGTCATGTCATCTCGAGCGCGGGCATTTCAGTAGATCCATCCAAAATTGAAGCAGTGCGATCATGGCCTAGACCTAAGACTGTTACCGACATCCGGAGCTTTCTTGGTTTAGCCGGTTATTACCGGAGGTTTGTAAAGGACTTCTCAAAAGTCGCTAAGCCCATGACGTCATTGATGAAGAAAGATGCACCCTTTGTATGGACAAAGGAGTGCGAAGTATCCTTCCAGAAATTGAAAGACTCATTGACCTCAGCGCCAATTCTCACACTTCCAGAGGGTACATAGGGATTTGAGGTGTATTGTGATGCATCGGGCAAGGGCATGGGATGCGTACTCATGCAGCATGGCAAGGTAGTAGCCTATGCTTCTCGCCAGCTGAAAAAGCATGAGGAGAATTACCCGACACATGATCTAGAGTTAGGAGCCATTGTCTTCGCCTTGAAGATATGGCGACACTATCTCTATGGGGTAAGCATCACCATCTATTCCGACCACAAATGTAACACCCCTACTGATTCGGCTCCTAAATATCCTATAACTGTCGCACATCATATAAATCGCAGCGGTAAATAAAAGACTGTCGCCCTACTGGTGTCACTGTTATCACTCGCCCATACGAGTGACAACGATTTACCTGATAATCAACTTGCGAAACGTATTCCCGCAGTGACCACAAGAGATAGATAGTAGTACTTAAACAACTAAAACAAATCTAACAACAACAATTATTACAGACCGTGAGCATCTAAACCAAATACACCTCGGTTAAACAATCCGAATCCAAAGCAACCTGAGTATCACACCGTACCAAGTCTAAATCAACCGTACAATCACAGTGGTCACCTCGCTGCGACCCACCAGCTAATCACCTGAAATAAAGATGGTTTGTGGTATGGAATCAGCCCCTGCTGAGTATGTCATCACATGCCCCGTCATGCCCCCAAAGACCCCTCAATTATTTGGTCGAGAGCATGAGGTTCATTACATGCAATACCGTTTTAATATTTAAACTGTAAATCAAATAACAGTAAAATCCATACAATAACACAACCATCAGTACACATAAAACAACACAACTATAACCAATGAACAACCAAGCGAATCAACGAGAATGATAAACAATTATTAATTCTCGTCCATGGTATAGAAACCAATATCGATCGCCACTGTATAATTCTCAAATGTATTATTGTTCAGTTATACCTAGTGACATTGTCTCATTAAAACGACATGTCTCTAGTTACCCATAAATTATGGCGGGTCACCCACGGCAGTAGCCACTCCAACGGTAGAGTCTCCGACCAACGAGCCATTCTAGCTCACGGGAAATTTTCTTGATACTTACGGACCCGTACGCGGACATCCTGGTATCGTTTTTGTGATCACAGCGCGCACCAAGAGCCACATCCTCTTGGCTTTACTTCCATTCTTTAGTTACTTAATTTTACCATCGCATCGCATTACCAAATTTTTCTAACACAGCAGACCAAGGTCATTAGTCCAATCCGGAGTCTGTAAACTCGGGATCCAGTGTTAGATACGAGAGCGGCGTATAGAAAGGCCAATGCTCCGTATGAAAGTCTGGGATAATATATATGTATTATTATCCTAGTGCTACAACGTTTTTCTGTCGTTCCTTATTTTTCGTATAAGATAGCACCATAGCCGCTAGTTCGTTTTATATATATAGGTTCATATATACGAACCAATACTGTTAACTCAACAACAGTAAATAATAAGCAGCTATAAATATACAATTCATGCATATTAATCATCACATTCAGACAAACAATCTTATCATGGATCACACAGAAGTCTGAACTGAGGAAGCCCTCAGAGACAATCAGAGACACATAACAACATACCGTTTACCCTGATGTATTACGGTGGAGTATGAACCGGCAAGTTCCTATGCTCCTTGTGTCGCCTCTAACAGTCTAAACAATACATAATGCTACTGATTAGCATACGGTATAACAACACAATCCTACGGTACTCCGTACCGTCACTTATTAACTCCCGGTTAACCCCCCCGTTATTTATTGTCAACGTTCATCGGGTTTTTGGTTTAACTTGAGATTGGGAGAAGTGCTATAATACATGCGTAGTCTTATTTGTATATTAATACAGTTATTGTTGGACTTGTCATCGCATGTGATTTAACATTCCCTTGTATGACGTATTGTTTGTTTCATTATTGCATGTGTGATTCTATGTCTTGCACTATGCATCTCACTTTAGTATTTATTTCCCTAAGGTTTGTCTCTTTTTTTTTCAACGAGGTATACTTTGTTTGTAAAACAACACTCACATTATGTGACTTCTTATTATCACATGTACACTCTTAACCTTAGAACTTCATGTCTAATGTTTGTAATTCTTTTTCTCTTTATTTATTATCATTCTAATTATGACAATTTATAATTGTTGAACCTTATCACATTTTCTACACCATTTCATATATTTATTTATATATGTGAGTTATGGAATTTATTTATTATATGGTAAGTCTTATACTCTATATTCATTCTTTTTAATGAATATCTCTTATATTATAAATGTTATAATTCTTGTAACATTAAAACCATATTATAAATCCCATTTAAAATGTTAATATTTTTCGAACAGCACCTATGTTCTTAAATATTTATGAAACCGCCACATAATTAATGTAATGTTACATTATAGTTACTTAACTTATCTTATGACATTTAAGTCATTTAAAACAATTATAACCTATAGTTATATTTTGCTTGTAAAATGCCAAGTAACCCCTTATATTTTCGGTTTTTCAAAAACAACCACTAAACTTCTATAAATCCCAAATTCTCCCCTTTGTAACATATAGTTTTCAAATATCATCAAGACTATATATTATACATATGTCTTTATAAAATCTTATACATAATTCCAAAAATCACCAACCACACCAAAATGTTATAAACATTATTCCTAACCTTATACTTCCTTTAAATCTCGGTTTTCACCCCTTTATTACCCATTTGTAACAATGTTATAAAATACCTTATATTATACCTATATAATTCATACGAACTCCAAATTTAACCAAATAAACTTCTAAAAATTCCTATTAACTAAAGGACTTTACTAAATTCCATTTAGCCCCTTAAGTTTCGGTAATCACATTACTACCCCAAGATTTATAAATCTTTTACAATTTAATAAGTATCTTATTATAAGATAGGATTTTAATTTCTTAAATTTCCCAAACTTGGTCAAAGTCTCCTATATAGTCAACTTTGACTTCTAATACCAAATGGGAACCAATTTTTCGGTAATTACAAATAATGACCTATACTTTTCTATTTTTACAATTTTGACCCAAAACTTTATAAAATGTTATAATTTTTATTAAATTCATTTAAAAACCCTAAATTGTTCTAAATTAAGCCCACGACTTTCTAATTTCCTAGTAATTACGAATTGGCCCCAAATTTAATTATAAGCATAAATAAAACTAAATAAGCTTATAAACTTAAATTAAAATGGCCTAATGACATGGCCTTATTACAACCTTGAACTTGCAAAATAAATTACACAATAAATGTCTCAAAATATAGCATATATTTTCGGCCTCTCCATGATTTAATTATTCTTCCACATAATGTCATAATTTGACCATTATGTTAATTAAATCTCTTAAATGACTAGCTTAATTTATCTTAGCCATTTTTTTCCATTTTTAGGTCAATATGACCTATATAGGTAAGTTCACTCTCGGCCATATATATATATGCTTAAAAATTACAAAAATCATAAGTTTAAGGTGTTTATACCTTGATTAAGCCTTGTATGCTCTCGGCCACCTCTAGGAAAAATCACCACTTGATTTAGACATGTTTAATACACAAAAACAAGATATGGTTACACTCCAAGCTTGAGCTTAACCATAAGGAATAATTAATGTAAGATTTAAGGCAAAAATCACCTTAAAAATGCAAGGGAAGTTCTAGGTATTTTCGACCTGAACCAAACACACCACAAGGTGTTAGATAACATATTGACATAGGAATTAGTTAGATCTCGAAATATTACCTTGTTACTAGGTTTTACCTTGGAAAAATGGCTTAAAAGAGAGTATTTCTCTTGGATCTTGGTCACCCTTGCTCCAAATGACTCACCAACAGATTCTACACGAAATGGAGGAGAAGATGAAGCTATGACCAAAATTTCACAGCCAAACTCGAAAGGAATCAAAAGTTATGAGCTTAAAGCACATTTTTACCTTAAAATGTAGATTTGGACAACCTTGGTCCCTCTACTGATCTCAACCGAGTTTAGCTCTTGTTCTAAGCTTAGAATACTGAGAATAAGCCATAGTAATTGATGAGCCACGAAATTTAGGTCTTGGTAGTGAAGAGATGAAGAAAAGGGCTAAAAATGACATAAAATGACATTAAAACACTTACCTTAAGGACTTAAGAGCTAGATTTGCCTTCCATGTTCAAGAACAAGCTTGGAGAGCTTGAGAGGAAGGGGGAGCTCGGCTGGGATGGTGAAGATCGGACAAGGAAGAAAGGAGAAGGTGGGAATGATTGATAAGGTTTGAATTAATGTGAAAAAGTAAATTATTTATAAAAGTAAACACATTAGGTATCATTTGTCTCCAAATCATTGCATGCTGTCTCCTCCCTTAATGCAGCCGGCCACCAAGGGGTTAAATGGGTCATTTAGTGCCCATTGACCATACTTGGTCAATTTGACTCCTGTGGGCCCCACTTCGGGTTTTATTAATATTTAATATTAAATTTGTAAAAATCTGTAAAATTTGGAATTAGATTCCTAATATGATATAACATGATAAAATATCATAGTTAAGGATAATTAATTTTAAGCCCATTAAAAATCAATTTAAAAGGCAATCTCACAAAAACGTGCTTTAAGGTGTTTTAGTGCACGTTTTTGTGTCGCAGGGTGCTCCTGAGCTTAGTTCTCCTTGAGAATGGTTTTGTTATGTTCTTTACTTCATTATAATACTTAGGAATCCACTTTGGATCTATTTGAGGTATACAATCTTTATGGTGTCTTAAAGTACATTTTTGGCTTTACCGATCTTAAGCGTTGTTTTGCCTGTTGAGATCTTTTAGATTGTTCCCCAAAAATATTTAGGTGTTTATTAATCATTAGATCATTAATAGATCATTTAATTAATTTTTAAAGGTTAGGGGTATTTCAACAAAAGTCTACAGTACGTATTCACCCAGAAAGAATTGAACCTAAGGCAGAGGAGTGGATGGAGTTCCTCTCGGATTACGACATCACCTCCAGTATAAAGAAGGGAAGGCAAAGTAGTAGCCGACGCCCTGAGTCGTCGAGCACACTCGCTCCATTCGCTACTCGCTTCTTCTAGCTTGGTTGAACGAGGTGCGAGACGCTCAGTTGAGCGACCCTTACTTCACAGAGATCAGACAGAAAATTACAGATGGTACCTCGAGCGCCGAAAGTACGACTTCAAACTGCATGAAGATGGTCTGATCCGATTGAATGGCAGATTATGTGTCCCCCGAAGCAATGCTGAGCTAAGGGATCGCATTCTGCGAGAGTCACATCGTTCGACATTGCATGTCCATCCGGAGCCTCTAAAATGTACAAAGACATGAAGAGGTACTTCTGGTGGTCAGGGATGAAGTCAGACAGTGACTGAGTATGTTCTGAGTGTCTCACATGCCAGAAGGTGAAGTTCGAGCACCGAAGACCGGGAGAATGGTTGCAATCCATGCCCATTCCGGAGTGGAAATTCCACGACATCTCCATGGATTTGTTGTTGGACTCCCACCTGCTAGGGGAGGACTCAACATGATCTGGGTAGTAGTCGATCGCCTCACCAGGTTGCCCGATTCAACCGATGAAGGACACCTGGAAGGTGGCGAAGCTCGCAGAGCTATTCGACAAGGAGATCATCCGACACCACGGAGTCCCAAAAACCATTGTATCTGACCGCGACACCAGATTTCTTTCGAGATACTGGAGAGCAACACGGGAAGCGCTTGGTACCGAGTTGAAGCTTAGCACCGCCTTCCACCCACAGACGACGGTCAGACAGAAAGGACCATCCAAACACTAGAGGATATGCTAAGGGCATGTGCCTTAGACTTCCAGGGGAGCTGGATTGAGAAGCTTCATCTTATCGAGTTTTCGTATAACAATAGCTATCATGCATCGATTAAGATGTCGCCATTCCAAGCTTTGTATGGTAGACCTTGCCGTACCCCGTTGTGTTGGGATGAGTCAAGCGAAGCGGTCATCATAGGACGGAGTATTGGAACAAGTACAAGCTGAGGTACAACAAATCCGAGCCAATATGAAGGCAGCCCAAGATAGACAGAAATCCTATGCGGATGTGCGACGACGCGACCTTGAGTTCGCCGTGGGTGACCAAGTGTTCTTGCGTGTCTCACCTATGAAGGGTGTCTTTTGATTTGGTCAAAAGGGCAAACTAAGCCCGAAATTTGTAGGCCCGTATGCCATTACTGAGAGGATTGGAGCCGTGGCTTATAGGCTAGCACTGCCTGAAGAATTGGGGCGTGTTCATGATGTCTTTCATGTATCACAACTCAAGAAATACATAGCCGATCCCTCTCACGTATTAGAACCCGAAACATCTATCCCTAGAGCCGACGATGAGATATATCGAGACTCCACTGGAATCCTTGATACCAAGACAAGAGACACTCGCCATAAATCTGTACGAATGGTGAAGGTCTTGTGGTCTAACCACGACATCGAGGAAGCGACTTGGGAATTAGAGGACGCCATGAAGGCGAAGTACCCGAATTTATTTGTAGACTAGATGTCTAGTATCCGTATAGCACGGAGGGTACGGGGCGTACCCCTTTTTAAGGGGGGTAGAGCCTTTTTGCTTTTGCATTGCTTCGGGTGTAGCATTGCGTAGTATGTATGTATTGTAATTGTATTCTTGGCACATGTAGTGCTAATTGTATTTTATTGGCACAAGTAGTGCTAGTAGTATTCAGTATGTAGTACAACGAGTATGGTATGGTATGTGATGTATGGTATTTGTGAAGTAATGCATTTGTGTTGTACGGTATATGACACGAATGACATGGTGAAGTGTATTGTGAATGTATTGTGGAACGTGCGTATTGAATGAAGTATTGTGTATGAATTGTATATTGTGTATGGTATTCGAAGTAAGTATGGTACATAGTATCTGGATTGTGTATGCTGGTAGTGTAAGAATTGTGAACACCTTGTAGGGTGGTAGTAGGATGCATTGTGGCAATTGATTTGCCAAATGAGTAGAAATGGTAAACTGTAACCTTGAGCAACTTTGAGGGCAAAGTTTCTTAAGGGGGGTAGATTGAAATACCCCGTAATTAAAAACAGTGATTAATTAGGCTAATTATATTTTTAAAGGCTTAATTACACTAAAATAAATATGAGGGAACAAATCCCGAAGAAAACAGACCCTTAAAATGGGTTAAAAGCATAAACGAACCTTAAAGCGCATTTTTCAAGGAAACCGGGAAAACGTGACTTTAAGCGGGTCAAATAGACTCGTAACAATTTTGGTCAACTAAATAGTCACTAATAAATATTAGTGAAGCTTTAGAACCAATAAAATTAATTAAACGAGAAAATTCCGGAAAACGGGTACTACGGTTAGTGAAAATGTAACAACCGGTAAGTTGTGGGGTGAGAATGCAATAAATAAACTTAGTGTGTCCACTTGTGCAAATAAAATAAAAAAAATGGGCAGTGTGTGTGTAGGGGAGCCGGTCAGCCTCTCTCTCACTCTCCTTAATTCTCTCTTATTTGCTAAAAGACAAGAAAATAAGTAAAAGCAAAAACCTCACTCTCTCTCCTATCCCCCCTCTCTCTCACGTTGGCACCCCCTCCTTCTCTATTCTCTCTGATTTTTTCTTCTTACCCATGCGACAGCCATGGTGAATTGAAGAACCCACACAAAAACTCTTCATTCTTCCTCTTGTCCAAGCTCATACTTGTCCAAACTCAAAACAAAATACACCATTGGAATCCCCTTGGCAAGGAGAGCATTTCTATCTTTCAAAAAATCGAAAAGGACCATTTTCGTTTTGAGGTTCCCACCATTTGAAGATTTGAAGCCACATTAGAAGCACCTTCACCTCCTTATCATCTTGAGGTAAAAAGTAGTTCGAAAATCCATCGTTTCTAGCCCTCATTAGCATTTAAGAATTTCCATGTTTTGAACTCTTGGCTCTTGTTGTTCAGCCGATTTTGGCTTTCCTTGGGCTGGGAATATTGTTCTCTTGCTAGCAAGAACTACATTCATCCATTGGAAGGTAAAACTCTTTCCTAAACCCTAAACCATTAAATTCAGGGTTAGTGCAAAAAAATGATGTTAAATGGTAGTGTATATTGGTATGGTGGTTGTAGTATGTGCATTGTGTGAGGAAGAACAAAGAAGAAAAAAGAGGAGAAGGAAAGGAAAGAAGAAAGAAACTAGAAAGAACAAGGTAAAGCCTCTTACCTTGAACTAGTTTGTATTGTGTAATGTAACAGTTTTGGAGTAGTAAAATGAGTAATGAGTAGTAAGTATATGTAGCATGAGGAGGAATGATGTTGTAACAGTTTTGAAGTTGTTAAATGAGTTTTGGAAGCTTGGGAAAACATTGGGTATTGATTGAGTAGTGCAGGATTTATGTTGTGGTAGTAGTGTTGGATTGTGAGTATGATGTATAGTATAAAGGTTGTAAGAATGTGGAGTTGTGAGCTGAAATAATGTGTGGAGAATGTTAAAAATATAGGGGAGACTATGGCAAAATTGTGTGTAGAAATGAGAGGACTTAGGTTGTTAAGAAGAAGTATTTGGAGAGTTTAAAAGGAGTGTATATTAGCTTGTAACAGATTGGAAATGAGTTCGTAAATGGAAGGAAACTAGAGTGTAAGATAATGCATTTTGGATGCTAGGAGTAGCATTAGTTGAAGGAGTATTGAAGTGTAAGAGTTAAGGTAAAATCTGTAAATAAGTGTGAGGAAACTAGTAGAGTGTTGAAAATGGTAATGAGGAAAATGTGTAGTGAATGTAAGGATTGAGTGATAAGTTTGGTGGATGAATTAAGGTGATTTAGAGTGTTTAAGTAGTGCTAAATCATGTGGGGGAAGTATTGGTAAGGACTAGGGAAGCAATAGGTGAAATTGGGGAAAGAAAAATAAATCTGTAGCAATGTTCTGGAACCGTCCGACCAGCGTCGGATCGGACGTGGGTCGGACATGGCTTAAAGAACGAGAATCAAACCTTTTGGAACCGTCCGACCCAGAGCCGTGAGTCGGACGTGGGTCGGACGGGCCTTAAAAATCAACAGGAAATCTTTCTGGAATGGTCCGACCCAGGCCGTGAGTCGGACGTGGGTCGGACGGTAAAATTTTCTTCTTCGAAGTTTCTGACTTCGTCGACCCAGAGGTTGGGTCGGACGTGGGTCGGACATGCCTTGGATGACAAATCGAAACTTTCTGGAATGGTCCGACCCAGAGGGTATGGGTCGGACGGAATAGTGCTGGGTCGGACGGGAGATTTCAGAGGACGAAAACCTACTGGAATGGTCCGACCCAGGGTTGGGTCGGACGGTGGGTCGGACGGCCCAAACACTTACAAAAAAAATGTGTTTTAATTATATGACTATAGTAATCATATATACATATATATGCCTATATACCATATGCATATATGTAGTAATGCACCGTTGATGGAGTAATAATGGTAAGGGAGTAAGTAAGTTTGTAAGAAAACAAGTTTATGAGGTAGTAAGAAAGAAGGATTTAATAACCAATGATGAATGTAAAGAAGTAGTAAGTATACATTGAAAATATCAATGAGGGAGTAAGTAGATCAATAATAGATCATGATCTACTACTTCATGTATGTATAGGAATCAAATAGTTGATCTCCAAGGGAACCGGTAGGACGTGTTCGACGGTGAACAGTATGATTTCCTCATGCCCTGTATCCTAACTTGGTTACCCTGATTTGTGTGTTTATGTGATCGCCAACAAGATAAATGCATGAATCGGATTTATATTGCACTTACATGTGTTTGAACTATATGTTCTTGTTTGTTGTCTTGAACATTTAGTTTGTATAATTCATGAAATGTATGAATGGAAATGAAGCGTATGTGTAAGTATGAGTACTTGTGTATGTATGTATGTACGGAAGTAAGTATGGACTTCTACTAATTCCTAACAACCTAACTCCTGACATGAGTAATGAGTAAAATGGAATGAGTAGAAGCCCGATATAGTTTCGGCCACGCGTGAGGATAAGGAACCACAAGAGGTTGGAACCGAATCCTGGCTATGATCTTTTCCTTGGACCAATTCCCTTTGTATGGGTAGCATCCTGGATTAGTGGGCCACCCTAAAGCCCGGTGGTGGGAGGTAGTACTCCCTGCCCGGAGGTCATACCGACTTAACTGGAAGTAAAGTATGTATCGTATTTGTATTGGTCTTGACTATTGTAAGTCATTGACCCGGAGTAAAAGTATTGAACACCCGATTAACCCGGTGTGTAATAAGGCTAACAAGACCTTGTAAGTAATGGAGAATTGTATCTCCGTGATGCGGTGAGTATGGTAAGTATGAATGAATGTATTGTATTTCCTTGTATGTATTGTATGTATGTATGCTTGGTAAATGAATGTATTGTATTGTATTGTATTGAATAAAGCATGTATGTATGTATGAATGAAACGAACCGCATGTACTCGACCAAATAGTTGGCGTACCCTCGCTAGTACGCGGGGTATGCGGTTATCATATGCAGCGTAAGCTGACCCCCTAGGGGGAATGTTTTTACTCCACAGGTACCCGCGAGGCGTGAAGGTAAAATAGGGTCAAGATGTGATTCTTTTTGGAGTAGTGGTAGAATTGAAACGGTGTACTGAGTTGTACACGGCTAAAGCCTTTTTGAGTAGCCGGTGTACCATGTGGTACACCTTTTTGGACATTGAACTCTTAATTGGATAGTAAGGAGAGGTTGTATAAACTCTTCATTTTTGGGAAGTAGTCATGGAATGTAATTTGCCTAACTTGGATACTCGGTAATCATTTGTAAGTAAGTATTTGGCATTGTAAGGTATGTAGTATGTATTTGGTTTATTCTAATCGTCAGACCGATACAGTAAGTAGTAGCCTTGTTGGCCTTGGATGCCTAACGGCGTTGTATCACCCGCCGGGAGTAAGTAAGTAAGCAAGTATTCCGCTGCGAGTAAGGTAAGTATGGGAACGATTAAAGGATTATGAAAGGATTAGCGGTCGGGGTGTTACAGATTCGAAGAGGATTTACTGTTGGGGTTGGATGATATTGACGATGACGTCCCTATTGAAGAACCACCAGCTGCATCTACTTTGCAAAACCCTCGGAAGGGACGTGGACCGACCCGTGGGTTGAAGGTGAAGAAGGATTCTCCCATCGATTTGGTCTGGGACAAGTACCTCCGACATCGTGGTGGGTCAAAGCAGCAGTTTGCTTCCTACTTGGGATTGATGGTAAAATCTCATTGCTCGATTAATAAGGATTGGAAATATCAAGAAAAGGCAGACCAAGACATCATGTGGCAGATGGTGCAGAAGAAGTACAAAGTCGCGGATGAACTTCGGACGAAGATTGAATCACTTCTAGTGACATCGCTGCGACAGTTCAAGCATCGGTTGGTAGATGGCTGGATTACCAAACCGGGCTCCAAGAGGTCACCGCCGTGGGTAGTGTATGATGGCATGATCACGGAGGAGGACTGGAAGATATTCTACGACCATCGCCAGACTGAAGAGTTTAAGGTACTTTTACAATTATTCTTTCTTAATTATTTAAGGAATAAAATTTAACAATATTTTTTTATTATGTATAACTTACAAATATACAAATTTTGTAACAGTTACGTCAAGAACAAGCGAGACGTAACCGGGTGAAGAATATATATAAGCACTTCATGGGGCGAGCTGGATATACGGGGCGGTTGGAGAAGTGGAAGAGCGAGGGCTTACTGACGAAAACTAATGAAGACGACACTCAGTCAGTTATTGATGATGTTGACGATGCAAGTAGGGTGCAAACATTTATGCTGGGTCGCATGAAGAAAAATGACGAGGGAGTATATGTGTTCCCGCAGAGCGAGACTGCTGAGTTGGCTTCAAAGACTGTAAGTATATATATTTAAAAGTTGTTGTTTACTAATTAGTAAGTTCATTTCTAATATTTTTGTTAATTTAAAATAGTCTGGATCTACTGAGCGATGGGAGATGGTTCCGGCCCTCCGTCTCAGGATGATCCACTGAATAAGGCCCTTGGGCAAAAGGATCATCCAGGGCGAGTGTGGGGCTTGGAGGGGAAGTTCGCCAAAAAGACGTGTTTCCTACGTCTCGATCGAGAGTACCACAGGCTGAAATGATAGAGAGAATGGTGGATGAACGGGCGCATGACCGGTTGGAGGAGTCGGAAAGACGTCACGCTGACCGGTTGGAGGAGTCGGAAAGACGTCACGCTAAGGAGCGTCAAGCCTATGAGGAGCGCCTGTGAAGACTTGAGGCTTTAGTATTGGGCCAGGTGCATGCTCCTACACCGACACCTACTCCTACACCGGTGTCTGCTCCTACCGTGACGGCGGATACATCGATAGTGGTCGCGTCTCCTACACCGGCACCTACTGCTAGACCGACGTGCTCCTACCACGACGGCGGATACTGTTGATGATCCTACACCGACGTCTGCTCCTACCACGGCGGTGGATACTGTCGATGATCCTACACCGACGTCTGCTCCTACCACAATGGCGGATACTCCGATGGTCGATCATCCTGCACCTTCTTCTCCTACCAGAGACACATTTCCTTATCAAAACCTTTCGGTTTGTTCTTTTTTCCTCCTTAGTTATTTTAACATTACTTGTAAAACATAATTTTATTAGCTTGCTTACTGTTGTGAGTTGATGTAGGTGGTTAAATCATGTCATCTGTTTCAAGTGTTGGATGGTGGGACTGTGCATGTTGCATTCGGTCGGGTTTACAGACCGGACCGAACACTGTAGTACATTTCAAGCTCATCCCACCTCTCCACGCTCGTGTGATGGTAGACGACATTGTGCGAGGTCATGAGGACTCCACTTCCGTTGGAGTGGAATCAGTGGAGTAAAATAGGTCAAGCACAATCTTCAATTGTTCCATGGCCATATTCTCTCATTGATGTCAGTGACAAGGTAAACTATTTACATGCTTACTGTTTAGTTTTTAACTTGACTGTTGACTGATATGTTTATTATTTAAATTTTGTATACTATTAGATTGATAAGGAATTAAGACCGGTTAAGAAGAGGAAAGTGGATAAGGGGAAGGAAGTTGTGAAATCAAATGAGGAGAGTCAGAGTGTGAGAAAGGAAGTGGTGAAACCTTTCGATATGACTCCTAGGAGATCCCCCATTCTGACACCCAAGTATTTGAAGAAGTTGATAGTCAAACAAAAAATGTTGTATGACTTTTTCATGACGAGGCCGCAGTCGTCACCAACTTCATAAAAGTGTCTAAGCATGTTTTCCACTCCCCTGAGCCCAGAGATCTGATGATTATCGTGAGCGATCTAAGAGAATTTTTGATGGGAGACCTGCTTAACATCTCTGTGATTCAGGCCTATTGTGTGTAAGTATCTTTTAAATTATTACATTATCTTTCATTTTCTAAGCTATTTAACATATCTTATGAAAAAATGTTGTTTAGGTGTTTGACTAGTAGACTACTAGCGAGCAAGAGATTATTTGTCCTCTCTTTCTTGTGTCCGCAATTGATGTCAGCAAATCAGGCTGCATTGGATGAGCAAGGATGTGCAGAGCACGTGAGACAGGGATTTTGTACTGCGGTGCGAAGAAGAAGCAAATATTGCTGATCCCATATCATCAGATGTAAGTACACAATAACTGGAATTTTTGCTTCCTAATTGTGATAATTAAAAATATTGTTCTACAAAACATTCTTTGTTTTATCTGTGGCAGCAATCATTGGATGTTGATGGTGTTGTGTATCGACACCTCATGCTTGTTGATACTAGACCCATTGGGCGGCCCTGATGACCTTCGAGAGATCTGTAGAGAAATATTTGAAGGAGTGAGTATTCAAAATTTTAATGCATTATGTATTTATTTTAAGCTGTCCTAGATTATGACAATAATGGCTTCATTTAAATGCTTGGTATGCAGGGGCCATAAGCTTGGTTTAAGTGATGCAAAGAAACCATTCTCCATCTTGGACTTCCAATACATACGTGTAACTAATCATTTAATTTATGCATTTTTGTATTAAAGTTAAACGTTTAATTTTTTGATCTGTCTAAAGTTGGTAATCCATGGATGGTGTGATGATAGTGTCCTCAACAGCCTGATTCACGAAGCTATGGCTATTATGATGATGCGGTACATGTTCGAGATTGTACAAAATATTGACACGCTTAATGATGACAAGGTACCCATACCAATCAAGTTTTAGTTAAAGTTATTGCATTTTAAATAAAATTGGGTACTAATGATGATCAGTTCTTTTTATGGACAGATCGTTTCTTATTTCACAAAAGCAGGGAGCACGTATTCCAAAGGGGATCTCGACTTTGTAAGAGATCATTTATCGCAGTTTTAGTGTAAAAATTACTTGAGCGTTTCTTAGATCTTATCCTAGTGTAGTTAGACTTAGATTTGTTTTTTGCTGAACCAACGTAGACTCTCAAAATTTGTAAAGTTCAACTCTCTCTTATTTTTGAAAGTTTGAATGGGTTTGTTTGCAATTCGTTTTCAATGTTGCAATTCAAACTAGCAACTTGGTTTATGGTCATATAGTGTGGTTGGTATCAAAGGGCAATACCAGTTGGATGCCCTGTACAGGTTGTATATGCGATTGTAAATTGGGTTGTGTTGGAAACATATGTGGTAGAGGCTAAAAAAACAAAAAAAACTTAAAAAAAAAGAAAAAAAACCATGGTTCACATAAAACCGTGGTTTAAAACTCAATGGAACGACGAGTATAAACCACGGTTTAGTAGAAAACCGTCGTATAATGTACATTTTATACCACGGTTTTTGTCCCAACCGTCGTATAAAACTCAATGGAACGACATTATATACCACGTTTCTGTCGCAACCATCGTATAAAGTCGTCTGATTCCCGCGACACAATGGGCTTTAAACGACAGTTTTAGCGGAACCGTGGTTTATAATCCGTCTTTTAAACGACGGTTTCAAACCGTGGTTTATTGCAATTTTCCGATATACCACACGAGTATAAACCACGGTTTCTAACCGTGGTATATAGGCAAAATAACCGTGGTAAAAAACATTTTCTGCACTAGTGGATGAGTTCAAGAAGGGTATGCTGTTCCGGAGCAAAGAGGCGCTGATACATGCTGTGAAGAGGCACCACATTATTCATCATCGATCATTTGTGGTGAACCGGTCAACCACAAAGTTGTGGGACATCTACTGCTCATCCGGAAACGAGTGTGGATGGAGATTGCGTGGTGCGGTAACGAAGAAGCACCCTTTATGATCACCATTGTTGAAGGCCCACACACTTGTCTGAACTCGATCTTGAGTCAAGAGCATCCACACCTTGACTTGAGATTCATGGCATGCATATTCACCAAGTATGTCAAAGAGAATCCTTACATCAGAGTTGGTGACCTTCAGACAGTGATAGCTGATCAGTTCCAGCATTCTGTCAAGAGGAAGAATGTTTGGGCGGCAAAGGTGAGAGCTATTGAGATGGTGTATGGTGATTGGGATGATTCTTACAGCACGCTACCCCACTTGTTACGGGCAATTCAGCATACAAACCATGGCACGAAGGTTGAAATTGACTGACACGCCACTGATCCCGGGTACGGCATATTCAAGAGGGTTTTCTGGGCGTTCGGGCCATGCATTAATGCATTCAGGCATTGCAGACCCGTGATATGTATTGACGGTACTTTCTTGTACCGAAAGTACAAGCATAAACTCCTCATTGCATGTGCAAGTGACTCGGACAAACACATAGTGCCACTTGCATTTGTGATAAGCGTGAAATATATATATAATTTTATGGTTATTTGATTTAATATTCGGAATGAATTGGGTTATATTTCACACTTATCTCATGTTTTTCTAAGAATTGTATTTAGATGAGAGCTTATGTATTTTATGTGTAAAATAAAAAAAGGATTGGATTTATATATATATATACACTCACGCCACTCACGTTTTGAACACAGAGGTTTCAAGAATGACATTTAATTTACATCTCATGATTCATATTTTTATTATATCATTGGAACATGATTATTCACGTGCAGCACACCAAATAAATGATTACACCCATCTTTATGGACTCACGGTAAGTGGGCTGCATGGAAACAAAATGCTAATTATTTTATTGGTAGGTGGACGGTGGCATGTTAGTCGAGCTACATGAATTTTGCATGGATGCTGGACTTTCATGAAAAAATAGTAGACAACATTTGATAAAAAATATGCTGGATCGTAGGAGGATGAGGTTGGAATTATAATAAGGGGGTGCAGTGTTCTTTTGGCTGAAAACAATAACGGTGCCAATTGTTTATTGTTTTAAACAAAAGGGCTGAAGCATATCTTTCTTGGACGCGCGGCGATTTGATATTGAAATATTTCCAGAAGGTGACTGATAGAGTATTGAATATATTTTTGGCCGCGTTCGATTCCAAGCTTTTCCTGGAATTAAAGCTTAATCTGTCTCATTTGACCACTTTAAATAACGTTGACTGGCTAGCTTAAGGCCAAATATCAAGCTTTATAATAAAGGTTGCAAACCTTGCGTTTGGTTTTTCCATCTCGTTTTACAGTTACCGTACACGGTCGTCATTACATCTGTGTCCTCATTTCTTTCACCACAATTACAATAATGCCCCTTAGTTTTCTCCATTGATCTTTTCCGGATTCCGTGTTTCCATGGAGAGATAAGAAGGAAATTGGGAAATTTATAGAAGGGATTAGGATAATTTTGACAATAGAGTGATGTAGATTTGTGTTACAGCTTTCCATACGCATTTGATTTGTTCATTTAATCCAACTACGCACTTCGTAATAATAATCTCTTTCTGGCCTTTGATCGGTCATAACAAGAATTGCAGTCCCAACGTTGTAGCAGTGAAAATTTTGTTTCCACGCCATTGATACTCTTGCTGAATAATTACTTGTTCGTTTTCTATACAGGTTGCACTGTCTCTCAAAATAGGAAGCACCGAACACCAGAGAGAGAGAGATAAAATTCGCACATTCGAAGGTAGTCGAACTGTGTACCTCGTTGTAATGGCGTCGAACAATTGTGCTGTTGCAAACCCTAATGTCGCCGAAGAAGAGAATAGAAGGAATGAGAAAGAACGGGATGAGTGTTGATGGGGTTGACACAGTGAAAACGAGGGTAATAGGGTAAAATGACAAATAAAGCCAGAAAATAAGTCAATCTCCTAAACGAACGCATTGCCTCAAAAGCCACAACACCACCAATTATGTTAGAGCTGGCTTTAAACTTGCTTTTCCATTAAAGCTTGGGATCAAACGAACCCTTATTAGTAATTTGGAGTGAAATTCTGGAACTCTTTCATGTTATTTCTTGTTATTTGTTACAAGTTATTTTTGTTATTTTTAGTTGTTGTTTCTGTTTATTAAAACCATGAGCGAGTAGTTTCATTAAGCTTCCCGGGTTAGGGAAGCGAGTCGCTTTCGTAGAATTCTAATTATGTAGATTCATCACTATTATTATAATTTTGCAATAGTTTGATTCCTGTCCTTAATGCGCTTGGATTTTATGGCCAATTTTCTAAGTGATTTTTGTAGAGCTTATATCAAAATGCGGTGCTGAGATTAAGTTCTAGACATAGGAAATCAAACCGGATTAACGACTAGAAGCATGGCTTGCCTATAGGTTAATTTGTCTCTAATATGAATTATGTTTAATGCAATTAACTTGAATTTAACTTGGGCATGGTTTGCGGCTTGTTATTTCAGTTAGTTAGGGTTCGTTGTACAGGGACCGGTCAACGAACTATTTATAATTACTGAGTTTATTGCATAAAATAGTGAAAATTGTTATTAATTGAATTTGACAAAATAGACGAGTGAAATAACCCGGGGAGTCTTTTTAATTCACCAGATTTTTAAACCGATATTTGTGTTGTTTATTTTTATTTTTTATCATTTTGTTATTTTATTACTTTGTGTTCGTTATTTGATTTGAATTAATTGAAAACTTGAAAAAGTGACAATTTCCCGTTTTCTTAGTTTAATTTAGTTTCTCGGTTAGATTAAGAATTTGTCAGTTAATTGAACGAGGTCCCTCAGTTCAACAACCCACTTAATCACTATACCCGCAAAACGATAGGTACACTGCCTAGGTAGAGATAGTCACATATTTCTGCTAACAGTTTGCGCTTGTTGATGAGGAGTCATATGCATTGTGGTCATGGTTTGTCTCTTGTCTCAAGGTCCACGTTATATCGGCCCACGAGGATAGTGCTCTGATGTGCTTGATTTCCGATCGTCATGCTGGTATACTTGCAGCTGTAGAGCGATCAAACGGGGTGTGGAAACCCCCTAATGTGCACTGGAGGTATTGTGTTCGCCACATTGTGAGCAACTTCAACAAGGTGGAAAGAAGTGCAGGGATGAAGAAGATGACCTCCAGAGCAGCTTGCGCAACACAGCCCCGTAAGTTTGATATATGCATGGCAGAGTTGAAGAGTGCTAGTGCCACTGCCCCTGATTTCTTTGACACTATACCGAAGGAGCAGTGGACATTCGCACATGATGGTGGGCACCGATTCGGCATGATGACTACGAATTGGGAAAATTCACGATATACCCCTGTTTTCTTTCGTAATTCACAATATACCCCTGTGATTTTGGTAATTTAACTTTAAACATACTTAAATGTTGTTCAAAATTGATGAAACTTTACATAGACGATGCTAGAGTGTTATATTTTGGTCCAATATCAAATTTAAAGTTTTTAAGCTCACATGTGACCTGTGGGACCTAATGAACATGTGACTGCTCATTGGGTCCCACAGGTCACATGTGAGCTTAAAAAACTTCAAATTTGATATTGGACCAAAATATAACACTTTAGCATCGTCCATGTAAAGTTTCATCAATTTTGGACAACATTTAAGTATGTTTAAAATTAAATTACGAAAATCACAGGGGTATATTATGAATTACGAAAGAAAACAGGGGTATCTCGTGAATTTTCCCCTACGAATTTGAGTGAGAGTTACAATGCAGTTTTGCTCGGTGCTAGAAACTTGCCTATTGCTGCTCTGGTTGAGAAGACATTTATAACTGTGTGAAGTACTTCGACACACGAAGGGGTCAAGCATCAACAGCTGTGGCTAGAGGAGAGGTGTATGTTGGTTGGACGATGGAGAAAATGCAGAGATGGCGACAGTCGGCCAACGCTCACCATATTACTAGATTTGACGGGCCTAGAAAGTTGTTCGAAATCACCACTGCCACCAGATCCACACCTTATGGGTTCAAGGGTGGCAATCGACACACCATTAAGCTGAGAGAGGGGCATTTGTAACACCCCTACCGCTAATACCGTCATTACCGTCCAATCTTCTCATACTTACATACCTTCGCAGCGGATACATACTTACACAACGGTGGGTGATACAATGCCGTCAGCCACCCACGTGATAACAAGGCCTACTACTACTTACAGCATCGGTCTGATGGACCGGAATCCCGAGTACTACACAACTACTATACATACTCCCATTACCTACTGAGTACTACAATTCTCCATTTAATACAATACTCTACAATTACAATACAACATACCGAGTTTGATAAGATCCAAATACAAGTACAAATACAACAATCCTTTCAAGTTTATACATACTCATTGAAAGTCTAACCTCTACCCATTCCACAACCATATACTTTCAAACTACTTAATGGTGTACCGCTTGGTACACTTCTACATTCAAGGCTACAAGCCTTATACAATGCTTTACTAACTACAATTCATTCCTAGCTATCTAAACATAGCCGCCGGTCTCTTACTGTGACCATAACTGCTTCGGTACCTGTACAATAAAAACATTGCCCCTAGGGGCTCAGCTTACGCTGCATATGACTTCCGCATACCTCGCGTACTAGCGAGGGTACGCTGACCACTTGGTCGAATACATGCAATTCATTTTACTCATACATACATACATGCTTCATTCATAATACTACAATCCTACATAAGGAATACATACATACACTTCAATACATTCAAGGAAGAAAACAAGTCAACCAATCATACTTACCTTTACGGAATTATGTTTACACAATACATACACAATACTTTGTTAGCTCCTTTTTACCCACCCGGGTTAATCGGGTGGAGAATACTCTTTTACTCAAGGTTAATGACTTACACCAGCCAAGACCATTACTCATACATTTTACTTACTTACTTACTTACTCAAGTCAAGTCGTAGTGACCTCCGGGCAGGGACTACACCGTCCCACCACCGGGCTTTACTGTGGCTCACTAATCCAGGATGCTACCCATTTAAGGGGTTTGTGCCGTGGAAAAGATTAAAAGCCAGGAATCGGATCCAACCTCTTGTGTCTCCTCATCCTCACGCGTGGCCGAAACTATATCGGACTTCTACTCATTCCAATTTACTCAATACTTACGTTAGGAGTTAGGTAGTTAGGAATTAGTAGAAGTCATCTCATCCATACCACACAATACTACATTACACAAGTACACTACAAGATACACATACACTTCATCCTCATCCATTCATTTCATGAATTATACAAACTAAATGTTCAAGACAATATAACAAGAACAAATATAATACAAGCACAAGTAAGTGCATTAAAGACCGATTCATGCATTTATCTTATTTAGGTGATCAAATAAGCACACAAATCGGGGTAACCAGGTTAGGATACAGAGCATGAAGAAATTATACCTTTCACCGTTGATTTTGGACTCACCAACTCCCTTCGGTGTTTGACTATTCGAATCCTAGACCATATATAGAATCGGGCGGTTAATTATCTATAATTAACCTCACTCATTACATTTCTATCGTTTCTCGGTTTACACTTACTAATTCCTTACAAATCAAATTCATCCACCTAAGTTACTTACTTCTCATTACTTCCCAAGCTTGTTTATACCCTTAATGACCATTAAACATCATTAATCAAATCTTAATTACCTTATAATACCATTACCATTAAAATCCCCATCATTAGAATGCATTAAAACACATTCTGGTGAATTTTTGGGGTGGTCCGGGTTTGTGTCCGGGGTTACAAACCCGGACCATCTCTTCAGAGATGTTTCTGTCAAGTTTTTAAGGTGGTCCGGGTTTGTGTACTTGTTTGCAAACCCGGACCATCCTTCAGCGAGAGTTTCTGTCAAGTTTTTGAGGTGGTCCGGTTTGTGTACTTGTTTGCAAACCCGGACCATCCTTCAGCGAGAGTTTCTATTGCGTACTTGTTTGCGTACTTGTTTGTGTACTTGTTTGCGTACTTGTTTGCGTACTTGTTTGCAAACCAGTACGAATTCAGTCTGTTGCAAATTTACAGTTTTAAGCTATGTTCTCACTTCAATCCTTTGCCTGTTTCTTTGCCAATATTCCCACATGAACTCTAGCATGTTTTAGAACTAAATCAACACTCTAAACCCCCTTAATTCATTCCTTAAACTCATCACTCAACCTCTGTTAACTCACACCTTTTTCACTGCTAATTTTTTTCCTCCTATTACAGTTTTTCTTCCTCATCTGCTGCTACAAATTTTCCTTCATTCTTCCCACTAGCTAAATGGTTCTCAATCTAGCATAACTTGGTTAAACACTTCCCATTACACCATTTTCAATTATACTCAGCTACACCTCTTCCTTCTAAATACAATCCAAGGTGATAATCACACTTTTCCTCTCTGAACATATCCATGTTCTTTCTTCTGCAACAACACTTAAGTCTCTTAATTTCTAACCAAAATTTGACAGGGTTTCCTTACATTCTTAAGTATTCTCACCACATCAATTTACTCATCAGCTCAGTTTACACCCTGCTCAATATATTCATTATCAATATACACACTAAACACTCATTTTATTCCTACACATACCATTTCTTTCCTCAAGGTTTATACAAGCTTTTAAATGTCTTTTAAAGCTTTAAAACATTCTAGTATTCTTCCACATTATACTACTCAATACCATTTACAATACTCATTTCAAGCTACTAAGATCTGTTACAATAGGCATACAAAAGCTACACAAGGTGAGTGTAATTACCTTGTTCTTTCTAGCCTTTCTTTCCTTCTCCGTTCTTCCTTCCTTCTTCCTTCCTTTCCTTCCATTTCCTCTCTTTCTTAAGCCACCGGTTATGGAAATTCAATTCTCTAAAGCTACAGCCCATTGATATACACATTTCAATACAACTAACCCTTTAATTCATCTTAAGGATTTTAAGGTAAATTTTTAGGGTTTAAGAATACATTACCTTGCAAGGGAGTAGATGAAGCTTAGAACAGCACAAGAGCAAGATTTCTACTCCACCAAAGAAGCCAAAAATTGGCTGGAAGCAAGGAACAAGGAGTTCAAAAACTTGAAATTTCTTATTTAACAAATGAGGCTAGAAATGCTAGTTTTTTCGGATTTCTTTTTACCTTAGACCAACAAGGTGAAGAAGAGGCTTCTAATGGTGGTCTTTATCTTCAAAACCAAGAACACCAATGGAGATGAAGTTGCTTGTTGTCGAATTTAGAGAAGAGAGAGATGTTCTCCTTGATGAGAGGATTTCAATGGTACTATTTTTGTAATTTTTTGGTGGAGGTTTGAGTGGTTAACAAGAGGAGAGAAGTGGGTTGTTGGTGTGGGTTGCTGAAATCGCCATTAGAGGCTTCAAGAGGAAGAATAAGAAATTAGAGAAAGAGAGGGAGTGATGTACGTGAGTTGTGAGGGGGAGTAGGAGAGAGAAGGTGAGTTTTACTTTTTGACTTGCTTTATGACTTTGTCATGTAGCATATTAGGAACAATAAAATAAGAGAGGGAGGGAGTAAGCAGCCGGCTCACACACAGCCCTCATATGGGTTTTAAAATTTTATTTGCAATAGTGGACACACTAGTTTGGTTTATTTACACTCTCACCCCACAACTTCCCGTTTTTGACAGTTTTTACTATTTTCTCGTTTAATTGATTTTATTGGTTCTAGACCTTCATTAATGTTTATTAATGACTATTTGGTTGACCAAAATTGTTACGAGTCTATTTGACCCGCTTAAAGTCGCGTTTTCCCGGTTTCCTCGAAAAACGCGCTTTAAGGTTCCTTTGTGGTTTTAAACCATTTTATGGATCCGTTTTCTTCGGGAATTGTTTCTATATGCTATTTAGGCAGAAATAAGCCTTAGGAATCCACCTTGGATCCTATTCAAGGTCACATAACTCCTACGGTCATGTAACACTCGTTTTTACATTTTTCACTTTTTAAGCGTTTTCTTCTTTTCTTTGGTTTTATTTCCTTCACCGATGTTCCTTAGGCACAATTAGGCCCTTAAATACATATTAAGATAATTTTAATCACTATAATTAAGTTCGGGGTGTTTCAGCATTGTACTTGCCAGAAATGGCAGACTTACAAGATTCCATGCTCACACGCTTGCGCAGTAGCTGCTTTCATACACATGGACAGTACATCTCTTATGGGGTCGTGGTACAGTTGGCAGAAGCAGCTCAATGTGTACAGCCGACTCTTCGTCCCATTTGGGGATCAGCACTCATGGCCTCCATCAGACTTTCCCATCATTCTTCTTGACCCATCTCATGTGCGAGGAAAGGGAAGACCAAGATTAACCCGTATTTGTAGTGAGATGGATCTGAAGGAGCCCAAGAAAAATACTAGATGCACTAGGTGTGGGCAAGAGGGTCATAACAAGAGGAGATGTCCTAATAGTAGTTCTACTTAGTGTTCGTTGTGTTGTACTAGTTGATTACATTTGTACTTGAATTTGTTTGTCAGACATCAACTTTGGTTTGTGTTGTTCGTAGAATATTAATGCAATGTTTCTTATGTTTTAAAAAATTACATACTATTTCTAAGATACAAGCTTTTGATATGGTTGAATCTCTGTTATTTAATATTCAGTTACACATGGATCCCGGTCCACCCCGTGGTTCCATACTTCGACATCAGTGTAGTCATAGGTCTAGATCTGTGTGGGATGGGAACGAGTATCAGGTGCTACACTGTCACCGTTTCGAGGCTAGTTTACGACGTGGCGGGCATGTACATTACGATGAGAGGATGCGCCCGTATTTGGAGGCTTCTGGATTCATTGGGATGGCTAGTCTAGAGTTCATCTCCTTGGACTGGCATCTGATCACTGCACTTGTAGAGAGATGGCGTCGAGAGACCCATACTTTTCACATGCCGACAGGAGAGACCACCGTCATATTGGAGGATGTTGTTGTGCTTACCGGCCTACCTATAGATGGACTACCAGTCACGAGTACCACACTCAGAGATTGGGGAGCGTTGTGCGATGACCTCCTTGGCACTAAGCCGGCCGATCTAGGACGTCATAGTAGGATCAAGCTCAGTTGGCTGGGTTCTACTTTTGGACAGTTACCTGAGCATGCAGATGAGATGATGGTCATGAGGCACACCCGTGCCTACATACTGATGCTACTGGGTGGGACTGTTTTTGTTGATCGGTCGGGGAACCAGGTCCATCTGATGTTCTTGCCACTTTTGGAGGATTTCGGCCAGGCCGGACAGTACAACTGGGATTCTGCATGTCTGGCATGGTTGTACCGGCAGTTGTGTCTAGCGTGTGATGCTGGGGACAGTGGTATCGCTGGGGCGCTGGTTGTCCTACAGATTTGGGCGTGAGAGAGATTTCCTTATATAGCTCCCATCCGTCGACATGCCCATCATGCGGCCCACTTCCTTTACTTCTGCTTGCACATCGTTGGCATGTCGACTTCAATGTGACCGGACACTCCACACATGTGCTCACTCACTACAGAGAGGCATTTGACAGGCAGACACCGCATCAGGTGAGTGTTGTTTTTTTGTATGTTACATTGGTTTCTTTACACGAACATTATGTCTTTAACTTTTAATGTCTATTATTTCAGATTGTCTGGCAGCCCTACACGGATGAGGTGTTACAGTCTCTTCCTCAGTATTACTTGGTTGGTCTCCACATTGCACAAGCTCGGGTGCCACTTATATGCTTTCATATAGTGGAGTGGCATCTCCCAGATCGTGTGATGCGACGGTTTGGCGGGAGGCAGTTTCCACCGGATGATCCTAGGACAGATGGGGATGATACACGGGTCGATCTGCACAACATCGACTTGAGAGGCCGCACCGAATGGAACTGGGCAACTCACCATTCAGAGTACATTGCCCTGTGGAACTTGTGTGTTGAGAGAGTGGTCGATCTACAATTGGATGATCCTGGTCCTGCGTACGAAGAGTGGTACGGTCGCAACACGAGGAGATACATTGGCCGTACGGGAGATCTATTGGGATATATGGTGAGTAAATATGATTTTACTTGTTTTAATTTAGTCTTATGACATATTATTTTGTTATATTCATATGTTGAATTGTTTGTGGTCTAGGGGGAGACCACAAATGAGGTCATCGGCATGCTAGAGTCAATGCACATCGATGAAGCTCTCACTAGTCTCCGGTTGATGAGAGACGAGTACAACAACACGTACTACGTCCTTCCACGGCCACAGCATGTCCCAGTAGCTGCCCCAGACGAGGAAGATGCTGATGTCGCTGCGGATCAGGGTAGGAGAGAAGGGTGTGGTCGTCGTCCTCGTGGTCGAGGTAGAGGAAGAGGACGTGCACGTGGTCAAGCTCCTGAGGCAGTAGATCATCATGAGGCGTTCGACATCGCCGGTAGTATGACCATATCTCAGATCGTTGATCCTACGCAGCAGGTCGACACTACTAGATTTGCATATTTTGGGAGCAGCTCAGGCTTTCCCGGTGCATCATCCTCCGGTGCAGGGACGAGCATGGAATTCAACATCACGATGCCGGCTTCAGACCTAGCTTTAGCCTCTACATCTACTCCTGGAGCACCACTTAGGGATAGAGATTCCCGAGATTGTCATGATGTAGGGGATCTAAGTGGTCGTGACCTTGATCCTACTCTTGCATCAGCAGTTGAGGATCCTGCACCTAGAGTGACTAGGACGTATGTACGACGTAGACATAGATGATGTAGGTTGTTACATTTTATAAACAACTTGATTTTGAGATTGTATTACTGTTGCTTATGTATTCTATCTTATAAACTATTACATTTGGTTCACATTTTGATTTCTTATGTTTCTGTGACGTTACAAATGTTTTGAATTTGTTCTGAGTACTGTGAATGTGTGAGAGTTCATAATATGTAGAGGTTGTTTGTTATGAATTTGTGGTGTTACAGCCCTTGGAAGATGTTCCAAGTGGGAGTGTTGTTGAATTGTGGTGTTCCAACACTTAGAAAATTGCCTAAGTGTTGTGAACAGGTGAATCGTCTCTTGAAGAGACGATTTCATACTTATTTCAGTAGAAAATCGTCTTTTGAAGAGACGATTTCACTTGTTCAAAATAAAACAGGCCGGTGATTCATACAAGGGTGAAATCGTCTGTTGAAGAGACGATTTCTCCATATCGTCTCTTCAACAGACGATTTCACCTTGCCCACCGTCCTACTGATTCAGCGCCAACGTGACACGGGGAAAAAGTGAAATCGTCTCTTCAAGAGACGATTTCTTCTTCGACAATTAAAGAAATCGTCTCTTGAAGAGACGATTTCCCTCGGGAGTGTTATTTCAGGAATTAGTTTAGGAGGGAGGTTAAAATGGGTATTATTTTTGTCCCTTTGTGTTATTTCAAAATTTTTTCCTGATCTAGTGCTTATTACCCAATTTATGATCGTAGAATAAAATTTTCATTTTACCCTGTAACATGTAGAACAGAGGAAGCCATAAAATTAGAATTCGAAGAATACTAGAGACTGGACTGGAGTTGGGACGCCGTCGCCGACCCGCCCTTGCGAATCACGTCGCCGCCATAGGAGACTGGAGTTGGGACTGACTGGGACTAGGAGGCGTGAACCCGAGGAAGTGGAACGGTGGAAGAACAAGAATAATGGAGGGAGGTTGTAGGAGACTAGGAGTGAGTCTGACTGTCTGAGAGAGACGACTCAGAACGAGAGTGAAGTCAACGGCCGACGACTAGAGGAGAATGGACTTTGGACGAAAAAAATTCTGAAATAACACCCCACAACAAAAATATTACTCATATTAACCTCCAACCAAAACTAATTCCTAAAATAACACTTCCGGGAGAAATCGTCTCTTCAAAAGATGATTTCATTAATTGTAGAAGTTGAAATCGTCTCTTTAAAAGACGATTTCACTTATTTCTGAGAAACTGAGAAATCGTCTTTTCAAAAGACAACTTTAGAAATTGTCTTTTGAAAAGACGATTTCTCTCTGAGTCAAACTGAACCATCGCAACGTTTCAACACTTGAAATTTTCTGAAGTGTTGGGTAATAGGTGAAATCTTCTTTTCAAAAGACGATTTCAATTTCAACAATTTATGAAATCGTCTTTTGAAGAGACGATTTCTCCCGGGAGTGTTATTTTAGGAATTAGTTTTGGTTGGAGGTTAATATGAGTAATATTTTTGTTGTGGAGTGTTAACAACAAAGTGGAAAAAAATTCTGAAATAACACTCTACAACAAAAATATTACTCATATTAACCTCCAATTAGTTTCCTAAAATAACACTCCCGGGAGAAATCGTCTCTTCAAAAGATGATTTCACAAATTATTGAAATTGAAATCGTCTTTTGAAAAGACGATTTCACCTATTACCCAATACTTATAAAAATTTCAAGTGTTGAAACGTTGCTATGGTTCAGTTTGACTCAGAGAAATCGTCTTTTCAAAAGATGATTTCTCAGTTTCTCAGAAATAAGTGAAATTGTCTTTTGAAGAGACAATTTCAGCTTCTACAATTAATGAAATCGTCTTTTGAAGACACGATTTCTCCCGGGAGTATTTTAGGAATTAGTTTCAGATTGAGGTTAATAAAAGGAATATTTTTGCAGAAATAAGTTATTTTGGACTTTTTCTCCAACAAAGTGGTCTAACCTTGAAACTCAAGAAGCAAAATCAGGTCAAAACGATGTGTTTTATTAATTCGGTTATACGGTTAACCGAATTGTGATTTATTAAAACGTAGACCGAACCGAACAACTATTCGGTAAACCGTATAACCGAATATGAAATACAGCTAAAAATTACGGTTAAAAAAACCAAAAAAATATGGTTTTCAGTCAAAACCAAATTGACCGAACCTAATGGACAACCCTACTCCCCATGAAGTAAGAAATCCATAAATCTTCTCAGCCAATGCTATACCAGTATGAGGTGAAGCCATGTAACAAAAGTTCAGAATTTTCTTTTGTAGAATCCAATCATGGTTAATAAAGTGTGTTGTCAAGAAAATATAGCCATCGGTTGTAAGAGAAATCCAACAATCTGATGTAAAACTAATTCTCCCCGAAGCAGCCTGAAGCATTGCCTTAACCCTTCTCTTTTTAGAATCATATAACATCAAGCAATCTTTTTTCAGCGTGTTCCTAGTCACGAGACGCAGATCCTCATGCAAATACTAAAGAAGGTTTCTAATACCAATCCAATCAATGAACTGAAATGGAAAATCGTGCATAATCACAACAGTAGTCAACAATTCCCTAAACTTCACAAGATCTAAACTTTTCTTTTTCAGCAAAGCACCTTTTTACGTGAAATTAGTAACTTCCCCACAGCCCTTGCTGCAATTTTGGGGCACTTTCAAAGTGCAAGTTCTTAGTACCATTTTTACTACCGCAAGCATAAGAGGTATTACATTTCTTACACGTACGTCTTTGTATACCATCACTTCCAATTGGTAGCATCTCAAAGAATAGCCAAACATCTGATTGCATCTTTGTAGTGCGTTTTTTGCCTGCTATGACATACTCAAAAAGAGAGAAAGCGAGAAGAGTAGCTGAATACTGTTTCATTGATATCTTGAACTACATGCATATCAGTGTATATAGACTTCTGATATACGAATGTACTAGACAACTATATTGATCTGGGCTAGATATAATTGGGCTATACATAATGGGCCTAAATACAATACTAGACTTAGTATTCCCCCGCGATCGGAGCATGGGTAAGACCCAAAAACGATCGAAGAAATGTAAAGCGATGACCAGACAGGGGCTTAGTCAGAAGATCTGCAATCTGGCGATCTCCAGCAAGATGAGTAACAATGAGGGACTTGGAACACACCCTTTGTCGAACAAAGTGAAAGTCCAACCTGACATGCTTTATTTTGTAATGAAGAGCAGGATTAGCAGCCATGTAAGTGGCTCCAAGATTATCACAATGTAGAACAGGTGTACGCAGTAGGGGAGTATGAAGCTCACGAAGTAGATTTTGTAACCATATCATCTCAGATGCAGCAGAGGCTACTGCACGATACTCTGCTTCTGTTGGGAACGTGCCACAGTATCATGTTTCTTGGAATACCAAGAAATGAGAGATGATCCCAGGAAAATCACAAAAGCAGATGTGGAGCGACGATCTGTAGCATCAGACGCCCAGTCTGCATCGGTATATCCGTGAGACAGAAAGAGGATTTTCAAGGAAGATGCAAATGTAACTCTTTTGTTCTGTTAAGATAACGGATGATGCACTTCAAGGCTGACCAGTGAGCTTGGGTAGGAGAATGCATATACTTACCGACAGAGTTTGTTAACTGCATAGGCAACATCTGGTCGTGTGAGACTCAGGTACTGAAGACTGCCCAAGAGGCTGCGAAAAAGTGTAGGATCAGTAAAATGAGGGATGTCTGGCTGATGTAGAGAGGAGGAGGTGGCAATAGGTGTGGAGACAGGCTTACAGTTCGTCATTTGTGCCTTTGCTATGAGATCAGTAATGTATTTGGTCTGTGATAGAAATAACCCAGCTGATGTTCGAGTAACATGAATGCCCAGGAAGTAGGAGAGAGACCCAAGGTCTTGTATAGGAAAATATGACTTGAGGGAGAGAACAAGTTTGGAGAGGAGAGCAGATGAGGAGCCGGTAAGTATTATGTCATCGACATAAACTAACAGATAGACAAGATCGGGCCAGACGAGAAAACAAAGAGAGACGGATCTGATTTCGCAGGAGTGAATCCAAGAGTGATCAAAGTGGAGCTGAATTTATCAAACCAGGCCCGGGGCGCCTGCTTCAAACCATATATCGATTTGTGCAGACGACACACACAATTGGGTTTAGCAGGATCAACAAACCCTGGTGGTTGCCACATAAAAACTTCTTCGGTGATGTCACCGTGAAGAAAAGCATTGGAGACATCTAATTGAGTGATGGACCAGTTTCGAATTGCAGCAGGAGCAAGCACAATACGAATAGTAACAAGTTTAACAACTGGGCTGAATGTCTCCAAGTAATCAAGGTCGTAGGCTTGAGTATAACCTTGAGCCACAAGACGGGCTTTACGGCGTTCAATAGATCCATCTGCGTGGAGTTTGGTCTTGAGTATCCACTTACAGCCAATGATGTTTCGATCAGAGGGCGGAGGTACAAGAGACCATGTGCTAGTTCTGATAAGGGCATTGAAATACCCCTAAATTAATTTAGGGGATTTCTTTTATTAAAACTTAAATAATACTATTAAATATTACATTATTATATGGAATTATGAAATTTATTTAGGGGATTTCTCCTATTTAACCCTAAAGAAAACAATAAAATATTTAATTATATATATTATTATATGGTATTGTGAATTTAATAATAAGATTTATAAGTCAATAAATCTTGGAAAAATTTATAAACACTCCAAGTATATTATAAAGATTTTAGAAAGAGTTGGAACATTGTTTTGAAACATAAAAGTCAATATAAAATTCTAGGAACCCTAAAGCCTTTTAAGCCTTGCTAGGGTTGACTTTTTGAGAATGGTCAAACTAGGCCATGAAACCTATACCAATAAATAGGTTATGGAAAACCATGAAGATCGATAAAAAGAACGTCAAAAACAGATCATCCTAGCCAAAGTTATGATAGGATGAAGTTTAGAGCCAAAATTTTAATGACTGCCACGTGTCAAGCTCACACGCGCCAGGACTTAGGCGATTTCTATCTCCTTGAATTTCGGTAACAGATTCCAGTATTTTGCCCTAACTTTGGACAGCCATATCTCACTCATCTCTCAATATTTTTCAATGCCGTCTTCTTAATTCTCTTCTCCTACACTTCCTCTATACAACCATAACTCACACTAACCCTAATTCGTCCTAAATCAACCGGAAATTCGAGCCAAAGTAGCCACCCTGCAAAAACCGAAACTGTAGTTCCAGTGTTTCCTTCGATTCAGGTAACTTCGTCTTGCCATAACTTTTTCGTTTCTCAGCCAAATTCCATGTTCTTTAGCTCGTTTTGAAGAGCTCTAATTCCTCTAAAACTTTCATGTTGATGACCTAAGCCAATTCCCAACCGTTTGGAAGAACAAGGTGTCTAAAGTTTCGGATTCGTCACAACATAAAATCATAAGTTTTCTTTCCAGAAAACGCAAGGTAAACTCGCAACTTCCAGCTTCGATTTCTTTCTGTGTAGTGCAAGTTAGGGTGAGTTCTTGCTATCATTGTGTAAAGTTACGTTTCCTCTTTAGATTAAGCCCAAGAACTAGTTCTAACTCGGTCTGTACTGTAAATTTTAGCGTTGCAAAGTAGGCTACTCAATCGGGTTGTAAAGGGGGCGTTTTTCCAGAAACCGAAAACAAATCCGTTCGATTCGAGCAATTCCGGTAAGTTTCCTTCAAATTCCTTCAACCTTGTTAATCTACATTACATTGTCGGTCAAAAACATGTCCCAATTGCATCAATTACGCAATAGATTGAGTGAATTTGACAGATTCGAACTCGGAAACCCGTTTGAACCCTAACTTTGAAACTGAATTCGAAAACCATTGAATCCTGCATTATATCTAGCGAAATTAGTATCATTAGAACCGTAATGTGATTTCGAAACCATAGAAACAAGAATCACTCAATTTGGTTCTGTAGATTGTGAGAAAATCGTGAATTAGTACTCGGGGTTGGTTCTAGATGCGCTGAAGAACTCGACGATTCTCGGCCGTCCGATCGTAGTTAAAAGAAACGGACGGCCGAGATTAAAACGTTTCAGATTAGGTTTTTATAAATTCCAGTAAATAACCCTAACTTGTTGAATTAGTTTAAATACCTTCCCGAATGTGTTTTGACTTGAAATTTTAACCATAGATTCCTTATTAAATCTAGTTTATTTTGATGTAAATTATTATGGTTTTAGAGTTTTTAAACATAAGTTATGATTTTTGCAAGTTACGGGTTTTCTAGAATTATTTGGTTAATTTAAAAAGATATTTTTATGAAAAAAAATTTTATAATATGTCTATAATGTTATAGTTACTATATACTTAATTTGGGAATTTTTGGACAAGAGGAAATAGGTTTAAAAATTGTATTTCTAAGGTTTTTCATAAGTTACCTTATAATATAAGGTTTTTAATGTAACAAAAAATTAAAGTATAGTTGATTAATAAACTTTATAGGTTGGGGAAAATATAATAAGACTAAACTAACATTTAATATAGAATGTTAATAAATATTTTTGGGTATAAACTTTTAAGTGAAGTAAATATATATATATATATATATATACATATACATAACATATACATAAAAGGAATAAAATAGTAACTTAGGTTAAATCAAGGAACTAAATTAACCTACATTTATATTAATTATATAATATGGTAGTTAATATACTTAATTGAAACTAAGGAAAATACTTTATTTTGTAAACCGTATTTGGATGTAGATATGTGTAAAAGTTAATATAAATAATGAAATGCAATAAAACTACATAAAGAATGTCTTGAATAAATCCTAGTATACATATACGATAAATAAATAAATAAAAGACATAAAATACCTTATAGCAAATAGAATATGAAGGAATTAATAAGTTAAACTAAACCTATACATAATACTATTAAAAGAATATTATATGAGGTAGTATTGAATTGTGGTTATGAAATTAAGCTTAAAGAGTTATCTTGGATTTCTAAGATTTATATAAACCATATTTAAATACATGTGTAATATTATTTGTCAAAGACCAGAATGAAAATCTATAATTTGGTTAGGTAATTAATAAGTTGGGGCTTAGGAATATTTGTAATTAGATTTTACACAATAAAACTTACTATATAATTAATAAATAAATGTAATACTTTTACATCTTAATGTTCTTAATATAAACAATAATAAAATAAATAAAATACTTTTACATCTAAATGTGAGGTGGATTAGTAAGTCTAGATTTAATCATTTCTTAACATTTATGGTATTGAAATATAACTTAATGTTTTAGGGTAAAATCATTAAAAGGATTATGGTATAAAACTATATTAAACTATGATTTGGAAATTTATCTAAATAATAACCATTAAGTTTCTTGGCATTAGATAAGCCATATGAAATACACTTATAACATTTATTACCAATACTTAGGATGTGAGTTTACAATTAAGTGAGGTATTTAGTAGTTAGAATTTATAGAAGGTTTATAAATAGGAATTTGATACTTAAAACCTTTGAACCTTTTATTAGATAAAACTAAGTTACATAATTATTATATTGATATACTTTACGGTAATGGGAAATAATGATAGGTATTTGAATATAAAATGTGAGAATTTTCATAATAGATTATCTTATTAAATAATTAACAATTTCACTTACGAACCAGAATTTAATTCTTTGATAAATTCTACTCTATGTAGATATATTGTCCATCCTAAATACAATAAAGGAAATTAATTTATTAAGTTATTCCTTTGAAACCTTAGGTTTTGTAAAACAATTTAAAACGTATTTAAGGCTTAAGTTTAATGAAGTTTAGTACAAAGGATTATATATAGTCTATAAAGAGGATGTGTGTAAAAATAAAACTTTTAGGAAATTAAATGTAAGTAAGGATACATAAAAGGTTATACTAAACACCTTATTGTATAGGTAATAATAAAACTTATAATATACCTTGTGAATACTAAATGTAAGATTAATTCGTTAAATCTAAGTTAACTATAGTATAGTTATTCAGGATGAGAAGCAATTTAACATCTTATGACAAGTTTATTAGATGGTTGTAATTAAAAGTCATTCTGAACTAAAGATGAGATAATTGAGTTTAGCAGTTCAATTAAGTTATAATAAAATGCGTCTACAACACTACGATTCCAATATACAAGATGTAGATCTTAATTAAGTTAAGGGAAAGACTTAATCATAATGGGTTATCTAGTAGATATTGTTTAAATACATAATCTTTACATTGTGAGATAATAGTATAGTATTCTGAGATGAGTCCATCATAGGTCATAATACAATGTTTATTCTAAATTAAGAATAAAGGTATTGAGCTTAAGTATTATTGAAATTCTTAGATTTAATTATATAATATAAACACATTTATGTTATAAAGGTCTCAAAAGTCTTGAATGTGAGGATAGTGGTTAAATATAAATAAAGTGGATAGGAGTGGACAGTTAGCAGGTGTTAATAAAATACATTCCTTGATCCTACAACCTTGGGCTATACAACCTTCCAAAATAAGTCAAAGGTTATACATAACATTTAAGCGAGGGCTTATAAGATAATTGAGATTTGGAAATAAGAGAGAGGAATTTATTTAAGTTTAACTTAGGGTACAGGTTATTGATAGTAAATTATCATCAATGTTCCTCAGAGAATTGTTGAATGTTTACACGAGTGTACTAGAACTGCTACAGCTGAAATACCCCAAACCTTGGTATGTTGTGTAAATGTTAAACTATGGTACTTAAAGGCTAAAAAGTGCCTTAGAAACATCAATGAACCATTTAAACCATGGTAAAACACAATAAAACACTAAGACACGGTTTGAGCAAAAACATGCTCTAAACTTGTGTGAACTTGGTTAGGACCCAAGGAGCCTACCAAGACTTAATAACATTTAATTATGATTTTATAAGGCTAATTAAGTCCTTAGGAAACCTTGGTAGACATTGGAACCAAACAAAACATAAATAAATACCTTAAGGTCAATATGGGCTAAAAAGTGCTCTAAGCTTGGGATAAATTGTATAAGACCTAATGGTCATACCTATACCTTATAAATATTTTAATGAACATATTAAATCAATTACCAAAGAAAACCAAGCTTGAAAACAAGTTAAAACACAAAAAGTGCTTTAAGGAGTCTTAACGCACATTTTTGAAAAATTGTCTTGTAAATGAGTTTTGAGTGGCTAAATGTCCATCATTACTCTTAAATATATATGTGTACTATATAGTATCACATTTGGATGTCTATATCAATAGGAAATCAAAAATTTCACTTCTATGTGCCTTGTTTTTGTGAATAGTGATTTTTATAAGCTAGTTTGTAACATATATCATAAGTAATTAAATTGACAAAAAAGACTAAAGTACCCTTATGTAATAAAATGGGGCCGGTTTTCTTAAGTGTGTGACTCACCACTCTTGTTAATTTACTAAGAAAAGAAAGAATGACTAATTAATGTACTATTTGCTTTATAAGAACAAATATCTTCAAAAAGCAAAGTTTATCTTCATTCTCTCACTTCTTTCTCATTTCACACGGTTCCACTCTTCTTCAACCTCTCTTCTTCTTGTTCTCTCACGGTAATACTCACCACCACCATTAAACTCTAGCTTTGACCTCTTGTAAAATCTAGCTCACTTGACCAAATAAAAAAACAAACACCACCATTCTCTCCCTCTCATCAAGCTCTTCATTCCTATATTCTCAAAATTCCAAGACCACCATTTCGGTGCCATGGAGTTCCACCATTGATGGAGCTTGAGCTTGTGTTTCTACATATTATTACTCTCCTTTGCTTCTAGGTAAGGAATCTCAAAGAAAAATCAAGTTTCCTTCATGTTTTTGCCTTGACCGAAATTGCACATTAATGCTTTGGTGTGACTTTGTTCTAGCTTCATTCCAACCTTTCATGGACTAGGTGGAGTCCTCTCTTCATAGATATTCAAACTCTCTTCAAAGATCAAGGTAAAACAACTACATTAATGTTTTTGAAACAATGTAAACCTAGGGTTTACAATGAGATGAAGCTTAAAGCTTGTATACTCATTTCAATGTTTGTATATTGTGTAGTAGTTGACAAGGAATCAAATACCTTACCGGTTTTGTAAGGAAACAAGAAAGAAGTTTGTGAGGAAAAAAAAAGAGGTAAATATGCTATCTCAATGTGGTTTAATGCCTTAGTAGAAATGAGCTTATAATGCTTGTTAAACCTACCTAAAGAGCTAATGGTACATGACTTAGGAAAATGTTCTCAAGGAGACTAGTAAAAGGACATATGTCTTGTTGTGTGTATTTGCAGGTCAAAGGCTTATAATTGTGGAAATTCAGTGTTTATGGTTTATGCAATTTAAGGGCCTAAGAGCCATGTTATTTAAGGGCCTAAGTGCCAAGCAATTTAAATTGTGCACTATATTGTGATGTAGTGTAAATTTGGTGAAGTCTTGTGTGTGATGGTGTTCTTGATGGATTTAGGTGTTCTTGAGTGTTTAATGGTGAAAACTATGAGTTTGGAATGATGATGTGCTAAGAGAACCCATGGCAAAATTTGTAAAATGTATAAGGAGTTTTTGGTGCTTAAATGAACTTGGGTGAACTAGGAATTGTTAGGAAAGGATAAATGTTTCATAAGGAAGAAAACATGCATTAAGGTGTTCTAAGGTGCCACAAGGATTTAGGCATTATCTTGGAAGTTCTAGAAATCAAATGAGTGTTTCTAGGGTATGTCAAAGCCTTGGAGAAGTTTGTTTAAGGTTTAGGTAATGATTGATGAATAAGGAGAGAATGATATTTGAATAAGGTTTTGAGTAAGGAATTTAAGAAATTGTGAAAAGAAGATTTGGTTAGTAAGAGGAGATGCTTGGGAGATGATGTTATGAAGGTGAGGAAGCATTTTAGTGTAGTGGTCATTTAAGGTGAAACACCACTTGGAAAACCAAAAGGAAATGTTACAAGTGTTAAGAGATTTGATAAGAAGATTGAGTAACAAGTTGGATAATGTTTTAAGGTGAATCAAAGTGATATTTTAGTATTAGAATATGCCTAAGTTCATGTATGAAGCTTGGGTAATCAATGGATGAAGATAAGAGGTGAAACAAGACTTGGAAAGTGAAGTTCTGGCCCGTCCGAACTACCGTCCGAACTTGGACGTTCGGACGTGCTCTGTGTACGCGTAGGTTTTCTGATCTTCGACTGATGTCCGAACTACCGTCCGAATATGGGAAGTTCGGACACACCTATTTTATACTCTGGTTTGGCTTCGAAAGGCGTCCGAACTTGGGAAGTCGGACGCAAGTTCAGACGTTCACCAGTTTGCACCCTTAGAGTCTCGAACGGTGTCCGAACTTGAGAAGTCCGGACACAAGTTCGGACAAGGTGCTGTTTTGACCAAAGAGGGTGTTTAAGGTATGGAAATGATGTGTAATGATGGGGATTGATGATTAAAGATGTCATGAGGTTGTTAAGGACATGTTAAGTGAGTTATAATGATGGTTGAGTGGGTGAAAGGTTGTGTTACAATGTGAAAGTAAAAGAAGATAAATGTGAAGTTATTTAATTAATTTATGGGGTTAATCATGGTTATTCGATGTTACACAAACATGTTAGCCCCAATGTTAATGAAAACAACTTGAATGTTACCAGTTGTTCGAGAATTGTTCGAGGAACGTAAATGGACATGATAGAGTGGACTCCGGTGACAGGTATGGTTTTCTTGCAACCTGTGTCCTACCGGATTACACCGGCTTGTATGCCAATGTGTTTTTCTGAATGTTTGCCACCTTGTAAGATTAAAACATGTAATGAGTTTATAGTAATTCATTTATGTGGCGCATCTGGTCTCCGATACCGTTTAACCTCAAATAAGTGTTAAACCTTAGCTAACTAGAACTAGGAACACGTGAGAGATCGGTATTCGGAGTTAACGGCCCAAACCTTGGGAACGTTCTAACCACGGCTATGTGTGAGTTAGTTGGATATTGTTGTTGTATGCAAGTGTGTGAACCTCCCTTGTGCTTAACTCGGTTAAGATACCGTATGGTGTGTGGATGTGGTAGGCTCCGTAATGGATCTCTAACTACTTATTTATAAGTATATATGTACTAATGGGGGGTGAGGAGTCCGGTCATGTTCCGGCCACGCGTGTGAGGACGGGAGTCGATGTCATATCCGGTTCGACTCTCTTGGTGTATGTAAGGGTTGTATTCCAATTTGGTTTCAACCTTCCCTTAGCTTATCCAAAGCTAGTTTACTGACTCACGTCGGGCCACAGGGGCATACAAATGTTGTTTCGGTGTGCTTGGGATTACTATGTCCAACGCACCTTGGTGTTAAATTAACCGTTCAAATTAACAGGACGATAACGAGGTAGGTAACGAGCTTAGTATGAGATTGGCAACAATCTCTAGGCTCATCGTGTTTATTAACTATGGTGGAAGGTTCCTAGTGTGAACCGTACTTGTGGGTTATGTGTTATCGTTGTTATGGAATATGGATGTGAATTCCGGTTATAATAAGAGGCATTTAAGGATAACCGATTAATGGGTAGTGTCGTTCATTAAGGAAGTAGCTCCGTTTAGAGGAGAGCCACTCTAGGGTTAAAGGAATCATTGGGTGATTTGTTAAGTGTGGATGTGTTGGATATATGACCTATTGTTGGGTGTATGCAATGTGTTGTGTGTTTATGGTCTACATGCATGATTTAATATAATCAACCGCATGCTAAGACGACAATTAGTTGTGCGTGGCCCGGTAGCATGCGGGCTGCGGGATTACCATACCAGCAAAGTGCTGAGCCCCTTGGGGGCCACCCTTTTCTTCCTTTTCTATTTCAGGTACAAGGAGCTGGAAGCCGTTCGAGAGTAGGACGGGGTAGTAGATGTTATACATGGGTAGCCATTTAAATGGCGTAAGCATTGTAGGCGTAGTAAGACCGAAATTGTTATCAGCATTAGTTTGTAAATACTCGGTACGGTTGGAATGTATAAGTATGGGTGTTGTTAAGGGAAACAAATGTAACGTGTAGTTGCTCGGGAATCTAGACCATCAGACCGATACAAAGTACATGTATTAGCCTTGTTAGCCACGTGGGTGGTTAACGGCGTGTAACACCATTGAAATAAGTAATGTGATGAGTTGAATTTTCCGCTGCAGTTGAGGTTATGTGTACGGTGGTAGTTGGGGTGTTACAAAAGTGGTATCAGAGCGAAGTATCGCTCTGATGACTGAATTACCGAGCTTAGGAGGTACCGAGTTAAGATTTCAGTATTTGGGTTAGGGGTTGAGTGATAGCGTGAGTGATACGCTAGAGGAACTACCAGCGAATACTGGAAACTACTATATCCATCCCGCCCTCCACAGTCCCTGTTTTATAACTCGGGAAAGAACGCCAGGGAGATGAAAGTCCTCTTACTCGGGAAAACCCGATCTGGCTATGTTTAAGTATACTGTGAGTATGGAGAACCTGTCATACGGTAGATCCGAAGACTGGGAATCCCGGAGACGGTCTCCATCTGAACAATGCTAACCGCATTTCATAACAAAGAATAAAGAATCTTGTGTATGGGAGAATAGAATTTCCGGCAACCGGGTTGACATGCCGAGCAGTCGAGAACAACCAGCTTGCAATGCATGACCGTGCAACAGGCAAGGAATGTAGTAATGAAACCGAGACGAGTGTCTACGGGACTACAAACATTAATAATGTCGCCAACGGTATATCAACCGATTTAGGAACGACAACGTAGTACGAGGAGGATACAATATTAAAAAAAAAGGGGGAGTCTCCAGAAGGGAAACACCCCAGTTATGGTTATCATGTGGAGACGGCGAGAAGTACTTAGAAGATTTATTGTCAGACGGTAAGAACAAATAAGGGCCAACAAGGCCACTTGTGACAGTGCGGGTAAGAACAAGACACAAACCGGTGTGTGTTAACCGATAGCCAGTTAGCATGGCGCACTTGCCATGGCAAGTGCTGATAACGGGTTGTTCGGAAAAATTTTAACAAGTTTGAAGTACTTAGTGAAGTAACGTAAAGGAGATATCATAAACCGAGGAAAGGCTTAACGCCTAACCTTTGTAAATGGAAATACACCAGTCAGCAAGAAGCTAGACTTGGTTAAGGCAAGAAGATGTTGTGAAACCATGGAATTTTTCTTTCAAACTCGGTTATTTCAAACTCTTTTTCTTTCAAAACCAGAATTTTCTTTCAAACCCATTTTGTTTCAAACCTCTTTTAAACTAAACCAGCGGACCTATAGCGGCCTCAGCGCCACAAGTAGGTAAGTTACACCAGTTACTTTCGAGCAACCGGACGGGAACCGGTAGACCCAAGGGTAGTAACCCGAGGGAATGGATGGAGTTTATAATGATACAACGGTTGATAGACTTTCCCTTGATTAAGTTCGGAAGCACGGATATATATTGTCGCGGGACAATACAAGGGAGTTGACAACAAAATACTTCGCCTAGGCGTGTGACGGACACTACGAGTGTACCAACTGTGTTGTGGGACGACCGCACTCCGATAGGAGCATGTGGGCCTGACAGACCTACTTATAGGTTATGGGTAAGTAGCAAATCAGTATGATACCCCAATATGTATACGAGTAGAGTCCGGAACACGGGAAGTAGTCGACTCCTACTACGGTCCGCAGTAAAAGTCAAACAAGAGTGACGGATTACAAGAATGGTTGAAGTAAAGGAACTCAGTTAAGTTAAAAGGACTAAAGGAACTAGTAAGTTTATTTCAAGGAAATGTATAAGAGTCAAGAAGTGTGAAGTGCACGGACTGTTATGTAAAGACATCACATATGTCTTAAGAAGCCTGAGGGATAAACATGATAGCTGGAGTGAATACCCAGTCTATACATGGTAAGGCAGAAGCCTAGTGTAGACACATTAATGTGCACGAACGGGATGACACTCCCGGATTGATCACCTTGACTCCCGGGGAATATCGATCTTCACTAAAGAGACTACTGAACCTAGCCAAGAACGCAAGCGGCGTAGTTAACTAAGCATACCAAAAAGTGCAGTCAGATGTAATGGCATACCTTGACAACCCAGGAGCAATCCTTGAGGGGTGTTTGGATCAACAATTGTTGGATGAAACAGTGTAACAGAAACACAAGAGTTGAAACAATTACTCGGATTAGACACTGAAGGTAACCCACTTAACAGTAAGACCCTAAGTTGCCAAAGAGACAACTGGAAGGAATCGTGACAGTAGGGCTTATAAGCCACAATAACTTGTGTTAAGAAAACGTGATCGGTTGAAGTTAGAAGTATCTGTTATACAAGTAAATAGAGCGGAGGAACCACTGCATTAACAGTGGGGACACCTCTCGATATGGTGAGACCGCAGGAGCGGTAGTAGTAGTTGTACGAACACAAGTCCAAGAAGTACGATGAGGATAGACCATGTGGTTATTACCTAGAATGATTGAATAACAATAATACAAAAGGAAGTGTATATAAGTTGTGTAGAAAGGAAGAAGATAAGTTGATAGCGACCACCATAGGTGTGTGATGCTAAATGAGTAGCGAACAACGCTCAAGGAACATGAAAGCTCGAAAAATAGGGTATTCAAAAAAAAATCAGCCAAATAAGTGGCCAAACCCAGTGTAATGGCTGAAGCTAATATAATGACGGAGTGCAGTGTAAGTGATGTTGTATAATGAAAGGAGGACGGTGTGCAATAAGCGACCGTTGTATAAGTATTGTTAAGCGATGGTATGACAAATAAGCGGAGTTATGTGTTAAACCCAGGAGATACAACAGTAAGTGATAGCAAACGAACTGAGCAGTAAGCCGGTGGCAAGTGTATGTGATAAGAATTCCAGTAAACACAGTGTAAAACTCCTATTGCAATCGCATAAGGAGATTTACTGTCAGAGTTTACGCCCTATGCACTCTGTATGGACTGAGTGTTTGGTATTGCTTTGCACAGTAATGATCGAGTGGATAGCTAGGATTTGGAAATGTAATTGTGGTGGAGTGTAGAAAGAAACTTATAACGCTATAATGACCGATGCATAGGAAATGCAAGGTCATACCAATGGAAGAGTACTTGTACGAAACCAAATGTGGAGGTATGATTAAGAATAAGTGATAACAGTGGCACTAAATACCAAATGTCGGTATGAAATATACCCCAGGTGTGGGAAATAACCGAGAGAGCACTACACATTAGGTAGTAGCTCAATCTCAACCGACAGTAAGTCGGTAGAAGCAAGTCAATCATTGTGAATTACATAGTAGTTTACGCTGTAAGCTATTAGAGAAGCGGATGGAAAGTTTTGAAACTCACCGAATTCGCTCAGGGTAAGAGATACCATGCGTCGGTTGAGAAACCATTCTTACCAAGATAAGGGTAATACATTGGAGATGTACAATACAGTAACAGTAACGAATGGGGCAAACTAGCCCTATAATTATCAGAGTTGCGCAACAGAGGCCAGTGAGCCCATGCATCAGATACCGAATATACATTGTGAATATGAATGAATGGCTAGTTAGCAATGCCTAGAAGCCTCACAGGCCAGGACCGAAATCGGTTATGAGTTAGATAAACTCCAAAGAGAATTCTTGGTCTAGGGACAAAACCGCTAATATGGTTAAGATCCTCTAACCAGAACACATTGTATAGCAGACCGCGGGGAAGTTAAAGTACTTCACGACGGCAGAACATTTTAAACCAATGTTCAGTGATTGATTACGTGGGCGTAATCCCTTTTAAGGGGGGTAGAGTGTAAAGCCGCTTAGTGTGTTTTACCGTACAAGTGTACGTGAACTATGTTGTGCGTAGCACAAAAATGATTTGCTATGATGGTTGGCGCGTGTGTTATATAAACATACGCATTCATTCGTGGTTAAATTGTGGTAATTGCGCACAGAAGATGCGAATACCATTGTGGGAAGTGTGTTTATTTTGTTAACAGTGGTGTGTGAGAGTACAAGTGGAAGGGAGTAAAGAAACTCCCGGGGAACTAAAACCCCGACGGTGCATAAATGTAAACCATGTATTGTATTTTGATAAAAAAATATGTATATATATATACAGTGTTGTGATTTATGAAGGGGTATGAGACCGACATAGAACCTAGTGAGAATTAAATTCCCTAGGTAACTTGAATTAAGTTGGATTTGGGTGATGATTGATAGACGGAGTTCTATCCCTTGGAGATGTAATGATTATGACTAGAAGGATTTAAAGATAGAAAATGGGATATGCTTGAATTAGTTGTTGGTTGAAAATGAAGTGGGAGGTGAAACTTGATTATCATGAGATCAAGGGAAGCCGAACACAAATTGGGGTGGAAAGATAGTTCAACACTGATGCTGATCACATCAGGGTTGGATGACTCTGGAAGCTCCCTTCAAGTGGTCACAATTAACCACGCCAAGAAAAGAAACAAAGAGCATAAGTTGAACTTGGAGTTGTGTTGCGTTTTCAAAAGAATTTTCAACTGGCATTTCCAAAACAGTCGATTAATATTTTGAATAGAGGATTCTCTTATATACTTAACCTAGTAAAGAATATTTTTGTAGTACTTGCTCACGAGCTGAGGACGTATGAGCCTTTGTCTACGGACCGGTGACATGAGAAGTATATTTTAAAAATGTGATTGTTTTGACCTCCCAAAGAAACGGGGACCAGAAGGTGTCCACCGCGACCGGGTTCTGCGGGGTCACAGTGTATATGTACTCAACATGGGATTGGAGCCCATGGAGAGATGGAAAAGGTATTTCTGTTTGTTATACATGCTAAGACATGTTGTGTGGTATGAGTGATAAATATTATTTTAGACCTTGAGTCCTAATGTAGTTGGGTTCCGAAAGTGTTATGTTACCCAGACCTGAGAGTCTAAGGGTTGTTAAGTAAGTACAATATTGCTAAGGTACCCGGACCATTGAGTCCGAGGTAATCATGTAAGTATGTTACGAGGTGGTTATGTATGGATGTGGATTTTGCCTGGACCGTTAAGTCCGAGGTTGGATGTAAAGGGTGGTTGGTAATGGAAGTTAATTTCGAAAGTAATTCCCGTATTCTAATCCAATGATGCGAGGAAATGTGAACTTCGAGGACGAAGTTCTTTTAAGGGGGGTAGATTGAAATACCCCAAACCTTGGTATGTTGTGTAAATGTTAAACTATGGTACTTAAAGGCTAAAAAGTGCCTTAGAAACATCAATGAACCATTTAAACCATGGTAAAACACAATAAAACACTAAGACACGGTTTGAGCAAAAACATGCTCTAAACTTGTGTGAACTTGGTTAGGACCCAAGGAGCCTACCAAGACTTAATAACATTTAATTATGATTTTATAAGGCTAATTAAGTCCTTAGGAAACCTTGGTAGACATTGGAACCAAACAAAACATAAATAAATACCTTAAGGTCAATATGGGCTAAAAAGTGCTCTAAGCTTGGGATAAATTTGTATAAGACCTAATGGTCATACCTATACCTTATAAATATGTTAATGAACATATTAAATCAATTACCAAAGAAAACCAAGCTTGAAAACAAGTTAAAACACAAAAAGTGCTTTAAGGAGTCTTAACGCACATTTTTGAAAAATTGTCTTGTAAATGAGTTTTGAGTGGCTAAATGTCCATCATTACTCTTAAATATATATGTGTACTATATAGTATCACATTTGGATGTCTATATCAATAGGAAATCAAATTTCACTTCTATGTGCCTTGTTTTTGTGAATAGTGATTTTTATAAGCTAGTTTGTAACATATGTTATCATAAGTAATTAAATTGACAAATAAAGACTAAAGTACCCTTATGTAATAAAGGGGGCCGGTTTTCTTAAGTGTGTGACTCACCACTCTCTTGTTAATTTACTAAGAAAAGAAAGAATGACTAATTAATGTACTATTTGCTTTATAAGAACAAATATCTTCAAAAAGCAAAGTTTATCTTCATTCTCTCATTTCTTTCTCATTTCACACGGTTCCACTCTTCTTCAACCTCTCTTCTTCTTGTTCTCTCACGGTAATACTCACCACCACCATTAAACTCTAGCTTTGACCTCTTGTAAAATCTAGCTCACTTAACCAAATCAAAAAAAAACACCACCATTCTCTCCCTCTCATCAAGCTCTTCATTCCTATCTTCTCAAAATTCCAAGACCACCATTTCGGTGCCATGGAGTTCCACCATTGATGGAGCTTGAGCTTGTGTTTCTACATATTATTACTCTCCTTTGCTTCTAGGTAAGGAATCTCAAAGAAAATCAAGTTTCCTTCATGTTTTTGCCTTGACCGAAATTGCACATTAATGGTGCTCTTGGTGTGACTTTGTTCTAGCTTCATTCCAACCTTTCATGGACTAGGTGGAGTCCTCTCTTCATAGATATTCAAACTCTCTTCAAAGATCAAGGTAAAACAACTACATTAATGTTTTTGAAACAATGTAAACCTAGGGTTTACAATGAGATGAAGCTTAAAGCTTGTATACTCATTTCAATGTTTGTATATTGTGTAGTAGTTGACAAGGAATCAAATACCTTACCGGTTTTGTAAGGAAACAAGAAAGAAGTTTGTGGAAAAGAGGTAAATATGCTATCTCAATGTGGTTTAATGCCTTAGGAGAAATGAGCTTATAATGCTTGTTAAAACTACCTAAGGAGCTAATGGTAAAGGACTTAGTGAAAAGTTCTCAAGGAGACTAGTAAAAGGACATATGTTGTTGTGTATTTGCAGGTCAAAGGCTTATATATTTGGAAATTCAGTGTTTATGGTTTATGCAATTTAAGGGCCTAAGAGCCATGTTATTTAAGGGCCTAAGTGCCAAGCAATTTAAATTGTGCACTATATTGTGATGTAGTGTAAATTTGGTGAAGTCTTGTGTGTGATGGTGTTCTTGATGGATTTAGGTGTTCTTGAGTGTTTAATGGTGAAAACTATGAGCTTTGGAATGATGTGTGCTAAGAGAACCCATGGCAAAATTTGTAAAATGTATAAGGAGTTTTTGCTTGAATGAACTTGGGTGAACTAGGAATTGTTAGGAAAGTAAATGTTTCACTAAGGAAGAAAACGTGCATTAAGGTGTTCTAAGGTGCTACAAGGATTTAGGCATTATCTTGGAAGTTCTAGAAATCAAATGAGTGTTTCTAGGGTGTGTCAAAGTCTTGGAGAAGTTTGTTTAAGGTTTAGGTAATGATTGATGAATAAGGAGAGAATGATGTTTAGGTAAGGTTTTGAGAAGGAATTCAAGAAGTTGTGAAAAGAGGATTTGGTTAGTAAGAGGAGATGCTTGGGAGATGATGTTATGAAGGTGAGGAAGCATTTTAGTGTAGTGGTCATTTAAGGTGAAACACCACTTGGAAAACCAAAAGGAAATGTTACAAGTGTTAAGAGATTTGATAAGAAGATTGAGTAACAAGTTGGATAATGTTTTAAGGTGAATCAAAGTGATATTTTAGTATTAGAATATGCCTAAGTTCATGTATGAAGCTTGGGTAATCAATGGATGAAGATAAGAGGTGAAACAAGACTTGGAAAGTGAAGTTCTGGCCCGTCCGAACTACCGTCCGAACTTGGACGTTCGGACGTGCTCTGTGTACGCGTAGGTTTTCTGATCTTCGACTGATGTCCGAACTACCGTCCGAATATGGGAAGTTCGGACACACCTATTTTATTCTCTGGTTTGGCTTCGAAAGGCGTCCGAACTTGGGAAGTCCGGACGCAAGTTCGGACGTTCACCAGTTTGCACCCTTAGAGTCTCGAACGGTGTCCGAACTTGAGAAGTCCGGACACAAGTTCGGACAAGGTGCTGTTTTGACCAAAGAGGGTGTTTAAGGTATGGAAATGATGTGTAATGATGGGGATTGATGGTTAATGATGTCATGAGGTTGTTAAGGACATGTTAAGTGAGTTATAATGATGATTGAGTGGGTGAAAGGTTGTGTTACAATGTGAAAGTAAAAGAAGATAAATGTGAAGTTATTTAATTAATTTATGGGGTTAATCATGGTTATTCGATATTACACAAACATGTTACCCCCAATGTTAATGAAAACAACTTGAATGTTACCAGTTGTTCGAGAATTGTTCGAGGAACGTAAATGGACATGATAGAGTGGACTCCGGTGACAGGTATGGTTTTCTTGCAACCTGTGTCCTACCGGATTACACCGGCTTGTATGCCAATGTGTTTTTCTGAGTGTTTGCCACCTTGTAAGATTAAAACATGTAATGAGTTTATAGTAATTCATTTATGTGGCGCATCTGGTCTCCGATACCGTTTAACCTCAAATAAGTGTTAAACCTTAGCTAACTAGAACTAGGAACACGTGAGAGATCGGTATTTGGAGTTAACGACCCAAACCTTGGGAACGTTCTAACCACGGCTATGTGTGAGTTAGTTGGATATTGTTGTTGTATGCAAGTGTGTGAACCTCCCTTGTGTGCTTAACTCGGTTATGATACCGTATGGTGTGTGGATGTGGTAGGCTCCATAATGGATCTCTAACTACTTATTTATAAGTATATATGTACTAATGGGGGGTGAGGAGTCCGGTCATGTTCCGGCCACGCGTGTGAGGACGGGAGTCGATGTCATATCCGGTTCGACTCTCTTGGTGTATGTATGGGTTGTATTCCAATTTGGTTTCAACCTTCCCTTAGCTTATCCAAAGCTAGTTTACTGACTCACGTCGGGCCACAGGGGCATACAAATGTTGTTTCGGTGTGCTTGGGATTACTATGTCCAACGCACCTTGGTGTTAAATTAACCGTTCAAATTAACAGGACGATAACGAGGTAGGTAACGAGCTTAGTATGAGATTGGCAACAATCTCTAGGCTCCCGTGTTTATTAACTATGGTGGAAGGTTCCTAGTGTGAACCGTACTTGTGGTGTTATGTGTTATCGTTGTTATGGAATATGGATGTGAATTCCGGTTATAATAAGAGGCGTTTAAGGATAACCCGATTAATGGGTACGTGTCGTTCATTAAGGAAGTAGCTCCGTTTAGAGGAGAGCCACTCTAGGGTTAAAGGAATCATTGGGTGATTTGTTAAGTGTGGATGTGTTGGATATATGTTGAGCCCTATTGTTGGGTGTATGCAATGTGTTGTGTTTATGGTCTACATGCATGATTTTAATATAATCAACCGCATGCTAAGACGACAATTAGTTGTGCGTGGCCCGGTAGCATGCGGGCTGCGGGATTACCATACCAGCAAAGGTGCTGAGCCCCTTGGGGGCCACCCTTTTCTTCCTTTTCTATTTCAGGTACAAGGAGCTGGAAGCCGTTCGAGAGTAGGACGGGGTAGATGTTTATACATGGGTAGCCATTTAAATGGCGTAAGCATTGTAGGCGTAGTAAGACCGAAATTGTTATCGGCATTAGTTTGTAAATACTCGGTACGGTTGGAATGTATAAAGTATATGGGTTGTTGTTAAGGGAAGCAAATGTAACGTGTAGTTGCTCGGGAATCTAGACCATCAGACCGATACAAAGTACATGTATTAGCCTTGTTAGCCACGTGGGTGGTTAACGGCGTGTAACACCATTGAAATAAGTAATGTGATGAGTTGAATTTTCCGCTGCAGTTTGATGTTATGTGTACGGTGGTAGTTGGGGTGTTACAAAAAGCGTTGACCAGGTATGATTTCTCGTACTCTGATACTTTTGTTGATTGACTTATGGGATGTTTTTGACAAATGCTAACTGAGTTTAAGAGTCTAAAAGGAAATGATTGTGTGACTAACTCAGCTTGTGTGACTAACTGAGCCTTGAATGTGAAACTCACTTGGGTATTGGTTCCTTCTATTTGGTTGTTCCATTAGACATTGACTGCTTAGGGTTTACGCTTCTGCACTCTGTAGGACTGGGTGTTTTGGTATTGTTCTGGGTAGTTAGTGATCTGGTGGGAATTTGGAAAAGATCAATTTTGGTAAATCCTTCTTTTGACTCTGGATATCGTTTCATCCATGAGCTGGTTCTTGAGGTTTCGACGTGCGCGCGTCTTCAATGGTAACAGTGAGGGGCTGTATATCCCCTGTCCCAAAAGGGACGTAGTAGACAGTGAGGGGTTGTATATCCCCTGTCCCAAAAGGGACGTGGTAGACAGTGAGGGGCTGTATATCCCCTGTCCCAAAAGGGACGTAGTAAACAGTGAGGGGCTGTATATCCCCTGTCCTAAAAGGACGTACTTGGCGGTGGGGGCCATCTCTCCCAGTTGAATTATTCCACTCTTGAGTCATTGGTTCTTAGATCTATCTTATCATTCCTAGTCCTTTGTGACTATCTGAGTCTTTCTACTCCTAACGGGAATTGGGTTTAACTAAGGCATTGGATGTTCACTAACACATGGTGTGGTTTGGTTTCACTAACTTTACCTTCCTATTATTTATCTTTATCCTTAACTTGTTATCTTTGGCTTGGTGATTTTAAAGTGCCTTGTTTCCCTGTTTTACTTTCAAGAGTTTAATTTCAAGTTACTGTTTATTTTGAAGAGTTATGTTTTAAAGATTGCTTTGGAGAATTGTACCAGTTCCATTCCAGGGAACTGACTCACCCCTCCCGGGGTGGGCTGCTTGGTTTCATCTTGCAGGTATAAATTGTTTATACAGGTGGCCACGAAGAGCATGAGTGATTGGGATGGGAATTAGGAATTGTGGAGAGTTATTCTATTTTACTAGTAGTTATGTTATGTTGTTTTTCTCGAGTTCAGACTGTAGCTTTTGTAATTTTATAAGTTGTAATTGGTGAGGTTTGGTGCCGGGTGTTTGGAACCCGATGGTCTGTAAACGCCAGTAGAGATTTTATATTCCGCTGTATTTATTGTAAATAGGGGCGTTACAGAAAGTGGTATCAAAGCGTAGTTGCGCTCTGAACCCGAGAAAACAAGCCGAGTGAAATACTTAGAATATAGGTGCACTTAAAACTGGAGAATTGGGGTAGAATTGGGAAGTGAGGATTCCAGTAAGGCACGACTCCTAACCCTTCATAGATTAGTGAATGATTTCTTTATACACTTTCCTTTTTATGAATGTCTGTAGAGAATGGTGTGCTGTTGTTCTGTTCGAACATTAAACTACAGTAGAAATATAGGTTGAAATATCATCTATTGAGTATGTTAAGATTTTGGTTGGGATAAATTATATATTAAGCTGTTTTCAAAAGCATACTTATGGAGAATACATGGATAAGAATACAATTCCGTAAGAGCAAGTACACATGCTCCTAGAAATTTTAAAGAATACTTTTGGTTGAAAACAGTATACAAATAGAACTTTAAATAACTAAATTAGTATTGATATTATGTGAAAGTACTTCAACTCCTTTAAAGTTTGAAAATAAATCTCAAGAATTACTTGGTACAAATTGTTGCCTAAAGGTAATGTTTGGATAAATCTTAAGTCTAGAAAATTATTAAGTTAACAAACACTAGTAGCATACACCCGAACCCATAAACCACACTAAAACTCTATGCTAACTTTAGAAAGAAAACACCTAAACCTAACACCCTACGGGAAGTGCCTGGTGCGACGAACTCCTAGGCTGAAAGTAGTGGGGGTGCACACCCACTTCTGGAAGTCTAGGGGCTAGACAAGCCTTGTCATCTAACCGTATATAATCTTCTACGCAGGTGATGGATTGTGTTGAACTTGAGGGGAAGTGGTGGTAAGACGTTACCATCATGAAATCTTGAGCTAGGCATATTTCATTACTAGCCACAATGAACAATTCAAAACTTATATATTAAGATCCAGTACTAAATTCATACATGTAAAGAGTTTACCGAGTTAAATCCTTGGTGAAAAATACTTACCTATGGAGTGAAAACACATGAGTAATAATAAACTAAATATTATTGAGCCTTAAATACTTGGAGTATTGAGCGTCTAGTGAAAAATTGAGAGTTACTTAAAGATTTGGAAATCCTCATGTTTATTTAGAAGTTTAACATTATACATAGATAAAATTTTAGAAGTCACACTAAGAGTGATATTTACAAAAGCCACCATTGTCTAAGAGAGTACTAAGATTTAATAATCAGAAGAATACTTACATAGAACAAACCTTAAGAAAAATAATTACCAAGAGTGAGTGAGTTTTCATTAGACTAGTTCATTTGACTTAAAATTTTATATAGAGTCCCTACCTTAAAAAAAAAATTTAAGATAAAGGAATCAGATTTTGGAGCTACATTATAATTAATAAGAACTTCCTAAAACTCTGCCTTGTGTGAAATTATGTAAATATATAATAAGTAAATTTTATGAAGTAAATACCTAATGGTTCGTCTAAAATACTATAGTTAATTATAAAAACAATTGAAACTTGAAAAGTCACAGAAAATATTTATTTTATAGAGTTTTAACATATGGCTGGCTAATAAACCCTTGAAGATAATTTTGAAAGATTATCTCGGATTATTAAATGATCTGAAATATTATTTTAAACTACTCAAGTGTGTTACACCTGAGTTGTAGCTTGTTAATATAATTGATATGATAAAATGAACATATAATGGACATATAATTCGTATCAGTCATAAAATGAATGGATAATAATCATAAGACAAAATTTTATAACACAGACGAAGTAACAGTGTGACCAGATGTAGCAAACGGGAAAATATGCTCATTAAAAGAGGCATCTCTTGAAATGTAAATGCGCCCAGAATCAGATGTATAGTCTAAGCAAATATAGCCCTTGTGAGATGAACTATAGCCCAGAAACACACATTGTTTGCTGCGAAAAGAAAACTTATGCTGTTGATAGTGATGCAGATTTGGCCACACAGCACAACCAAAAACTTGCAGAAAATGATAATCAGGAATCTGGCCAAACAATAATTCATAAGGTGTCTTCATATCAATCGCAGTAGATAGAGTTCTGTTTAATAGGTAGACCACAGTATGAAAAGAATAATTCCAGTACTGAAAAGGCACAGAAGAATGATACAGAAGACAAAGACCCTTGTCAACAATGGACCTATGTCGATTTTCCACACTACCATTTGAGCTGTGGGCATAGGGACATGTAATCCGATGTAGAATGCCATGAGCTTTGAACAAAGGGAATAAAGGTTTAAACTTAGTACCCCCATCTGTTTGAATAGCCTGAATAGAGGCATTAAACTGAGTTTGAGCAAAAACCAGAAACTCCTTAAAGGCAACAGTAACACCAGATTTGGCATTCAATGTAAATAACCAGATGTATTTGGTATAATCATCAATTATGGACAAGTAAAAACGTGAACCATCTGATCCAAGAATGGGTGCTGGTCCCCAAACATCCATATATAATAGAGCAAAAGGTTTAACAGACCGAGAGGGAGAGGCATAATGAGGTAGAGAGTGAGTCTTTCTAGCCTTACAACCATTACAAGAAACTGAAATAGTTTGCTTAGAAGAGCAAGGTAACCGAAATTTATTTACTACAAAATTGGTGACTCTATCAGCTGTGTGTCCCAAACGGAGATGCCAGGTGAGGCCATCAGTCTTCGCAGTAAAATGAGATGCAATGGATGGTGTCGCAGAAACTGCTGAAGGAGCATGAAACTGATACAGGCCATCCTCAACCTCTCCTCTCAGAAGAGTAGCTTTGGTATCCAGATCCTTCACAAGAAAGTGAGTAGAGTGAAACTCAAAAAACACTCTATTATCACAGCAAAATTTTCGGACAGATAGAAGATTCTTAGATATATCCGGAACATGCAACATGTTTGATAACTGAAAATACTTATCAGATAAAGAAATATAACCATGTCCTTGATTATCAATGTGTAGAAGAGATCCATCACTCATGGATACAGCATCTGATCCATAGTAGGGTTGATGTCCAAGGTTGAGATTGGACAGATCATGAGTAAAATGATCCGTCGCAGCTGTATCTGGATACCAGGAAATTTCGTTTCCTTGAGAGGTAGGTTTAGCAGTAGTGTAGTTCAGACTGTAATTGGAGTTGTAAGAGGGCTGATAAGCTTGGTTATATCGATGATAACAGGCTCCTGCCTTGTGCCCAGGTTTATCGCAGATTTGGCAAATAGGACGTGTGTCTGGCTTGCCATTAAACAGAACAGACGAAGAAGTATTTCCACGTCCTGGAGAAGACCTGCCGCGACCTCTGCCTAACCTACCTCCTCTATACTGACCTCTTCCTCTATAGTTTGAGTTCCCTCGATCTCGCGAGGTATTATGAGCAGCTACAGATGACGTATCAGTAGAATTTTGCAGCGACAGATTATTAACAGATAGATTACTGCTATTGACTACTTGCGTATTCTATCGACTGAGCCGATTCTCAACAGCAAGAAGCTGACTCATCATACTAGAGGATTTGAGAGAGGTGGATTGACTTAAAAGCAAGGTAGAGATGATTATACTCATCAGGTAAACCATGAAGGATGCAATAACACAGATCTGATTCAGTGACAGCAGATCCAGCAGCAGCAAGGGAAGAAGCTAATCGCTTAGCTCGATTAAAAAACACAGTGATAGAGTCTGAGTTTTTTTGAGAGAATAAAGTTGAAAACGGAGCTGTTGGAGGCGAGCATTAGCTTGAGATGAATAAATCTCATATAGATAATCCCATATCTCTTTTGAAGTATCACAGTCGATTACCTGTCCCTGCACATCTTCAGTTAGAGACGTCATCAAAATCGAACACACCATTTGGTCTTGCTGTTGCCACGTGATGAATTCCGGATTTGAGACACCATCGATCTGAGCAGCTGGAGCAGATTTAGATCCGTCAACATTGGAGAAGAGATTGTAGCCTCGCAGGTACGATTCGAGCTGCTTCCTCCATAGGGGATAGTTTTCTCCGGTAAGTTTGTGAAACGAAGCAACTGGTCCAATCAAATTTGGGATAGTGGTACTGGTGACAGTGGATACGGTGTTTGTGGGTTTCGGTGGTGTGGCCATGGCAGCTCAATGGAGCTTTGCTGCTCTGATACCATGCTATGACATACTCAAAAAGAGAGAAAGCGAGAAGAGTAACTGAATACTGTTTCATTGATATCTTGAATTACATGCATATCAGTGTATATATAGACTTCAGGTATACGAATGTACTAGACAACTATATTGATCTGGGCTAGATATAATTGGACTATACATAATGGGCCTAAATATAATACTAGGCTTAGTATTGCCTTTTCCCAGTTTATAAGGTAACTGAGTTGTATCTGATTCATCCTTCAAGTCTGTTAAAACATCCACTTCACCACTTGCAGACATCTGCATTGCCATAATAAAGAAACAATTAACATTTGCAACTACTTATTCATAAAGGGAAATCATTAAGCAATATTTGTAAATGAATCGACAGACATCCCGACACCATGATCATTCATGAGCTATTTATGCGACTATTAACATTCATTGAAATATCCCTTACCTTAGTACTTCAACTTGAACGGAAGATGGCTTCAAGAGTAGATGGAATTTGTCAGCTTCATTCATGAGTGGAAGAGCTCTGTCGGCTTCATAAGTGGAAGAAATTTGTACCGCTGCCAGAGTGAGGAATGAGGAGGGACATTTTTTAGAGTTTTAATTTCAAAGGAGTGTGATGTTGACACATTGGGCGATCGTTATCGAGGGCTCGAGTTCATCTGTCCCGTTAATGTAAGTTAATTAGCTCAACTGTCAAATGGGTTTGGGATTCATCCGATTCATATATGACCTTTAAGTTGTAGAAAAAAAGCGAGCCTATAGATTAGATAGGCCTAAATATTAGTGGACTAGGATTTAAAGATATTTGGGTGGGCCTAAAACATTTGGTTGTATTTTTATCTATTAGTATACTAATAGCTATAAAATTAATACAAGTAATATATTTACATATTTATCTATTTATTATTTTTATTATTTTAATAAAATAAAATAAATGGGTCGGGTTGAATTCAGGTTATGATCTTTGACCCATAGTTAACCCATATATTTAATAGGAACCCATACCCAACCCATTAATTAAATGGGTCAATAATCTTAATCCATACCCGTTATTTACAGGTCGGGTTCAGGTTGGTTTTCGGGTTGGGTAAAAATTTCTACGCCTAGATGAGACCCGATGAGAAGATCCTCATGCGGCTCTAGAATTCAACTTAACTTTGATCATATGGATGGAGAAATTTTCACCAAAATATCATTTGTAAAAAATATTACTTGCGGTGGTTTTTTTTTTAAAAAAAAATTACGCGGAAGTGTCAAAATGATGTATAGAAACCGCATCGGGGCGACCAATTTCTGGAAAACCTTATCGTGGTGGCGTAGTTAAACACTTCTTTGATAGAAATCGCATTGGCGTGGTGCGGTTCTTTGCAAAAGGTATAATCAGTAAAAAAATCATTGAAGGATAAACTAAGGGTGCGTTCACTTCGAGGTAATCATCAAAGGGAAACGGAATCATTCCCTTTGTGGTTGTTTGTTTATGTTTTTAGTGATTCCGTTTCCCCCACTTCAAGTTTCGAAAACCCTCATATCCCTCTTCAGCGATTCCCCCCAAAATCTAGGAAAAAGATTCCCCCTCCCGTCTTCAGCGATTCCATACAGGCCCCCCAAAATATTTATATATGGTATATAATTTATAAAATACTACATATGACTTGTTTTTATAAATATTAATATACAATATTATGAAATATAAAATATTTTATGTATAATTTATATACAAAATATTTTATTTATAATATAATATAAATATAAATATAAAATAATTATGAATGTGTATTATATTATTAAATATTTAATATATTCATTTTTAATTTAATATAAATATTTATATATAATTATAATAATGTTAATATAGTATTATTTATATTTGAAAACTGAACAAATACTTTATATAATATATATATAAATATTATTTATAATTTAACTAAAATAAAATTCTGAAATAATATATATATTATTAATAACTTTAAATATATATCATTATACGATTTTTATATTTTAAATAAATATGATTATAATAAATATTTTTAATAAATATGAACAAATATGACTATATAATATATATTAATATTAATAAATATTATATATATTTAAAATGTTATAATATAAAAAATATTTATATATATTGTTTATAAAAGTAAAAAAAAAATATATATATACTAATATATTAAATATTATTTATTTAAATTTGAAATACTATCAAATTAAAAAATATTAATATATAGTATAATTTATATAAATTTTATTTATTATTCACAATTTAAATAATATATTATATAAATATATTATGAATATTATTAATAACTTAAATACTATAAAATTAATATATATATATAGAAAAGTTTTAAAAAAAAATGTTATATATATATATAAATATAATATATTGTATATATAATCTATATAAATATAAATATATAGATATAATTTAATGTAATTAAGTATTAACACTTCTTGTTTGGAATCAAACACAATCATTGAGAATTCTATTCCGTTTCCGTGTTAAAATCAAACAGACTTCTTAATTCGGTGGAATCCCTTTCCTTTCCTTTCCATTCCTTTCCCGATTCCATTATGTTTCCTTGCCTCGAAGTGAACGCACCCTAAATTTTTTAAAATTAAATACAACCAATAATAATACTGTACTTCTTTGATAAATTCCACTACAACTTTAAACAACAAAACATCAAAAATTACTTTAAAAAATTTATTTCAAATTAAATGTATAATTGTGACCATAATTAATTGTGAATTAAATGTATAATTAAACAATAAATTAAATACAAAATATTTAATATTGACTTATAACAACAAGTCCAAACATTTTTTACTGACCCTAAACCAATTACAAGATCTAAACATAATAAATTAATAGCACAAATTTGTTACGATTTATATATATAATTAATACAACTAAAACTTACAAAAAAGTTTTAACCATTAACTACATCTCTACATATTATTTTAACTAATTTATACACCTATTTTGATGAACAACAAGTTATAAAGTAATGACCATAATTAATTACGAATTTAATCAGTAGAAAATCGGTAGAAAATTATGGTATTTAAAAGACTATATTTTTATGGTACTGAATAACTTTTAAAAATGTAAGAAATATTTACTTTTTCAATATTTTTCTGTTATTTTTTTCAATTTATCATATGTTTTATAATTTTTTTATATTTTAAAAAATATTTTTTGTATAGTTATCTATATTTTTATAGTATTTTTAAACTTTAGTGAATTTTAGTGATTTATTAACATTTAGGGGCATATTGTGAACTTTAAGAGTACTTTGTTAACTAGTAGGGGTATTTTTGTTTTTTTTCCTTCTAGTCAATGACAATGGAATTTCATGAACTTTTGCAAAATTGTAGTGGCATTTTGTGACTCTCTTCTTTTTGAGGGGCATTTCATGAATTTGTCAAAAATGTAATGACATTTCATAAAATTTCTATAACTTTTAATGATTATCTTTCCCCTCTTATCAGTTTTGAAAACTCTTAAAACCCTTCTTACCCATTCCCCTCAAATCATGGAGAATAGTATTTCCTTTCCTTCCTTTTCTATTGTTTTCTTCCACCCATGTAAGCCAACATTGTTATTTCAACAAACGTTTAATTTACTTAAATATTTTAAGAATTAAAAGATATATAATGTTAAATATGATCTTTATTCATGTTTCAATTATAATGAACTAATAATAATATATTAATCTATAAATGAATTATGAGTAACATATACTTATAAGAAAATTAAAAGTAAATAATTTAGTTACTAGAAAATGTTAGATATTGTGTACATTAAATAAAATATTTACAATGATTCATTTTTCCTTTTGTTATATTTAAATATATATATATATATTAAATACTACATGTTACAACATTTAAAACAAACTTTTTAAAATTTTAGATTTAAAAATTATACCATAAATTTTTAAAAACTTACTAATATGAAATAAATTATTATATTATAAGTACTAAACAATAAGTATAGTCGTTATTAATTATTTCATTATCTTAAACATTTCACTTTAATAAAAGTTAATGTTTTATTATAATAAATTTTTTATTATTGACAATATTAATAATTAAACTACCTATTATTTAATTAAATGTGAACTAAAATATTTTAGTTAACACCAAAAAATATTGAGAAATATAAAACAAGATATTAACATATAAGCTTATTCTCAAAATATCACACTTATAGTATTTTTAAGATATTGCAAATATTTTTGAATTATTACATAATTTTAAAATAATTAATTAATAATTTTTTACTTTGATTAAAAGTGTTTATATGTTTACTGAATATATAATTAGATTATGTTTAATTTATATTTAGAAAAATTACATGCCCACCCATGACGTTTGACAAAATTACACACCCCATCCACGAGGTTTCAATAATTACTTTCCCCACCCATGTAGTTCCCCAATTTTACATCCGATAACTTTTCTAATTTTTGTTCAATTTAGGAGATGCTTAAACGTTATCTAAAATTGTTGAAACTTTACATGGATGATGCTAAAGTGTTATACTTTGGTCCTATGTCAAATTCAAAGATTTTAAGCTCACACGTGACCTGTGGGACCCAATGAAACATGTGACATGTGAACATATTTTCATTAGGTCCTACAGGCCACATGTGAGCTTAAAAAACTTGGGATTTGGCGTTGGACCAAAATATAACACTTCAGCAACATCTATGTAAAGTTTCATCAATTTTGAACAACATTTAAGCATCTCTTAAGTTGAATGAAAATTGGAAAAGTTGTAGTATGTAAAACTGAGAACACCACATGGGTGAGGAAAGTAATTTTTGAAACCTCCTGGGTGGGGTGTGTAATTTCGCCAAACATCATGGGTGGGGGATATAATTTTCCCTTTATATTTTGTTTGAGTATTTAGTATGTTTATCAAATGAATGAACATGAATGATCATTTTGAGATTTGAAAACAAAAATTATTACATTATGTTAATATTGAATAAAACAAGTATTAGTTTTATTTTGAAAAGGGTGATTCTTTTATATTCAATGAAATACCCCAAACCTTAATATATTAATGAACTATCTAATTAGGATATACTAAGGCTAGAACGTGCCTTAGAAACATTAGAAGAAGTGTTAAACAACAATTTACATCAAAACATGCTTTAGGAACAATTAGAGCAAAAGGTGTTTTAAAGAGCACAAATAAATTAGGGAACTACCAATAAGTTCCCAAGAGATTTCAAATGTGAAATACCTCTAAGATTAGTAATACGCATTAAGCGGAATTAGCGTTTAAACCGAAAACACACCTTAGAGCACAAAAATGTGCTTTAAAGAAAAATATGCTTTAAGCATGTATACATGGAACGAAAAGGCTAATGAGCCTAAATAACATAAAGAAATAAGGGAACAACAATTAAATGGTCATTGGAGCCATTGCGTATACACACAAATTAAGTATACAAAGTCCACAGTAAACAGGTACTAAACTGACGAAAGTCAAGAAGAAACCACTAAACGACTTGGTTTAAATTGGAATGAGCAACATGCTATTTCATGAACAAAGTTTCTAAAGGTTGTAAATATATTAAGGACACATTTAAACTAGCCAAAACAAATTGCATAATCAATGTGAACCCGGAAGCACATAAAATGGTGTTTTAAGGCATTTTTGGCTATGTAACATACCTAACACATGGTATAAGTCCTTATGAACGAGTTTAATGCATCAAATATTACATAAATACAAGGGAGAAACAAAAAAAACAGGTCACATGAGACCTATGGCTGCCGACATACAAGGTGAATCATTAGCTCACAAAAATGCTTTTTACTACTATTTCACCCACCATGACTTCCTTGATTGCCTTATCACCTTGTCCCCTGAATAATTCATTAATCAGACACTTACCTGTCGTTATGAGAGCTCCCAAATTCGTAGCTCTTCCTCTCTTCGAAGAAACATCACAAAAACTTCACTGTTCTTAGATTAGAACCTTAAAGAACACCTTGTCTTGTAGAAATCATAACTTTCTCGTCCTAACTCCAAATAACAAGCTTGATAGCTCGTTGGAATCCTATTTCAAAGAGCTTTACAACCATAGCTCATGAGCCCCCAGATTCTCAGGAAAAACCACGAAGAAGTGCCTTTGATTCTCGAGGTAAGACATTGCCTTCTTGGAAACTCTTCCTTCTTTGATTTTCATCAAGGCCGAGTGCCTAGGGTTACTAACCCTTCTTATTATTCATCTTATTATATGATTTTTGAGCCAATTTCTCTAGCAAATTGCTGTCAAAATTTCTAAGGAAAACAAGCTTAATATTAAGCTAAAGGTTAATATACAAGGTAAATCCTATAACTACCTATTTCAAGGTTCTAATTGTTGATCTATATATGATCTAACATATTGTCCATCTTGTTTATTATTGCTGAAATTATAAGTGTGTTAGATTTAATTTTTGACACATTAAATGTTAATATTTTGTAAATCTAAAATTAGATTTATACTCCTTATGATATAAGCTACAATATAAGCTATCATAATATACAAGAAAAGTTCATATACTATAACTTATGGGGTAGCCAAAAATTAAGAGAACATATGTGAGTTAGGAAAATTATATAACTAAGTTAAAGTAAAGAAATTAGTATATTTATCTGATAAAAAAAAAGAAATTAGTATATTTAAGAATATTATGTAAAATTTGAGAAGTTTTGGTTATATATTATCATTGCTGAAAATATATATGAGTTATTATGGAATTTATGAAGTTTAGGTGATGAGAAAATAATTGTAGAATTAAGTTTACAATTTATTAAGAGTTTATAATAATTATAAGGAATTTATAAGGTTTTTGGTATATTTAAAGTTAATAAAGGATGGTATATATATATATACTATAACATTAGATAATTAAATCTGGTGATTTAGAGATGTTTAAAATGATTTTTGATGTTAAAAAATCTGTAGGTAAATTAATTACGAATGTAACACCCCAACCGCTAATCCTATGCTTACCGTCTAATCGTCCTGTTAATCCTACGAGTTCGCAGCGGAAATATTACTACTTACTACGGCGGGTGGTACAACGCCGCTAACCGCCCATACGGCTAGCTAGGCTTACCTTACTTACAGTCACGGTCTGATGCACATAGTGTACCGAGCTACTAAATTACTTACCAAAATACCATATACCAAATACTTACATCAATGGATCACCGAGTATTTAAGTGTATTCAATTACATCCTTTCTAAGTTCCAAAAGAGTGAGTTTCTACCAGCTACTCATCTATACCCCAAACCAATACTTCCACTATCCAAAAAGGTGTACCCCATGGTACACCGGCTAACAAAAACTTACAGCCGTGTACTACTCAGTACACCAATCATAAATTCATTGTTTACAATCCAAAAAGAAAGACAAGGAAATTAAACTTCAACTCTCCTAGTCTTCATCCTTCGCGAGTACCTGCGTGTAGTAAAAATGGTGCCCCAACGGGCTCAGCAAACGCTGCGTATAAACTCCGCATATACCGCGTGCTAGCTAGGGCACGCCGACTATTTGACGTCCACTAAACATGCTGTTCATTTATTTCATACATACATGCTTGCATACAACATACATTCATTCACAATACATTATCATTCCAAGGCAACAATACAATGATGCTCACAATACTTACCTTCACAAGGTTAGCCAAATTATGCATCCGGGTTAATCGGAATGCTTTTACTCTTTTACTCATTACTTACTTTTTCTTACTTACATTTACTTACTTACATTCATTTTACTTACTCATTCTTACTTACTTACTCATACTCAAGTTAAGTCGTCGGGACCTCCGGCCCTGGGGACTACGCCGTCCCACCTCCGGGATTTACTTGACTCACCAATCCGGGATGCTACCCACTTAAGGGATTTGGGCCGCGGACCAGTTTAAGAGTCAGAATTGGAGCCAACCTCTCGTGACTCCGCATCCTCACGCGTGGCCGAAACTATATCGGACTTCTACTCATTCCAATTTAATTACCAATTTAAGTTAGACTGGTTAGCTTGTTAGGAATAAGTTAGAAGCCCAAACACATTCACAATCGGTCACAGTACATTGCAACATTCATACAAGCATTCATATTCATCCATACATTTCATGAATTATACAAACTAAATTTAAAGACAACATACAACACTACATATTCACGAGTAAGCATGATAACTCCGATTCGTGCATTTATCTTATTTGGTGATCAATTAGCACACAACACACAAATCAGAGTAACCAAGATAGCATACGGGGCATGAGGAATCCATACCGTTCACCGTCGTACGTGTTCCCAAACGTCCTTCCAGTGTCACAAATCAAATCCTATGATATACATACAATTGGATGATTAATCTAACTACCATCAACTTAACTCCTACTTACTATGTCCTTATACTTCTTACACTTACACTTTACTTACTTATTTTTCATTACTTAAGTTTTACTTCCTTACTTAATGTTGGTATACTTACATACATGTACATATATCTATATATGTAGGTATATATATATATATTATTTAATTTAAATAATTTTTTTTGACTGGACCGGACTTGCGACCGACCTTGCAAGTCCGGTCCATTCCAGTAGCTCACATTACCGAATTTTCCTGGCCCGACCGAACTTGCAAGTCCGGTCGCAAGTTCGGTCCATTCCAGTAGCTTGCATTACGGGAATTTTTCTGGCCGACCGAACTTGCATGTCCGGTCGCAAGTTCGGTCCATTCCAGAAGGTTTCATCGGTGAATTTTTCTGGCTCGACCGAACTTGCAAGTCCGGTCGATTCCAGTAGGTTTCAGACGGGAAAATTTTCTGCTCCGACCGAACTTGCAAGTCCGGTCGCAAGTCCGGTCGATTCCAGAAGCTTTCCCGTCTTGTAAATCTGGGCTCGACCGAACTTGCAAGTCAGGTCGCAAGTTCGGTCCGCCCCAGTATTTGCATTTTAATTTCTGTTTTCAGTCCCTCTTCTTACCCATTACTTCCCCATTGTTCCTACACTTAATCCCACATGTTTTAACACTAATTAAGCCTCCTAATACACCTTAATTCATTCATTAACTCTTTACACATTTCTATACTCATTCACTCACATAATTTTCCAAGTTTCATACAACACTCACACTAGTTTCTTCTCTAGTTGCATTTTGCTACAGATTTCTCTTCTAACTCTCCCCAACTATAACTCCCTCTTCTAATGCCATTTCTAACACTCCTAATGCATTACTCACCTCTCATAACTTACCCACCAAACTAACTCAATTAAAATCTGTTACAACATAAGTTTTTCGCCTAGTTTCTAATTCACTAAGTGTTCTATTCCTATGTAAATTTTGCCATAACCTCCCCTGTATTTTTACACTCTCACCACATATTCCAGTTCACATCTCAACACTTATTTCACCTGTTTCAATAGACATCAATATACAAGTTCTCATACACAATTTCCAAACACTACACACTACTAAAATTTCCTGCACATAACTTCTCATTCCCAATCTGTTTTAACAAGTTTTAGACTGTCTTATAAAGGTTCAAAACATTTATATCCTCTTACACATCACACTACTAATACACTACCATTTTACAATACCCATTTTCATTTCTAAAAATCTGTTACATAGTCATTTACAAAGCTACACAAAGATGAGTGTAATTACCTTGTCCTCTTCTACTAGTTTTTCTTTCTCCTTCTTTCTCTCTTTCCTTCCTCTTCCTCTTCCCACCGGTTTAGCAAACACAATTCCTCTCACACTACAACCCATTGATATACACATTTCAATACACCATTCTAATACACAATTTAACCCTAACCATTATGTAAGTTCTAATATAGGTTTTAGGGTTTAGAAATTATATTACCTTCCAAGAGTGCAAATGAAGCTTGGAGTGGTTCAAGAACAAGATTTCCAACTCCTTCAACAAGCCAAAATCGGCTAGAACACAAGAGGCCAAACAAGGGTTTAGTCTAAAATTCGTTTTGCCCTTAAGGCTAGGAAAACAATGGAGTTTTGAGAATATTTTTACCTCAAAAGAACAAGGAGAAGGAGGGCCTTCTAACGGTGGTCTTGAAGCTCCAAATGGGACATACCCATAAAAACGAAAATGTTGGTTTTCGAATTTTGAAAAGATGGGAATGTAGCTCTTGGTGAGAGGATTCCAATGGTGTAGTTTTTATAATTTTTGGAAGAGATTTGAGGGGGTTACAAGAGGAGAAGGGAGAGTTTGTGTGGGTTTGTCTATTTCTCCATGGAAATCGCATGGAAGAAGGAGGAAGAAGAAGAGAGTGAGTGAGGGGGATGCTTCACGTGAGGGAAGGGAGAATAGGGAGGAGAGAGAGTGTAAAGTGAGAGTGGGGTAGTTTTATTATTTTGTCTTGTAGTATATTAGATAAGTGAGGAGGGTGAGAGAGGGCTCCAAAAATCGGCCCACACTACCACTCACACACACACTCTACTTTTTATTTTAAAAGTGGACACATAAATTTTGGTTATTTATGCTTCTACCCCACAACTTCCCGCTTTTGACAGTTTTTACTAATTTCTTGTTTTCTTGATTTTTATTGGTTCTAAAGCTTCACTAATATTTATTAATGATTATTTAGTTGACCATAATTGTTACGAGTCTATTTGACCCGCTTAAAGTCACGTTTTCCCGGTTACCTCGAAAAACGCGCTTTAAGGTTCGTTAGTGATTTTAATCCATTTTAAGGATCCGTTTTCTTCGGGATTTGTTCCCTCATGATTATTTATACTTAATTAAGCTTCTAATTATTTATTAGCCTAATTAATCACTATTTTTAATTACGGGGTATTTCAATCTACCCCCCTTAAGAAACTTTGCCCTCAAAGTTGCTCAAGGTTAATGGTTTAGGTAATTCTACTTATTAGGCAAACCAATTGCACCAATGTGTCTTACTACACCTATGAGGTGTTTACTCCATTCCACATTGCAAACATACACACTTCAAGAATCATACACAATTCACATACACAATTCAACATTTTCCATACATACCATTCCACAATACGCAATACATCATTACCATTCACAATACACATTACACATCCATCACACATCGTACAAGTACATTCATACACTTCACATTACACATACGTACACATACCAAATTCACTTGCACTACACGTGCCATACAAAAGTCTATTACAATGCCTACACACTATGCAATGCTTACCCCGAAGCAATGCAAAAGCAAAAGGGCTCTACCCCCCTTAAAAGGGGTACGACCCGTACCTGTATTGCTAAATACTAGACTATCTTGTCTATGAATAACTGTGGGTACTTAGCCTTCATGGCATCTTCCAGCTCCCATGTCGCTTCTTCGACATCATGGTTTGACCATAGGACCTTCACCATTCGTATAGACTTATGACGAGTGTCTCTGGTCTTCCTATCCAGATTCTCACTGGGGTTTCAACATATCTCATTGTCGGTTCAATGGAGAGTCTCTCGGGCTCTAGCACATGAGAAGGATCAGCAATGTACTTCTTGAGTTGTGACACATGAAATACATCATGGACACGTCCCAAGTCCTCAGGTAGTGCTAACCTGTAGGCTACGGATCCAACTCTTTCGGTGATAGTGTACGGCCCAACAAACTTTGGGCTTAGCTTGCCCTTCTGACCAAAACGGAAGACACCCTTCATAGGTGAAACGCACAAGAACACTTGGTCGCCCACGGCGAACTCAAGGTCGCGTCGTCTCACATCCGCATAGGATTTCTGTCTATCTTGGGCTGCCTTCATGTTAGCTCTAATCTGCTGAACTTTAGCTTGTACTTGCTCAAGATACTCCGGTCCTATTATGACCGCTTCACTTGACTCATCCCAACACAAGGGTGTACGGCAAGGTCTACCGTATAGAGCTTGGAAAGGCGACATCTTAATCGAGGCGTGATAACTATTATTATACGAGAACTCGATAAGATGAAGCTTATCTAACCAACTCCCCTGAAAGTCCAAGGCACATGCCCGAAGCATGTCCTCCAGTGTCTGGATGGTCCTTTCTATCTGACCGTCGGTCTGAGGATGGAAGGCGGTACTCAACTTCAATTCTGTACCCAACGCTTCCCGTGTAGCTCTCCAGTATCTCGAAAGAAATCTGGTGTCGCGGTCAGATACTATAGTCTTAGGGATTCCGTGGTGTCTGATAATCTCCTTATCGAAAAGCTCAGCTAGCTTTACTACCTTCCAGGTGTCCTTCATCGGTATGAATCTGGCAACCTTGGTAAGGCGATCGACTACAACCCAGATCATGTTGAGTCCTCCCCTTGCAGGTGGGAGTCCTACAACAAAATCCATGGAGATATCATGAAATTTCCACTCCGGAACTGGCATCGATTGTACCATTCCGCCCGGTCTACGATGTTCAAATTTAACCTTTTGGCATGTTAGGCACCTCAATACAAATTCCGTCACATCTGATTTCATTCCAGACCACCAGAAGTACCTCTTCATGTCTTTGTACATCTTGGAGGCTCCCAGATGGACTAACAATGTGGAACAGTGTGACTCTCGCAGGATGCGATCCCTTAGCTCAGCATTGCTTCGGGGGACGCATAGCCTGCCATTCAACCGAATCAAACCATCTTCATGTAGCTTGAAGTCATACTTCTTCTTCTCAAATGTACCATTCTCGATCTTGTGTCTGATTTCGGTTAGGTAAGGGTCGCTCAACTGAGCGTCTCGCACCTCGTCAACCAAGCTAGAAGAAGCGAGTAGCGAATGGAGCGAGTGTGCTCGACGGCTCAGGGCGTCGGCTACAATGTTTGCCTTCCCTTCCTTATACTGCAAGTTGATGTCATAATCTGAAAGAAATTCCATCCATCTTCTCTGTCTCAAGTTCAATTCTTTCTGAGTGAATACATACTGTAAGCTCTTGTGGTCGGAGTAGATGGTGATGCTTACCCCATAGAGATAGTGTCGCCATATCTTCAAGGCGAAGACAATGGCTCCTAACTCTAAATCGTGAGTCGGGTAATTCTCCTCATGCTTTTTCAGCTGGCGGGAGGCATAAGCGACAACCTTGCCATGCTGCATGAGTACGCATCCCATTCCTTTGCCTGATGCATCACAATACACCTCAAATCCCTCTGTGCCCTCTGGAAGAGTAAGGACGGGCGCTGAGGTCAATGAGTCCTTAAGGCTCTGAAATGATAACTCGCACTCATCTGTCCATACAAATGGTGCATCTTTCTTCATCAGTGTAGTCATGGGCTTAGCGACTTTTGAGAAGTCCTTTACAAATCTCCGGTAGTAACCGGCTAGACCAAGAAAGCTCCTAATGTCGGTAACAGTCTTGGGTCTAGGCCATGATCGTACAGCTTCTATCTTAGAAGGGTCAACCGAGATACCTGCGCTCGAGATGACATGTCCAAGGAATGATACCTGATCAAGCCAAAACTCGCATTTGGAGAACTTCGCATACAGCTGGTTCTCGCGCAGTGTCTCAAGCACTTTCCTCAAGTGAGTTTCATGTTCCTCTGCTGATTTTGAGTATACAAGTATGTCGTCGATGAAGACAACCACTGAAGTGTCCAACTGCTCACTGAATAAACGATTCATGAGGTCCATGAATTTAGCTGGTGCGTTTGACAAACCGAATGGCATCACCGTGAATTCGTAGTGGCCATATCTGGTACGGAATGCCGTTTTCTTGATGTCTTGCTCTTTGATTGCAATCTGATGATACCCTGAACGGAGGTCGATCTTGGAGAAGACTGAGGCTCCTTTCAACTGGTCGAATAGGTCGTCGATACGTGGTAGTGGGTATTTATTTTTGACTGTGACCGCATTCAGCTCGCGGTAGTCAATACATAGTCGGAGGCTACCGTCCTTCTTCTTCACGAAGAGAACCGGTGCTCCCCAGGGTGATACGCTCGGGCGTATAAACCCTTTGTCTAGAAGGTCTCGTAGTTGCTCTTTCAATTCGGCCATTTCAGCAGGTGCCATACGGTACGGTGCCCTAGCAATGGGACCGGTACTTGGCAAAAGATCAATTTCAAATTCCACTGCTCTCGGTGGTGGCATGCCGGGTAGCTCCTTAGGGAATACATCGGGGAATTCAGATACTATCGGTACATTGTCACTGATCTCTGGATCTCTCTCCAGGTCTTGTACATAACACAGGTACACTTCTTGGCCCTTTCTGAGCTCCCGGTACATAGCCATAGCAGATATGAGTGTGGTCGAAGGCTCTCTCGGTCTTTGGCGGTAAGATACAGTAACCCCAGAAGGACTCTTGAGCAGCAAACGATGCTCGGCGCAGAGGATTCTACCCTTGTGCCGCTCCAACCAATTCATTCCAATGATTAAGTCGAATCCCAATCCATTGAATTCGATGAAGGAAATGGGAAATGATTCGCTTTTGATTTGGATTGTGGCTGATTGATAATACTTGGTGCACTTTACTCGCTCCTTCGATGGGAGAGTAACCATGAAGTTCGGTAGCTCATCCGCATCTAGCTTCAACCTCTTCACGAAAGATGGTGATACGAAGGTGTGGGAGGCGCCGGAGTCGAATAACACATTGGCATCAATGCCATTTACTGGGAATGTTCCCGTTAAGATGGTGCCGCTTTTGCCGGCTTGTGCTTCGGTGAGGATGCTCAGGATACCTTCGGTACCGAGTCCACAACCTATTGGATTCACAATTGGATAAGTATTGATGGTGGACACAAGTGGAATTAAATCAACACTGCTCTTATTGATAAACCAACCATCATACATTCCGTGTCTCTAATACACGTTACTAATAGATTACATGATACTATGAATTTAATACTTCCTAAAGGTAAGGTTCAGACGTCCTGGTTTCATGTGTGTGGCATTGATTATTGCCGGTGGTGCCGTATTCAACTTGATCTTGTTGATCCCGTGATACAGCATCCTAGAGTTTCCACCCATGATTAGGACATCTCCTGATCTCAATACCAGTTTCTGTGCGAGGTCCACACGCTTCTGCTCGCTATACAGGAATACGGCGTCATCACCAATGGACCAAGACACTACGGGCACTCCTTGTTCAAGAGATTCCGCTGTCTCGTCCTTGTCTTGGTGTAACCCAAGTCGTCCTTCTTTCTCGTAGAAGTTGACGATACAGAGATCCGCTTCAAGTGCGGGGATCGGTTCATGTTCATATTGTTGTGCAAGTTCTAGCTTGTGTGATGAGTGTCTGAAACTCTGGTGGTATTGTCGGTGGCGTCGCTCCATCTTGTGTTCGTGTCTCCTGGTATGTCTTGGTATAAGGATTCCAGTCCTTTCCCAAGCACATCATTTTTAGCTTCATCTTCGCCCACCGGGGAATTCGGGTGTATAAAATCCACCTTGACCCGTTCCTAGCTCGTTGCATCGTCGGATGATTGAGATTTGTGCTTCGGGTGTCAGGTATCCCTTTAATAAGATCATACCTGGTCGGATGACCTGACACTGTTCGTTGGTGTAGTCGTGGTTGGTGATGTCGATCTTTTCTTGATTCGAGTTTACCGGTATCGGGTAACAGACTAAAGCTTCCTATGGTTATAAATTTCATCTCCGGTGAGTACTAGTTTCAACTACTTCATTTCATGCTTGATACACACTTCATTTTATTTACTCATGCATTCACTCATACAGTTACTCCAATACTTAGACATGCTACTTCAAGGATTAAAGGTTAGATTATTACCTGGGCCGGACTTAGAACCGGACCGTCACGGTCTATGCAGAGTGTTAATTCTGAGTGGTGAAAATGGGTAAAATTAAAAGAAAGGAAATTAAAAACTCAAATTATAAACGTCGGGCTGCAAACAATTCCCGGTCGTAGTAGTATAACGAGTGTCGAATCCACAGGGAGATTGTTCAATTTACCCTAGTCTTGGTAGTTACTTAAAAACTGTAAAAAGGGGTTTAGCCGGAGGCAAGCTTGATTTGTTGTTAAATTAATACAGAAATAATAAAAACAGTTAAAAAGGTGAATTAAGATGTGGATGGAAAAATGTATCCTAGGATAGCGGGGGAATTTCCTAAATTACTTAAACATATTTATAACCATGTTTCAATTATTTATTGCCTATTAGAGTTAATAATTGTCAGTTACGAACTCTTAATAAAAGCCTTAATATTTTCCTGCTCAGTCCGGAGTGTAAATATCAAGATTAATTCCTTTGTGGTACCTAGACTATCTCAAAATCATATGTTGATAGTTACCAAATAAATGCAGTCGTTTGTCGCGCAAAGCATTTAGCAATATTAGTTAAAAGGAATTAAAACAAGTTAAATGAGAGAAACAGGTGATAAATATTAATTACGTAATATTAGAAATCAAACCCCCATCCTAGGATACAGAAGAAAATTACTCAGACATTAACGGAGTTAAGAAGATTACACAGATAGATTTTGACATTAATTCAGAGGAAGAACTGGTCTGTTCTCCTCTCACTGCTGCTCTTCTATTTCTTTTGTTACTGCGTGAGTGTGGAATGATGTGGTGATACGGGAGGAAATATAAGTGGAAGCGAATGGTTTCTTCAGACTCCCGTCGTGCGTGTGGTCGTTGCAGTAAGGTGGTGGGTTTATATAGAGGTTAGGATCCGTACGAGTATTAAAAGATTGAGTATTGATTGCTTCATTGATTGTAGAGGGGACAGAGAGCTGTACGCGTGAGAGATTTATGGTAGGCGATGCTGGAGTAGATAGATAAGGCGAGTTGCAGACGACGGCGCGAAGAAGAACTGAAGAACTGGTCGCGAGAACCGCCCGGTATTAGGCGGTCTCCTCTGTTGTGTCCGCCAATGAACCAGGCGGTAGCCTGTGTCTCGTCCGCCTGATAAGGAGGCGGTAGCCTCTCTTCTTTTCCGCCTGAAAGAAGGCGGTAGTATATGCCACGTCCGCCCATTATTAGGCGGTACTCTCTTGTGTGTCCGCCAGGCGGTTGCGCCTCTCTAGACCGCCAGATACGAGGCGGTACTCTCTTGTTCAACCGCGAGGCGGTTGCGCCTCTCTAGACCGCCAGATACGAGGCGGTTGCCTCAGCCTCGTCCGCCCGGCGGTTGCTCGTGTGACGTCCGCCACTTAGGGGGCGGTTGCACCAGTCCACCGCGTGCCTCTCGCGTGCCTCTGTTTGACTGGCTCTACATTCTTCGTTATAAGTCCGTTTTCTGAGCCGTTTGCGTCTATGTGTTCGTCTCTTTATCTACTTTACTCCCAGCTTGGTTTTCCTCATGTTTGAACAATAAATTTGTGAGATAAACAATAAAACATAAACTAGAGGAAAATTAACCGAAGTGGAGAAATGAGCAAGAAAAGTGCTAATATTATATATAAAATACACCTATAAATCATGCTCATTTGGACACTTATCACACCCCCACACTTATCTTTTTGCTTGTCCTCAAGCAAAACTACGTACCCTAAGTAGGGAATGCTCAATATTAACAAATATTATTATGAAGGGTAGGATAAAAAACTCAATAGTACATGATCTTAAACTTTTTAGAGGAGTGTGATCCATCACCTACTGGTGGCATAGGTGTACTCAGGGCAAAAATAAAAATGAGAGTTTCGGGGTATGATTCGGAGTACTACAATGCTTCTTGATTTAAGGTGACTTTGAGAACTTTTACCATGGCCAACTTCTCTCAAGAATGGGCATTGAGGAGAAAACAAAAGGAAAAATAGAATTAAGCATTTGTTTCACTTTTGCATAAGAGATGAGAAGATAATATGTAGGCATTAAGCCTTCGTATTTAAGAACACTCAACTCTCTTGTTGGTTACCAATGGTGTCTCACAAGTCCCTTATTTATTTTATTTTTTCCTTTTTGACAGAGAAGCACCCCTTAGCAATCCCTAAGAAAGAAGACAGAAAGAACCCCTGAGTAATAAAAATCCAACCATTTCAGATCATTTGGTCACACCGCATAAAAATGCTCCTCAAAAGTAATCAAAATTTTAAAATTTGTACCATTTATCCCACAATTCATAACAGTATTTATTCCTAAAGAGAACAACCCACATATAAAGGGTCCACAATATTGAATTTGAACAAACGCAAGATAAGCAGAGAGATTAAGCATTTAAGCATAAAATGTCACCGAAAAGGGCACACTCCCCCACACTTAATTTGAACAATGTCCTCATTGTTCACCAGAAAAACAAGGGAAAACCTCAGAAGGCCTTTTCGGTAAGTAGATAAAATAGAGAGAACACATTGGTCACAAATATTCATTTAAGCATATAAACTCTCCTCTGCATATTTATTTAAATAAAAGCAAGTTTAAAGAAACTGGTACTCCCCTGATTTTATTTTTTGCTAGCGTGTTTTGGACTTCCCCCACACTTGAGCTTCAGCCTCAAGTAGCGTAGCTTGGTTGCGGTGTAGACATGAAATTGCACCTGCATAAAACACTAGAAGCAACCATACTATAAACGGGGTTAAAAGTTAGCAAAAATAAATTTTAAAGGGAACCTGATTATTAAAAACAGCATAAAAGCATAAAAGATAAGTTCATCCGGGTTGCCTCCCGGAAAGCTGCCCTTCTTTAACGTCTTTAGCTAGACGCTTTTTCGTTAGATCGATCCTGGGGGGTGGTTATGAGGAGGAGATCCAAAGCATGACTCGATGGTTTTTTTGAGAGTCCACCTGGATGCATGTTTTCTTTTCTTATCCCGCTCTTCGTCCGGGATTGGTGGTGGTATCTCTGTGATAGACATGCCGTCTGGAAGGGTAATAAACAGAAGTGGGGATGATGGTGATTGAGTGTCCCTCACAAACTTGAGATCTTTGGATTTGCTATCTGGAGATCTTCCTGATGCAAACTCCAGCTTTTCGTTGTAAGCTTGGAGGGTGATTTTCCCCTGGGCTACCCAAATGTGCACATCGGCTGTGGCAAGGAATGGTCGTCCAAGGATGAGAGGTGTAGTGGGGTTCTCTTCGATGTCTAGAATGACAAAATCGCATGGGAAGTATAAGTGCTCCACTTTAATGATAACATCCTCCACCACTCCGCTTGGGTATGTTACCGAACCATCTGCCAGTTGCAGGGTCATCTTAGTCTTTTTCATCTCTCCAATTCCCAGCTTTTTGAAAGTGGAGAGAGGCATCAAATTAATGGAGGCACCCAGGATCACATAGGGAGTATGGAAATGATCGGGTGCTACCAATGTGACTGGAATAGTGAAGCTGCACGGATCATTGCATTTTGATGGTAGTGGTTTTTTTTTTGTAGAGTAGCTGAGCAAGCTACATTGAGAGGTACCGTACCGACTTCGGCCAATTTAGTTTTTGTGGATATGAGGTGTTTGAGGAATTTGGCGTAGTTTGGCATTTTGGCAATGAGGTCTACAAACTGTACAATTGACGTTTAGCTTGACTTCAGCATTGCCAGAAACTTACCATATTCATACCAATTTCTGCTTCTGGGAGTCGGCGAGGAAATGGTATAGGCGGTTCTTGTGAAGAAGGTTCTGAAGCTGGTGGAATAGTGAGGACGTTTGGAGATGTCTTTTCTGCTGGGGCCTCAGCTTTTTCTCACTATCCTCTTTGGATTCTTTGATTGTTGCGGGATGGGAATCTCGTCGGTTTTCTTACCGCTTCTCAAGGTTATCGCCTTAACCTCTTCTCCTTCTTCTTCAAATTCGAGCTTCTCATGTTCATAACCGGCTACCAAGTTCTCGAGGTAGGTATCTCAGATTGAATGCGATTTTATAGACTTTGGCGGTGCTTTCCAATTCAGCTACATTCCTTTTGGAAGTCTCAATTGCTACAACCCATTCTTGGAGGGAAGGGTGTAGTTCTAGAACTTTAGCTGTTTAGCCACCTCCGTCTTTTCTTCATCGTGCTCCTTCACATAGATGCACTTGGCTTGCTCTCTTGGATTTGGTTCATTTGGCTGGGGAGAGCCCTGGCGGTCTTCGAGCAAGATGTTCTGCAAGTTGATTAATTTTCTTCGATTTTCTGGTTGAAGGCTTCTTGTGCAGAGAGCTGGTTCTGAGTATGGACATGAAACCCTTCATCATCTCTTTGAGTTCTGCGTTTGGATCAGAAGAGGATGAAGATGGTGGTTGTTGTTGTTGTTGTTGGTGGTGTTTGGAAACCTGGAGGGGCACCTTGTGCTCTATAACCCATATTAGAGTGGTTGGGGTCGGTTCCCCTGATAGGTGTTGGAATTGTTGTTCTGCCCTCCTTGGTTTTGATCATTATTTTTCCATGAGAAATTCGGGTGATTTCTCCATGGATAGTTGTTGTTGATGTTATTGTTGTAGGAATTACCGGGGCGGTTTCCTATGAAATTACATCTCGTAGTGGTTTTTACCTTCGCACTGATGAGTTTCATGAGGACCGGCGCATATGACACATCGTTCTGTAGGTGGAACTGGTGGTGAACTTGTAGGCGGGGTGGGTAGCTATTGTCTTTACAATTTCGTTTTGTGATGTTGTTAGCTTTTCCACCATCTTGCAAGGACGAGATCTGAGCCGATAAATGATCTGTAGGCTCAACATGGAGTAGGGCCTGCTGCTGTGGTGTTCTTCCTTTGGATCTCGTCCACTGTCTGGTATTGCTCGTCATGGTTTCGAGAAGATCCATTCCTCTTTAGGAGATTTCATCATGAAACTTCCTCCAGCAGAGGAATGACGAGTAGTCGGTTCCCATCATCCAGACCGTTGAAGAATGACAGGCAGAGGGATTGATCGTCAAGACCATGGTGGGAAACATTCATTAGCATATCTTTAAATCTGTCCCAGCGTCGTACAACGTTTCTCCCGCTCTTGACAGAAAGTGTTGATCTCACCAATCAATTGCCTCGTTCTACTGGTTGGGTAGTATTTGGCAAGGAATTTTGGGCCATTTGAAGCCATGTGGTGATTGATCGGGAGGGAAGGCTTCGGTACCACCGGTTTGCTGAATCCGATAATGAGTGAGGAAATAGTTGGAGTCGAATTCTTTCTTTGACGATGCCGGTTTGACTAAAGGAATTGCAGAAGTCTAGGAAGAGACTCAGATGATTTGGGGCTTCATCTGGGTTCGCTCCACTAAACTTGCCTAGATCCCGGACGGCGGTGATGTAGTGGGTTTGAAAAACCCAACGTCCGGCTTCTTCTGGTGTTAGTTCAGAGGAGAACTATAGCTGATGCTCTTCCTTCGGTGTTAGGTTGGTGATAATCAGATAGGGCACGGTGTTCTGGTTGAATTGCATGGTCCATTTCATTTATAACTTCGTTATTGGCCATGGCTTGGTTTCTCAGGTTTCTCTGCGCTTGAAATAAAGTACGCTCGGGTTCGGGGCTCGGACTGATTGGTGGAGAGCCTCGGGTTGAGTGTTTGGCATGCACAGAAGATAAATTGTGGTTATCAGAAGCTGCAAAATTAGTTAGTAAATAAATAAGAAAGACAGAAATATTGGTTAGGCTGATAAACGTTAGGGGTTAGTATACAGAAATTAGTTAGTAGTTAGTATACAATGGGAAAGAAATGTTAAGGACAATGGAAATGAAATGTTAAGGACAATGGAAAGAAAGGACAATGGAACGAAATGACAGGAAATTTTAAAGTTAGTAGTAGGGACAATGGAAAGAAAGGACAATGGAACGAAATGACAATGGAACGAAATGACAATGGAACGAAATGACAATAATATTAAGATGTTAGGAGTTAGATGTCCAAAGTCCGAAGTCAATGTCAAGTCAGGTCAGAAGTCCGATGTCCAATTCAGATTATAAGTCCGATGTCCAAGGTTAGATTATTAACAAGATAATATTGACAGTTTATTATAATAAAACAGGTGAACTACCGGAAACTAGGGAAATTGATGGAATCAATCTCCCCGGCAACGGCGCCAATTTGCAGAGTGTTAATTTTGAGTGTGAAAATGGTGTAAAATTAAAAGAAAGGAAATTAAAACTCAAATTATAAACGTCGGGCTGCAAACAATTCCCGGTCGTAGTAGTATAACGAGTGTCGAATCCACAGGGAGATTGTTCAATTTACCCTAGTCTTGGTAGTTACTTAAAAACTGTTAAAAAGGGGTTTAGCCGGAGGCAAGCTTGATTTGTTGTTAAATTAATACAGAAATAATAAAAACAGTTTAAAAGGTGAATTAAGTGATGTGGATGGAAAAATGTATCCTAGGATAGCGGGGGAATTTCCTAAATTACTTAAACAATTTATAACCATGTTTCAATTATTTATTGCCTATTAGAGTTAATAATTGTCAGTTACGAACTCTTAATAAAAGCCTTAATATTTTCCTGCTCAGTCCGGAGTGTAAATATCAAGATTAATTCCTTTGTGGTACCTAGACTATCTCAAAATCATATGTTGATAGTTACCAAATAAATGCAGTCGTTTGTCGCGCAAAGCATTTAGCAATATTAGTTAAAAGGAATTAAAACAAGTTAAAGAGAGAGAAACAGGTGATAAATATTAATTACGTAATATTAGAAATCAAACCCCCATCCTAGGATACAGAAGAAAATTACTCAGACATTAACGGAGTTAAGAAGATTACACAGATAGATTTTGACATTAATTCAGAGGAAGAACTGGTCTGTTCTCCTCTCACTGCTGCTCTTCTATTTCTTTTGTTACTGCGTGAGTGTGGAATGATGTGGTGATACGGGAGGAAATATAAGTGGAAGCGAATGGTTTCTTCAGACTCCCGTCGTGGGTGTCTTCGTTGCAGTATTGGTGTTGGGTTTTATATAGAGAATTGGAAGAGGCATCCGTACGTAAAAATTGATTGAGTATTGATTGCTCTCATTGATTGTAGAGGGGACAGAGAGCTGTACGCGTGAGAGATTTATGGTAGGCGATGCTGGAGTAGATAGATAAGGCGAGTTGCAGACGACGGCGCGAAGAAGAACTGAAGAAACTGGTCGCGACTTGAATTAATCGCGCCTGAAGAACCGCCCGGTATTAGGCGGTCTCCTCTGTTGTGTCCGCCAATGAACCAGGCGGTAGCCTGTGTCTCGTCCGCCTGATAAGGAGGCGGTAGCCTCTCTTCTTTTCCGCCTGAAAGAAGGCGTGGTAGTATATGCCACGTCCGCCCTATTAGGCGGTACTCTCTTGTGTGTCCGCCAGGCGGTTGCGCCTCTCTAGACCGCCAGATACGAGGCGGTACCTCTTGTTCAACCGCGAGGCGGTTGCGCCTCTCTAGACCGCCAGATACGAGGCGGTTTGCCTCAGCCTCGTCCGCCCGGCGGTTGCTCGTGTGACGTCCGCCACTTAGGGGGCGGTTGCACCAGTCCACCGCGTGCTCTCGCGTGCCTCTGTTTGACTGGCTCTACATTCTTCGTTATAAGTCCGTTTTCTGAGCCGTTTGCGTCTATGTGTTCGTCTCTTTATCTACTTTACTCCCAGCTTGGTTTTCCTCATGTTTGAACAATAAATTTGTGAGATAAAAAATAAAAATAAACTAGAGGAAAATTAACCGAAGTGGAGAAATGAGCAAGAAAAAATGCTATATTATATATAAAAAACACCTATAAATCATGCTCATTGGACACTTATCACCGCGTCTTCAATGGTAAAAGCAGTGGGGCTGTATATCCCCTCGCCCATAGGGGCATTGATATTTAACACAGGGGGCTGTATATCCCTCGCCCATAGGGGCATTGTTTAACAGCAGGGGGCTGTATATCCCTCGCCTATAGGGGCATTGATATTTAACAGCAGGGGGCTGTATATCCCTCGTCCACCACACATTTAAATCTGACAGCATGGGCCTGTATATCCCTCTCCATCATGGACATTGATTCTTCTGGCGGGGGGGCCATCTCTCCCAATTGAATTATTCCACTCTTGAGTTATTGGTTCTTGTCTATCTTATTATTCCTAGTCCTTTGTGACTATCTGAGTCTTTATACTCCGAACGAGAATTGGTTCTAACATCAACAATGGATGCTTACTAACTATGTGGTGTGGACTACTTAAGTGGATGACTTGTTTTGGAGTTCTCTATCTCTATCTTTGTCTTGTTTTCTTTTCTCTTTAACTTGATTGTTTGAAGTGCTTTATCTCTGTTTTACTTTTAAGAGTTTGTTTTTTCATGTTTACTGTTTATTTTGAAGAGTTATGTTTTATAAGTTTGTTTTTGGAGAATTGTACCAGTTCCATTCCAGGGAACTGACCCGCCCCCTTTTGGGGTGGGCTGCTTGGTTTCATCTTGCAGTACGAATGATTTACAGGTGGCCACGAAGAGAATGAGCGTTTGGGATGGGACTAGGTTTTGTGAGAGTTAATGTGTTTAATTTCTATTATGTTTGTGTTAAGTTTTTCGAGTTCAGACCGTAGCTTTTGTAGATTGTAAGTTGTAATTGGTGAGGTTTGGTGCCGGTGTTTGGAACCCGATGGTCTGTAATCGCCTTAGAGTTTTATTTCTGCTGTATTTATGGTTAATAAGGGCGTTACAATTAGGTAGGCTAGGTATTTTAATATTGTAGCTGATAAGAAGAGGCAAGGAGCCTTGATGATTACTGCACAGTGGGGTAGAAGGAATAAGAAATAGTTACACATTATCTTATAAGATAATATGAGGTCACTTTGTGAATAGTAGTGGTGACTCATTAGCTAGATAGTAATTTTATGTTGTTGTTGACAACGAAGAGTAAATCAAGGATTCTTTGATGGTCTCTCACGGTTGGGACAAGAGAGAATAAGAAAAGAGTGTAAGTATATAAAGTATTTAATGTAAAGTAAGGAATAGTTATTCTTGGTCACAAGAAGATTAAGGGAATTAGGTAGAACTTTGTCGGGGCTTTATATTACCGTCCACATGTAGTATTTTAGGGAAATATTGGTCAACTTTGACCAATTAGATTATTAGAATTTAATCTTTCACTAATCGGGTACTATTCATTATTTAAATGCCAAATTAATAATTTTTTTTTTGAAAACTTTAAATTAGCCATGATAACATGGTATTAGGATATACTAGCATTTTATGGTTAATAAAAACCTTTGGAACCATCAAAATCAATTTAGAGGACAATTACACAAAAACGTACTTTAAGGTCTTTTAAGACGCGTTTTGCGTTTTAACTTATTTCCGAGGTCCTCTTTCTTTGGGAATGGTTTTATTAAATCCATTACTTGATTACTGAACTTAGGAATTTGATTTGGAGTCAAACGGAGGTCACGTGACTTTTAAAGCTTGTTTAGAGCACATTTTGCTCTAAGTGACTTTTGAGTACGTTAATGTTGGTCCTTGATGTTGGAGCGTTGCCCAATAATTTTAGTACGTTCATTTATGATTATAATGCCTAGGACAAAATTTTAGGTCCTAAGGAGTTCATTTGGGGTATTTATTTACCCTAAACGGTCAAAGGGTGCAATATCTGCTTTATGTTGACCATTGTTGTTCTTAAATTGATTTAAGGCATGTTAAGGCCTTTATTTAATTGATTAAATGTTTAATCAATGTTTAATTAATTAGGGGTATTTCACGCCGCCCTTCCTCTATCACCCATATAAGTCTCTCTCGGCTTTCCCCTGAACGTTCCTACTTATATGCCACCGACATAGTAGATGATGAATTCAGGAAAAATCTGTTCTAAGGCATTCATCAGGGCCAGACATCTGTCGGTGATAATGTAGAGGTTGTAGTCCGACCGAGGAGATCCCTCAATTGTTGAGTGCCCACACATACATGTCTGTTGATTCCGATACAAGAAAGGCGAAGGCAATGCTGAAGTTTTTGCCTATACTCGTCATCCCGAAGAACTGAATCAAAGGCATTTTTGCTATGTTTGTTTTATAGGTAGCATCAATGCCTATGACATATGGGAAAGCATGGAGCAGTAATCTAGAGGTAGGGTGTGCAAAGAAGATGGATCCAAGTCGTGTTCGATCCCCTAAATTGTGAAATATAATCATGTTATCTATCAAATTAATATGAAACCTAAAGGATTGCAGTTATTTGAGACATACTGAGTTGACTTACTTGGTTCTATAGTGTAATCGTAGTAGTATTGCTTTTGTCTAGCTCACTCAAGAGTCTGCACCATAGATTGACCATCTCTCTTTTCTAGTTTTTTTTTTTTGTACCCGGTTGTATATGTCTTTCCTTGTTGCTGCTGACGTTTCTAGTTGATTGTTGTGAGCTCTGAATAAATTGTACAGGGTGGCATACCGACTCTACTTCTCTGATCGATCATAATCTCTCCGCCTCAGTCAGGCGTTCTCTCACAAAATGACCCTCTTCGCCCACTCAGCGAGATCATGGTTATGCCATCCGTGACCCACTTGCAAGAAACAACCCGTAGCTTGTGTAATACCCCTTAATTCGAAAAGGACCCACATTTCTTTGAACCAGATGATCGCGCGTCGGTTGATGACACCAGGTCGTGATGTCCTTCGTGGTTTCCAATACCTCTCGCATGTTTGTGGAAATCTTGGCCCGACCGAGAACTTTGAATTATGGTGTAGATATGGTTGGGATGGCCAACACTATCTACCCAAGCTTTCGCTTCTTCTTTACTCCTAAAGGCCTGGTTTGTTTGAAATAAGTAACATGTATCCACCACCGGAGGTCGATTATACATCTGTTTGCATATAGTCATCCATCTCTCTGCATTATGATCTGGAACGCCTTCATCAAATTCATCCCAATCGGAATCAGTGGTTGAGTCACTTTCCTGCAATAAGGGTCGAGAGAATGTTAGATGATATTGAAATATGAAATATTAGTGTGAATATGATTTACAAAGACAATAAACTAAATACTTACTGGGCTTGATACTGGAACATACTCATGATCGGAATCTGAAGATTGACTCATGTATAGAGAGCTTGCACAGTTTTACGAAATTATTTTTGAAGAGAGTGAGGAGATAGAGAGCTTCGAGAATATGGAGAGTGAGTGTGTGAAGATGAAATGGAGGAGGCATCCCTTATATAGAGGTTGGTCATGAACTAGCCACAAGGTTACAAGTACTGCAAACGGTAACCTGGTACGTGCATAGTGACCTGATACGTGTACCTTTCCTGACAAAAGTAATTACCTATGGTAACTTTGAATTCACTTTGTACTGCAAACGGTAACCTGGTACGTGCACGTGACCTGGTACGTGTACCTTTCCTGACATAGTAATTACCTATGGTAACTTTGAATTCACTTTGTACTGCAAACGGTAACCTGGCACTGCAGAAACGATGCATTTCTAGAAAAAATTGGCATAGTCTCCCCTGTTTTTCTTATCTTCACCAGTTCTAAGAACCTCCACAACAACAACCAAAAGATAATCAACAAGGTCACCAGCATTGTCAGCAATAATTCCACCATCACCAAGTCCACAAAAAAAAACTACAACCACACAAATTGTACTAGCGTCTAACACACCAAGTAAAAATGGAAGACACAAATAGTTCCAAGATGATACTAAAGTTTATTACATCCAAATCCAAGATGACAACCACTAGGGTGCACCATGTTGCGTTGGTAACTATCCCTATGTATAAAGAGCTGACACATCCTCAAGACCATGAGTTGTAGCCCTTTGTTCTTCTTCTGGCATCCCCTGACGATAGTATGACCAGTCCCATGCATTGTTCTCTTGGTAGTACGGGCGTGCAAGCTCACTTGCCTCAGACAGTAGCTGTAACACACTTGGTCAGGTAAGTACACATAAAAAATAAAAGTGATATATAATGAAGTACTATGAAAATATGACTTACTAGACAGGGATCTGGACGATGAACCAGGGTGGTCTGATAACTCTCAGGGTTTAGGATCTTCGGGTGTGTATGCTTGATGTACCAATCTAGGTAGAGTGGGTCGCAAGCATGCACCGCGCATTTGTGGGCGTATACCCTGGACCCAGCAATTTAGGAGTGTTTTCCCACAAACTATACATGGGGGGGGGGGGGGGGGTATACACAGGTGTATGGTGGGGTTTTTCCTTCTCTTTTTTTAGACCTTGGGTTGGGTCTAATAGGAGGTTCAGGGATACCCTGAATGTAACCAAATTGGCGTAGACAACGCCCAGGCGAGTATGGCTCATTCAACCCCATACCTGTATGTTACCTCTATACCATGTGCGCCCTCCATGAACATTAACATTATCCCGACCGTAGGGCAACCAATCAATCTACAATGAACATTAATAATAAGATGTAACCACAACGAAAGACAAAAATAATAATGGTTCAATGTGTTAGCAACTACAAACACTTACATTTAGAGCAGTCAAAGCATCTAGATGCTCACGATAGCCTTGCAGTGAACGATGATCATGCACTTGAGAGGTAGATCTCACCCATCTTAGAGCCCAAGGTCTGTCATCATTAGCGCGAGTCTGGGCTAATCGCTGGTCTTAATGTAGGGAAGTACGCATAAATCCAACACTGTGCATATAAAACACTAGAATGATCAAGCAGTACCAAATATTAATTTTCAGAGGGTTATCATATACTAGATGCACATTAGGACACATACCTAAAGTAACGTCATAGAACCAGCTATCCCACTATAACACCCCTACTACGCACTTAACATTAGATGAAATCGCAGCGGAAAATAACTAAACAATAACTAAACGTTTCGGTGCTACAACACCGTCAACCACCCACGTGGTTAACAAGGCAGAATAAATACAAGTGTACCGGTCTGATGATCAGACTCCCGAGCATTAGGTACTAACATCACCATATATACATAACCAACATACCGAGTGCTTAATACAAACTGTCACTGTATACTGTACATATAACTCCACTGTCATCCGTAACATGAACAGTACCAAAATATAATGCCACGGGAGACAGGCGCATCCCGGGCTCAACATCCAAAATAACCAAAAGTACATCTGCAGCCTAGAATCTACAGCCACTCTGCTTCCTCGATCCTCATCCTGCAGTAAAAATATGGAGCCCCGAGGGGGTCAGCAACCCTTGGCTGGTATGGTTAACGCGCAGCCCATCGGCTACCGGGATACGCGCAACTAATTGTCATGATGACATGGCATTCATTTTAAACATACATAACATATGGCATAGCAACATATTGCATAGCACAACACCACATACACAGTGGAAACTCTTTCCACAATAACAAACCAAGAAGGTTAAACAACATAAGAAGCCTAGAGAATGGTTCACTCTCATGTTAAGCTTGTTACACACACTCATTACCGTTCTGTTATTTGAACGAGTAACTTAGTCACAGATGTTTCGGATATAGTGACCCGAACACACCACACAGACACATGTTCCCACTAAACCGATCATAAGTCAGAATAGGTAAGCTTTGGAGGAAGCTAGCGGGAGATCGAACGCCAAATTAAGGAGAACAATCTTAACAACATAAGAGTCGAATCTGATTCAGATATCTACTCTTAAACTTACATGCATGACCGGACAACCGGATTCCTCACTTCCCAGTTAGCACTTGTTAGAAGTTCATTAGTGGAACTTACAAACAATTCACAACAAGTGGTAAGTCATGTTAGACACACACAAGGGAAATGAGTCACATCATAACATCACAACAATATGACAACTGTAAACTAATTACATGATTAAGTCTTAAACGTCATAAACACACAGAAAAACAACACACACACAGCCGGTGTAAGTCGGTAGGCAACAGACTGCAAGAAAACCATACCTTGGTCCTTGCTTCGACTGGTTTCCACCTTTGAAGAATCCTATACACATTTAGTAACGTCGGTTAATTAATGTACTAATCCATTGTTAACTTTTACTTCACTTAACTAGTTATTTTTGTATTCACCTTTGTTATAACTCCTCACCCTTTAAATGTCATTATTACACTTCTAACATGTCTTAATAACCTCATATCATCATTACTAACTAATCACCATTTTTAGACAACCTTTCCTAACCTTAAACAAGATTTTTGGCCAAAACAGTGGCATGTCCGAACTTGTGTCCGAGTTTCCGAAGTTCGGACGCAAGTCGAGGCTCAAAGGGTGAAGCCAGACGCATGTCCGAACTTGTGTCCGAGTTTCCAAAGTTCGGACATGGGTCGAGAGAAATCAAAAGAAAATTTCAAGCGTCCGAACTTGTGTCCGAGTTTCCCGAAGTTCGGACGTAAGTCGAGGATAAATCTGAGGAAAAAGACGGGTGTGTCCGAACATCCATGGTCGGACAGAAGTCCGGACACTGGCCGAGACTCAGAAAATTCTAACACAACAGGGCATGTCCGAACGTCCATGTCCGGACGGAAGTTCGGACGTGCCAAAACACTCATTTTCATAGCCTCAAACACTTACTCAATTCTTACCAAATCCCTAACACCTATTATGTTTTATCCTTTGGTTTCCAAGTGGTTTTTCATGCCTATTGTAACCATTATACCAAGATATTTCCTCACTTCTTTAACACCATCTCCCAAACATCTTTTCTTACAAAACAACTCCTTATGTCATTCTTAAATCCCTTTACAAGTTTACACCTTCTCCATGTTTTACCAAAGTTTGCATAAGTCTCAACACAACTCCCAAAATGTTTTCTCACCACTACAACATCATCTTCCAAGCATCTTTCCTTCCTAACCAACTCCTTGGATAACTCTACAGCTTATAGCCCCTCCATGCAACACATCACTTCTTCTTATTCACCAACATTGCACAAGTCCTAAACACAATCTCACCATGATCTTGAAGTGTCCCAAAACATTCTTTTGCATTCTAAATCCTCTAGAACATTGCCTAAGCCCTTTTTACATCTTAGAATACTTTAGTGCATGTTTCTCTTTCACTAGTAAAGCACTTAACCATTCTAAACATTCCTAACTTACCAAACTCATTTTAAACCCTTAGAACTTCTTGTTTATTACCTAAATTTTGACATGAACTCTCCTAGAACATTGCTACGCCAAAACGCATTGTTTTCACCATTAAACAATCAAGAACACTAAAATCTATCAAACACATTCTTATACTCAAACTTCACTCATTTAGCACTACATCACAATATAGTGCATAATTTAAATTGCTTGGCACTTAGGCCCTTAAATAACATGGCTCTTAGGCCCTTAAGATGCATAAATCATAAACACTGAATTTCCACAATATATTTGCCTTTGACCTGCAAATACACTCAACAACACATATGCCTTTTAATAAGCCTTTGAGAACATTTTACTAAGCCATTCACCATTGGCTCCTTAGATCATTTTAACAAGCAATATAAGCTCATTTCTCCTAAGACTTTAAACCACATTAGGTTAGCACATTTACCTCTTTTCCTCACAACTTCTTTCTTGTTTCCTTGACTAAATCGGCAAGGCTTTTAGTTGCTTGTCAACTTCTAAACATTATACAAATGATAAAATGAGTATACCAAGCTTTATGCTTCATCTCATTGTAAACCCTAGATTTACATTGTTTTAAAAACATTAAGATAGTTGTTTTACCTTAGAACTTGAAGAGAGTTTGAATATATATCAAGAGAGGACTCCACCTAGTCCATGAAAGGTTGAAATGAAGCTAGAAAAAAGCAACATAAGGACACCATTAAGGGTGATTTTCGGACAACACAAAAACATGAGGGAAACATCATTTTTTTGAGTTTCCTTACCTTGAAGCAAAGGAGAACAATAATATGTGGAAAGATGAGCTCAAGCTCCTCCCATGGAGATTCTTCTTGGCACCAAAATGGAGCTCTTGAGATTTTGAAAGGATAGAATTGAAGAGCTTGATGAGAGGAAGAGAATGGTGGTCTTAGAATTTGATTTGGCAAATGAGCTAGGAGATACAAGTGGTCAAAGATGGTATTGTGTGTGTACTATTGCAAACCGTGAATGGAGAGCAAGAAGAAGATAGAAGAGAGGTTGAAGACGTGTGAAATGAAGAGAAATGAGAGAATGAAGATTGGTTTTGCTTTTAGAAGATATTTATATGTTAAAGTAAATAGTAACCATTAGTCATCATTTGTTACTTAATAAACTAACATGAGTGGTGACTCATTACCATAAAAACCAGCCCCCTTTATGTTACTAAGGTATTTTAGTCTTTGTTGGCCAATTTAATTACTTATACAAACATTGTTACAAACTAGCTTATTTTAGTTACTATTCACTAAAACAAGGCACATAGATGTGAAATTTTTGATTTCCCATTGATATAGACTTCCAAATGTGATACTAAGTAGTACACATATTAATTAAAGAGTAATGATGGACATTTAGCCATCAAAACTCATTTACAAGACAATTTTTTCAAAAATGTGCTTTAAGACTCCTTAAAGCACATTTTGTGTTTTAACTTGTTTTCAAGCTTGGTTTTCTTTGGTATTGGTTTAATATGTTCATTAGTATATAAATAAGGTCTTGGTAAGATCATTAGGTTCTCACCCAAGCTTATCCCAAGCTTAGAACACATTTTAGCCCTAATTGACCTTAAGGTATTTATTTGTGTTTTCTATGGTTTAAATTGTTTACTAATGTTTCTAAGACTCTTTTTAGTCTTAATATACCATATTTTAAATGTTTAAACAACATACTAAGGTTTGGGGTATTCACCCACTGGAGCCGGCACGAGAGGTTATCCCTAGCTGGCGATATAAACCATGCAAGAGTACCAGCTCCCCATGCATATTTACGAAGCCTCGTAGCTTTCTTCATGGGGCTACTAACGAGAACAGTTGTGGACTCAGACGGCCATTTGATTTTCCAGCTAATATGGTCGTACCGATCAGATGATACAACCACCACATGCCTGCTTCATTGGCTCTTCATTTACATCCCTACATTGCTGCAACACAGCTCGCAATCGATACAACACCGGTATTCCACAGTGTCTCTATCATAGTCTCAACATCTCCCCTAAAATAAGACAATCAGCCATTATTACCTCATTCAATCCAGAGGTGGATGAATCCCCTATCAATGGACGACCGACGATGGGGATTTGCAGTATCATCCACATCATGCAGGGTGATCGTCATCTCACCGAATGACATATGGAATGAGTTTGTATCGGGCTGCCACCTCTCCACAAAAGCACTGATGAGGGACATGTTGTTGTATGGCATCGTAATATCCTGTAGGTGCTCTATACCAGAATGCTTAAGCATGTTCCTTGCTCTTTTGCTGGAAATTTGATCTTTTGGCCCGCAGGTAAGCATCACCTTACGGGATTTGAACTCAAAACCCCACGATCCCCATAATGACCAATATTTAACACTTACAAAACGTAGTATGATATTAAATGATCAAATACAAGAGAAGATAGAGAACATACCTTAGTCGAGGTCCATAAGTCAAGCGCTACATGACCCCCGAAGCTAGTGATAACACTAGTGAGTAGTGGACCGCCAGGAACTGGCACCTCTGTCAACTTCCAAGAGGTAGGAATGACTGGAACCATCGCTAGCGCTGCTTCCTCGTCAGTGTCATCCTCCTTATCCATGACTTCATCATCTTCATTATCCTGCTCCTCATCCACGTCGGGTGAGTCCTCATTATCAGCACCACGACCATCGTCATCAGCATTTGGTGAACCTCAGTCATCACATGGTCCTCATCAGCACCACGACCATCGTCATCAGCATGTGGTGAACACTCAGTCATCACATGGTCCTCATCAGCACGAGGGGGTGATGGGCGTGGTGGACGTGATGAACTACCACCGTCTGACGTCTGAGCTTATAACGCAGCAGTCTGGTGGCTTGCTTCCCCCGAGATGTTGTAGCTAGCGCTGTGCAGTGATCTGTCAGACCAAGCACTACTGATGATGACACCACTGACATGCGTCTCCTCGGTATATCGCACATCGCCGAGTCCCCTCCGCTACCATTGGTGGTGCAGGTACTTGAAACGTCGGGTCGTTGAAAGATCACCCGGATGGAACGATGAATGGCGTACTGCTTCCATGCGGGGGGCAGGATTACTCGGCCCTTCACCAGGAGCATGTGCACGACGACGGTACGAGGCCGTCATAGGCTGCTCCGTACCCCGTCTTTATTCTTCCTCTTCGTGTATACATGTTGCACTACTTTTTTCAGTCGATCCATCACTGCATATGAATATTCACACAGTTATTCCCTCATTCATAACATAAAAATTCAAACATTTATAAATCATATCATTCACAATATTATAATTCAAACATTATAAATCATTCACAATATTTATTAGAATTCAGAAAAACAAATTAAAACATTTAAAAGCATCACAATATTAGAATTAATAAATAAACAAATTAAAACATTTAAAAATCATTCAAATATTATAATTCAAAAAAAACTGGGTCGAGCAGCGCTGCTACTCGACTGAATCTGGGTAAAGCAGCGCAGCTCCTCTACTTCTCCACGGCCGAGTACTGGCAGAGCTCCTCGCCATCTCCGACTCGAGCACCGCCGCTCCTCGCATCCACCCGACTCGAGCAGCGCAGCTCCTCGCCTCCGTCGTCGGGCGCGCGCACACATGGGTCGAGCAGGACGCGTCCTCGCCTGCTTCCGACGTGAGCAACTCCAATCCTCGCGCCTCTCCCACTCGAGCAGCAGCAGTCCTCGCGTGTCTCCGGGTAGAGCAGAGGCGGTGCTCTCCCTAGCGCAGATCGAGCAGCGCCAGTACTCGCCCAGCCTTCTCTTTTTTTTTGAATATTTTCGAATTTTTCAAGCTAGATCTAGCTCAAATGATGTTGAATTTCAAAAAACTAACACCAAATTCATACTCAGACAACCAAATCTATAAGTTGCAAAAAAAAATTCGAAAAACTCACCGGAAAATTTTTCTGGCGGTGGTTGGCGGCGGCGGGTGGCGGCTCCGGCAGTCAGAAAAGACCTTCTTAAGGAAGAGATATAGAGGAGAGAGAGTGAGGAAGTGAGAAATGAATAATCCAAGGAAGGTTAGTGTAACACCCAACCCGAAACTCCACAACCTGTATGATGATAGCTCCCAAAACTAACTGGAAATGTAGCGGAAAATTATACATAACAACGGGTGGTGCTACAACGCCGTTAGACACCCATGTGACTAACAAGGCTAACTCCAATACAACTTACAAATATTACGGTATGAGCGTTGAATACAAACTGCTTAAAATAACAAAACCAATAGTAAAAATACAGTACTGTAAATTGATTCCGGTAATAATAATCCCCTATCAAAATTCTACCCCACCTACACTCGTGTTGTAATCTCTGCAACTTCAGGTACCTGAAAAATGGGGGTGCCCCCAAAGGGGCTCAGCAAACAATGCTGGTATGGAAAACGTGGCAGCCTATCGGCTACTGGGCCACCCAACTACTTTGTCGCATACATGCAGTTCATTTTTATAAAGCTGTAAACAAGCATACATGATAATCACGAGTATCCATACAAGGACAACAATGTCACAGAGACAAGACTTCTGAAGGTCAAGTTAGATGATCTGCAATTGTTTATGAGTAGTAAGATCCTCACAATGGGACTAACATGTATATAAGAGTACCTCACAGTAGTTGAGGTATAGTGACCTTGTTAAACTCCATCTTCACAGAGTAAATTGGTCGGGTATGATAAACCCTTAGACGAGATGGGAACTCTCGTACAAGTAGGTGGGTAATTAGTCCCTCAGAAGATAACGTAGTTAACTCCTGTACAAAAAAAGAGTGGGAATCGAACCCTCGAGAGGAATAAAGTCTTCCTCCCAACTTGAATTGTTCCGGTACGCAGCCGGTGAGTGACATAGTGCACCCAAACTTCCGTCGCGACGTAAATTGAATAGGAGGCGACCTGAGACAGGTACAACTCCAGTAGCATGCATGGCTAGATCCAACTGGGCTCCTCGCTTCTCGTAGTATATAATTTGTTAGATGTCACATGAGGACGTTAATCAAGAACACAATGTGTATTGTCAATTATCACGTTTAGGATAACGACGTTTGTTATAAAGTGAAGTTAGTGAGAAACTTGAGTACAAGTTCTCGGTATGATAAACGCAGGTATTTAATCCACTGGTAATGAAATACCCCAAACTAATAAAAATATGGATTAAATGTTTAATCACATCGATTAAGGCCTAAACATGCCTTAAAAGTCAACTGAGAACAACAGTGGTCAACGTAAAGCAAGATGTTGCACCCTTTGACTGTTTAGGGTAAATAAATACCCAAATGAACTTTTTAGGACCTAAGATTTTGTCCTAAGCTTGTTAACACATTACTAAACATGTTACAATTGTTGGACAACACTCCAACACAAAGAACAGGCATTTACATGCTTCAAGGTCAAGTAGGGCAAAATGTGCTCTAAGAATACCTTAAAGTTCTAATGACCTCTAAATGATATAAAATTGGATACCATGATCAAATATCATTTAAGGAACACAAAAACTGTTCTCAAAGAAAAAGAGCTCAAAAACACCCTGCGACTCAAAATGTGCACTAAAATTCCTTAAAGCACGTTTTTTGTATGAGCTCTAAGATAATGACTTTTTGTCACTGTAAAGACTATATTAAGTTTTTATAACATTATTGACATGATAGACTATACTATAAAGTCTAAATCAAAGTTTGAAAATAAAATCAAAATAGGCAATTTAGTATGAATAGTACAAAAAAAATAACATTTGATACTTACCTTTGACCATGGTCAAAGTCACCCATGGTATTGACCAAAGGCTGCCGCCCCATATGTGCTGTCATGCCCACTCAATCAGCATCCCTAATCAATTAGACAGCTAATGCATTAGTCACCTTTTACTATTACAAAAGTAACAAATAACGCCATTAAAAGACAAACTCACTTATTTTCTTCACTTGCCTTCTATCCCAGCTGACACCCAGATCCTTCAACCTCTCATTTGCTTCTCCAAACTGTGGCTAACAAGCCATACTCAGAGATGAACACCAATTTGATCTTGGTAAGCTAATTAAGCCTTTAAATTTCATTTTCTTCACAATTTCTTCTCTTTCAATGGAGAAAAGTATCAACCACTTCCATCAATGTTCTTAGGTTGTTTTGGTTTAAATGAAGGTTGTATCTCGGCATTAACAAGGGAAGAAGGTGGAGAAAGCTAATCTTTTTCTTAAGGTATAAAATTGTGCTTAAGCACATATCTTTTGATTCCCTTCAATTCGGCTGTGAAACTTTGTTTCTAAGCTTATAATATTCATCTTAACATACTTATTCAGTTGGTACATCAAGAGCTTCGAAGTATAACCAGATCCAAGCCAAAAACACCATTTTAGGCATTTTAAATAAGGTAAAGATTAGCCATCTTCTAATCTGAGTTATACCAGTTTAAAGCTTGGTTTTAGTACCTATTTTAACACTCTTTGCCTACTGTAAAAACAGGCCGAGACCAACCTTGTTTTACCTTGGTATTTTGAGGTAAATTTTACCTTGAAAATTGACATTAAACCCTTCTTATGGTTAGATCTTGCTTGGAGACTAACCATATCATTATGTTGCTGTTAGAACTCATCTAAGAAGCTGTGAAATTTTCCTTGAAATTGCCGTGGCCAAACAAGGCTTAAACTTGGCAAAAATAAGGTATAAATCACTTAAACCTACACTTGGTATATTAATATGTTTTTATACATATGTATATATATTGTGCCGTGAGTGAATGGTTAATTAAGGTCTTATTTTGACCTTAGGTGATTAAGGAATGGTTTAATAATTTTATAACTAATTAATTAGCATAATTGTCAAATTTAAGACATTATGTGGAAAATTGGTAATAATGAAAAATATGGTAAGGGCCGAGAGTTTACAGCATTTTTCTTTTCGGCATTTATGTGTAATTTATTTATAAGCCAATGTTTGTAATAAGGCCATGTACTTTAGGCCATTTTATTTATGCATTTATAAGCTTTTAATTAAGTTTAGGTGCTAAAAATAATTACCACAAGGAATTGGGGTTATAGTGTAATTAAATTAAATGGGGGCCATATATAATATGGCCAAAAATGGAAGTTTAAATGAGTTTATATGAAAATTATAAGATTATGTAAAGTTTTGGGGTTAAATGGTAATTTCTAAAAGATAAGGGTATAAACCGTATTAAATGGAAATTGATGGTCAAGGAAATATTAAGGTGGTCAACCTTGACCATATGGTAGGTTTTGACCAAATTAAATAAGTTAGATAACTTATTTAAGGTTTTTATAATAAGTTATGTACTTAATTGTAACAACTTTATAACATATGTGGTATATATGTTATTACCGAAATAAGGGTGTATAATGGTATTATAAACACCCATGGGCTATTAGGAATTTTTAGGAATTTATGGGGTTGATTTTGGAATTTAAAATAAACTATATATGTATAATATATAGTTATTATGTCATTATGACACTTTGGAGAAATATATGTGGTGGTATAGCAAATACCGAAAGTATATGGGTTAATAATGATATTTATAACCTTTTGGTATAATTTCGTAATTTTTGGAGTTATATACAAGATTTTATAAAGATATATGTATAATATATAGTTTTAATGATATTAGAAAACTATGTATTATAAATTGGGGAGATTTGGTAAATATACAAAGTTTGGTGGTGGGAATTTAATTAAAACAGACCTAGGGTCTGTTCGGTAATTATAACCGTTTTAAACTATAGGTTATAATTATATTAAGGTTTAAGGATTATAATATAAGGTATATATTATAAGTGTAACAATGAATATAATTTGGGATTGATTTGTAATTTATGGAAGTATAGTAGTGGAAATAAAAACCAAAAGTTTAAAGGGTTGTTTGGTATTTTATAACAATTTATAACTATAGGTTATAATTGTTTTTAATGACATAGATGTCATAATATATGTTATATAACTATAATATAACATTATATAAATTATGTGGTGGATTTTGTAAATATTTAAGAGAACAAAAGTGCTGTTCGGAAATAATGGGAATTTTAGAACAAAAATTTATAATATGGTTTTCAATGTTATAAAGGTTATAACATTTATAATATAAGAAATATTCATTAAAAGAGGATGAATATATTATAAAGATTTACCATATAATAAATGGTCTCATAATACATGTATATAAATAAATATATGTTATGATGTGGAAAAATATAATGTGGTTCAATAACCATATATTATCATAATTAAAATGATATAAGATAAGGAGAGAAGAATTACAAACATTGGATATGGAAATTCTAATGTTAGGAGTGTACATGGAATAATAAGGATTCATATAATTCAAAGTATTTTTTTTTACATACGAATTATACCACATTAAACTTGGAAAAACAAACCTTAGGAAAAGAAAATACTAAGGTGAAGTGTATAATATGATTAGGAATTATACATGCAATACAGAAACAAACTATGTGATATACAAGAGTATATTAAGTTACATGCGATAACAAGGTTCAACATTGAGTATGTTATTATACGAGACAAGACTACGCATGAAATATAACGTTTTTCCAATTCCGAGTTAAGCCGAAAACCCGACAAAACGTTGACAGTTAATAACGGGGGATTAACCGGGAGGTAATAGCGACGGTACGGGGTACCGTAGAATTAAGTTGTTATACGGAATTCTAATCAGTAGCGTTATGTATTGTTAGACTGTTAGAGACGACACGAGGAGCATCGGGTCTAGCTGAATCATACTCCACCGTAATACTTTCAGGGTGAACGGTATGTTATTTATGTGGCTTGATTGTCTCTGAGGATTTCCTCAGTTCAGACATTGTGTGAAAATCTGTGTTAAGATTGAATGTCTGCTTGTGTGAATTAATATGCTTGAGTTGTGTATTAATGCTGCTTTATTCTTATTACTGTTGAGCGATAACAGTACCGTTCGTATATATGAACATATTATAAAACGAACTAGCGGCAATGATGCTATCTTATATGTGTAATATAAGGAATGTAAGTAAAACGTTGTAGCATTAGGATAATAAGATATATAAAATATCTGAGACTTATATACAGAGCATTGGCCTCTTTAACGCCGCTCTCGTATCTAGACTTGGATCCCGAGTCGACATACCCAGGACTGGACTACGACCCTAGTCTGCTGTTAGAAAAAAGAAATGGTAAAACGATGCGATGGTATAGATAAGTTTATCAAGAGGATGTGGCTCTTGCTGTGAACTGTGATCCATTAACGATACTAGGATACCGTGTGGTAACCGTAAGTATATGGATAAATTTCCAACGAACTGCAGATTGTTCGTAGGACGGAGACTCTACCACTGGAGTGGCTATTGCCGTGGGTGACCCGCCATAAGAGATGGGTAACTTAGAGACACGTCGTTCTAACGAGACGTTGTCATTAGGCATGACTGAACAATTACGAACGACTATATTAATTCGTACATTAGGCGAACATTATTTGGGCTTGTATGCCAAAGACGGGAAATTATACTCGTTTATAATTCTCGTTGTTTCGCCTTGTTGCTCAGTGGTTATGCTTTATAATTATGTGTGGTATGTTGGTGGATTTGTTTGAGCGAGCCATTGTGCTCATATTGTGTGTTGTGAACTGGTTGAGTCGAGTCGCTGTACTCATGTGTAGATTATGGTGGATTGTTTGGTCGAGTGAGTCGATGTACTCAATTATGAACTTTTAAGTGTTGGCTGGAATGGAGTCTCTGTACTCATATAAGTGTTGTAACATTTACAGTGGTTTATTTCGATGCGATGTGTGAAGCCGGGGGCTTGTTTATTATTTGAGTTTTACTGCAATATATATTATTGCTTTACAGTTTTAACATTAAACTACTTGCATGAAAATGAATTGCATGCCCTCGACCAATTAACTGAGGGTCCGAGGGGGCATGACAGTCATGTAGTAACATACTCAGCAGGGGCTGATTCCATACCACAAACAACCATTTTTGCAGGTATGCAGCTTCCGGTGTCGACAAAGAGAGGGGCGCGCTGGGTAGTTTAATTACAGTTGTTTTAATATGCACTGTTGCATTTTGATACGAACTTAGAAACGTGTATAGGATTGGGATACTTAGAATGCTCACTGTAAATGTATTGTATATTGGTTGGGAAGGTTAGATCTATCTCGTGTTGTCACTGTGGGAAATTGTTTCGTATTTATGAATATATCAGTAAGCACGTTATTACTCGTATGGGCGAGTGAAAACGGTGACACCAGTAGTTCAATTGTTGAGATTACCGCTGCGATTACAATGTTAAGTAAGATGATTAGGAGCCGATTAGAGTAGGGGTGTTACAGGTAATGTAGTGTTGTATGCGTGGGACATACACGTTATAGTTAGTATCATTCACGCACGTAAAGCAACACAACAGTGCACAAGAGTAATACAACATTTTACATGCAATTATCTTGGTCGTTATTTCAAACAACAGATAGCACACAAGCCGGTGTAATCCGGTAGCAAACAGGTTGCAAGAATCCCATACCGTTCACCGTAGACTGTACTTGTTTAGTTCCCGGTCAACGTCTGGTCAAACAAAGTCCTAGAATAGGATTAACTGAGAGTGTTAATTTATGTAACTCTCGTATAATAATTTATTGGTTCATGAAACGATTTCATATTCGTTATTTCATGTGTGGTTATTTCCTTGTACTTAGGTAGTTTTTTAATCTCTTAACCTTATTAATAATTAAGGTATTTATATATTTCCAAATCATGTAGTCCTAATTTATAAGACTTACATTATGTGGTAATCTCTTTTAATTACCTTATGCTTTCATGTATAACTATTTGTTATTTCTTTTGATTTACTTTAAAATCCTTTAATGTATATAACTATATATTCATGTACCATTTATGATACATGTTTTACAATTGTATAATTGACATCTTCATAATTTCCCCTATATATTTATATGTCACACATGGACATAATATTCTTATAATTCTTTATTATTCTCCACTTAACCATAAATAATATTTATTGGTTACAATTAAATTCCTTATAACTATATAACCATAGTTTTAATCCCATAATTCCTTATATTCATTTCCTTTTTTATTTACTTGAAAATCTTAACTGTGTAAGTTCTATACACATGTATTATTTATGATACATATTATATTTGTCTAAATGACATAACAACTTAATAAATTCTCAAATTATACTTACGTGTTACGCATGGGTATATTTCTCCCATATCTTTTATTAATTACAAACTAACTCCAAATAATGTTATTTCTTTTACAAGTGAATTACTTGTACTTGTATATCATATAGTTTAATTTCATAAATCCTTAAATCATAATTTCCTTCCCTATATTCCTAAGTATCCATATAGGTCCTACAAATATTTTTAATCCCATAAATATCACATACTTTTCGGTTATTATATTATAACCACATTTATTTCTTAAACTTTACGTTATACTCCAAAATACATCATAATACATAGTTTTATTTTCTTAATTAATTAATTCACTAAACCACCTCTAAAAATTCGGTATTTATTATTTGAATACCTTAACTTTTATAAATTACCAAATCAACCCTTAACCTTTCGGTTTTGACAATTAACTTCCTATAATTACATTTTAACCCAAAACTTTATATAAATTATATATTCACTTATAAACTATAGCTTTAATATTTAATTTCCTTAATAACCAAGTGGACACTTATATTTCCACAAATTATGATTTCGCCCCATATAAAATTCGGTTCCTTATTTAAACTCTTATAAATTACATATTCACCCCAAAACTTTTATAAACTTAATATTTCATGTCATAAATCATTTTAACCCAAAGTTTTCGGTCAACACTTTGACCAAAGTCCAATTTCATACTTAATACATTAATATACCCATAAACTCATATGTTTCTCGGTTTTACACCAATTTCCCAAAAATTACAAATTAGCCCCAAAACTTTATAAATTGTTATTTTAACTCCCAGATATTTATTTAATTCATCCAAAATTCATAATATCATTTCTCTCACCATAAATATTATAATTATGCCATGGGCACATTTTACTCACGATTTTTACATATCTTACCCCACACTTTCTAAAAATTATATTTTTACCACATAACTTATTAAACTAGTCATTTAAACACTATTAATTATTTTTAACTTACCCAAAACTCATAGTATGTATTTATATACATAATTATCTCATTAAAATCTATTCTTCACCATTTGCATTCGGCAATGATAATATATCATCATATGATTGCTAAAACATGATTTATAACTTATAATAATTATACATAAATACATATGAGTCATATAACTCATGTAAAAATTGTAATGTCTTAGATTGATTTTTAGCTCAAAATGGAGCATAAAAGTCTTAGATATTTCGGCATGAATATTTGTATAACATAGATAACTTTTGTAATACAAAAATGTGTCTTAATGTATTAAGCTTACCATATATGCTATAAATTATATTTTTGGCATGTATTACCATATAGTTTCGGTTTTAATTATCTAAGAAGGTGTACATAATTTTTGTACAATTTTAAGAGCTTAAACAAGCTTAAAACAATAAAGATTTGCTCAATAAACTTACTCTTAATAAAGGATGATTAAATGCTTGAACTCCTCTTGAATTCCCAAGCTTCCTCCAATGGTAAATGATGTCCTCTTCGGTTTTATGCAAGAGAGGAAGGGGTTTAGGAGTTAGATCTTAACAAAGACCTTAAGTAGATTTATAAGTAGTTTCCAAGGATTTACCTTAGGCTTTTCTTCTTAAATTTTCGGCACTCCTAGGAGGGATGGGGCATTAATTTTCCTTCATGAAATTGATGAAGAAAATAGCTTTAGAAGATGTAGAATTTTGAATACACATAAAATGTGTTTAAGGATTTTCAAGCATGAAAAATACCTTAAGATGATCTTGGATGCTCCTTGGATTTATGTTGATTTATGAAATACCCCAAACCTTAATATATTGTATAAACACTTAAATATGGTGTATTAAGACTAAAAAGAGTCTTAGAAACATTAGTAAACAAATTTAAACAAAAGAAAACACAAAATGTGCTTTAAAGTCAATAAGAGCCAAATGTGCTCTAAGCTTGGGATAAACTTGGTTAAGACCTAATGAACTTACCAAGACCTCATTTATACACTAATGAACATATTTAACCAATTACCAAAGAAAACCAGGCTTGAAAACAAGTTTAAACACAAAATGTGCTTTAAGGAGTCTTAAAGCACATTTTTGAAAAATTGTCTTGTAAATGAGTTTTGAGTGGCTAGATGTCCATCATTACTCTTAAATATATATGTGTACTATATAATATCACATTTGGATGTCTATATCAATGGGAAATCAAAAATTTCACTTCTATGTGCCTTGTTTTCATGAATAGTGATTTTTATAAGCTATTTTGTAACATATGTTTGTATAAGTAATTAAATTGACAAATAAAGACTATATTACCCCTAAGTATAAATGGGGGCGGTTTTCTTAAGTGTGGTGACTCACCACTCTCTTATAATGTATTAAGTAAGTAATGAAGTAAATAAACTACTTTTTACTTATAAAGTATAAATATCTTCAAAGCAAATTCTATCATTCTCTCATTTCCTTCCTTGTTCACACGGCTCCACACCCCTCTTCTTCCTTCTCTTCCACGATAATACCACACCACCTCCATTAAAACTCCTCTTTGATCTCTTGTAAAATCTTTCTCACTTGTTCAAATCAAAAACAAACACCACCAAACTCTTCCTCTCATCAAGCTCTTCATTCCTATCTTCTTAAAATTCCAAGACCACCATTTCGGTGCCATGGAGTTCCACCATTGAAGGAGCTTGAGCTTGTATTTTTACATATTGTTACTCTCCTTTGCTTCTAGGTAAGGAATCTCAATAAAAACTTCATTTCCTTCATGTTTGTGGTAACCGAAAATACATATTGAAGGAGCTCTTTGTGTGACCTTGTTCTAGCTTCATTCCAACTCTTCATGGACTAGGTGGAGTCCTCTCTTGCTAGATATTCAAACTCTCTTCAAAGAGCAAGGTAAAACAACTACATTAATGTTTTTGAAACAATGTAAAATTAGGGTTTACAATGAGATGGAGCTTATAGCTTGAATACTCATTATAATGTTTGTATATTGTTTAGAACTTGTCAAAGAATCAAATACCCTACCGGTTTTTAAAGGAAACAAGAAAGAAGTTGTTTGGAAAAGAGGTGAATCTACTAACCAAATGTTGTTTAATGCCTTAGGAGAAATGAGCTTATAATGCTTGTTAAAACTACCTAAAGAGCAAATGGTGAATGACTTAGTAAAGTGTTCTCAAGAGCTTAGTAAAAGGCATATGTGTTGTTGAGTGTATTTGCAGGTTAAAGGCAAATATATTGTGGAAATTCAGTGTTTATGATTATGCATCTTAAGGGCCTAAGAGCCATGTCATTTAAGGGCCTAAGTGCCATGCAATTTAAATTATGCACTATATTGTGATGTAGTGCTTTGTGAGTGGAGTTTGTGTATAATGAGTGCTTGATGGATTTTTAGTGTTCTTGGTTGTTTGTTGGTAAAAACAATGTGTTTTGGTTTAGTAATGTTCTAGGAGAACCTATGTCGAAATCTAGGTAATAAATGTGAAGTTCTAGGAGTTTAAAATGAGATTGATGAGTTAAGGAGAATGGTTAAGTGTTTTCCTTGTGAAAGAAACATGCATTAAGGTGATTTAAGATGTGAGAAGGACTTAGGCATGATCTTGAGGTTTTAGTATGTACCGAAGTCATTTTGGACTTAGATAGAGACTTAGGCAAACTTTGGTAAATAAGGAAAAAATGTAAACTTGGAAAGAAACTTCAAGAAGGACATAAGGAGTTAGTTGTGAGAGATGATGCTTGGGAGATGATGTTAAAATAAGGAGAAAGCTTTTGGGATAGTAGTTATCATAGGTATGAAACACCACTTGAAAAACTAGGAGAAAACATTGTAAGTGTTAGGAATTTTGTGAAGATGTAAGTAAAGGTTTAAGGAATTAGAAAATGAGTTTATGAGTGTTTAAGGATGTCTTGAGGTGTGTTTAAAGTGCCCAAATGAGGTTAGGGAGTACTAGGTTATATGGGGTGAAGTTTGGAGTTGAATGTAAAAAGGAAAACAAAGATTTGGGGCAGACCGGACTTGCGACCGGACTTGCAAGTTCGGTCGAGCCCAGTTTACCCTGCGAGAATTGGCTTCTGGAATGGACCGACCTTGGGGACCGGACTTGCAAGGTCGGTCGGGCTTGTATTTTGTGTACGGATGGAGTTACTGGAATCGACCGGACATAGGACCGGACTTGGCAAGTCCGGTCGGGCTAAATTTTCAAAGGGAAGAAACTCTCGGGAATAGACCGAACATGCGACCGGACTTACAAGGTCGGTCGGAGTAGAAAATTTGACGGAAATGTGTTTGGAATCGACCGGACTTGGACAAGTCCGGTCGGCAAGGTCGGTCGGACCTAAACTTGTAAAAAAAAACAGAAAAGAATGTGACTTATGTAGTAAACCCTAGGGTGTATAATGAAGGTAACCTAGGGTAGAATAGACATTAAACATGTCATACAATCATGTTAAATACTTAGTAAGTTTGAAGTTAAATAAATAATTAACCGACGTTACTAATGTGTTAGGATTCTCTCAAGGTGGAAATCAATCAAGGCAAGGACCAAGGTATGGTTTTCTTGCAGTCTGTTGCCTACCGGTTTACACCGGCTTGTGTGTTGTATGTTTTTCTGTGTGTTTATGACGTTATAAGAGTTAAACATGTAATGAGTTTACAGTTGTTCATGTTATTGTGATGATATGATGTGACTCATTCCCTTGTGTGTGTCTAACATGACTTACCACCTATTGTGTGTTGGTTGCTAAGTTCCACTATGAACTTCTAACAAGTGTTAACTGGGAAGTGAGGAATCCGGTTGTCCGGTCATGCATGTAAGTTAAGAGTAGATATCTGAATCAGATTCGACTCTTATGTTGTTAAGATTGTTCTCCCTAATTTGGCGTTCGATCTCCCGCTAGCTTCTTCCAAAGCTTACCTATTCTGACTTATGATCGGTTTAGTGGGAACATGTGTTTGTGTGGTGTGTTCGGGTCACTAAATCCGAACCATCTGTGACTTAAGTTACTCGTTCGTCTAACAGAACGGTAATGAGTGTGTTTAACGAGCTTAACATGAGGGTGAATCATTCTCTAGGCTCTTGTGTTATTTGACCCTTGTGGTTTGTTATGTGGAGTGAAATCCACTGTGTATGTGTATGTGCTGTGCACCATTGATGCTATGCCACATGTTATGTTATGTTATGTATATAAATGAATGCCATGTTATCATGACAATTAGTTGCGCGTATCCCGGTAGCCGATGGGCTGCGCGTTAGCCATACCAGCCAAGGGTTGCTGACCCCCTCGGGGGATCCATATTTCTTATACTGCAGGATGAGGATCGAAGAAGCGGAGTGGCTCTAGATCCTAGGAAGTGATTTACTTTGTATACTTTTGGATGATGGCCCGGGATGCGCCTGTGCTCCCGTGGCGTTGTATATTTGGTTGTTGCAGTTTTACAGTGATGTTTAACAGTGAAGGAAGTATGTAATACTCGGTATTGTATATGATGTATTTATGGTTTAGTTTTATGCTCAGGAGTCTGATCATCAGACCGGTACACTTGTATTTATTCTGCCTTGTCAACCACGTGGGTGGTTGACGGCGTTGTAGCACCGAAGCGTTAGTTACTGTTTAGTTATTTATTCCCTTAATTCTTTCGCTGCGATTTCATTTAGTGTTATGTGCGTAGTAGGGGTGTTACAAAAAGTGGTATCAAGAGCGAAGCATCGCTCTGATGACTAGAATACCGAGTTAGGAATATACCGAGTTAGGAAACCTAACTACAGTTACTTCAGTGAAACATTATGGAAAGGTTAAGCACTAACTAAGTGTGGAGATACCTTATTGTCGGGAAGCGTTACAACCGTTGGACCGATAAGTGTGCAAGCATATTGCTAATGAATATTCATGTGAATACAGATGGCAGGTAGACCGCGCGGTAGAGGCCGCGGAAGTGGTACCGGTATGTGGGTGACCAGGGCGAGAATACTACGGCCCAGGTTATGGGTTGGGAGGCTGTAGCAGCCGCTGTAACCAGATGGTACCCCAGCTTGTGGCTGCGATACAGCAGGGGCAGATGCCCGAGTTCAACCACCACCGCCACCGCCACGAGAGACCAATGGGTCAAGGCATTGGCAGACTTGGACCCCCTTCATTTCATGGGGAGACCGACCCACGTAAGCTGGAGGCGTACATCTCCGAGTTGGAGACCGCCTACGAGACCTTGGTTGTACTCAGAGGCTAAGGTCCGTCTTGCCGCTTACTACCTGAAGGGTTCGGCACAAAACTGGTGGAAGCTTGGGAGAGAGGACCGGATGGCGGATCCTCAGTTTGGATGGAGGGAGTACACGGCTCTGCTGCGAGCCAAATACTACCCTGTGCACGTTCAAGAGGCCAAGCGCCTGGAGCTGGATAGTCTGAGGCAGGGGGACAAGGTGCGGTTGATGAGTATTACACTGCCTTCACCGGCCTTGTCCACCTGTTACGGACCTGGGATACTCGAACCGGGTGCTGGTAAACCTTTCTATAACGGTCTCAGCCACCGTCTTCGCTATGGGATGGGGCCAGCTGAGTATACTACCTTGCAGGTAATTTAAATAAAGAGTGATGTGAATATGTGTAGTCTACAAGTGAGTATTAATGTGAGTTTGTGAGTATGTATTGCGGGGCATGACTGACCATCCTAAATTCAGGAGTGCTATCATGCCGCTGCTAAGGTGGAGATCACCGTCCGTCTGAGGGACGAGGAGAATGCGCACAAGCGCAAGGCCACGAGCGAGGGCCAGAGTCGCAGGGGTACGGGGGAGGAAAGAAGAAGAAGAAACCTTATCCCCAGCCCCAGAAGAGTCAGCACCAGGGTGACAAGGGCCAAGCCCAAACCACCACAGCTGAGGAGCCACTGAAGCACATATGCTTATGCGGCGAAGCCCCTACGCTCTTACCCACCTAAGGGTAATTGTTTAATCTTGTGTGATAAGTTGTGTGTATATTGATAAGTTGTGAAACAAGTACTGAATGTGTATGTGCTAGCAGCTAGCACGGGCTCTGGACCGGAGCGCCACTATTACTGTAAGTGGTGCAATGGAGACCACCCCGGCAAGGACTGCAAAGGAAATGAGGTGCAGTGTCGTTACTGCGAGAAGTGGGGTCACCGTGACCACGAGTGTTACCGGAACCCAACAGCAGAGTCAACAAGCCCAAGGGGCAGTGGAAGGGTAAGGCCACAGCAGCTATTGATGGCCCGAAGACGGCTAACCAGCCACCCACTGATCAGAGGCACACTGATTCCCAGAAGGGGAAGGGGTCGGGACCTAGCAAGGCCACCCTGAATGTGGTGGACCGGTCTGAGGCGCCAGGGCCCTCTTCTAGACCAGGTACCGCCTAAACTGTTGAATGTAATAAGTGATTGCATACCGCATTTCATGCTTGTGTGTATTAGTGAGTCCAGTGTATTACATGTGAGTAAAAAGTTAAAGTATAGTGTGAAAGACACCTAATTAGATAATTCTAAACTTAAAGGAACCTTCAATATATGTTATCCAATCCCACCCACACCAAACCCTGAAGAAACCACCATCAACATCACCGACTTTCCAATGGAGCAATGTCAGGTTATCCAGCCAGGTATGATACTCTTAAGTGGATACCTGACACCGGAAGCACAAATCCATGTCATCAGACGATGCGACGAACTTGGAGCTAAACCTGGAGGTTTCTACACACCTGAATATCCGAACGGATCAAGAATGCAATTGAAGATGATGTGCATGGGTAAGGACTGGAACCCTTACACCAAGTCATATCAAGAAGTGCGAGCTGAAGATGGAGCAACAGTACCAAGTATACCTGAGGAGTTCCGTGCGGTCGTTAATCACGCCGTGGGAATTGCTCAACAAGTTGAAACGGATTCAATTCCAAATGTGGAAGCAGATTTGTGTATTGTGAACTTCTACCAGAAAGGTGGACGGTTAGGTTTACACCAAGATAAGGACGAGTCACCCGAGTCTCTAAGTAAGGGAGTACCCGTGGTGTCTTGGTCCATTGGTGATACCGCAGTATTTGTGTATGGCGAGCAGAAGCGTGCTGATCTCGCAAAGAAGTTAGTACTAAAATCAGGAGATGTGTTAATCATGGGTGGGCAGTCAAGGATGCTATATCATGGCATCAGGAAGATCAAACTGAATACCGCACCGTCGGCAGTGATCAATGCCACACACATGAAACCCGGACGTTTGAATTTGACCTTCAGACAATTCTAAAGCCTTGTATACTTTTGTAATGTGTTAAGCCAGTATATGTTAAGGGAGTTATGTATGTGTTAAGTTATATCAACCATGTAAACCAACAATGTTGTAAAAAGAAGTGTTAATGAATAAAGTGGAGTTATTGAAGTATATCAACCGTGTTGTTACCCAGTACTTATTAGTTTGCCAATGAATTAGGCTGTGCACTCGGAACGGGAGGTACACTGAGTGTCTGCAATGAGGCAGAAGCCGGCAAGAGCGGCACAATCCTCACCGGTACCTTTCCAGTGAATGGCGTGGATGCATCGATCTTGTTCGACTCTGGAGCCTCACACACATTTGTTTCGCTATCTTTGCGAAGAGGCTGGGGTTAGATGGAGAGGAGATGCCAGACTTCTTGGTCACTCTCCCATCGAAAGAGCGGATCAGGTGTACCCGCTACCACCGAGATGTCATTGTAAGAATCAGAGGTGAAGAGTTCCCGATCGACCTGATAGAGTTCGACGGACTTGGATTTGATGTGATTGTCGGGATGAACTGGTTGGAGCGGTACAAGGGCAGAATCCTGTGTGCCGAGCATCGACTGCTTCTTCGGAGTCCATCTGGGGTTACCATATCATACCAGAGGCCCAGGGAGCCTTCGACAGATCATCACCGCCATGGGAGCCTATCGTACGACTACAGATACAGCTCATGTCATGCCATGTAGCGTGAGTTACGACGAGGGAGTGATGTATACCTCTGCTATGTCCAGGACATAGAGAGAGACCCAAGTTAGCCCAGATGTGCCGGTAGTGTCGGAGTTTCCTGATGTATTTCCTAAGGAACTGCCAGGCATGCCGCCAGCACGAGAGGTTGAGTTTGAGATTGATCTAGTTCCGGGTACTGGACCCATTGCGAAAGCACCTTATCGTATGGCTCCAGCAGAGATGACAGAGCTCAAGGAGCAGCTGAGAGACCTAATGACAAGGGCTTTATCCGCCCTAGTGTTTCACCATGGGGAGCGCCGGTTCTCTTCGTGAAGAAGAAGGACGGAGCCTCCGCCTGTGTATTGATTATCGGAGCTGAATGCTGTTACGGTGAAGAACCGTTACCCTTTACCACGCATCGACGATCTATTTGATCAGCTGAGGGGTGCATCAGTATTCTCCAAGATAGACTTACGTTCCGGATACCATCAGATTGCCATCCGTGATAGTGATATCGAAAAGACACCTTTCAGAACGAGGTATGGGCATTATGAGTTCACAGTTATGCCGTTTGGCTTATCGAATGCACCAGCAAAGTTCATGGACTTAATGAACCGCTTGTTCCAAGATCAGTTGGACAAATCAGTGGTAGTCTTCATCGATGATATACTTGTGTATTCGAAATCAAGAGGTGAGCACGAAAGCCACCTGAGAGATGTATTACAAACATTGAGGAGGAATCAGTTGTATGCAAAGTTTTCAAATGTGAATTTTGGTTGAACCAAGTATCCTTCTTGGACATGTGATTTCTGAGGCCGGGATCGCTGTTGATCCGGCAAAGATTGATGCTGTGCGCACCTGCCTAGGCCGAAGACAGTCATTGATATCAGGAGCTTCCTCGGTCTGGCAGGTTATTATAGGAGGTTTGTGAAGGACTTCTCCAGTGTCTCGAAGCCGATGACTTCCTTAATGAAGAAGGATGCACCATTCGAGTGGACAGTCGACTGTGAGAGTTCTTTCGCGAGTCTCAAGGATGCTCTGACATCTGCACCAGTCCTGACTATACGAGACGGTCCAGATGGTTTTGAGGTCTACTGCGACGCATCAGGCAGAGGTATGGGTTGTGTATTGATGCAGCACGGGAAGGTCGTAGCATACGCCTCCCGTCAGCTGAAGAAGCATCGAGGAGAACTCCCTACCCACTACTTAGAATAGGTGCCATTGTCACTTCGCATGAAGATTGGGAACATTATTTTGTATGGGGTAAGTGTGACGATTTATTCTGACACAAAAGCTTAAGTACTTGTTCACTCAGAAGGATTGAACATGAGGCAAAGAAGGTGGGTTGAATTTCTGAATGACTACGATATTAATCTGCAATACAAAGAGGGTAAGGCAAATGTAGTAGCTGACGCACTGAGTCGCCGGCACACTCTCTCCATTCGCTTCTCTCATACTGGCTTGGTTGAAGAGGTGCGGAGTGCTCAGATGACGGATCAGTATATGCTGGAGATCCGGCAGAAGCTTATTGATGGCACATTCGAGGGTCAGAAGTACGACTTCAGACTCCACGATGATACCTGATTAGGCTGAATGGCCGATTGTGTATACCTAGGAGTAGCGCTGAGTTGAAGGAGCGCATATTGAGTGAATCCATTGTTCTACTACTTCGATTCACCCCAGAGCTTCAAAGATGTATAAGAGTGTGAAAAGGTATTTTGGTGGACTGGAATGAAGAAAGATGTAAGTGATTATGTGTTGAGGTTCTCACTTGCCAAAAGGTCAAGTTTGAGCACCGACGGCCTGGTGGTATGGTACAGCCCATGCCAGTGTCTGAGTGGAAGTTCCATGATATCTCATGGACTTGTAGTAGGGCTTCCGCCTACAAGGGGAGGTCTGAATGGATATGGGTTGTAGTTGACCGACTGACCAAGGTGGCCCGATTCATTCCGATGAAGGACACTTGGAAAGTGGCAGATTGGCATAACTCTTTGATAAGGAAATTGTAAGACATCATGGTGTACCGAAAACGATTGTATCTGACAGAGACCAGATTCTTATCCAGATATTGGAAGTCTACACGAGAGGCATTGGGTACTGAACTGAAATTGAGTACAGCGTTTCACCCACAGACCGATGGTCAGAGTGAGCGCACCATTCAGACTTGAGGATATTCTACGTGCTTGTGCACTTGGACTTTCAGACCAGCTGGATTGATAAGTTACATCTGATCGAGTTTTTTACAACAACAGTTACCACGCTTCGATCAAGATGTCTCCCTTCCAGGCATTGTACGGTAGACCATGCCGCACGCCATTATGCTGGATGAGTCGAGTGAGACGGTCATTATAGGACCAGAGTATCTTGAACAAGTTCAGGCAGAGTTCGCCAGATCCGGGCTAACATGAAGCAGCTCAGGATAGACAGAAGTCGTACGCAGATGTGCGCAGACGTGACCTGGAGTTCGCCGTGGGCGATCAGGTATTTTTGAGAGTATCCCCCCCATGAAGGAGTATTTCGTTTTGGCCAAAGGGCAAGTTGAGCCCAAAGTATGTGGGGCCTTATGTTGTGACGGAGCGGATCGCCCGGTAGCCTATAGACTAGACCTACCCGCCGAGCTGGGCAAGGTACATTATGTATTTCATGTGTCCCAGTTGAAGAAGTATATGTCTCATCCGTCTCATGTGCTTCAGCCTGAAAGGCTAACCTTAGAGCCGACCATGCGATCAGTGGAGACTCCGGTACGGATTCTGGATGCTAAGACTCGAGACACTCGCCATAAGTCCGTGAGACTGGTGAAGTTCTTTGGTCTAACCAGGACGTTGAGGAGGCCACTTGGGAGCTGGAAGATAAGATGAAGGCGAAGTACCCGTCATTGTTTACTTCTTAGTCCTATGTGTATAGGGTACAGGGCGTACCCTTTTAAGGGGGGTAGAGCCGTTTCGGTTATGTGTGTACGACGTGTGTTTGAATACATCGTCTATGTTATGTTGTTATGTTACAAGACCGTTGTGTCTGAATGATGTGGATATGTTGTATGGACCTTGTTCCAACGTTATATACCCGATGTTATGCTGTATGGACCTTGTGTCCAACGTTATGTACCCGATGTTATGTGTATGGACCTTGGTCCAATGTTATGTAAGTGTGTTGTTAATGATGTATGGAAGTATTGTTTATAAGTGTTCCCGTGTTCTAATATTTAGGATATGTGGAATATGAACTTTGAGGGCAAAGTTCTTTTAAGGGGGGTAGATTGAAATACCCTAAACCTTAATATATTGTTTAAACACTTAAATACGGTGTATTAAGACTAAAAAGAGTCTTAGAAACATTAGTAACAAATTTAAACAAAAGAAAACACAAAATGTGCTTTAAGTCAATAAGAGCCAAATGTGCTCTAAGCTTGGGATAAACTTGGTTAAGACCTAATGAACTTACCAAGACTCATTTATACACTAATGACATATTAAAACCAATTACCAAAGAAAACCAAGCTTGAAAACAAGTTTAAAACACAAAATGTGCTTTAAGGAGTCTTAAAGCACATTTTTGAAAATTGTCTTGTAAATGAGTTTTGAGTGGCTAGATGTCCATCATTACTCTTAAATATATATGTGTACTATATAATATCACATTTGGATGTCTATATCAATGGGAAATCAAATATTTCACTTCTATGTGCCCTTGTTTTCATGAATAGTGATTTTTATAAGCTATTTTGTAACAATGTTTGTATAAGTATTAAATTGACAAATAAAGACTATAATAACCCTCATACCACTATTTGGGACGGTTTTTTTAGGTTGGTTGACACCACCTTTGTTCTTGTTAAGAAAATAAATAGTCTACTTAAGTACCTTTTTACTTTATAAAGTATAAATCTCTTAAAAGCAAATTCTATCTCATTCTCTCATTTTTTCTTTCATTTCCCACGGTCTCAACCTTCTTCTTCTTCCTTCTTCTTGCTGTTTCTCTCTCGGTAATACTACTACCACCATAGAACTCCATCTTTGACCTCTTGCTAAATCAAGCTCACTTGTCCAAATCAAATTCTAAGACCACCAATCTCTTCCTCTCATCAAGCTCTTCATTCCTATCTTCTCAAAACTCCAAGAGCCCCATTTCGGTGCCAAGGTGTTCCACCATTGAAGGAGCTTGAGCTTGTATTTTGACATTATTACTCTCCTTTGCTTCTAGGTAAGGAATCTCAAAGAAAATCATGTTTCCTCCATGTTTTTACCTTGACCGAAAATACACATTGATATAGCTCTTTGTGTGACCTTGTTCTAGCTTCATTCCAACTCTCATGGACTAGGTGGAGTCCTCTCTTGCTAGATATTCAAACTCTCTTCAAAGAACAAGGTAAAACAACTACATTAATGTTTTTGAAACAATGTAAAATAGGGTTTACAATGAGATGAAGCTTATAGCTTGAATACTCATTATAATGTTTGTATATTGTTTATAACTTGTCAAAGAATCAAATACCATTACCAGTTTTTAAAGAAACAAGAAAGAAGCTATTTGCAAAAGAGGTAAATCTACTAACCTAATGTTGTTTAATGCCTTAGGAGAAATGAGCTTATAATGCTTGTTAAATCTACCTAAAGAGCAAATGGTGAATGGCTTAGTAAAGTGTTCTCAAGAGCTTAGTAAAAGGCATATGTGTTGTTGAGTGTAATTGCAGGTTAAAGGCAAATATATTGTGGGAAATTCAGTGTTTATGATTTATGCATCTTAAGGGCCTAAGAGCCATGTCATTTAAGGGCCTAAGTGCCATGCAATTTAATTATGCACTATATTGTGATGTAGTGCTTTGTGAGTGGAGTTTGTGTATATAAGTACTTGATGGATTTTTAGTGTTCTTGGTTGTTTGTTGGTAAAAACAATGTGTTTTGGTTTAGCAATGTTCTAGGAGAACTATGTCGAAATTTAGGTAATAAATGAGAAGTTCTAAGTGTTAAAATGAGTTTGATAAGTTAAGGAGTATTTAGAATGGTTAAGTTTGTTCTTGTGTAAGGAAACATGCATAAGGTGATTTGGGATGTAACAAGGACTTAGGCATGAGCTTGAGGTTTTAGTATGTACCAAAGTCATTTTGGACTTAGGTAAAGACTTAGGCAAACTTTGGTAAATTAAGGAGAAAGTGTGAACTTGAAAAAGAATTTGAAGTAATGATATAAGGAGTTAGTTGTGAGAGATGATGCTTGGGAGATGATGTTAAAACAAGGAGAAAGCATTTTGGGATAGTAGTTACCATAGGTGAGAAACACCATCTAGGAACCAGATAAAATAACATAAGTGTTAAGGATTTTACAAGGAAATAAGTAAAGGCTTAAGGAATTAGAAAATGAGTTTCATCATCGATTTTGTATGTGGATAAAGGTACCAAATGTTGTTAGGAATCATAAAGAGGCTTTAGGAGAAGTTTGGTGAAGATTTGACAAATTTGGGTAAGTTTAGAAGACGTCCGACCCAGGGTCCGACCCAGTTTTGGGTCGGACAGCCTTTGTTAGACGTTAGGAAAGTGTTCTGTAATGGTCCGACCCCAAAGGGTGGGTCGGACATGGGTCGGACGGTCATTTCAAAGGAGGAAAATGTTTCTGGAATGGTCCGACCCAGTCGAATGAGTCGGACGTGGGTCGGACGGGCATGTTTGTAGGCGGTGAAAGGTTCTGTAATGGTCCGACCCAGAAGGTTGGGTCGGGACATGGGTCAGACGTGTATGTTCTGAAGTCGAAGAAGTTCTCTGTAATGGTCCGACCCAGTCTAGTGAGTCAGACTTGGGTCGGACATGTCTCTGGAATGGTCCGACCCAGAAGGTTGGGTCGGACATGGTAAGGTTTTTCAGACCCGAAAACCACTGGAAGGGTCCCGACCCAGTTGTGGGTCGGACGGTGGGTCGAACATACAAAACTTGTAAAAAAAAAACAGAAAGAATGTGACTTATGTAGTTAACCCTAGGGTGTATAATGAAGGTAACCTAGGGTAAGTTAGACATTAAACATGTCAAATAATTATGTTAAACACTTCGTAATTTGGAGGTTAGATAAGTTAATTAACCGACATTCTTGAATCATGTATAGGAGTGACCTACGGTGGAAACAAATCAGGCAAGGACCAAGGTATGGTTTTCTTGCAGTCTGTTGTCTACCGGTTACACCAGCTTGTGTTTGTATGTTTTTCTGTGTGTTTACAACGTTATAAGATTTAAACATGTAATGAGTTTACAGTTGTTCATATTATTGTGAAGTGATGTTGTGACTCATTTCCCTTGTGTGTGTCTAACATGACTTACCACCTATTGTGTATTGATTGTTAAGTTCCACTATGAACTTCTAACAAGTGTTAAGTGGGAAGTGAGGAATCCGGTTGTCCGGTCATGCATGTAAGTAAGAGTAGATATCTGAATCAGATTCGACTCTTATGTTGTTAAGATTGTTCTCCTTAATTTGGCGTTCGATCTCCCGCTAGCTTTTTCCAAAGCTTACCTATTCTGACTTATGATCGGTTTAGTGGGAACCTGTGTTTGTGTGTGTGTTCGGGTCACTAAACCCGAACCATCTGTGACTTAAGTTACTCGTTCGTCTAACAGAACGGTAATGAGTGTGTTTAACAAGCTTGACATGAGAGTGAATCACTCTCTAGGCTCTTGTGTTATTTGACCCTTGTGGTTTGTTATCATGGAGTGAAATCCACTGTGTATGTGTTGTTGTGCTGTGCGCCATTGATGCTCAGCCATATGTTATGTTATGTTATGTATATAAATGAATGCCATGTTATCATGACAATTAGCTGCGCGTATCCCGGTAGCCGATGGGCTGCGCGTTAGCCATACCAGCCAAGGGTTGCTGACCCCCTCGGGGATCCATATTTCTTATACTGCAGGATGAGGATCGAAGAAGCAGAGTGGCTTTAGATCCTAAGATGCAGGTTTACTTTATATATATATTTTGGATGTTGGCCCGGGATGAGCCTGTGCTCCTGTGGCGGTATATACTTTGGTTGTTGCAGTTTACAGTGATGTTATACGGTGAAGGATATGTAAACACTCGGTATTGTATATGATGTACTTATGGTTTAGTTTTATGCTCGGGAGTCTGATCATCAGACCGGTACAATTGTATTCATTCTGCCTTGTCAACCACGTGGGTGGTTGGCTGCGTTGTAGCACCGAGGCGTAGTTATTGATTAGTTATTCTTTCCGCTGCGATTTCATTAGTGTTATGTGCATAGTAGGGGAGTTACAGGACTGGTTTTGTGCAGATCGTCTTCTCCGTTGGCTGTCTGGAAAATAACAGCGTAAGTTTAATGAACTTTGGATGGAAGATTGTGGTGAACTGTGGTCTGTCGTAGTTTGAACGGTTGGTTTTGTATTTTGAGGAATGGAGTAATTATTTTTGAGCAGAAGGCTCGTGCGTTTTATAGAAGAAGAGAAGAAGAGGAAGCTGGAGAAAGAGAGACAGAGGAAGAGATTGAGCACGCGTGCAAGTGGATTAACAAGATAAGGAGGTAGATGGATTGGGGTTGCAGAAGATTGGGGCGGCTGAACGCGTGAAGACTGTCGGGACGTCGACCTTATCTTGTTGTCTGTAGGCGCCGCGAAGAAGGAAGAAGAAAGCGCCGCCAAGAACGAAGAAGAAAACTAGTCGCGGTCGATTTTAGTCACGTCCGCCTCGTGACCCCGCGCCTCCTTCCGCTAGAATCCCATGCGGACGTCTCTGTCGACTCCCATCTTCAACCGCCCGGTCACTTTATTTGTCCGCCTGGTGACCTCCCTCCTGTCCGCCTGGTGACCTCCCTCCTGTCCGCCTGTGTACCTCCTTTGTTTAGGCGGACAAGCTTCCATGCGGACGTGAATAATTCCATTCACAAATCCATGAATGATAATGTAGCAGCGTTTGGGTGTTGATATTAATACTCTCACGTGATTGATATGTGATATTATATATATTGTGTGTAATTTTGCTGCATTAGACACATAAATGTATCAGTTCACATCAATACATAAATTCATGGAAAACATATGATAAGTGGGAAGTATGACATTAATTATTATGAAAATAGAAAGAATTAAAGCCCTAAAAATATATGTATTTCACACTTATCAAACTCCCCCATACTTATCTTTTGCTTGTCCTCAAGCAAATCTTTCTTACATAATATTTAAACAAGTTAAACAGACAATAATCAAGTAAGGAGAGCACAGAAGAGGCAATTGCCAATCTTTCAGATTTTAAAAGGGTACTAATAACATTAATTTTTAGTTATTTCTCTATTTCTGAGAATAACTCTGTAGTCCTACAAAAGAAAGAGAAGTAATACCATGAGAATTCTGCTTTTAACTCTGAGCCAATCCACCATTTTTCTTTCGTTTTCCTTCCGAACGACAAGGGAGGCATGAAGTAAAATCTTATTCCATTATACTTTCAAGCCAATAATCATGATCCTAATGACGATTTTTTTTTCATTTTTTAGTACCAAATGCAAGATACTCAATTTTGAAGTTCATTTTTCTTTCACTCAGACTTTTCTCTCCACCTTGTAGCGGTTTTGGGTCTACTATCCCGGTTACGTCCCGGCAACGGCGCCAAAAACTTGTTGGAGAAATATGTGACTACTTCTTCAACCTAGGCAGTGTACCTAATCGTTTTGCGGGATAGTGATATGTGGGTTGTCGTACTCTTGGGGACCCGCTGTGGATAACTGATAGTATATAAATTGACTGAGAATTCTTAAAACAGATTTTATCTTTTTGAGGGAAATGATTATCAGCTAAATCATAAGACAATAATAAAAACAATTAATTAAAACAGAAAAGAAATAGAAATTATAAATATTTTTGGTTTTAAAGAAGCATCCCGGGTTGTTCTGCTCACCTGTTTAATTTAATCATATTAATATAACTCCCCCATTTTAACAATAAACTCAAGAATCTTAATTAGTTTATTGACCGTTCCTGTCTAATAAACCCTAATTAATTTAAACAACGAGTGCAAAATCTTGCTCAAGTCATAAATAAATTAATCGTATTATTAATAATCCTTATTGGAGATAGATTAACCTATACGGCGAAAAAACATCGCTTCTAGTCGTTAACCCATTTGACTTCCTGTGTCTAGAACCTTGTCTCAGCACTGCATTTTAACAAAGAACTACAAATATCACCTTAATAATTGTACAAGAGAATTAAAGCGCATTAAGGACAAGAATCAAAATACTGCTTAGATAATTATACTGGAAAGCTTATATAACACAATTATATAAAATAAGCTTGCTTCCTAACCCGGGAAGCAAGATTTATTAATCACACATAATTATAAAAACAAACATAATAAATAAGATAGACAGATAGAACGAAGAAAAACGATGGTACGCGGATACAGATCAGGATATGGACTGGTTTTGTGCAGATCGTCTTCTTCGTTGGCTGTCTGGAAAATAACAGCGTAAGTTTAATGAACTTTGGATGGAAGATTGTGGTGAATTGTGGTCTGTCGTAGCTTGAACGGTGGTGTTTGGATTTTGAGGAAGGGAGTAATTATTTTTGAGCAGAAGGCTCGTGCGTTTTATAGAAGAGGAGAAGAAGAGGAAGCTGGAGAAAGAAGAGACAGAGGAAGAGATTGAGCACGCGTGCAAGTGGATTAACAAGATAAGGAGGTAGATGGATGGGGTTGCAGAAGATTGGGGCGGCTGAACGCGTGAAGACTGTCGGGACGTCGACCTTATCTTGTTGTCTGTAGGCGCCGCGAAGAAGGAAGAAGAAAGCGCTGCCAAGAACGAAGAAGAAAACTAGTCGCGGTCGATTTTAGTCACGTCCGCCTCATGACCGCGCCTCCGTCCGCCTAGAATCTCATGCGGACGTCTCTGTCGACTCATCTTCAACCGCCCGGTCACTTTATTGTCCGCCTGGTGACCTCCCTCCTGTCCGCATTTTGTACCTCCTTTGTGTTAGGCGGACAAGCCTTTTTTCCTGGGACGTGAATATTCCATTCACAAATCCGTGAATGAGAATTAGGGCACAGCGTTTGGGTGTTGATATTAATACTCTCAACGTGATTGAGATGTGATATTAATATATATATATGTAATTTTTGCTGCCTTAGACCCATAAACTTATCAGTTCACATCAATACATAAATTCATAAAAAGGACAAAACTATGATAAGTGGGAAGTATTGACATTAATTATTATAAAATAGAAAGAATTAAAGCCCTAAAAATATTGTATTTCAACTTATCAAACTCCCGATACTTATCTTTTGCTTTTCCTCAAGCAAATCTTTCTGACATAATATTTAAAAAAAAAAAAACAAAAAACAAGTTTTACACACAATATCAAGTAAGGCAAAGAAGCACAGAAGAGGCAATTGCCAATCTTTCAGATTTTAAAAGGGTACTAATAACATTAATTTTATAGTTATATTTCTCTATTTCTGAATAACTCTGTAGTCCTACAAAAGAAAGAGAAGTAATACCATGAATTCTGCTTTTTAACTCTGAGCCAATCCCCATTTTTCTTTCGTATTTCCTTGAACGACAAGGGGCATGAAGTAAAATCTTATTCCATTATACCTTTCAATGCCACATACTCATGATCCATAATGACGATTTTTTTTTTTCATTTTAGTACCCAAATGCACAGATACTTCAATTTTGAAGTTCATTTTCTTTCACCTCAGACTTTTTCTCTCCACCCTTGTAGCGGTTTTGGGTATACTATCCCAGGTTCCGTCCCCGCAACGGCGCCAAAAACTTGTTGGAGAAATATGTGACTACTTCTTCAACCTAGGCAGTGTACCTAATCGTTTTGCGGGATAGTGGATATGTGGGTTGTCGTTACTCTTGGGGACCTCGCTGTGGATAACTGATAGTATATTAAATTGACTGAGAATTCTATAAACAGATTTTATCTTTTTGAGGGAAATGATTATCAGCTAAATCATAAGACAATAATACAAACAATAATTAAAACAGAAAAGAAATGAAATTATAAATCTTTTTGGTTTTTAAAGAAGCATCCCGGGTTGTTCTGCTCACCTGTTTAATTTTAATCATATTATATAACTCCCCCATTTTAACAATAAACTCAAGAATCTTAATTAGTTTATTGACCGTTCCCTGTCTAATAAAACCCTAATTAATTTAAACAACGAGTGCAAATCTTGCTCAAGTCATAAATAAATTAATCGTATTATTAATAATCCTTATTGGAGATAGATAATAACCTATACGGCGAAAAACATCGCTTCTAGTCGTTAACCCATTTGACTTCCTTCCTGTGTCTAGAACCTTGTCTCAGCACTGCTTTTAAAAAGAACTACAAATATCACTTTAATAATTGTACAAGAGAATTAAAGCGCATTAAGGACAGAACAAAATACTGCTTAGATAAATTATACTGAAAGCTATATAACACAATTATATAAAAAAGCTTGCTTCCTAACCCGGGAAGCTAGATTATTAATCACACATAATTATAAAAACAAACATAATAAATAAGATAGACAGACAGAACGAAGAAGAACGATGGTACGCGGATACAGATCAGATATGGACTGTTTTGTGCAATCGTCTTCTTCGTTGGCTGTCTGGAAAATAACAGCGTAAGTTTAAGAACTTTGGATGGAAGATTGTGGTGAACTGTGGTCTGTCGTAGTTTGAACGGTGGGTTTTGGATTTTGAAAGGGAGTAATTATTTTGAGCAGAGGCTCGTGCGTTTATAGAAGAAGGAGAAAAGAGGAAGCTGGAGAAAGAAGAGACAGAGGAAGAGATTGAGCACGCGTGCAAGTGGATTAACAAGATAAGGAGGTAGATGGATTGGGGTTGCAGAAGATTGGGGCGGCTGAACGCGTGAAGACTGTCGGGACGTCGACCTTATCTTGTTGTTTGTAGGCGCCGGCGAAGAAGGAAGAAGAAAGCGCCGCCAAGAACGAAGAAGAAAAACTAGTCCGCGGTCGATTTTAGTCACGTCCGCCTCGTGACCGCGCCTCCGTCCGCCTAGAATCCCATGCGGACGTCTTGTCGACTCCATCTTCAACCAAACCGCCCGGTCACTTTATTTGTCCGCCTGGTGACCTCCCTCCTGTCCGCCGGTGACCCTCCCTCCTGTCCGCTTTTGTACCTCCTTTGTTTAGGCGGACAAGCTTCCATGCGGACGTGAATAATCCATTCACAAATCCGTGAATGATATGTACAACGCGTTTGGGGTTGATATTAATACCTCCGTGATTGATATGTCATTTATATCTATATATTAGTATATATATATATATTGATGGGATCGGGGTGCTGACCGAGTAGGTCTGAGGTGTTAATCTCAGATCAACTCTGCTTGAAGAATAAAGGTGTGTAAAGTAACGCGGAAGCTTTTGTTTAAACTTAACAAGATAGATTCTGCTTGTATTGAAACTCAATGTGAATTACAACCTAGCTTCCTATCTTGGGATTCGACAGAAGTATTCTGTCTCATCCAACACTCGCTCTACTCTCGGCTTTGATCAATGCGTCACAAGGAGTAAAGGGAATGTTCTTATGTGTGCTCTCTAGGTAATAAATACCTAAGCTAATTGACACTATCTCACTAAGATCTCTCAAGAATATTTTCTCTCTCAAGGACGGTGTATCTCTCTGAATAATCTCGAATGCACACCTTAACTAATTACATTCGCATGCTTATATACTTGTCAACTATCTCCTAAATCTTCGGTGGAGTCTTCAAGTGTAACGACTCCTTGGGTTTGTTCCGCAAGTATCGGAGTTATGGTCCTCCTGTGCGTCACGATCTCACGTCTTGCTACTGCTCCAACGATGCGAGATTTCCGCAACTACTTCAGCAACGTCGCGCTTCTTGGCATACAGGAGATCGTGGACAGATGCTTCTGCAGAGGTACTCGAGCTGGAACATCTTTCTGTATCGCGCCTAGTATCTCTGCATCGCTACTTTCACTGAGGAGGCAATCATCTGCAAAACCTAAGTCTTCAACAAATTCCCCTTTTTGTTGATGATGGCAAACTCAGTGTATCCAGCGTAACCTTGAGGTTTTGTATAGGATGTACCTGCAAGAAGAACAGACAACAAAGCGGAGCAACTATCTTGGGAGAACAACTTGCTGTTTGTTCCCCCTTAACATATATTCCCCCTTAAGATAATGCAGTTGATAAGAACAGATAAAAAACCATAGTACGTAAACTACTTCAAATATCACGTTGCAGAAATAAACGACCAAGCAAAAACAGATGAGGCCTTCAGAGGCACTCATTATCCACACATAGTTACCCGCAGACACCAGCCGCGGGATACACCGCTTCCCCGTTTGCCACATCAGGGGAAACGCACAAAAATATCCAAAAAAACCATTATCTGAAACAGTTAGTTAAACAACCACCAGCGTAAGTCAAAAGTATTCAAGAATCACTACTGCCTAAGGCTTAAAGGGGTGGGGTAACAAAGTTAGTCATCTCCTCCATCCATTCCTGTGTCCTCATCCCGTGCTCCATCTTCCCCCGAAGTCCCAGCGCCATCCAATCGCTTAGCCGCTTCCAGAGTTTCAGCAAATGTTTCCCGGAACTCCTCTGCCAGCTTCTCGACTCCCCCTGCAATGATGTTCATCGTCTGTTTGTGGTTCTTGTTGAGGACGTCGATGAGCATGTCTATCTTCTTGGATAGAGTGGCGAGGTTGTTCTCTCTACCCCGCTGCTACCCTTTCAGATAAAGAGACGGAGTCAGGGGGTGATGCGGGTTTTGGTGGGGCTAGCTTTTTGGAGGGAGGGTTTGTCTTGGAGACCGATTTGATCTGGAAAGACGGGTTTTGTTGTACAGGATCTGACCAAGTATGTCGGTATCCATTATCCGACTGGCTTTGAGAGGGATCGAGGACAACATCACAGTGGGTAAAGATTTTTGGGAGCCAGAATACGTACCCCAGGCTGTGTCGGGGTGAGGAGATGGTTGAGGCAATGTGGTTGAGGATTAACTTTGAGAGGTTTATCTTTTGGTGGTGGATCAGACAGTACATAATAGCAAGATCAAGCGGACGAACAAACTGATTTCTTTCTTTTTTAGGGACTAAGTTTTTGATCACCAATGTATGGAGCATTTGGTGGGTATTGGACAGAGCTGGTCGCTCAAAGGAGTGACCGACTCTGCTGTTTGGTAGGAAGAAGTCATAGACTTCTTTTGCACTTATAAACCCTAGATCAGGAAACCAGCCCTATCATAAAATTCTAATCCGCTAGTTGGAATTTCTAGATGGGTTGCTATTGAGTTTGAGTCGAGAAGGATGGGTTTGTCGTGTACCTCTGTCATTATTTTCCCCTTGCGAATGACGCAATTTTGGTAGAACTCATACGCCTCTGCCTCATGGTAGGTCTGAATGCCGTGGAAGAGATGGATCCAGTTTTGGAAGCGGAGCATCTCCTCGAACATGTCGAAGGCCATCGATTGGAGCCAGTCCAGGTCGAGTAGCTTTCCCTTTACCAAGTGTCGTGATTCAGCAGAAATCGTCAGCTGGTAAGGAGTAGACGGCAGAGTGGGTGTCGATCAGACCTAGTCGAGTAGCAGGTGTAGGTGGGACAGACTCGGAGCGAGGACGGAGTCGCTTTCTGGTGGAAGTCGTTGCCGTGTCAGAGTCTGCCTGGGTTGAAGAGTTGGTGGTACTGCGCGGCTTTTCTTTAGTAGTTGGTGCCGTGACGACAGGAGATGGTGCAGGAACAGGAGCATCAGAAGTGGGTTTTGAGGATGACTGAGGGTTTTTGGCTCGAGAACGAAGAGTTCGAGTAGCTGGAGGGCGGGGGACGTTGGATTTAGCACGGCGGGTTTTCTTGGGTGGTGGTGAACACTCAGGAGCAGGTTGCTGGGCTTCGAGGTCAAGTACCTCAGTGGGTTCTTTAGCAGGAGAGTTGGGTTGTTGATCTTTTGCTTCTTCATCAGCGGGTGGAAGAGATCCAACTGAAGTTTAGTCGGAGATTTTGTGATAGTGTCGGGAGTGGGTATGATCGGGGTTGGGGGGGATGTTTGTTTGGTTGGTGATGGGGTATCTTCCGATTTTGTGGATGCCGTAGTGTGAACTATGGCGGTTGTTTCAGTTGTGTCGGTGGGTAGTGTGGTGGTGATGGGTTGAGTGTCGACGGACATTGCAGGGGCTACGGCGGTTGAGTCAGAGGTGGAGGTAGGGGTTTGTTTGGCTTGGAGGATGGTGAGTTTGTTGATGAGAGCTTGGAGGAGCAAAGGGTCGTTGGGTAATTCGGCGTCGGAAAACATGGTGTTAGGGTTAGGGTTGGAAGCCATGGAGATCGGAGGTTGATCGAAGTGGACAAGCGAGTGTAGAAGACGAAGAAGCAAAGAAATCGGACTTTGGTGTGATTGGACGTGGGGGGTGAGAGATATTGACGTCGGAATATAGGCAGACGTCGTGTGTCAGGGTAATGTGAGGTGATTGGTTGAGCTGGGGTGGCGGATAGTAGGGGCGAGAATTTCGCGGGTTTAGTTATCAGAAACTGAACACTCTTGTTTTTACGCTGGTGTTTTGTTACTTAAACAGACAGACTAGGTCATCAGACATATTCAAACATTTCACCCCGAAATTAACAAAACACGAGAAGGAGATACGACCTTAGCTAGGTCATACGGGTCATACCTAGTTGTGAACGTAGTGCTTCAAAAGGACCTCGTTGCAGTGGCTTGGTGAATATGTCTGCAAGTTGCTCTGAAGTAGGAACATACTCTAGTTTATCTCTGTCCTTTTTCAACGCAATCCCTTAAGAAATGGTGACAAATTTCAATGTGCTTTGTCCTGGAATGATGAACAGGATTTTTAGAAAGTCAATAGCACTATTATTGTCACAAAAATTGTAGTACAAGTCGGAGGAATGAGATAGTCCTGTAGTTGTTGTTGTATCCAGAGATCTGTGCACAGCAAGCAGCGGCGGAGACATTTCGGCCTCGGCGGATGACAGTGCTACTGTGTTTTGCTTCTTTGAACTCCAAGCGACAAGACATAGTCCTAAAAATTGTGTAGTACCAGACGTGCTTTTCCTGTCTAATAAGGAGCTTGCAAAATCAGAATCACTATAACCCATTAGAGTGAAATCAGGAGTACTTGGGTACCAGAGGTACAAGTCTTGGTACTTTTCAGATAGCGAAAAATTCGCTTTACGCCTTGTAGGTGTGATTCTTTTGGGTTTGCCTGAAATCTTGCACAGAGACATACAGCATATAGAATGTCAGGCCTACTTGCTGTTAGATAAAGAAGGGAACCTATCATACCTCTGTATAGCGTAGCATCAACCGCAATTCCTTTTTCATCCATATGTAGCTTCTCTCTGTTGTTGTCATTGGAGTGGGTGTGGCTTTTGAATCCTGCATCTTGTATTTGATTAACAGCTCGTGAATGTATTTCTGTTGATGAATTTGAGTCCCGTTTTCCTGTTGGGTGACTTGTAGACCTAGAAAGAATTTCAATTCTCCAAGAGCACTCATTTCAAATTCTTTACTCATGAGATCAGAAAAGAATGAGCATAGTTCAGGAATAGTGGATCCATAAACTATGTCATCCACGTATATTTGCACAATGAGTATGTCTTCACCTTTGGTGAGAGTAAAAAGAGTTTTGTCAACTTTACCTCGAATGAATCCATGGGACAATAAGTAAGATGAAAGACGTTCATACCATGCCCGAGGTGCCTGCTTCAGGCCATATAATGCTTTATCTAACTTGTAGACATACTCTGGGTGATGTGGATCTTCGAAACCCGGAGGTTGAGCAACATATACATCTCTGTCGATGTATCCATGTAGAAAGGCAGTTTTTACATCCATTTGGTAGAGTTTTATACCTCGATGTGCTGCGTAGGCCACGAGTATTCGAATTGCCTCAATTAATTCGAGCTACTGGAGCATAAGTTTCATCGTAATCAATTCCTTCAGCTTGAGCATATCCCTGGACTACCAGTCTGGCTTTGTTGCGAGAGATATTTCCTTGATCATCTAACTTGTTGCGGAACACCCATTTTGTACCAATTGGTTTATGATTGGTTGGGCATGGAACAAGTCGCCAGACAGAGTGTCTTTGTAGAGAATGTAATTCTTCTTGCATGGCGAGTATCCAGTCATGATCCTGTAGAGCTTGGTTGACATTCTTAGGTTCGATTTTGGATAGAAAGGCATTGAAGGCACATAGATTCTGATGCAGTTCACTACGTGTTTGCACGCCTTTGGATGGATCACTCAGGATTTGAGAAATGGGGTGAGCGGAGGCTTGTTGAAATTTTCTTGCGGAGGATGATGGAATACTATTGGAGTGATCTGGTGTTGGGTGATCGTTAGGTGTGGGTGTGGTTGTGTTTTGTGGAGGAGGTAGTGGTTCCTGTGTGGGAGTAGGTGAGGCATCTTTAAATGAGTCATCAGGGTCGTCATCGCTGTCAGAGGATGAGTCTGTTGCAAGAGGTGTTTGTGGTGCAGGGATAGTAGCTACTGGTATTTCAATGAAGGTAGTATCTGCGGCATCTTCGTGTGGTTCATTTTGTGTGTGGTCACAGTCACTGGAGTTAGAGAGCTCTTCAAAACGAATATGAGGGCTTTCTTCAAGACAGGCTGTACGCTTATTGAATACTCTGTAAGCTCGACTTCGTGATGAGTAGCCAAGGAATATTCCTTCATCACTCTTAGATGCAAACTTGCCGAGATTATCTTTTCCATTGTTGTGTATGAAACACTTGCATCCGAAGCGCCGTAGATGTGTGACTGAAGGGGACGGCCTTTGATAATTTCATATGGGGTTTTGCCGATGAAGGGATGAATTGATGCTCGATTTAGAATGTATGCTGCAGTGTTGATAGCTTCTGCCCAGTATGTGGCTGGAAGGTTACTATCGATGAGCATTGTTCTTGCCATTTCTACAAAGCGTGCGATTCTTTCGTTCTACAACTCCATTTTGTTGTGGAGTACGAGCAGCTGATGTTTGATGCATGATTCCCTTTTCCCTGCAGAATTCTGAAAACTGAATATTGCAAAATTCTGTACCGTTGTCAGATCGAATTGTCTTGACAGAGGTGGACATTTTGTTAGTGATCAGTTTAAATAAGGTTTCGAATTCGGAAAAAGTTTCTGACTTGCTCTTAAGAAATAGTACCCATGTCCGCGAATAGTCATCGACGATGACTAGAGCGTACTTCTTACCACTTTTGCTTTGAACACGCATTGGCCCACATAGATCCATGTGTAGCATGTCCAGTGAAGATGATGTAGACATATCTGTTTTACCTGGAAGCTTGATCTAGAATGTTTCCCTTGTACGCACGCAGGACAGAGGATGTCGGTCTGGAAGAAGTTCGTCTGAGGAAGTCCCACTACAAGATTTCTTTCTGTTTTTGATTTTGTTTAGTAGTTTGCCGTGTGCATGACCTAGGCGAAAATGCCATAAGGAGATATTCTTGTCCTGTACACTAAGACAGAGAGTACCATCTAGGTTAGGGTTTCAAGAGATAGCTTATAAAGATTGTTCACCCTTATACCAGTGGCTTTCAGAAGACCTGTTTGCTCATCAAAATTTTGCAGTCAGAGGCCGAGAAAAGAACAACATTAGAGAGATCACAGATTTGAGAGATACTTAGAAGGCTGTGTCCAAGTCCATTTACTAAATTAACATTTTCTATTTTAAAGAGAGAGGGATTACCGACGGTTCCAATACCAATGATTTCACCATGAGCATTGTCGCCAAAAGTGACTTTCCCCCCGTTGTGTTGAGAGAGAGTCGTGAACTTGTCAGGGTCTCCTGTCATATGTCGTGAGCATCCACTATCCAGAAACCAAGAGTCATTGTCCACGGTCTCTCCCTACAAGATAATCAAAAGTTAGACCTGGGAACCCAGGCGAACTTGGGTTCCCTCTTTGAAAGAGGGCTATAACCATCTCGTGCTTTAGACAGAGTATGTAAACGTTGCATATTAAAAGACAAATCTTTGCCAAGCTTATGACACGAGGAGTGAATATGCCCGTCGTAACCACAGTAACCACAAATTAATAAAGAAGGTAGATGAACGTACTTCTTTTGCCAACGGAATTTGTTTTCAAATTTTTCTTTTTGGAGTTTCCTTCTTTGAAGATCATTGGGTTTTGTGGCTATTTTTGGTAGGTTTACTTTGCCTTTATTTCTCAGCCAACGGGAGGATTAGATGATGAGACCGATTCCATCCGTGCCTTTTTAAGAGCGATGTTCAGGGAATCGACCTCTTTCTCAAGTCGAACTTGTCTTTCTTTTGACTCACGGAGTTCGTTTTCAAAGAATTTTGGCTTTTGCATTGCAGCACCTCACACGAACAAGGTGATTGGTTTGAAGAATTTTTGTGGAATTTTGGAACGATTTTTCTGTAGAGAAGAGACTTGATTTTGTAAGGAGTTGATGAGGTTGTGAGCATCTTTTAGCTCTTTTTCAAGTCGTTCGGCCTTTTCTTCAGATTTTTTGCAATTTTAGACGATCATTGTTGACATGACCTTTTAGCACATGGATTTCTTCATAAAGAGGGGCTATCCTGTCTTGTTCTTCAGTTAATTCAAATTCAGGATGATTTGGGTCGATGTAGTAAGTAGATAAATCTAAAGAGGGAATAGCACATGAATCTGAGAAATATTCAGTTACCTCTGAAGAGGGACTCTTGCATACCTGACTTTTGTGAGCCATGAGGCATATTAGGCTTGACGTTCCTATCTCAGTTCTTCTGAGTCAGAGTCTCCCCATGCTGAATTGCCATTAGTGATGATTACTCGCGATCATCTTTCTTCTTGAGAGGACAGTTGTTGGCGTAGTGCCCCGGCTTCAGGCATTTGAAGCATACTCGGTCTCCAGTTCCCGTAGTACCTGTTGCTGATTACGATTGTAGGATTGATATTGTCGGTTTTGATTTTGACTGAACCTGTTTGGATTGTTCCCTTCTGATCGATCTCGCATGAATCTCTTAAAGTTCTTGACCAGCATGGCCATGTCTTCGAAGGTGTTCGCTGATCCTTCTTCTATTATGCCGTCAATCAGAGTGTCCCGAAGCTGTTGGATTAACTCTTGATTTGGAGAGTTAGCGTCATAGTGAATGACTCATTCTGGTGAGCTGCTATCTGGCTGGGCGTAGTCTTTACCTGCAAAGCTTGATTCACATTGGAAAACGAAACAGCATGGTTTGGGTGAGAATTATTACCTCTGTTTTTGATATTCATCTTGTACTTGTTGATGGACTGAAGATAGGATCCCAAGTCGGTCAGAGTCCATTTCTCTAGACTTTTGGACGCCTTCGTGGAGATAACGCTCTCGGTCCATTCCTCACCCAGACTGTCCAGAAATTTGTTGTTGATGTTTTCATTTGACTCTCCAATCTGTAGCTCTTCCATAGTAGCGGTGAGTTCAGTAAATCGAGCGAGCATGTCGCTGAGGGATTCTCCAGCTTTCCTACGAAGTTTTCGTAGTCCATCTTCAGTTCTTGTATCTTTTTGATTTTCGAAGCTCAGTATTTCCTTCGTGAACAGCTCGAAGGTGATCCCAGATGTCTTTGGCTACTTTGATGTGATACACTCTTCTTCTTTCAGGTGGAGAGAGACTGGTGTAGATGACTCGTACGGCTTGGGCATTTAGCTCAACGCATCTGCGCTCCTCAGCAGTATAGGAGCTAGGATCTTTCCCTTCAGGTACTGGGAAGTTGCCTTTCGTCACTACCGTCTAGAGTTGTTGATTCAAGGACTGAGGTGTGACTCCATCTCGTTTTTCCACATGTTGTAGTTTGTGGAAGTTAGCTTTGGATTCTCCACTTGCATTCTGTTGTTGTTGTTGGTGTTTGAGATTTCCGCCATTTTGAGAGATTTTTCAGCCAACGCAGGCTCTGATACCACTTGATGGGATCGGGGTGCTGACTGAGTAGGTCTGAGGTGTTAATCTCAGATCAACTCTGCTTGAAGAATAAAGGTGTGTAAAAGTAACGCGGAAGCTTTTGTTTAAACTTAACAAGATAGGATTCTGCTTGTATTGAAACTCAATGTGAATTACAACCTAGCTTCCTATCTTGGGATTCGACAGAAGTATTCTGTCTCATCCAACACTCGCTCTACTCTCGGCTTTGATCAATGCGTCACAAGGAGTAAAGGGGAATGTTCTTATGTGTGCTCTCTAGGTAATAAATACCTAAGCTAATTGACACTATCTCACTAAGATCTCTCAAGAATATTTTCTCTCTCAAGACGGTGTATCTCTCTGAATAATCTCGAATGCACGCCTCTAATTACATTTGCATGCTTATATACTTGTCAACTATCTCCTAAATCTTCGGTGGAGTCTTCAAGTGTAACGACTCCTTGGGTTGGTTCCGCAAGTATAGGAGTTATGGTCCTCCTTGTGCGTCACGATCTCACGTCTTGCTACTGCTCCAACGATGCGAGATTTCCGCAACTACTTCAGCAACGTCGCGCTTCTTGGCATACAGGAGATCGTGGACAGATGCTTCTACAGAGGTGCTCGAGCTGGAACATCTTTCTGTATCGCGCCTAGTATCTCTGCATCGCTACTTTCACTGAGGAGGCAATCATCTGCAAAACCTAAGTCTTCAACATATATGTATATTATATATATTATAATATATATATATATATAATTTAATTTGCTGCTTAGACACATAAAATGTATCAGTTTCACATCAATACTAAATTCATGGAAAAACATCTGATAAGTGGGAAGTAGACATAATATTATCTAAAATAGAAAGAATTAAAGCCCTAAAATATATGTAATGTTCACACTTAGATTTCCTGCTTGAATTACTGTATCCCTTGACCTGCATACTCAAATATGATAGATTAAAAGACATTGTCTTTGGGCTGCCCGGAGCAACCAGGCTTCCCAAAGTGCTTGCTGATAATATCACATACTTTTGTAACACACTCTACCATTGTACAGATGGTGAGATCGTCGATTTAACACTCTACACTCTACCGGCTTAAGACTGTGAGATCGTTGGTTAAACACTCTACTGGCTTAAAGACAGGAGATCGTCGGATATAAACATTCTACCATCGTGGTGAGATTGTCGGATACAATCACTCTACCATCTTTAAGACTACCATCTTTAAGACGTGAGATCGTCGATTACTTGCTTTGTCTTTCTTTTCTCTTCTTAACACTCTCTGGTCTTGGTTTTAAGTAAATCAAAAAATGTTTTACAATATTTCTTTTTTGAAAACTTTACATATCTTTACTAAAGGGTGATCAAACCCTAGTGAAAAGGAGTTTCGTAAATGATACTCAAAATGAAACATTTGAAAGTTTGGTACCTCTTTTTTATACCAGTGGGATGATATTACCGGTGGGATTACATTACTAGTAGGACGTCATATGCTACCAGTGGAGACATTGAAGTTGTCACCGTGGCAATGACAAGCTATTATCGATGATGTCATAACACTTCTACCCGTGAAGATGGCATATTGCAGCGGAGAGGACAAGGTGCTATCGGTGGAGTTAGCAAGCTGCTACAGGTGGAAAGGACAGGGTGCAACCGGTTAGGATAGCATGCTGCCAACGGTAAAGAAAATAAGTTGCTACCGGTTAGGATGGCATGCTGCCACCGGTAAAGAAAATAAGCCACTACCGGTCAAAGCCTCAAATTACGGTGATGGTTATCTGTGGAAACAGTCTCTCCATATATAGCATCTGCCAAACTCGCATGTACCCATTTTGAGCTGTCTTCCTTTTGCCATGTCTGCTTTGACTTTTCAGAAAGTGTACAATATACTCTTGAGATCAATCTTCAAGTGATACCTCCCAGTAGTATTCTTCTGGTGACCTTTGGAGACCTGACTTCTTCAACCGCCATGCCTGACTTCAAAGATGATGTCCGGGCCTCTCTTCTCTTGGATAGTGCTAAATTTTGGGCGACACCAACTCCCGGGCATCCTTGATGCACACTTCATCCGGTCCAATATTTCTACCGGGCTTACGCGTCTACCGGTGAGATGCACATAGATGCTGATGGATTGTGTTGAGTGGGCCAAACTTTTGAACGGCAACAGCAACGGTTTCCACATAGAAGTTCCTAGATATACATCTTCCTTGTTCATAGCTTTCCGGAGAGGCACTGCAGTTACCATTTCTGGAGAGCCTCTGTTCCACCGTAGCCAAATTCTTAGTTTGGGGCATTCTTGGTCCTTTCTACCAGGTTGAAGTTTCTACCGGTAATAGTTCATTATTTTTATAGGGCTAAAGTTTCTACCGGTAATAGCTCAAGCTTTATCGCTGCACTACTTTACACTTCTGGAATAAAGTAGCTAGGTGGCATTGACCGGGGCCAAGTTTGCCACTTCGGACTCCAGCAAAAACATGAGACACGAGAAGAGAGTTAAATATGAGAGAAATAATTTTATGTAGTAAAAGACATGAGTCTTGTTCCGGTAGCATAATATTTTATTACTGAGACACTGTTAAGACAAGATCCTTTAGTTTTGATGATAGCAAACCTTGTGTTGTCTATCTAATGCGCTTGTCCAGATTCATGATTTCAGATAGACAGGTGAGTAAGTGGCTTAGAACGCAAGGTTGCAAGCGCACTTAAGTCATGAGTGGCTTAGCACATAAGGTTGGAAGTGCGCTCAATCCACGACATGTGCTCTACCAGTCGGGCACTGAAACGGTATTGAAGATGCTCCATCCCGACACCATCCTCCACACCAAGATGTAGTTCGGCCAGTGGCCTACGTCCACTTCTAGACAGAACTATTATGCATCCTTCAGTTTACAACCTGAGAGAGCTTTTTGGGATGAGTTCTCCCCCTCTTCTACCTTGTCCCTCAACAAATGAGCTCCCCTCTTATATTTATAGACTTTCTAACGGCTAAGTTTTACCTTTAAGCCCTTATACATGTGATACCAATATATAAATACAACCATTAGTCCTTTTGTGGATAACTCCTGATGTTATAGCCTTGGGTCTGGGCCTTCTCTTTCGGTGTAATACTTCCAGACCGAGTAATTGCTTCCGGGCTATCTCTTTAGGTAATAATCCTACCGGTAGAGGGCCTTTAGGTGGTAATCCTACCGGTAGACCCCCCAGTAGCAATCTTACCGGTACAAGTCCTCCATGTGGAAAGTCCTCCAGTAGCAAGTTCTTCAGGTAGCAAGTCTACCAGTAGCAATCTCTCTGGTAGTAGCCCTCCGGTAGTAATCCTTTGGTAGCCACCGTAGCCTTTTTAGCCATGGTATATTTTATACCATTACATCAGTCCCACAAGTTCTACTTTTTTTAACACTAAAAAGTGGAACTTATAAAAAGAAGATAAAATTTACACTTTGTACTCTTTTCTTTTCTTCTATATATCTCCTAGTCCCACAAGTTCTTTTATTTTGCCTAAAAAAGGAAATGAACTTACAAACTTTGGACTATGTAAGAGCTTTCCAGAAAAAATACCATGTCTTCCGGTCACAAAGAAGTCCCACAGGTTCTAGGAGTGCTGAAGACCCACTTGTACTCTAGACAAAGGTCCCCGATCCTCAACCATGCCATAACAAGGAATCCAAAGATCTGAAATTCCCAATAATAATTCCAGAAGACCATAATAATTCCAGAAGACCATAACAATTCCAGAAGATCATAATAATTCCAGAAGATCATAACTATCTCAAGAAGTGCGAGATAATAATAATAGGATACCACTTTCCAACACACTCCACCATTGTACGGATGGTGAGATCGTCGATTTATTACTCTCCCCTCATAACAACGGTACGATCGTCGGATATACACTCTACTGTCATACTAACAGTGAGATCGTCGAATACAAACACCCTTACCGCCATACTAATGGTGGGATCGTCGAATATACACCCTACCATCGCAGATGGTGAGATCGTCGATTACATTCTTTGTCTTGCTTTTCTTTTCTCAAGACTCTTCGGCCATTGATTTTGAGTAAATCAGAAACTGATTTTACAATATTTCTGTTTTGTTTGAAAACTTTACATGTTATTACTAGAGGGTGTTCAATCCCCTAGAAAATGTTTCGTAAACGATATTCAAAATGAACATTTAAAAGTTTGGCACCTCTTTTTACCGGTGGGGTAATATTATTGGTGGAGTGAAACTTACCGGTAGGACGTCAAACTGCTACCGGTGAGATTTTGAAGTTGTTACCGGTGGTGATTACAAGCGTTACCGACGAAGACATAATATTCTGCCGGTGAAGATGGCAAATTGCTACCGATAGAGATAGCAAGTTGCTACCGTGAGGGTGACAAGTTGCTACCGGTCAGATGGCAGAGGGTTTGCTACCGGTGGAGATTTTGAAGTTGTTACCGGTGGTGATTACAAGCTGTTACCGACGAAGACATAATATTTCTGCCGTGAAGATGGCAAATTGCTACCGATAGAGATAGCAAGTTGCTACCGGTGAGGGTGACAAGTTGCTACCGGTCAAGATGGCAAGAGGGTTTGCTACCGGTGGAGATTACAAGTTGTTATCAGTGGAGAGTACAAGGTGCTACCGGTACAAAGAAGGTGCTACCGGTAACAAAGACAAGGTGCTACCGTGTTGAGGGCATGCTGCTATCGGTGAAGAGTTCAAACTGCTACCGTGAAACAGTAACTTGAAAAAGAAATGAAAAAAAAACTTTAAAGTAGAGTAGTATGATACTTTTTATAAACGAGGCATGAAGGAAAACTTCTAGCAAGACACAAGCAGTCACGAACCACACCGTCACATATCTCTTACATCAGACATCAAACAAGGACCAAACGGAGTTAGCAACGTCGACAAACTCACTCAGATTATTCACAACCACACAACAACTTGCTCATGACAAAAGGTGTATCTCATTAATGTGCAAGATAACAAGATAAGCAAAGGCTATTGATGAACATCATTACATAGCCATAATACTTCAGAAGAGAGCATTTATGAGCAATGAGCCAGATAAGTTCAACAAGTTGAAGTGTGCAAGTGGTGACCGACCACTTGGGGAGACGCGCCGCCAACTTCCCATTCACAAGGCAACGCGTGTGCTGGTGGCTCCAGATCAAGTTGGACGAAAATCTGCAAGTAGAGTGTGGATATTATATTGTAGAGAATGAGTATTTTACTCTTAGAGTCTACAACTCCTAGGTTGTTAGTAGGCATCTCAACTAACTTGTATAAATACGTGGCTTAATGTTCCTTGTAAGATAAGCCCCTGTACGAGAGAAAAGATAGAGATTATCTAGGCAAGTATGGATCAGACTTAGGAGTGTTTGTAAGTGCTAGAGTTGGTGAGCTAGTGAGGACTAGGTTAGATTATCAATACAAGGGTATTTGATAGGACGACAGGTCGGGGAACGGTCGGTGAGCCGTAGGCCGTTAGCCAGGAGAGGGTTGACGACTTTAGGGGTAAAGTCAAAACTGTCCCGGGAGTCCGTGTGTGGGGCAAGGGAGGTTGAGTGAATTTCGTGTGTGTAAATTCTCAATCGAAATATGTTTTCCAGTTTAATAGTTGCCTCTCATCCATCCAGTTTTATTAGAGTCCACGATACGTCTACGACACATCGGGGACTCATCACGAGCGCTTGCGAGTTTCAATTGGTATCAGAGCAGGTCTTTTCTAGAAAGCTAACTGCTTTGGAAGACGATCAAAGATGTCTCATGCAAGCATTCTAGCAGCAGAAGAAGGTTCTGCACCGAATAGACCACCACTCTTCAATGGAGACAACTACACTCACTGGAAGAATAAGATGAAGTTTCATATCAAGTCTGACGATCCAAGAATGTGGAGGGTGATAACACATGGAGAGTACACCTTCCGGAATCCTCAAGGACAAGACATATCTATCGACAGCATGACGGATGAGTAGATCAAGAAGCTGGTATTCAACACTCGAGCAGTAAGAATACTTCACTGTGCACTACTACCTGAGCAATATTCAAAGATTGCTTCAGCTAAAACGGCCCAAGAGATTTGGAAAACTCTTGAGGTCACCTATGAAGGGAATGATGAGATCAAAAAGACTCGCATTGAGTTGCTACTCACTCACTGGGAGCTATTCATGAAGGAAGAAAAGGAGAGCATTTCTGAAATGCATACAAGGTTCACTAAGCGTTCAACGAAATGTTGGTGCTTAGAAGAACTATCTCTAACGAGGATCAAATTCGGAAATTCCTCAGATCTCTCCATGCCTCCTTTGATAGCAAAGTCAATGCCATGCAAGAAGTGTATGATCTCTCTAAGATGTCTCTGGCAGACATACTAGGATCTCTAATGGCTTTCAAGTTGAAGTTACAACACAGAAACTCGGAAATCTCATCAAGAGATAGAGGGAAAGGCATAGCCTTTCAAGTAGCTGAGAATGAAAAGTCCGAGTCAGGAGATGACAATGATGAAATGGTCCTCTATGCCAAGAGGTACGTTCGAAAGTTCATAAGAAATAAAATGAGGAAAGGCAAGGAGTCCAAGGAATTGGATGATCAGAGGAAAAGCAGTGACTAGTATTTTGGGTGTTCAAAATACGGACATCATCATATCAAAGACTTCCCTCAGCGATCACGAGAGGACAACGACAGGGTCAAGAAGCATGTCCGACGATCATTCAACAAAGGACCCAATAAGGAAGCCTTCATTGCGGCAACATGGGGAATTCTGAACAAAGTAATGACAATCAAACCTTAGACATCAACACCTCATGAGATTGAAGGGTCACCTATGCCTTGAAAGATGTGTTCTTGATGGCACAAAGCAATGATGTCTCAGAATCAGAGGAGAAAAAGAACAACATAAGGTAAACTATTCTAAATTTAAGAAGAATTCAAAGGCTGAACTTCTAGGACTTAGAAGGTTTTCTTATATTAGTTGAACACCTAGAGGCATTAGAAACTGAAAACGATGAACTTTTGGAAGAAAATGAAAAATTAAGAAAAACCTCGGATAAAAGCAAGGTAGATAATCTTAGGGCACTCATGAAATTACAAAGAGATTATAGTGAAATTCTCACTGTTCATGAAAAGTTGAAATAGGAAAAACACCTGAAATCGATGAATTGATTGTTGCTCTTAACACCAAAGAAAAGGAACTAGCTACCATCAAAGAAAAATATTCTAAGATAGATGCTGTTTCTAAGACACCCATGAGGAAAAGCAAACGACAGGTTGGATGTCAGTCAGAGACCAGTCGTAGACATATCTGCAGCTTATGCAGACAACCCGGTCATCATGAGTCCAACTGTCATAAAACGAGTTTATGAGCATTGGCAACTCAAGAAGCTAGGACTAAAATGGGTAGTCAAAAATATCTGAGAGTATTAAATAGTGGAAATGGGTCCAACCTCTCTATGAACCCTAACCCTATACAACTAACATGTTAAGTGCAGAATCGAGTGAGAATGGACCCTGATGGTACATCGACAATGGGTGCTCTCTAAACATGACAGGAGACAAGAAGAAGTTCTTCTCACTCGAACCAGGAAGCCAAGGAACTGTATCCTTTGGCGACCACAAAAAAGTTAAATCATCGGTGTAGTTAAGGTTGGTATTACATCTGACTATGTCATAGACAGTGTAAATCTAGTTCATGGTTAAAAATTCAACTTGCTCAGTGTTTCTCAAATTTGTGACAAAGGGAATTCAGTTCACTTCTATTCTACACATTGTAGTATAGTAAGTGAACAATGGCAAAGATGCTTAAGGGAAAAAGAATGAAAAATGTTTATGTAACAAGCTTAGAGGATATTGTCAGTCCAAATCTTCCTTGCTTGACTGCTTCAATAGATGACTCTACTATATGGCACAAAATACTAGGGCATGTCAGCACTTCATTACTAAGAAACCTTGTCAAGAAACAGTTGGAAGAGGTCTTCCTGAGATTAAAAAATCTGAGATCAATCTTTGTGATGCTTGTGTTAGAAGCAAACATATTAAACTTCTTTTAAATCAAAGAACTTAGTTAGTACATCCAAGCCACTTGAACTACTTCACATGGACTTATGTGACCTATGAGAATCAAAAGTTGTGGAGGAAATTGGTATGTTTTTGTAATTGTTAATGATTACTCACGGTTTGTTTGGACACTCTTTATTGCTTCCAAAGACGAAGTCTTTGAGAAATTTCAAGCCTTTGCAGGAAAAGTCCAAGTACAACTCAATCTCAAGATCAAGACTCTTCGTTTGATCATGGGTTAGAATTTGAAAATCAACAATTAATGGATATATGTAAACAACATGGGATTAGTCACACATATTCAGCACCAAGAACACCCCAACAAATGGGGTAGTTGAGCGAAAGAACAGAACACTACAAGAGGTAGCCAAGGCCATGCTTTTGGGGAGCAATCTTCCTCAAGTCTTCTAGGAAGAAGCAGTGGCGGCTGCATGCTACATCACAAACAGAACGCTCATACGACCAATCCTCAACAAAACTCCCAATGAGTTATCAAGGGAAGAAAATCCAACATAAGTCACTTCAGGACATTTGGTTGCAAATGGTATGTCGACAACAATGAAAGAGTCATCTTAGGAAGTTTGATGCCAGAAGTGACGTGGCCATCTTCCTTGGATACTCTGAAAAAAGCCGGGCATACAAAGAATACACAAAAAGACACTGAAGTGGAGGAAAGTGTGCACGTAGTCTTTGATGAGGCTGACGTACACAAGTTCAAGGAATCAGATGAAGATAAAGAACTTGGATTCAATATAGCTGATCAGGATCACACAAATAATCCCAAAGATGAGTCACCGACTAAAGAAAGCTTGCCCGACAGGTCAGCGACAGGTCAACAACAGGTCGACGATGGAAACAATGATGTCGAGGATCCTCTCTCTCCATCAACCATTCATTAATATCGTGCCCTGTACAGTCCATTGGAGAATAGCATATCACACATATCCAAAGGAATTAGACAAGAGCACAAACTCGAGATCTTCTAGCCTTTTAACGACAGTCTCACCCATTGAGCCCAAGAACGTCAAGGAAGCTCTTCAAGACTCAGACTGGATCAATGCAATGCAAGAAGAACTAAACCAGTTTGAAAGATGCAAAGTGTAGCATCTTGTGCCTCGCCCTACTCATCAAGGAGTACTTGGCACAAAATGGGTCTTTGGAAATAAGCTGAATGAAAAGGGAGAAGTTGTCAAGAACAAGGCTCGTCTGGTAGCTCAAGGATGTCATCAACAAGAGGGAATATACTTCCAAGAAACCTTCGCTCCAGTAGCAAGGATGGAATCTATAAGATTACTAATTGCATTTGCTGCACACAAAGGAATCAAACTCTTCCAACTTGACATCAAGAGTGCCTTCCTAAATGGGTATGTCAAAGAGGAAGTATATGTTGAGCAACCTCCAGGTTTTGAGACACAAGAGGAAGAAGACATGGTGTCAAACTTGACAAAGCTCTCTACGAGCTCAAACAAGCTCCAAGATCATGGTATGATCGTCTGTCCTTCTATCTATTGGAAAACTGTTTTAAAAGAGGTAAAGTAGACAAAACTCTATTTGTTTACAACAACAAAAGAGATTTCCCAATTGTGCAAATATATGTTGATGATATAATCTTTGGAGCCTCGGATGAAAAATATTGTAAGAAGTTAGAAGCATTGATGAAAAGGGAATTTGAGATGAGTGATTTGGGAGAATTGAAGTTCTTCCTAGGACATCAAGTTAGGCAGAATGATGAAGGGACTATCATATCCCAAGAGAAGTACGTAAAAGACTTGCTGAAGAGATTTGGAATAGAGGAATGCAAGACGTTTGACACACCAATAGCAGTTGGCACAGAAATGGGTATCATGACTGGTGACCGACCGGTCGACCAGTGATCTTATAGAGAGATGATTGGTTTTCTACTATATTTAACTGCTAGTAGACCTGACATCATGTATAACGTTTGCTTATGTGCCAGGTTTCAAGCAGATCCAAGAGAAAGTCACCTCACAACTGTAAAAAGAATCCTACATTACTTAAAAGGAACCTTTGATCACCGCACCCAAAGCCAAACCTTCTTGGATCAAAGCCGGTTTTTCGGAGGAAGAGCCTACTTCCTCAGAGGATTATGAATGTGATACCAACTACGTCACTCCATCTAGATTATCTTGATCATATTTTGTAGTTTGTAATCTATGGAATGTCATGGCCTTTACAACATCTTACGCCGTGTGTTGCTCCCTATTTTGCTGTATGGCAAAGGGGGAAAGAAAAGTATATGTACTTGTGAGAGTTTGTCTATCGTCCTTGTATCATCTGAATGAAACCTTATCTATCTATGATATAACATAAAAGTTGTCGCTTATGTTTTCATTCATTAAAATTCTTTCATTCTTAAAAACCCTTAATAAACTCAGGGGGAATCCTTCTTAGGGAGAATTTCTCAATTCTTGATTGCCAAGTACATAATAAGTGTATCGGTTGCCATCATCAAAAAGGGGGAAATTGTTAAGACAAGGTCCTTTAGTTTTGATGATAGCAAACCTTGTGTTGTCTATCTAATGCGCTTGTCAAGATTCATCATTTCAGATAGACATGTGACTAAGTGGCTTAGCACGCAAGGTTGCAAGTGCACTTAAGTCATGAGTGGCTTAGCACGCAAGGTTGGAAGCGCGCTCAATCCACGACATGTGCTCTACCAGTCGGGCACCTGTCGGCTAGAGCTCCGGAGAACTTCTAGCAAGACACAAGTAGTCACGAACCACACCATCACATTATCTTACATCAGACATCAAACAAGGACCAAACGGAGTTAGCAACGTCGACAAACTCACTCAGATATTCACAACCACACAAACAACTTGCTCATGACAAACACACGACAAAAGGAAAAACCACATATATGTGCAAGATAACAAGATAAGCAAAGGCTATTGATGAACATCATTACATAGCTGTAATATTTCAGAAGAGAGCATTTATGAGAATTAATGAGCCAGACAAGTTCAGACAAGTTGAAGTGTGCAAGTGGTGACCGACTACTTGGGGAGACGTGCCGCCAAGTTGCCCATTCACAAGGCAACGCGTGTGCTGGTGGCTCCAGATCAAGTTGGATGAAAATCTGCAAGTAGAGTGCGGATATTATATTGTAGAAGAATGAGTATTTTACTCTTAGAGTATACAACTCCTAGGTTGTTAGTTGGCATCTCAACCAACTTGTATAAATACGTGGCTTAATGTTCATTGTAAGATAAGCCCCTGTACGAGGGAAAGGATAGAGATTATCTGGGCAAGTGTGGATCAGACTTAGGAGTGTGTGTAAGTGCTAGAGAGTTGGTGAGCTAGTGAGGACTCGGTTAGATTATCAATACAATGGGTATTTGATAGGATGACAGGTCGGGGAACGGTCGGTTAACCGTAGGCCGATAGTCAGGAGAGGGTTGACGACTTTAGGGGTAAAGTCGAAACTGTCCCGGGAGTCCGTGTGTGGGGCAAGGGAGGTTGAGTGAATTTCGTGTGTATAAATTCTCAATCGAAATGTGTTTTCCAGTTTAATTCTTGTCTCTCGTCCATCCAGTTTATTAGAGTACACAATACGTCTACGACATGTCGAGGACGCATCACGAGCGACTGCGAGTTTCAGACACAAGCAACAGAAAAAAGGAGATCATTCATTAGTTTAAGTTAGGCTCAAAAGATCTGATCATAAGCAGATTAATAAGGGTTGGTAATCATGATTTAAGGCAAGACACTAACAAGTCTTATCGGTGGTAATTTGAGCAGTTGAAATATACTCCATATATATCAGCAAAATTTTAACAAAACATAATTAAGAATGACTATAATTTAGAAACAATAAACCGAAGCAGGGCAAATCGGAAGTAAATATGGAAGTTTCCAAAACAGACGCATCCCCACTAAACAGTGTAACACATGGTTAAATACTAATATTAAATCGCAACACAAGTCCAGTCATTAGCGCATTTAGTTTAAGCCTTTTTTGAATTTTTAAAACAGTTGCACAAAGATAGATTAAATTACAAAGTGTAACAGCTAGGCTAGCAAGGGGTGCAGAAACATAATGCTCACTTAGGCAACATCACAAGCATAGTAGAGAACTGGACGAAACATCAAATTATTAATTAAGACTAAAAGTTACCGGTAATAGGTGATTGAGTAGCATACCAGTATCTACCATTTTTTAGCTTAAAAATACTTTACAGTTTAGAAACTGAAGTATGTTTCACAGAGGGTGTAGTTCTTGCTGGGTAAAAGATTGCTAGGTTTAGCCCAAAAAGAAGGTAGTAATGATGTTCAAATTTGGAGAAGTAAATAGTGGCTGTGTTGGGATGAAACTGGTCAAAATTGTCATCCTTAGTTTGGATAGTAAAAAACAGAATTGATCACAAGGAGCAATAAACAGAGCCATTCTCGAGAAGCAAAATATTGCATCAAATGAAGCATCTGATCAGTACTGGATACAGAGGAAAACGAGCATCAACGAGAACGCAAAAGGTCACTGAAAACTAGTAATAAAGAGAAAACAAGTAATAACTTGTACCGTACAAATTGTACCGGTGTAACAACAAGGGTACTCATGGTCTTACTAAACAGAGTTAGATTTAAAGGGGTTATATTATTTCATTAATCAGAGGCAGACGCATCTCAAATATGGATAATTCAATTCGTTGATGCTCAAAATTAGAGAAGCAAAATAGTGGTTCTCTCAGGAATTGATCACTTTTATATCATCCTTTCTGGCGAGTGTCTTTATAAAATCATGTATTGGAAGTATATTACTTGCCGTAGCTGAGATTAACATTAAATGAACGCAAGAAATATTAGTTTTGTCTGAATCCAAAACATGGTTTAGAGAAACTAATATAGCGGCACAAAACAGGCGCTAGTATTTGGTCCCAAAGATCGATCATAACTTTATCTACAATCTTACTGTATCTATCCAATACTTTCTGCTGAACTGGTTTTAATGAAAAGGAGTGTGACAATACTAACCATATCAGAAACAGAATCAAAAGATATTACCTGGTAAATTTCAAGCCTCTTGTAGGTTTTTTTTAGGTGTGAGAAAAGAGAGTTTGAAGAATACAAAGCCTTAGGAGGTGAATTCTTCCGAAAGTCGTATCCCCCCATCAGAGAGCAAAATTGAGTTATAATGATGGTCAATGTCTTATTAATCGCTGGAGATGTTTATTAGTTTATGATAATTCCTATATATCGGTGCTGAGTCTGCAAGTCAGAAGGTGTCGATGGTCTGAGTTCAGAACTGAGGACGAACGGGGAGAAAGAAGGGAAGACCAGAATAGCATAAAGGTAGAACCTTTATTATAATCACGTATAACAATGGTTACACAATCACGTATTCAATGCTAATACCAACCCTCACGTCAAGAACACTATCTTGACCTAATACACACGTAATTTGAGCTCTGAACTCAAATTACTTACAACGAAATCAGCAGCAAAACGCTCTCAGAATTGACTCTCCAATCCCACTCTCTCTCCCTCTGATTTTCTCTATATTTACTCTTACTGTTGCTCTCGCAAATTACATTGTATTTATGATTTTCTCTTTTGCGTAAAATCCCACTCTCTAACCTAGACTTTCTTCCTCTTTTATAGATACAGAGACCGTGTAAGAATTTATCATTCAAGATTTTATCTTTACCAACTAGATAAAATCTTGTTAAATATTCTATCTTCTTCTCTGTTCGTCAGTTCAAGACTGACGGACTTCGCTTCAAGATGGTCGTAAAACAGGCTTCAGTATTGAACTGAGTTTGCCGATCAAAATAGCATCAACAGTTTCCCCCTTTTTGATGCGGCAAACTCTGTAAGTCTTAACTTCTTGAACTGATGAATGTTCCCCCTGAATTGTTGTTTACATTCAAGACCAATTGGTAAACTCTATAAGTATTGAAATGATGAATGTTCCCCCTGAGTTGTAGAGTATGTTCAAAACCAATTTCCCCTTTTTACCAAATAAAAAAGGAACTAAGTCATAAACCTTATGGATTGGGGGTAGTAGTGCGGCATGGTCAGATCACTGGGAAGGAGGTAATAATTCTGAGCGAGGTGAGGTGCTTTCTTGATGAGTCTGGTAGGTCCGATTTGACTTTGGTACCCAAACTTGTTTGATCTCAGTTGTAGACTCAGACTTAAAGTGATTGATAGGAACCCACCTTTTACTGTGCAATCTTTTGATTTCGAATGAGTTCTGCCTTGATGATTTTTCACGCAACTGTTTTCTCAACAATTTGGAACACCATCTAACCTTGTGTCCTAGCCGGTGGCAATATTGGCATGAGTGTAATCTTGGATGATGTCTTGCAGTTACAGTCTGTAACTTCTCAGTCGTAGACTGAGAGATTAATGTATTGGACTTATATCCCAAGCCGTATTTGTCTGAAAGTTATTATTCTGCATCATTTGCTTCAAATTCACCTTCCGGTATACAAAGTGGATTTGCAGGAGTCTGAAGTTCTAACTTTCGATTTGCCTTGGCTACCATGTCTGAAAGTGTTTCACATTCTCTTTTTAGAGATTTGTTTCTATCCAAAAGAGAATTTATCTCTTCCTGTGCCCAACAAGGAAGAGTGAGAATTCTAGTATTCAAAGGACTTACAAAGTTAATCCCTCGCTTATCTAGACTCTCAATGACAAAGTTTTTGCGTTCAGTTGAGGACTGGCGCAAATTTCTACTTGGCTCTGAGTTCTTTAATCTCAGTATCATACTGATTCTTCAAGATTTTTATCTCAGGAGAGTGCAGAATCCTTCTCCTTTATGTTATACTCAGTATTGATGTCATCATCTTAATGAGCAACTACCGTCAAACACATCTCCGCGTACTCCCGGGGTTCTGAGTCTGTATCTGAGATATCCTGTCCCCATGCAGCTGCAGCTGTAATTTGTGTGTTTCTTAATCTTTCTAAGAATTACCCTTCAGGTGAAGAGGACATTCCTTGACAACATTGACCAGGCTTGTTACATTTAAAATAAGTAATTTGTCCTTCTTTGACCTTTGTTGTCTACTAAATAGCCTTTGGATGTGATTTACAATTGAGGTAATTTCTTCATCCATATCAAAGTCGTCACCCTCTGACTCTGTTGTTTGTGTTATGTGCTTTCAAGGATAAATCATTGATTGGCGCTGACGAAGTAGCTATTTTCCCCTCCATATTTCCTTCATAACTATGAGTTCTGAACTCAGTTCTTCAAAGGATAATTTTGATAAATCCTTAGTGGTTTCCAAGAGAGCTATATAATTTACCTATTCTTTTCCTAGGCTATCCATACATCTTTCATTGATAATATCATTGGATAGTGTCACTCCTACAACCTTTAACTCGCAGATTATCCGATCAAATCATTCCAATGTGTGAGTACAGACTCACCTTCTATCATCTTGAAGTTGTCGAACTTCCTCTTAAACTGCTTCCCTTTGGCCTTTTTGATGGAGTCTGTCTCCGTATATGCTGTTTTGAGAAACTCCCATACTTCCTTGGCAGTGCGCAATCCCAATACTTCTGTTGGTATGAGTCTAACAGTGATGACATAATGATTCTACGTGCTTGTCTATTTTTGCTAATCATCTTGTTGTCATTCTCGTACCAAGATGGAGATCAACTGGTCTTCCATCTGCTCACACTAGCTGGTGTAGTTGAATTGAGAGAGCTTTGGGGGTTTAACATAATAGGAATTCATCACGATCAAACCTGAAGAAGTCTTCTCAGTAGTGGTACCTCGCTCTGATATCAATTGATAATTCCTATATGTCGGTGTTGAGTCTGCAACTCAGAAGGTGTCGATGGTCTGAGTTCAGAACTGAGGACGAACGGGGAGAAAGAAGGAAGACCAGAATAGCATAAAGGTAGAACCTTTATTATAATCACGTATACAAGGTTACACAATCACGTATTCAATGCTAATACAACCCTCACGTCAAGAACACTTTCTTGACCTAAATTAGCAGTAAAACTCTCTCAGAATTGACCTCTCCCATCCCACTCTCTCTCCCTATGATTTTTCTATATTTTATCTTACTGTTGCTCTCACAAATTACATTGTATTATGATTTCTCTTTTGCGTAAAACCCACTCTTAACCTAGACTCTTATCCTCTTTTATTGATACATAGGACCGTGTGAGAATTTATCATTGAAGATTTATCTTTAACAACTAGATAAAATCTTGTTATATTCTATCTTCTTTTTATTGTCAGTTCAAGACTGGCGGACTTCGCTTCAAGCTGGTCTTAAAACGCTTTTCTATTGTGGACATTCTCGAAATGCTTTTCTATTGTGTCAAAGCAAATGTTGTGGCTACCCACCGAGATAGCAAGCTTCATAGCAATTCGTTTTCTTGATATTAGCAACCTGCACTTTTAAAGTGGTAGAAATTCTCCGATTGAAAACTGCAATAGGTATACCACAGTCATTACGAATAATTCCGCTATAACCCGATCATCATACCGACTAGGTCGCATGCCTGTACAAATATTGAAGAAACCGTTGGGCGGAGGCATCCACACTCTTTGTGGAATAAGAGGGAAAGAGTTAATCATAACCTGAATATAAGCTTTAGTGAAAAAGGTGTTTACCTCGACTTCTTTCCACCATGCTAGCTCTAGGTTGTGCTTGACTTTGTTCCTCGAAGCATAGATGACCCAAAGTTTGTTAGCAATGAGGAAGAACTTCTCGCACTCCAGATAGGGTCTTTCGAAGAAACCAGTCGATCATGCCCTCCACATTTTTCGGAACAAAATTAACATCAATTAACTCCTTCCATATCTCCCTCATGCACAGCAATGAAAGAAGCAGTGTGCCAGATTATCCTTATCCCCACAAAAAAAAACATTTGGAATCACCTCCAATCCTCATAGCCAGGCTGTCCTGACACAGGATTATGTTACCCAAAACTTCCAAAGATTAAGATTCACTCTCGGGCAACAGAGAGAGGATTTAATCTTCTTCCTAACTCTCCCAATGTAACAAGGATGGCTAGACGAACTATCAACCCTAGCTTCCTCCATCAGAGAGTTATAAGCCGATTTGACTGAAAACTTTTTATCTTTGGAGAAGATCCAACTCCAGTTACAATTACTAACCATATCTTGGGTTAGAGACATGAAGGCTCTACCCCAGAGGTAACCTGAACACGCGAGCCTTTCTGAGCAAATACAACACTGATGAGATAGATTTCCATATAGGGCTACCTTTGCTGACGGGAAGACAGTCTCTAATGGAATCTTAGGGATAATAAAGTTGTTTCATAACTTGGGCCACCAGAGATCCCGGGACGTGAGTAATCTCCAAAGTTGTTTAACCAAAAAGATTTGTTGAAGTTCTCAACTTCTCTGAATCATAGCCCGCCTTGTTCCACAGAATCACACATTTTGGACCATTGATCCAATGGAGCGCCTTTTATAAGTTTTTCCACTACACCAGAAGGAAGCAAAAGCTGAGTTAAGCTTCATAATGATGCCCTTGGGGAGCGCAAAAAGGGACATGGAATAGTTGGGGATAGACTGGAGAACTCTAGAAACCATGATGGATCTAGCTGCTTGGGCCATGGGTTTCGTCCAACTAAAAATTCTTTTGCGAATAGATTCCACAGATAGGTAAAGAGATAAGTTTCCTCCTACCTATCTTAAGGGGATGCCGTATTAGAGAAGCAAGGGACCTCTTGGACATTCAGCAAGGAGGATATGTTTCCTTTGATGGAGGGGATAATTTTTTGCTGAACACGAATTCTGATTTGAGATGGTTTATTGGTGCCCATAAGCTTGAAGGAATTTAGTAAGGATTTGGTTGAGATGGGAGATGTTTGTGGGGTTAGATCTACAAAGAGGTGGAGATCATCCGCAAAAGCCAATGCGAAATAGTAGGGCAGCTCGGAGAGAAAGCTTAATACCTTGGTAAACTCCAGTAAGGTCAGACTTGTTGAGAAAGCTAGAAAAAGCTTCCTGCGCCAGAATGAATAAGAAGGGGGGAGAGAGGATCCTCCTACCTAATGCCTCTAGACTGCCTAATAGGGTCACCTGGCTTGCCATGGATGAGGATCGAACATCTGACTGATCGCACACAATTCAAGACTGAGTTAACCAATTCAGAGGAAAACCCATCGAGGACAGAGCATCTTGTAGAAAAGACCACTCTAATCTGTCAATGCCTTGTTGAGATCCAGTTTGAGAGTAAAGAAACCATTTTTAACGGCCTTGATTCTTCTCTAGAAAGTGTTGCAGCTCTCCAGCTAGCATGATATTATCAGTGATAAGCTGCCCTACACAAACCCAGACTGGTTGTGGGAAATAAGGTGGGGGAGAATATGCTGGATCCTGTTAACCAAGGTCTTAGAAGCAATCTTGTAGACGAAGTTACATAGGGCAATAGGTCTGAATTTGTCGATGTCGGTGGCCCCCACCATCTTAGGGATGAAGGTAATGAAATAATCATTCAGAGAATCCGGGAGAGGGGATCCTCTGAGAATGGGCAACACTGTATCGATAATCTGATCTCCTATAATGTGCCAAAATGTGATAAAGAATTTACTGTTGAATCCATCTGGCCCTGGAGCTTTGTTAGCTCCTAGTTGTTTCACTGCTGTAGAGATTTCAACTCTGGAGTATGGTCTCCCGAGTTCATTGGCGTATCTAGGATGAGACAGCCCTCCACTGCATCAATGAAATCACTGGCAGCCTAGGGATAAACCGTAGTAAACAGAGTTTGGAAGTACTCCCTAGCAATGTATTCAATCCTATGCCATGAGTATTGCATATTTTCCTTGAATCCTTAATCCAAAAGCTCTTTGGATCTTTTCGTTGAGGTAGCCCTTGCGTGAAAATAACCCGTATTCTTGTCACCTTCTTTTATCCATTTATCTCTAGATCTTTTCTTCCACCAGATTTCCTCATGGAAGGAGAGTAATTCTACTTCCAGGAGGAGTCTCTTCTTATTATTAATGGCACCCAAGGAACTGTCACTAATGGAAATCTTACCCATTCTTCCTCTTATTGTTAATTTTCCATTTGATTTTGGATATAGACCAACCTTTCCACTCACTAAGCTTCCTGGCACACAGCTCCAGAGGGTGATAATACTTGGATAGTTGTTACTCCAGACATCAGCAACTATCTCTGCACATTTAGAGTCCAAACACCACCCATTTCAAACCTGAAGACTTTTGCCGGGATTTTGTGATTACCAAAGAAACGAATGAACAGGGACAATAATCAGAGGCTTCACGCGGTAAATGTTCCACCGAAATATTGGGGAAGACTTGCATACCCACTGAGGAACAGAACACCCTATCCAATCTACCGTGGCAATAGTGATCCCCTTCCTGACAATTGGTAAGGTAGAGCTTTCACCAAAGAACCCAATGTCATGAAGGTCACAAGCTGCAATAACATCACGGAACGGGGCCATATGCACATCTTGTCTAATCCCCCCCAGTCTTCTCAGAGGCGTGCATAATCTGATTAAAGTCCTCAGCTATCACCCATGGCAAGAAGACATGTTTACTAAGCACCCGAAGAAGTTTCCAAGACAAAGTTTAAGAGCCCAATTTGACCAACCATAGAACCCCGTGAAAAACAAATTGTAAGTCCCCCGGGAATGACATAACCGTAGAGATATAATGCCGAGATTGAGAGAGCATTGAACAGCCTATAGAAGTCTTCCACATCAGGCATAGACCGCCGCTTCTACCTCTACTAGCCACCGCTGTCCCATGATACAAAGGGAAGATAGCAAAGAATAGATCCATATCTGCCAATGATTTGTGAGTTTAGCTAAGGAAGATAATATTCGGATTGAGCTTTAAGATCAAACCCTTAATCCAATACACAGCCTTGGATTTCCCCAGCCCCTACAATTCAAAGTTAAACAACTCATCAGTATGAGTCTTGCTAGACACCACCCACCACTGTCCTGCGATCGAACACACCCGCAACTTCCAAAAGGAGGCAGGAAAACTACGAACCAAACCACACTCGCTCAATCAGACGCACAGATAGCCAACCCAAGCTGAAACAAAGACCAAGCAGATCAAGGAGACCTCGACCCGCCCCTGTAAACCACACCGACAGAACCTGAAGCAAAAGACCAGTCCGGCAAAACCGACCCCGACTGAAAGCAACCAAAAGATCCCGAGCCCAGAACAACTCTCCACCTCTGATTGAACTAAGCACAGCCTCTGAACAATACCAAGACAGCCCAAATCGGGGAAGCCGCAAGAGATGAAGCAAAATACACCCTAGAGGAGACCACAATTTGGGAGCGGGGAAAACAAACCCAAAGAGAAACACCCAAAAACAAGGAGCCAGTAGTTGGAATCGAGACTCACGCCCCAAAAACAGATGGAACAGCTCGGCAAGTAGAGTCTAGCCAATCAAAGATGAAGAGCAATGTCGGAGCGGAACAAACTAGCTGTGAGCCCTAGCGTAGAACGAAGACGAAGAACAATCACACCACAACTGATAATCTTCTCTGACTAAATAACCTGACTCAACCACAATTGCTAACAGCTAGAGTAGAGGCAGACCGGAACTGCACTACAACCAGCTAAAACACCAGAAGATAAGAACAGAGAAGAAAACCTAATACTGAGGTTGAAGAAACTCCAATCAACCGCGAAAGAACAGTGCTAGAGACTTGAGCGCACCAAGAGAACCACCAACTACTGGAGGAGATAACTCTAATTGGGATCACAATCTCCCTGCAGCGCAGAAGAGAACTGGAGAGGACGACTAATTGCCTCGAAAATCGTCCCTGAAAGAGAGCGATGAACAGTGTTTTCATTATGACTGAAGCCGGTGAACCCTACAGAGAAGGTGTTTGATAGAATGCTTGAGAATTGAATGAGGACAAAGTGGCACCAGAGCTGCTGCTGCTCGTTTTGTGAAAATAATTAGGTGGGTGCGGAAGAAGATGACGGATATGGTCGGAGAAACTTCCTAATGTGTCATACTAAGGGCGCCATGGAAAGCCCGCCAGTGGTTCAGGCGGACGCTACAAGAACAAACGACGCACTGAAGAAGGTGGCCTGCTGATGAGCCCACCTTGTCTTTGATTTGGCGGTCCAGAGGATGTCCTTGGGGCGATAATCTAGGGCCGGGAGACAATGGCTTCCGAGCGACAATCTGATTTAAGCAATGAGCGAGGCTTGTTTCTTTTGATCCTTCCGTCAAGAGAGGTGCTTTGGTAGAGTTGAGTAACATTACCGGTAGCTTTTGATCTTAACATGGGGAGAGTGATATCACCGGTAGCTTCTGATTATCCATAGGTGGATTCAATACTTCCGAAGGTGGAAATCGATTCTCCAGAGATGGGATAAGAATCTTCCGGGTGATGATATTCAGGAGCTCTAGATTTTGTTTGCTCGGGCACATTCTTGATTTTGCTTAGTATTCTTCATCTTGTTCCTTCGTTGCTCTAGGATTGAAATCCCCCCTGCTAGCCTTGAAATTGACGATTTTGTCGCCATTGACAAACTAAATGGCCTTGTGTCTTCAAAGGTTCTTGGTATCGATTATGTTTCTCTTAGAATTTCCCCTTTTGACGTAGATTTTTTTATACATATCTGACAATCGGGAGTTGAGTTCCTCTAGATCTGAATTATGATTCAGAATCCATCAAATTGAGACAAGCTCCTACGTGCGGTTAGTCTTCGATCGTTTTGGTCAATTGTGAACCTCAAGTCTCGTCACCTTCCAATGGGATATAATCGGGATTTACACTTTGTAGGATCAGAAAAGGATTCGTATGCATCGTAAAATCTCTCTCTTTCTCTCTCTCTCTCTCTCTCTCTCTCTGTCTCTCTTCTCTCTCATCGATTTATCTTCATACGACATTTAACTTTCCGTCAAATGACCCGGCTCTCTCATGACTTCTTGAATTGTCAGAGGAGAGACATTATCGACATGATTCACCTGTTCCTCTTGACCAAAATTCGATCTGGATCCACTCTCTTGGATGGGTGAACTTGCTCAATCTTGATGAATTTCTTCCGTCTTCTCTCCTCGATCAAAAGATTGCTTCTCAGTTGTGAACGGATTCGTGTTCTGAATCGTGGTTGCCTTTCGGCTATTCAGTTTCCCACAGAAGGCGCCGAATAAAATGGTATCAAAGATGTTCCACCAGACATCATTTTCACACCAAGATGTATAGTGGTTCGGCCAATAATTCGGCCTACGTCCACTTCTAGACAGAGCTCTTATCATTTCCTTGGTTACAACACTAGAGAGCTTTTGGGGAGAGCCCTCTTTCTTTCTCACCTTTTTTAACAAATGAGCCCCCCATCTATTATAGACTTTCTATGGCCAAGTTTACTTTTTAGCCCCTATACATACGGTACTATTATGCTAATATAATTGTAGTCCCTTTGTGGATAATCTTTCCCGGGTGGGACACTGCATCCGCACTGGGCCAATTCTTCCGGGTCATCGCTTCAGATAACAATCCCACCAGTAGCGGGCCTCCCGATAACAGGCCTTCAGGTAGCGGGTCTTTCGGTAGCAGGCCTTCCGGTAATAGGCATTTTAGTCATGGTATATTCTATACCATTATAGGAGCCACCCACTCTTTTATTTCCGCTGAGTTGGTGGGTGAGCTTGGTTTGCCTGTTGTACCTCTAGGTGTTGAATTGTGTGTGCATAGTTTGTTGGATAGAAATTCTTCTATGCTTTTGAACTCTGTGTGCAAAGATAGCCCTATGGTAGTAAAGGATAGGATTTTGTGTGCTAACCTCATCCCCATTGAGATGACAAACATTGATTGTGATCTTGGGTATGGATTGGCTTGCTGCCCATCAGCCCATATTGAATGTGCTGCCATGAGAGTGACACTTGAGGAGCCGGGTCATCTCTGTTTGACAGTAGCGGGGAATGGAATCTCCTGTTCGCCACCTGTGATCTCAGCGATGCAGGCGTACCACTATTTGAGGAAGGGATGCCAAGGATTTCTGTGCTATATCCCTAAGGTTCGCAAGGATGCGAAGTTAGAGGACCTTCTAGTGGTCAGATATTCCTAGACGTATTCCAATATGACGTGCTTGGGCTTTCCCCTGTCAGAGAGGTGGAGTTCTCGATCGAGCTCGTACCGGAGACTCATCCTATATCTAAGGCTCCATATCGTATGGGTCCAGCTGAGCTCAAAGATTTGAAGATCCAACTACAAGAGCTGTTGGATAAGGGCTTCATTCGCTCGAGTGTGTGCCTTGGGGAGCGCCACTTTTATTCGTCAAGAAGAAGAACGGTAGTCTTCATTTGTGCATTGATTTTAGGGAGCTAATAAGGTGACTATTCAGAACCGGTACCCTCTCCCACGTATAGACGACCTGTTTGATCAACTAGCTGGAGCTAAGGTGTTTTCGAAGATAGATTTGAGGTCCGGTTATCATCAGTTGAGGATTAAGGCAGACGACGTGCCTAAGTCCGCCTTTAGGACTCGCTATGGACACTATGAGTTCCTAGTGATGCCATTCGGTCTGATGAATGTGCCTTCTGTATTCATGGATATAATGAGCTGAGTGTTCAAGCCATTTCTTGACTAGTTTATGGTAGTTTTTATAGACGATATCTTGGTGTACTCCAAGAGTGCTGAGGAGCACAAGGAAAATTTGAGGACCATACTTCAGACTTTGAGAGGGAGAGAGCTTTATGTGAAGCTGAAGAAGTGCGAGTTCTGGTTGGATCAGGTTATCTTCTTGGGACACGTTGTCTCCAAGGATGGCATCTCTGTGGACCCAGAGAAGATCAGGGCGATTATAGAGTGGGCCAGACCCACTAATGTTGGAGAGATTCGTAGTTTTCTCGGTCTAGCGGGCTATTATCGTAAGTTTGTGGAGGGCTTCTCCAAGCTAGTGATTCCTTTGACTCGTCTACTGTAGAAGGAGTGAAGTTGGAGTGGAGTGAAGCCTGAGAGAAGTGTTTCTCAGAAGTTGAAGAAGAGGTTTAACTTCTGCACATATTCTAACTCTTCCAGTGACCGAGGGACTGGAGATCTTCTGTGATGCGTCCCATAAGGGACTCGATGCGTTTTGACGCAGTGTGGGAAGGTAGTTGCATATGGCTCATGTCAGCTAAAGCCATATGAGAAGAACTATCCGACCCATAACTTGGAGCTAGCTGCTGTTATGTTTGCTCTGAAGATCTTGAGTCACTATCTATATGGAGCTTCGTGCAAGTGTATATGGACCACAAGAGCCTCAAGTATCTGTGCACTCAAAAGGAGCAAAACTTAAGGCAGTGGAGGTGGCTTGAGTTATTGCATGACTACGACCTGGAGATCCTCTACCATCCTGGTAGAGCGAATGTCGTAGCAGATGCCCTTAGTAAGAGAGGACCTTCTGGGGTTGCCTGTATGTTGACGGGTGTGTAGAGATCTGCTTTAGAGTTGCAGCGTCTGGGTGTTTGGGTTGGTCGTCCAGAGAGTTCTGGGATGTTGGCTGCCTTTCAGCTTCAGCCTACCTTGATCGACCAGATCAAGGCCAGTCAGGAGCTTGACACCGGGTTGTGTAAGATCAGGGATGTGATTGCTGCCGGTCAGGATTCAAAGTTCAGAGTATCCGAGGATGGTTGTCTGAGATTCAGAGATCGAGTTTGTGTGCCTGCAGACGATGTCTTAAGGCGGAAGATCATGCAGGAGGCTCATGGAGCCCATACTCGGTACACCCAGGTGGAGTGAAGATGTATCGGGATCTTCTAGAGACCTTCTGGTGGAGCAATATGAAGAGAGATATATCTGAGTTCGTTCATATCTAGATGTTAGACTTGTTAGCAGGACAAAGCAGAGCATCAGAGGCCTGCCCGTTTGCTTCAGCCTCTTCCAGTTCTTGAGTGGAAATGGAAAAGTTTCAGCATGGATTTCGTTATGGGACTGCCTTAGACTCTGAGAGGGTTCGATGCAGTTTGGGTGATCGTGGACAGGCTCACGAAGAGCGCTCACTTCTTGCCAGTCAGGAAGACTTTTAGACTGCACCGCCTTGCTCAGTTATATTTGATGAGATTATGTGTCTTCACAGAGTTCCTGCTTCTATTGTGTCTGACAGAGATCTGAGATTTGTCTCCAGGTTTTGGCAGAGTTTGCATCAGGCTTTGGAGACGAAGCTCTCTTTCACTTCAGCCTATCATCCTCAGTCAGACGGTCGGACAGAACAGACTAATCAGGTTTTGGAGGACATGCTCAAGGCTTGTGTGCTTGACTTCGGGGGCAGTTGGGACCAGCTCATAGCACTGATCGAGTTCGCCTACAACAATAGCTTCCAGTCTAGCAACGAGATGATCCCATTTGAGGCTCTATATGGCAGGAGATGCAGATCACCCATCTTTTGGGATAATCTAAAGAGAGAGTTGTGGTTGGTCCATATTTGGCTCAGGATGCTGTGGGCAAGATACAGTCTATTAGAGAGCGTCTGCTAGTAGCTCAAAGTCATCAAAAGAGCTATGCCGATCAGGGAGACGATGGCTAGAGTTTCAGGTGGGTGACCATGGGTTCCTGAAGGTCTCCCCAATCTGAGGAGTAATGAGGTTTTGATAAGTGTCTAAATGAGCATGTTTTATGGGTGTAATTCATATATTATATTAGCACTTTACTTGCTCATTTCTCACTTATCGTATGTTTTTCCTCTAGTTTATGTTTTATTGGATATCTCACAAATTTATTGGTAAACATGAGGAAAACCAAGCTAGGAGCAAAGTAGACAAAGAGACGAACGAGTGGGCGCAAACGGATCTTAAATCGGAGCTGAAACGAATATTTTAGGAGCAAAACAATTATCGCCCGAACCAGGACAAGTCAAACATGCGTCTGTGTCATGTCCGCATAACAAAGGCCGGACATGAGTAGATACAACCGCCCCGCGTCGGTGGAGAAAAAGGCGGACAAGGGACAACACGTCCGCCCAAAGATGGCCGGACAAGACACGAACAAGAGGAAGAGAACCAGAGTGACGTCCGTGGATTTAAACCCGTACAGAAGGCCGGACGCATTGTGTCCGTGGAAAGAAAGGCGGACAGAGGGCGGACGTGAGTAATGACCGTGGCTTGTCCGAGGATTTAAGGCCGGACACACACTGAGACGTCCGGCCCTAAAAGGGCGGACACAGACCTGGATGCCTCTAAAAATGCAACCAGATCCGGATATTTAACACGACAGAATTCGCTGTTTATCTTCTTCGTTGCGGTGCCTGCAACTTATCCATCTACCCGAGCAGCAATATCAGGCGCCTGCCGACAGTTTCTCACGCGTTCTCCACCCTAATCCATTCCTTAATTCCCTCACGCGGTGTTCCCTCTGCCTTCTTCTTCCTCCTTCCTTCTATATAAACCTACGCTCCTTCTGCTCAAAAAAGGAATCCAACCCCTTCCACAATCCATCGCTCACAAAATCAACCACACCTACGATCCACTCCATCCTCTTATCCCCCACTTCTCCATTTTATCTTATTTCTTCATCAGCCTTATGCTGTTAGTTTCCAGAAAACCAACGAAGAAATTGATTGCCCATCTGTTCGTTCTTCTTCGTTGGTTCCATCTATTTTATTTCTTATGCTTGTTTTACTGTATAATTATGTCTGAATAATAAACTTAGCTTCCCGGGTTGGAAGCAAGCCTGTTTTATATAATTGTTTTATGTAAGTTTTCCAGTATAATTTATCTAAGCAGTATTTTGATTCCTCTCCTTAATGCGCTTTAATTCTCTTGTACAATTATTAAAGTGATATTTGTAGTTCTTTGTTAAAATGCGGTGCTGAGACAAGGTTCTAGACATAGGAAGTCAAAACGGGTTAACGACTAGAAGCGAGATTCGCCTATAGGTTAACCAGTCTCCAATAGGGATTATTAATAATGCGATTAATTTATTTATGACTTGAGCAAGGTTTGCGCTTGTTGTTTAAATTAATCAGGGTTTATTAGACAGGAAACGGTCAATAACTAATTAATTCTTGAGTTTATTGCTAAAGTGGGAAAGTTATATTAATGTGATTAAATAAAATAGGTAAGCAGAGTAACCCGGGATGCTTCTTAAAACACAAAAAGATTTATAATTTCTATTTATTTTCTGTTTTTATTAATTGTTTTATTATTGTCTTATGAGTTAGCTGATAATCATTTCCCTCAAAAAGATAAAATCTGCTTAATAGAAATCTCAGTCAATTTACTACACTATCAGTTATCCACAGCGAGGTCCCCAAGAGTACGACAACCCACATATCCACTATTCCGCAAAACGATAGGTACACTGCCTAAGTGGTAGAAGTGGTAACACACTTTTACTCCAACAGGTTTGGGAAGAGAGGCAAGCTCAACCCTCGCTTCGTAGGTCCATTTGAGATACTGGAGAGGATTGAACCGGTTGCTTATCATTTAGCGTTGCTGCCGCCTTTGGCAGGAGTCCATAGTGTCTCCACGTGTCTACATTGAGGAAGTACATTCTGGATCCATCCCACGTGATTGAGTTCAGCCTGCTTCAGTTGAGAGAAGACTTCACTTATGAAGCAGTTCCTTCAAAGACTTTGGCTCGTGATGTTCGTAAGCTTCGGAGTAAGACCATGCCATTGGTTAAGATTCAGTGGTCGGGTTAGTCTGAGAAAGAGACGACTTGAGAGTTGGAGAGCGAAGTGCGACCCAAGTTTCCCGCCCTCCTCGAGTAGTAGGTACGTTAAATTTCGAGGATGAAATTCTTTTAAGGGTGAGGTGATGTTATAACCCAAAGTTCATTGTAGAATTTTATCTTTGTTATGTGGTGACTTCAGCTAGAGTATTTAAATTCAGGATGCAGAGGTCTTTTGGATTAAAGACGACGAGGAGAAGGTCAAATCCTATTTTAATTTCTGGTAAGGAATTAATTAAGTTATTTATTCCTTATTAATAACTCCACCTAATCATGTTCTTATCTCACGATAAGCATTTCCCGAACTGCCACTTCACGTTGGAGCGTTCTCTCTTCTCTCTCTCTCTCTCAATGTTCTTCTTCTTCCTAATCTGTCAAACCATTTCTGTTATGGGATTCTGCAAATCGAATTCCTGTTGTGGACTACTTCTCCCCTGCGAGTTCCTTGTCAGAAAATTCAGGTGCGGTTGTCGGATAATTCTCTACAATTCTGTAGTTTTTTGAGAGCCTCACCCGTTCTGATTTTGGATCTCTACTTTGGTTGTGAATTAGTGGTCATCACCGGTGTCTCTACCGATCTCTTCCAATTGTTTGCCTCAACAAATTGTGGTCAGATTCAGGTGAGGGTGTGATTCATGTTTTCTTAGTTTCTGGTTAAGGAACTTTTGACAGTTTCTAAGTTAGGGTTTTCCTTTGCGTTATTGTTTTGTTCAGTATTGTCTGTCTGCATTTGGTATGCGCCTTCAGTGGCTGTTTCCCATTGGATTTCAAGACGAAGCTGCTAATTCGAGGTAGGTGTTATACAAAATTTTGACCCCCTGGTTAGGGTCTACGAGGTTTTGGTGTTGTGAGGGGCATTTCGATCAAGTAATGAGAGATTCCAGCTCGATCAGCGCATTCCAGGGCATGGGGAGTAGTTTCGTCATTATCAGGGGCGTTTTCATAATTTTAAGGCTCCCGAGACCTCTATAGGCTTTCTCTCTCCTCTAAAAGATGCCCAAATCAGCTTGAAATGCTTTGATATTTAGCCCATGATAGAGGATGACATTTTAAGCATAATGGCATGCAATTTTGATTTTTTGAATTCCAATAATTTTCTAGCAATTTCTGACTGAATCTGACGAGAAATTCAATTTAAAAAGTTCCAACATTTAAAAAAAATCCGATTTCACTTCAGAAAAATCATAATTTCCATCCTTGACACGTGGTTAAAATTTCACAGCAAAATTCTTTTGGGAAGTCATTTAATAAAAAGCCAAAAAATCTTACTTTTACTAGATTTTCTTTATCTTTAAGAAAGTCTATATAAAGGGATAGGTCTTTGATAAAATCAAAATCTCTCAAGCTCTTAGAACCCTAGGCTGTCAAAACTCTTCTCCTTAGCCAGCCTCCCACATTTTTGCACCCTCAAGCACCAAAACAACACCGAAATCTCACCGAAATCAACACCGAACACGTTTTTCAATTCCCAACACATCAAAAATCATCAAACATCAACCCAACCACCTCCAAAACATGAGGAGTACCATCAACAATCAACAACCAGAAGCCCGGGTCGAACTCAATCGGAACCGGCACCATCAGAGCCTTTGAAGAATCCCGACGTGAAGAATCGTCTTGAATTCGAAGGTAAAACAGGTTACAATTCTACTTTCTAACTCTCCACGACCTTATTAACTCTCTGTCAAATTTTGGGCACAAACTAATTTTTTTTACGCTTCTGTATTGCTAATTGCTTTTGTTTCTGCCTTGTTACTTGTTTGTCAAGTTTCGTACATAATTAAACTTCAAACTGCGATCTTTCAATTACTAACGTATTGTATACCTTTCAGGCTACACGCCCAAAAAATTTGAGCTCAAAACACCAACGGGAACCAGCAAAAACCCACCGTCCGTAGGTGGTCCGTGACCTCGGACGCATGGTCCGGGACCACAGAATGGTTGTCCGTGACCACGGAACCCACGGATGGCGGCGGGATTTTAAATTTTCAAAATTTAGGTTTACTAAAATAATGTCCGGGCCCACGGACAGCCTGTCCGAGGCCCCGGACTTTTTAAAACTGTGTTTTCTGTTAAATTCAACTTTTGTGTTCACATAGGTTAACTGGGGTCTGTGGGTTCGGACATTAGGTCCGTAGCCACGGACGAGAACAAAATTTGACCTAATTCTGCCTCCGAAACCCTAGTTTAAGTTGTTTAATTTCCACCTTTATTTTCTGCCATACAATGCTTAAAAAACATAAAAAAAAAACAGAAGCCCGCACACTGGGTTAAAACGACTTTGTAGTAAGCCGTAAATAGACAAAGTAGAGGAAAAACGACCTAGGAGGGGTAATGGAAGTAATTTGAACCCTAATTAAGTCGAATATCAAGCCCCCGAACCCGAACTCTCCTTCCTAATTTGATCTGGATTAAAATTAGGTGGCGACTCATAATAGGTTCTAGTGAGCTAGCCTAAGTTTTTTTATAATAATTATTGTTGCATGACATAGTTATTAACCTTAGGTTATAAGCGGACCTAAAACCCGACTAGATCCTAATCAATTAATCAACATAGGATAGGGTTTAAAATCGAGGCTCACAATAGGTGGCTAGTGGATTCGATTAGGTGTTCACCAACGAGGTGTTTGAGATTGGGAACTCTAAAACATTCATCTAATTTGCGTTGTGTGGTGAATTAATCTCTGATTTTACCTTGTGTTGCTCTGACAAACCCCCGTAGTTGTGTTTTCACTGCTATGGTTTGGCATTCTGCTCGTGTGCAATTCGCTTCTGAAAACTCTGATCTTGATGTGTCCAAACGTCTATCCGAACATTGATGTTCGGACAGACCCTGTATGCTTATATTTTCTGCGTTTTTACATGTGTCTGAACTTCCGTCCGAATGTGTAAGTTCGGACGGGGGGCCGAGGACGAGTCCGGCATATAAGTTTCGGGCTGTGTCCGAACTTATGTGTCTGGACACAAGTTCGGACACCCCTTCTGCTTTTCTTTGGTTTCAGTTCGACTTGTGTCCGAACTTCGACGTCCGAACACAAGTTCGGACAACTCATAAGGCTTTCTCTTGATTTCAGTACGATTGTGTCCGAACATTGATGTCCGGACACCAGTTCGGACTTCACCACATATTTATTTTGGAACTTGTCCGAACTTACGTCCGGACACATGTTTGGACATCTATGTTTTCAACTCTCGACATGTGTTCGAACATTGACGTTCGGACACATGTTCGGATATTGGATTTCTGCGCCTTCTGAGTCTCGACTTGTGTCCGAACATTGACGTTCGGACACATGTGCGGACATACCATCTGTTTTGCCAAAGATTGCTCGTTTGAGCTCCGTTTTGACTTCTGTTTGCGGGATGGTATTCCCCTAATATGATTAAGCTTTCTAATCACTTTATGGTGCTAATTATGCACACTTCTTATTATTATTTAAGCTTTCATTTTGGGACCTAGTTATCTCTGTGTTTGAGCCGTGGATGGCTAGGTCTAGCTCTCCCGTAGCACACTGCATAGGACGTCTTTCTGTTATTTTCCACGGGTGTTCCATTCTGTTTACCATGTCTTACACGGATTTATCTCTTTCTGTTTGATATTAGTGTCGACGTGATTCCATTGTAATTGTTCTCTGGGATTGTCTCTTTCTTTCGTTTGTTTTTCAGTATTGTCATCATCTTGGTTGTCTATTTGTATTATTTCACTCTCTCTAGGTTTTTGTTGTCAGTCCCAACAAGTTGGATTCTGCTTCTGATGCTTGCTTTGGAAAATATCTCTCCTTCCATTTCATCTCTTGGATTATACTCTTATCTGTAAATGTTTGAGCATGCTGGTGAACGAAGTGAGTCATCAACTGAGCATGGTTGTTTGCTCACTCCCCTACTTTCACTAACATTACAGATTGATCATCGAGGATCGCCTTTGGTTTCTGGAGCTTAGCTTGTTAGCTCATATTTGTTATTGATACATTTATGTTCAGACTTGTAGCCTTCGGGCCTTTGATATTACACATCTTCTTCCTACATACGTTTGGGATTTGAATTGATTTTGAATCACCTTTGACACACATTGGATACTATATATTTATATAAGTATTTCTTTGAGCCTTATTTCGAACGTTATCTTAGAGCCTTACGTTATTAGGTAGTAATACGCGGCGTGAACGTCCCTAACTCCTAGGCCAATGTTGGGGTTGTTACATTTGTAGTCCAGAATTTGGTGGGAGTGCGATTGTATAGGTAGGCTGCAGTTCTGAAAGCAAATGACCAGAACTGAAAAGAAAGGGAGGCATGGGCTAAGAGGGCTAGCCCTTATCCACAAAGTATCTATTGCGAACCTCTACTGCCCCTTGTTGTTGATGAGAGTATGGACAAGATAACCGGTGAGAAATTCCAAACTGAGTGACAAGAGGTTTTAGTGCCAGGAATTCACCCCCGTTATCAGTCTGAATCATTTTGATTGTGGTAGAAAAATAATTTTGCACCAGTTTCACATAAGAGTGAAAAACAACATTAACATCAGATTTAGCTTTGAGAAAAAATATCCAAACAAATTTACTATAATCATCAATCAGAAGCATAAAGTATTTGAACCACAACAAATGTTACGTAAGAAGGGCCCCATACATCCATATAAACTAACTCAAAGGGAATTTAGAAGTAGAACTTCTAGAGTAGTATGGGAATACATGGTGTTTGCCCTGAGATCAGGCATTACAAAGGGATAAGGTAGTGACACCAGATCTAGGTAAAGCAAATTATTCAAAATTTTGTTTGTGATGAAGATGGAGGGATGGCCCAAGCGCTGATGCCAAACCTCTGAAGAGACTTTTGTGCCAGGAAGAAGCTGAGTGTGATTGAGAGCATGAGTGGATGTGGCAGGGTAAACATAGAATCCTCCCTTAACTGGTCCTTGAAGAAGAGGTTTGCGGGTTGCCAAATCCTTCAACACAAAATGAGTAGAAAAGAATTCAAAGAAAACATGATTATCATGACAAAACTGGCGCACAGAGATCAAATGCTTGTTTAAGTGAGGGGAGTGGTAATATCTGGTAAGAGAAAGTCACAAGTAGATGAGGAAATAGAGCCGAACCTGATGTGTAATCTGAAGGTTGGAACCATCACCAAGGTGATACTGTTGAGTCCAGTATAGTAAGAGGCTCAAAGGTTTAGGCGGGAGAATCACCAGTAAAGTGATTTGTAGCAAGTGTATCAGGCAGCCAATTTGATGTAGTGAAGTTTCTTGTAGCATTAGTAGAAAAGTTTTGAGGAAGGTTAGTGTTAAGTCAAGATCCTTAGTGTTGATGAAAGAAAACCTTGTGTTATATATTTAACATGTTTGTTAAGCTTTGAGATTCAGATAGACAGGCAAAGGAGTAGCTTAGCATGCAAGTTGCAAGCGCACTCAATTCATGACATGTGCCTAAACCAGTCGGGCTCCTGTCCAGAAGAGCTCACGATCGAAACTTCTAGTACACACAAGAAGTCAGGCATCACACGGTCACATCTGTTATACGTCAGAAGTAAATCAAGGACAAAGACTGCAAGAAGATCAACATATCTAGGCAGACTCTTATATCCACACAATCAAGTAGCACACAACAAGAACATAACTCATTAATGTGCAAGAGAACAAGATAAGTAAAGGGCTAATAATCAGACAATCACATAGCCATAATGAAGTCCAAAGAGAGCATTAATGAGTATTAATGACCCAGACAAGTTGAGTACACAAGTGGTGCTTGAACAATCAAGAGAGCTGCCGCCAATGTGTCTAATCGCAAGGTGACACATGTTCTAACGACTCTAGATCAAGTTAAAGACTCTATAAATCTAGTGTAGTTGTTATGTGTAAGGCAGAAGTTGTAGTCGACTCCTAGGGTTTAGGATTTTATAGGATGGTGGTTATATCTTAATGATGGGATCGGGGTGCTGACCGAGTAGATCTGAGGTGTTAGTCTATGACCAACTCTACTTGAAGGATAAATGTATGCAGAAACTAATAACGCGGAAGCTTTTGTTCTAAATTGACAAGATAGGACTTTGCTTGTATTGAAACTCAATGTGAATTACAACCTAGCTTCCTATCTTGGGATTCGACAGAGGTACTCTGTCTCATCCAACACTCGCTCTACTCTCGGCTTTGATCAATGTGTAACAAGGAGTAAAGGGGAGTGTTCTATGTGTGCTCTCTAGGTAGTAAATACCTAAGCTAATTGACACTATCTCACTAAGATCTCTCAAGAATATTTTCTCTCTCAAAAACGGTGTTTCTCTCTCTGAATAATCTCGAATGCACACCTAAACTAATTACAACCATATGCTTATATACTTGTTTAACTATATCCTAAATCTTCGGTAAAGTCTTATGTAAACGGCTCCTTGAGTTGGTTCCGCAAGTATCGGAGTTATGGAGCTCCTTGTGCATCACGTTCTCACGTTTGCGCGCGCTCCCAACTATCCTAGATTTCCGCAGCCACTCAGTAGTGTGCGTTTCTTGGCATATAGAAACACACGGACAAATGCTCTGCAGAGATACTCGAGCTGGTAAGTTTGTGACAATGTCGAGTCTTTCTACATCGCTACTTTGACTGAGGAGGCAATCATCTGTGTAGACACCAAAAATTCTCACCCCATAAAGCAAATTTCGAAATAATAAGAGGGGTCGTCGCCTTTCTTTTCAAAAACATATTAGCGTGCGTACCATAATGAAACCGTCATTTTATAGCCTTTTTCAAAGCATTTCATAAAAACACGATTTTTCCAAAAATGAATTTTCAAACAATAATCTGGTTTAAACCCATTCATTTTGTTATGTATTCCATACTTTCATGTCAGTAGATTAGTCATCTCATTTTATTGTATACTTTCTTTCAGACTCGTCGTGTTTTAGGAGAGTTATCCAGTCAATTTTAGAGCGTTTGTATTATTTCTCTCATGTATAACTGAAATTCGACCTAGCTTAACTGGTTAAAGTACTTGTACATGACCCATGAGTCTCGGGTCTGATTCTTGACGTGAACAAAATTTTTTTGTTTGTTCCACTTCAGCCCGCAGCTTGGTTCTTCTGTTATTTCGTTGCTTATTTAACGAGTTCCGTCATAGCTTAACCGGTAGAAGCATGCAAGGGGTATACCAGAGGTTGTTTGTTCGAATCTTGGGAGCAACTTGAGCTTATATTTTTTATTTTACAAAAAACGGCCCATGAGGCCTTGCTCCCACCGGACCAAATCTTGTCGGGCCTGTTCCTTATTTGCAACCCATTATCAGATGAAGCCCATAACCACCTAAAAACCCTAGTTTGACATCTGTCTTACTTGTGTACATTATAAAATCTCTAAAAACCCTACAGTAGAGGCATGGTTTTTCCATCCATCAATCCCCAGTTTTATTCCATTTGAAAACCCAGACGATCCAAAACTTCCTTCACCCGGTTGATGATTTGTGGCAGTTTGTGGGCTTTGATTTGGCCTTGAGAGATTTTTTTAGGGTGGCTTGATGGCTCCGATGATGGATTTATTGTTGTTTGACGGGATTTGTTGTGGACTTTGTAGTGAGTGAATGTTTTTCACAACGTGAATGATGAAACACAGTTGCATGACTTTATTGGGAGTTCCCATCATGGTTCTACGATTTCCATGGATGGCTCCGAGATGACCTTGTGCCGATTGAGCATGACGACGCTTTGGTTGGTTCACTTCGATGCCACCGAGGGGAAAAGGGAAGTTTTCGCCTTTGATGTGGTCGCACCCTGGACGAGCTGCCTACGTACTCAATTCCATATTGAGATCAGACCATACGTAGTTCAATACTCTGTGACGAAATGGCTCGATAAGGATTTGAGGTGGTTCCGTATCGTTCGGAACAGTTGGGATGGCTCATGCGTAGCTCTAGGGATGTCTCAAGTATGAGGATGGCTCATGTTGATGGTGCTCCGTCTCTTCTTGGTTGGGAGTGGTGTCGATGATGCCTTAGTATGACAGTGGATGGCTCCAGAATGGTCTACACATAGCTCCGGATGGCTTGAAATGGTTTCAATGCAGCCTGAATTTAGCCTAGGATGGCTCAGAATTGTTCGATGCAGCTCAAGGTAGCCCGGGGGGTTGTCGAGATGGTTCGATATAGCTTGATGATGGCCAGGGATGCTCTAGTTGACATTTTCTGATCAAAAGTTATGCTTCAACAACTACAACTGAAGTTGACTTTCAGCGAGACTAGGCAGAGTTCTTACCAATCAGATGCTGATGGTGGATTGCTTATGATGCATGCAAATATTAAATGCTGGATACGATGCAAAATGCATATACAGTTTTTTTTTTCCGAGAGAAGGTACGGTCCTATCTCTATTACTATGAGGTTTACGAGTATAAGACATCTTCAGTCCAAACTTGAGTGATTATTGAACTCAAATGCGTGAATCACTTTCCTCTCATGGAGGGATGTGGTCTATCTCTCGTGAGTTATCCGTGTGTGTGCTAATGGTGTGATGATGTTCTCGATGCTCGGAGCAGTATTTTCCTAAGAATTTCTTTCGAGGTTTTGGACTTTTCGATCCTTACAAATTCCTCACCTGCAACGGGGTAGGCTATTTATGAGTGGGCTTTAATAAAGAGTCGCTCGCACTCTGAAGACCTTTGAGATAAGGTCACACCCATTCGTCACTCATGCTCATGAAGAAAGACGGGGACATGTTGATAACAAGTATGAAGCTTATGATTCATGTTTCAGATTGATACTTTCAGTGAACGCTCATCAACTAACGAGTCAGAGGTCTTTTACTGGGTTATAACGGGGCTAAGGGGTATGATGTATGTCACATGGGACTGGAGGATTTGTTGGGAATTGTGGAGCTTTTTGTGCAACAGAGGATATGTTTCGTCTTTGCCATGGGTGGAATGATTAGACGGGTTTTGATAACCTTTTATTGGTTTCTACGGGACATCATTGGTCCTTCTGATTTGGATTTCTCCTTCTTGCCTCTTCTGGTGTTCGATTTGAACTTTCTTCTCATTTTGTTTTTTGAAATTGCATTTGGCTCATCAACTTTCTCAAGCGTTCTCTGCTTCGTATTTTGGCTTTCAGCTTTGGAGTTGCATGGACTCATCGATCTTCTTGAACTTTCGGTGTTCTTTTTGGTGTTTGGCTTGGAGTTGCATTGACTCACTGATTTCTTCAACATTTCATTTGTTGTTTTGTGTGAAAGGATGGTGGGGGTGAGACCATGGCTCTGGCTCCTTCGGGATCCTCTATTGCAAGGGTGAGTAAGTATGTGTATGTGAGTTGGCATGTCGTGGAGCTCGCTGAAAAAGGTTTATGTGAAAGGCTCAGCGGGCTCACTAAGGGATTATGTATAGGCAGTCAAAGCTTTTGTTTTGTGGGGATTTTTATTCCTAAGTGCCTCGTCATTCTCATTATTCAATGATTGTTTTCTTACTCTTCTCAATCTTGCATGAATCATAGTTCGTATCATGTTTATCGATATTGCTCTCACTATGATTTGTGCCTCTCCATGTGCTGAAGGAATGCACATGTCGCTCGTGGTTTACCTCAATTGGAACTCTTTACCTTCCCTCATCACTCAATGGATTGTCCAAAACACTCATTTGAAATTCGAAGGAAAATACCTCTCTTGTACACTACTCACTTTGGTTTGTGGTGCTGATTTTGATTGGACCCTTGAGTTCATTGACGGTCAAGAGTTTAGTGATTCAAACACTATGTTCAAACAATCAATCAAGCTTTTCACCGAAGATATCGTTTCGATATGGGAGTATGCAAATGCAATTATCTACAATGCAATATGATATGGTAATATGGAATTACTATGTATAGGATGCATGAAATGATGAGAATGAAAATGACTCATTCGAATTTTGATTCGATATTTTTTGCTTGTTTTTTTTTTATGGATGCAATGCATGAGTGGTAAGGTTATGACTAGTCTCGCTTGAGCCGAATTCAGCTTGCGGTTCATGAAGCTCATCCCGTCATGTAAGCCCTGGAGAAGGTCAAGTTGTTGGATGTGATGTGAGAGAAGTTGTTTCAAAATGGTATTTGGTCGATGATTGGCTCCTGGGATTTGGAATTTTAGGGAGTGAAAACTCCCGCATGGGATCCCATGTTATGACAGTGACTTGCATTTTTTGGGATTTTTGAAGGTATGTTTTTATTTTGGGATATTTTGGATGTATGATTTTTTGGATTTTTGGATGTATGCATTCTTTTATTTGGGATTTTTTTTTGGTATATGATTTTTTGGACGTATGATTTATTGGTATATGCTCTTTTGCTGGTGTTAGTCTCTATGTACATGGCATGCCGAATGGGAAGATGCTTGAATCCCTGGTATTTCTTGCCTATCGCTTTGAGGGTCATGCTTTCACTCGTGGGCAACGCGGTTATTCACCTGCAAACACAGTCATCATAATAGAAAAAGAATATGACAAATGTGAATGTTAGCATGTTGAAAAAAAAATGGGATGAATGCTTGTGTGTGATGTGTTGGGAATGCAACATGTGATTATGCAATTTTTCTGAGATGGGCATGATTCATGCATGATAATCGAAATGATCGAAAAGGAAGAAGCAAGTCGTATGTGCTAAAAAGAAATAGTTTTGAAAACACGTGTTTTCGAAATGGTGGATTTCTCAATAGGATTTTGACGCTCGGTCATTCGCAAATAAAATAGGGAGTGAGGGAACCCTATACACATGTTCTAAATAAATTCAAGGGGGGTGCATAACCTATACATGCAGTCTATTCAGAAATTGACAAGAGAGAAAAGAATGCTAGGGAAACCTATACATCCATTCTAAAAGTCATTAAATGGAGGATTCGAGTTAAAAACTTCTTCTGAACTCTTCGGCTTCATCTTCAAGCTTTTGACTGACTGCTCGCTCATGTGCGGGCTCCTGATTGGCCGTTCGTTCGAGTTCGGGCTCTTGGTTGTTCGCTCGTCTTTGGCTCTTGCAGCAAAGCGGTACTGTGATCGAACAACAGCATTGGTGTTCTTTTGGCTTTCAACTGTTTGAACTCGAACAGTCATGCTAGTCTTCATGCCGCTTGACTTGGGTTGGTACACCTCTGATTTTTGGTTCAGACTGCAGTTGTTGATCTTCATGCGCTCCACCTGCTCCGACGAGGGAAATAAGGGGCGTTTTTCGAGAAAGGAAAGGTGAATGATCAAGCACAAGTTCTTTGTGAAAATCCACCACTTATGTGAAAACACGAATGACTAGTACGCTCCACGGTAATGACCGCTGCTCTTGAAGGTGGGTTTGAACTTCAAAAATAGCGGGTCGCAACATGGGGACTAAATCATTTATTTTGAAATACGTTATGAAAATCAACTTTGAAAATTGTTTTAAAAAACAAGTTTGAGATAATATCCATGAAAAATGTTGTTTAAAATTTGTTGTAAAAAGCATGTTTTTGAAATCTGTTTTTGAAATGAAATTTATGAGAAGTATTGTTTGAAAATCATTTATAAACAGTAGATTTTGAAATCCGTTCTTTGCAAACTGTTTGACAAAGTTTATTTTTTTGGAAGAGTTTGATTGAAACCGTTTTGAAATCTGTTTTGGAAATAACAATTTTGAAAATCATTATTTTTTTGAAATCATTCGAGGACGACTTTGAAGATATTTCATTAGAGTGTTCGACATGATTCATTTTCTGTTTTTTGCTAATTTTTGAAACGTCATCACACATAGATGTAAGTGTAAAATAAAAATCGTGGCTGATTTTATGTGGAGCTGAGTGCGAATGATTGGGATAATCACCTTCCAGGTCAATCAATGCTTCCATACCACCGGGGGAACCGTCGTCCCTTCACTGTTCATCTCTCGGGATTTATCTCTTTATGCCTGTGGGGCACGTCATCGAGAAAGACCGGAGTGCTTAAGTTCGAAAGGTCAGGATACCGAAGTGATACAGTCACATGAGCCACGGCCGGTGATTATCACAACATGCTCACTTTCCAGAAAACTTGGGGAAGTACTGCATGGGGTCGGGTCTCCCGTCGTCTGCACGGTCAGGTGTGTCTAAAGTCCAAATTATTCACTGACTACGTTGTGCCATGTATGGGTATCCGGTAAATACGGGATCCTCTATGGACGTGTAGCGTGACATCAGGCTTTAGAAACACCCGTGGTGCAGTGGACACTTGGAGAACTGAGCCCATGCAATCTTCAGGGTAATGCAAAGGGTGGTCAGACAGGCGGCAAGGGGGGACTACCCATAAACCCATCTAGACACGGGACCGGGCAGCTGGACACTAAAGGCTCAGAGTTCACTATATGCTGGCTTTGACTCGAAAAGGTAAGTGTTGAAGGATCATGAGTTTTCAAGGCGTAGATACTACGATCATACCGCCTCGTGTGCATAGTCCTTACTACGAAGGGCATCTGCTCATGGGGAATCAATTGTGGACCAATGTTTATCCCGACCGCAAATATCAAGGGTGACACAGAGGAATGCATGTCCTAAGCTACCCTATGCACCCACCTCAGGACTATCCTAATAGTTCAATATCACAACCAAAAAGCGGTAAATAAATGCGCAGGCAAAGAGAGGGAAGAAGTTAGACCCCTAATGGGCCCACCTACCTGAAGTTCCTGCAAGTTAGTCTAGCATAATCACACAATTATGTAGCAAGCAAAGCGCAGATGGCAAGCAAAGTCAAGTATAAGCTACGCACTCTCACCCTAACTATCCTCACCAATCAAACTCTGAGTGTGGAGTAGAGTAATCCTAATGGCTTTCGAGATAAATCTCTTGAAGGTTTTGAATGAGTGGGGAAGTCCGACAATTTTGAATGGAGTTCAGTCTTCCTTGAGTTTGTTTGAGAAAAACTTACTCAAGTTTTCCCCAGCAGAGTCGCCATTCTGTGGAGGGTGATTTTTTGGTATGAGGGTGTCTACCTAAATATGGTCTGACTGAAAAGCCGAGACCCTAGAATCTGCCATTCTGTGGAGGGTGAAAACCCGTTATTCGGGCATCCCTCAAATACCTACTAAATTGTCCGTCTTTCCCAGAAAGCATATGGGGAGTGTAAGTGAACACTACCCCCGCTCTCAATGGGCTCCACGCGGACTGATGCCTCTATAAGGCGGATTTGACTAGAGTCGCCACCTAGTTTAACCTAAGAATACTAGGAAGGAAGATTGGGTCTCTGAAATTATTGCCTATGGATAGGGCTTATCTAGTCATTTATAGAGATTCTATTGTGGGTTCGCACTGGGTTACACCCCTTAGAAGTGGCAATGACCACGACTTCGGATTGGTGCCCGAGGAAATCTCGGTCTCCAATTGTCAGGATTGCCTTCTTTCAAAACCTTATTAGAGAGATTCATTTAAAAGCCAAGGATAGGATAAGATAGGAAGAAAGAATGAGTGTTGATGAGTGCCAAGAAGGGCTTAACAAGTTTGAGAAAATTGATTAAACATGAAGGAGGTGATAGACGAGCTTCTGCCAAGCTAGCGCCAAAGTGGGGATTGGTGGATAAAAGGAATGGAAGGAGAACATGACGGGAGGAGGAAAACGGGGTTTTTGATCGGAATGGGGTCGCACCCTTGGTGGGCTGCCTACGTACTCAACTTCCTGTTGAGATCAGACCTTTCGTAGTTCATGGTTATTAGGAGATGCTTGAATCCTCCTGGGATGTTTGAAGTATGGGATGCTTTAGTCTATGAGACGCTCGAGTCTATGAGACATTAGGGATGTTCATGTAGTGGGAGGTGTGGGATATCAAGGTCCGTGAGACGCTCGGGTCTGTGAGACGTTTGAATCATAAAATGGTGGAGAGGTTGAGATGTTCGAGTCTGTGGGGCGCTCGGGCCTATGAGACTTTAGGGTATTGGAATGGTGGAAAGTGGAAAGAATGAGATATCGAAGTCTGTGAGATGCTTGGGTCTATGAGACGTTTGAACCTTGAGATGTCGAAGTCTGTGAGACGCTCGGTCTGTGAGATGCTCCGGTCTGTGAGACGCTCAGGTCTGTGAGACGTTTGAATCATTAGGATAACAAAGTCTGCGAGACGCTTGGGTCTGTGAGACATTCGAATGTGCAGGGGTATTGGATTTTGAAGGATGATTTGAGTCCATGAGATATTTGGAGTTTGAGGTATTCGAGACTTTGAGATTTATGAAGTTTTCGAGGAGTTTGGAGTTGGGATTTGAGATTTATGAAGTTTGAAATTATTTGAGGTAAAATGAATTTTTGAATTGAATTGAGAATGAATGAATTTTGGAATGAATTAGAATTGAGTGAAGTTGGATCAGAAATTGAATTAGAGATTGGAGTTGGAATGGAATGAATGATTTTTGTCGAATTGGAATTGGATTTGAATTGAGATTGAATTGCAATTGGAATTGGATTGGTTTTGAATTTGAATTGGATTGGAATTGGCTTGAAGAGATTTGAATTGGAATTGGAATTGGAATTGGAATTGAAATTGAAATGGATTTTGAATTGAAAGAATTTGATTTGAATTGAAATTGAATTTGAAAGAATTTGAAATTGTATTGAATTTGAATGAATTTGGAATAGAATTTATTTTTAAACAAATTGAATTGAATTGATTTTGAATGAATTTGGGTTGATTCGGGCCTTTCAACTTGGGCCGGTTTGAAAGTGGGCTGGATTCAGATTTGTGGGCCAAGTTTTGAGCTAGTTGGGTTTGGATCGGACCTTTGAAAAGTGGGCCAGATTGAGCCTTGGAAAACGGGTTGGATTGGGCCTTGGAAAATAGGCCAGATTGGACCTTGGAAATGGGCCAGACTTGGATGTTGCACCTTGGGACTAGCTTGGACTGAAATCTGGGTGTTACTTGGGCCTTTTGACTTGGATTGATTGGAGGATTTTATAACGGGCTGTTCAGAATTGTTCTCTTTCTTTTTATTCAGAAAAGTGATTTTTGAATAGAATCATTTGATTGTGAGTTTTAATCTGAATATTGAGGATGGTTTGGAAAGACTTTTCACTTGGAAGGATGTCCCCCACAAACAGGTACTACGACCCTCGGGTACTACGACCTTAATGTAGGTTTCATCCGTGAATAAACTAGGGTTTCTAAAGAGACCCACAGAAGATTGTAGGCCTGAACCACATCCGGGTAACCTACAGGGCTCTCTAGGGTTATCGTTCTAGCCCAATTTGACTATAAACAAACAGACCCTAAAATTGATCCTGGGCCAATCAAATGGTTCTATTTGGGGCTGACCCAAAAGTAAATGCCACAAAATGATTACTAACATGGTGATGGCAGTAACAGTAACAATATTGTAACACGAATGATATTCGACAAATAAAACCGTCCGGATTACGATTATGAGCTAGCAAAATATCAAACCGATTAAGCGAATTTCTTCCTTCTTTCTTTCTTAAGCAAATCACTCAAAGCCTAACATGATTCATGTACAAAACGAAGTATTAAATGAATTAAATTCAAATACGCTAATCCAATCTCTTTTTCATCATTTTTTAACCAAAAGCAATGAATTGGAACCAAAATGATCTCCTGAAGCAAAAAGCAAATCGTTTTAACTAAACCATTTTTAGTCCTTTTCTATTGAAGTGTCATTTACCCCACCCTAATACACAGCTCAATCACTGAAACCAAACACAACCGATCAGATTCCAACATTACTTTTCTTTTCGTAACCCACGACAGAAACTGATAACACGAAGTGGGTTTAAACCTTGCCATAATCAGTAGCATAACCATGAACAATAATAATTCCGAACACTTCCAAACCAATAGCGCAGAACATTAAGAAAGTAGAAATTAAGGCCTAACCCAATCACAGTTTACAAAACAAAAGCAGGCATGAACAACATCAGAAAGCTGGAATAAAGCTCCTTCGCCTTGATCTATTGTGGAACACCCAAAGTGACCGCAAACAGCAAACGAGAACAGGGAGTAGCAATCAAACGAAACCTATGTGCACAATTCAACCAATACATGAATATCAGAGTAGGACTCGGTACCATTCGGGAAAGAGAGCAGTGATACCGTAAAAGAGAAGGATGAAACGGAGAGTTCGCGTCCCATTTTCATTCGAATTTCATGCTCAAACAAACCAGTGGATCCGGTAGCCCATATTGGGTCCGTTGTTCATCAGGGACGATGTGCAGAAAGAGGTGAGCGAGTGCACCGTTCTTCTTCGAAAGTGACCGAGGAGGAAATCCTTTGTTCTGTTGATTTGTCGTGTTTTTTGTCTCCATATTTAAAAGTGAAGGGGATGAAAGCTTCCAGTGGTGGCTCTCATGATTTTCGTTTTCTGAAATAGAGGAAAAGGTTGAGGAGAAAACCGGTGATTGAGAGGAAGATGGTCGAGTTGACTCCGGTGAAGAGAGGTGCAGGGCTTCGTTCCTTGTTCACCACCTTGGTTGTAAATTCCCCAATAAATAACATGAAGCAGGAGGAGCTTGTGGGTTCCTTGCTCGCCTGGTTGGTGCGAAATTACCGGGATAGAGAGACGGAAGGAAGACAGAGCATTACGCTCTTGTTTCACCAGATTGGTTTTGCGAAAATTACCATTCGAAGAGAAAGAGAATGAAACGCGGATGGAGTGATACTATTCTGCTCTTGCCTGATTTTTAGAATTTTGATTTGTAGGTGCGGGCAATCATATGAAGATGGTCAAAAATGAGGAGGATTCTTTTGAGATGCTTGCGTTTTTTCCTTTCCAAGTCAGGACAGGAAGGAGAAAGAGGATGAGGGAGAGGGTGATGGCGGCCAGGGTTTCGAGTGGAAGGCGATGACTGATTTTGTGAGGGAACAACCGAGGGTGGGGATGGTGATTGATCGGGACAGAAGGGTGGTGCTGGTGGTGGTATTTCCCTTGGAGAGGATGGAGAAGGTAGGTGACAATGGTGCGAGTCGGAGGTGGAAGAAGGCTTCGACGGTGACAAGAATCTCTCTCTCTGGTTCGAGTTTGTCGAGGAAGGTGAAGGAAGTTTTGGATCGTCTGGGTTTTCAAATGGAATAAAACTGGGGATTGATGGATGGAAAACCATGCCTCTACTGTAGGGTTTTTAGAGAGTTTTATAATGTACACAAGTAAGACAGATGTCAAACTAGGGTTTATTAGGTGGTTATGGGCTTCATCTGATAATGGGTTGCAAAATAAGGAACAGGCCCGACAAGATTTGGTCCAGTGGGAGCAAGGCCTCATGGGCCGTTTTTGTAAAATAAAAAATATAAGCTCAAGTTGCTCCCAAGATTCGAACAAACAACCTCTGGTATACCCCTTGCATGCTTCTACCGGTTAAGCTATGACGGAACTCGTTAAATGAAGCAACGAAATAACAGAAGACCAAGCTGCGGGCTGAAGTGGAACAACAAAAAAATTTTGTTCACGTCAAGAATCAGACCCGAGACTCATGGGTCATGTACAAGTACTTTAACCAGTTAAGCTAGGTCGAATTTCAGTTATACATGAGAGAAATAATACAAACGCTCTAAATTGACTGGATAACTCTCCTAAAACACGACGACTAGTCGAAAGAAAGTATACAATAAAATGAGATGACTAATCTACTGACATGAAAGTATGGAATACATAACAAAATGAATGGGTTTAAAACCAGATTATTGTTTGAAAATTCATTTTTGGAAATCGTGTTTTTATGAAATGCTTTGAAAAGGCTATAAAATGACGGTTTCATTATGGTACGCACGCTAATATTTTTTGAAAAGAAAGGCGACGACCCCTCTTATTATTTCGAAATTTCTTTAATGGGTGGAATTTTTGGTGTCTACACAGATGATTGCCTCCTCAGTCAAAGTAGCGATGTAGAAAGACTCGACGTTGTCACAAACTTACCAGCTCGAGTATCTCTGCAGAAGCATCTGTCCGTGTGTTTCTATATGCCAAGAAACACGACACTACTGAGTGGCTGCGGAAATCTCGGATAGTTGGGTTTACGCACAAACGTGAGAACGTGACGCACATGGAGCTCCATAACTCCGATACTTGCGGAACCAACTCAAGGAGCCGTTTACATGAAGACTTTACCGAAGATTTAGGATATAGTTAAACAAGTATATAAGCATATGGTTGTAATTAGTTTAGGTGTGCATTCAAGATTATTCAAAGAGAGAAACACCATTTTTGAGAGAGAAAATATTCTTGAGAGATCTTAGTGAGATAGTGTCAATTAGCTTAGGTATTTACTACCTAGAGAGCACACATAGAACACTCCCCTTTACTCCTTGTTACACATTGATCAAAGCCGAGAGTAGAGCGAGTGTTGGATGAGACAGAGTACCTCTGTCGAATCCCAAGATAGGAAGCTAGGTTGTAATTCACATTGAGTTTCAATACAATCAAAGTCCTATCTTGTCAATTTAAAACAAAAGCTTCCGCGTTATTAGTTTCTGCATACATTTATCCTTCAAGTAGAGTTGGTCAGAGACTAACACCTCAGATCTACTCGGTCAGCACCCCGATCCCATCATTAAGATATAACCACCGTCCTATAAAATCCTAAACCCTAGGAGTCGACTACAACTTCTGCCTTACACATAACAACCACACTAGATTTATAGAGAGTCTTCAACTTGATCTAGAGTCGTTAGAACATGTGTCACCTTGCGATTAGACACAATGGCGGCAGCTCTCTTGATTGTTCAAGCACCACTTGTGTACTCAACTTGTCTGGGTCATTAATACTCATTAATGCTCTCTTTGGACTTCATTATGGCTATGTGATTGTTTGATTATTAGCCCTTTACTTATCTTGTTCTCTTGCACATTAATGAGTTATGTTCTTGTTGTGTGCTAGTTGATTGTGTGGATATAAGAGTCTGCATAGATATGTTGATCTTCTTGCAGTCTTTGTCCTTGATTTACTTCTGACGTATAAAAGATGTGACCGTGTGATGCCTAACTTCTTGTTTGTACTAGAAGTTCGATCGTGAGCTCTTCTGGACAGGAGCCCGACTGGTTAGGCACATGTCATGAATTGAGTGCGCTTGCAACCTTGCATGCTAAGCCACTCTTTTGCCTGTCTATCTGAATCTCAAAGCTTAACAAACATGTTAAATATATAACACAAGGTTTTGTTTTATCAACACTAAAGGATCTTGACTTAACACTAACCTTCCTCAAAACTTTTCTACTAATGCTACAAGAAACTTCACTACATCAAATTGGCTGCCTGATACAGTTGCTACAAATCACTTTACTGGTGATTTCTCCTGCCTAAACCTTTGAGCCTCTTACTATACTGGACTCGACAGTATCACCTTGGGTGATGGTTCCAACCTTCAGATTACACATCAAGGTTCAGGCTCTATTTCCTCATCTACTTGTGACTTTCTCTTACCAGATATTTACCACTCCCCTCACTTAAACAAGCATTTGATCTCTGTGCGCCAGTTTTGTCATGATAATCATGTTTTCTTTGAATTCTTTTCTACTCATTTTGTGTTGAAGGATTTGGCAACCCGCAAACCTCTTCTTCAAGGACCAGTTAAGGGAGGATTCTATGTTTACCCTGCCACGTCCACTCATGCTCTCAATCACACTCGGCTTCTTCCTGGCACAAAAGTCTCTTCAGAGGTTTGGCATCAGCGCTTGGGCCATCCCTCCATCTTCATCACAAACAAAATTTTGAATAATTTTGCTTTACCTAGATCTGGTGTCACTACCTTATCCCTTTGTAATGCCTGACCTCAGGGCAAACACCATGCATTCCCATACTACTCTAGAAGTTCTACTTCTAAATTCCCTTTGAGTTAGTTTATATGGATGTATGGGGCCCTTCTTACATAACATTTGTTGATGGTTTCAAATACTTTATGCTTCTGATTGATGATTATAGTAAATTTGTTTGGATATTTTTTCTCAAAGCTAAATCTGATGTTAATGTTGTTTTTCACTCTTATGTGAAACTGGTGCAAAATTATTTTTCTACCACAATCAAAATGATTCAGACTGATAACGGGGGTCAATTCCTGGCACTAAAACCTCTTGTCACTCAGTTTGGAATTTCTCACCGGTTATCTTGTCCATACTCTCATCAACAACAAGGGGCAGTAGAGGTTCGCAATAGATACTTTGTGGATAAAGGGCTAGCCCTCTTAGCCCATGCCTCCCTTTCTTTTCAGTTCTGGTCATTTGCTTTCAGAACTGCAGCCTACCTATACAATCGCACTCCCACCAAAATTCTGGACTACAAATGTAACAACCCCAACATTGGCCTAGGAGTTAGGGACGTTACACGCCGCGTATTACTACCTAATAACGTAAGGCTCTAAGATACCGTTCGAAATAAAGGCTCAAAGAAATACTTATATAAATATATAGTATCCAATGTGTGTCAAAGGTGATTCAAAAATCAATTCAAATCCCAAACGTATGTAGGAAGCAGATGTGTAATATCAAAGGCCCGAAGGCTACAAGTCTGAACATAAATGTATCAAATAACAAATATGAGCTAACAAGCTAAGCTCCAGAAACCAAAGGCGATCCTCGATGATCAATCTGCAATGTTAGTGAAAGTAGGGGAGTGAGCAAACAACCATGCTCAGTTGATGACTCACTTCGTTAACCAGCATGCTCAAAACATTTGCAGATAAGAGTATAAATCCAAGAGATGAAATGGAAGGAGAGATATTTTCCAAAGCAAGCATCAGAAGCAGAATCCCAACTTGTTGGGACTGAAACAAAACCTAGAGTGAACGGAATTACAAATGGAATCACAAACAGATCGAGACACTAAATATCAAAACAGACAGAAAGAACAGATACAATCCGTGTACAGAACAAGGAAACCTCACTTGTAAACAGAATGGAAGAGACACCCGTGGAAAATAACAGAAAGACGTCCTATGCAGCGTGCTACGGGAGAGCTAGACCTAGCCATCCACGGCTCAAACACAGAGATAACTAGGTCCCAAAATGAAAGCTTAAATAATAATAACCAAGTGTGCATAATTAGCACCATAAAGTGATTAGAAAGCTTAATCATAATTAGGGGAATACCATCCCGCAAACAGAAGTCAAAACGGAGCTCAAACGAGCAATCTTTGGCATAACAGATGGTATGTCCGCACATGTGTCCAAACGTCAATGTTCGGACACAAGTCGAGACTCAGAAGGCGCATAAATCCAAATATCCGAACATGTGTCCGAACGTCAATGTTCGAACACATGTCGAGAGTTGAAAACATAGATGTCCAAACATGTGTCCGGACGTCTAAGTTCGGACAAGTTCCAAAAATAAATATGTGGTGAAGTCCGAACTGGTGTCCGGACATCAATGTTCAGACACAAGTCGTACTGAAATCAAGAGAAAGCCTTATGAGTTGTCCGAACTTGTGTTCGGGCGTCGAAGTTCGGACACAAGTCGAACTGAAACCAGAGAAAAGCAGAAGGGGTGTCCGAACTTGTGTCCAGACACATAAGTTCGGACACAGCCCGAAACTTATATGCCGGACTCGTCCTCGCACCCCGTCCGAACTTACACATTCGGACGGAAGTTCAGACACATGTAAAAACGCAGAAAATATAAGGCATAACAGGGTCTGTCCGAACATCAATGTTCGGATAGACGTTTGGACACATCAAAGATCAGAGTTTTCAGAAGCGAATTGCACACGAGCAGAATGCCAAAACCATAGCAGTGAAAACACAACTACGGGGGTTTGTCAGAGCAACAACAAGGTAAAATCAGAGATTAATTCACCACACAACGCAAATTAGATGAATATTTAGAGTTCCCAATCTCAAACACCTCGTTGGTGAACACACTAATCGAATCCACTAGCCACCTATTGTGAGCCTCGATTTTAAACCCTATCCTATGTTGATTAAATTGATTAGGATCTAGTCGGGTTTTAGGTCCGCTTATAACCTAAGGTTAATAACTATGTCATGCAACAATAATTATAAAAAAAACCTAGGCTAGCTCACTGAACCTATTATGAGTCGCCACCTAATTTTAATCCAGATCAAATTAGGAAAGGAGAGTTCGGGTTCGGGGGCTTGATATTCGACTTAATTAGGGTTCAAATTACTTCCATTACCCCTAGGTCGTTTTTCCTCTACTTTGTCTATTTACGGCTTACTACAAAGTCGTTTTAACCCAAGTGCGGGCTTCTGTTTTTTTATGTTTTTTAAGCATTGTATGGCAGAAAATAAAAGTGGAAATTAAAACAACTTAAACTAGGGTTTCGGAGGCAGAATTAGGTCAAATTTTGTTCTCGTCCGTGGCTACGGACCTAATGTCCGAACCCACGGACCCCAGTTAACCTATGTGAACACAAAAGTTGAATTTAACAGAAAACACAGTTTTAAAAAGTCCGGGGCCTCGGACAGGCTGTCCGTGGGCCCGGACATTATTTTAGTAAACCTAAATTTTGAAAATTTAAAATCCCGCCGCCATCCGTGGGTGTCCGTGGTCACGGACAACCATTCTGTGGTCCCGGACCATGCGTCCGAGGTCACGGACCACCCACGGACGGTGGGTTTTTGCTGGTTCCCGTTGGTGTTTTGAGCTCAAATTTTATGGGCGTGTAGCCTGAAAGGTATACAATACGTTAGTAATTGAAAGATCGCAGTTTGAAGTTTAATTATGTACGAAACTTGACAAACAAGTAACAAGGCAGAAACAAAAGCAATTAGCAATACAGAAGCGTAACAAAAATTAGTTTGAGCCCAAAATTTGACAGAGAGTTAATAAGGTCGTGGAGAGTTAGAAAAGTAGAATAGTAACCTGTTTTACCTTCGAATTCAAGACGATTCTTCACGTCGGGATTCTTCAGAGGCTCTGATGGTGCCGGTTCCGGATTGAGTTCGACCCGGGCTTCTGGTTGTTCATTGTTGATGGTACTCCTCATGTTTTGGAGGTGGTTGGGTTGATGTTTGATGATTTTTGATGTGTTGGGAATTGAAAAACGTGTTTCGGTGTTGATTTCGGTGAGATTTCGGTGTTGTTTTGGTGCTTGAGGGTGCAAAAATGTGGGAGGCTGGCTAAGGAGAAGAGTTTTGACAGCCTAGGGTTCTAAGAGCTTGAGAGATTTTGATTTTATCAAAAGACCTATCCCTTTATATAGACTTTCTTAAAGATAAAGAAAATCTAGTAAAAGTAAGATTTTTTGGCTTTTTAATTAAATGACTTCCCAAAGGAATTTTGCTGTGAAATTTTAACCACGTGTCAAGGATGGAAATTATGATTTTTCTGAAGTGAAATCGGATTTTTTTAAATGTTGGAATATTTTTAAATTGAATTTCTCGTCAGATTCAGTCAGAAATTGCTAGAAAATTATTGGGAATTCAAAAAATCAAAATTGCAATGCCATTATGCTTAAAATGTCATCCTCTATCATGGGCTAAAATATCAAAGCATTTCAAGCTGATTTGGGCATCTTTTAGAGGAGAGAGAAAGCCTATAGAGGTCTCGGGAGCCTTAAAAATTATGAAAACGCCCCTGACAATGACGAAACTACTCCTCATGCCCTGGAATGCGCTGATCGAGCTGGAATCTCTCATTACTTGATCGAAATGCCCCTCACAACACCAAAACCTCGTAGACCCTAACCAGGGGGTCAAAATTTTGGGTATAACACCTACCTCGAATTAGCAGCATCGTCTTGAAATCCAAATGGGAAACAGCCACTGAAGCGCAGACCAAATGCAGACAGACAATACTGAACAAAACAATAACGCAAAGGAAAACCCCAACTTAGAAACTGTCAAAAGTTCCTTAACCAGAAACTAAGAAAACATGAATCACACCCTCACCTGAATCTGACCACAATTTGTTAAGGAAAACAATTGGAAGAGATCGGTAGAGACACCGGTGATGACCACTAATTCACAACCAAAGTAGAGATCCAAAATCAGAACGGGTGAGGCTCTCAAAAAACTACAGAATTGTAGGAGAATTAATCCGACAACCGTACCTGAATCTGACAAGGAACTCGCAGGGGAGAAGTAGTCCACAACAGGAATTCGATTTGTAGAATCCCATAACAGAAATGGTTTGACAGATTTAGGAAGAAGAAGAACATTGAGAGAGAGAGAGAGAGAAGAGAGAACGCTCCAACGTGAAGTGGCAGTTCGGGAAATGCTTATCGTGAGATAAGAACATGATTAGGTGGAGTTATTAATAAGGAATAAATAACTTAATTAATTCCTTACCAGAAATTAAAATAGGATTTGACCTTCTCCTCGTCGTCTTTAATCCAAAAGACCTCTGCATCCTGAATTTAAATACTCTAGCTGAAGTCACCACATAACAAAGATAAAATTCTACAATGAACTTTGGGTTATAACATCACCTCACCCTTAAAAGAATTTCATCCTCGAAATTTAACGTACCTACTACTCGAGGAGGGCAGGAAACTTGGGTCGCACTTCGCTCTCCAACTCTCAAGTCGTCTCTTTCTCAGACTAACCCGACCACTGAATCTTAACCAATGGCATGGTCTTACTCCGAAGCTTACGAACATCACGAGCCAAAGTCTTCGAAGGAACTGCTTCATAAGTGAAGTCTTCTCTCAACTGAAGCAGGCTGAACTCAATCACGTGGGATGGATCCAGAATGTACTTCCTCAATGTAGACACGTGGGAGACACTATGGACTCCTGCCAAAGGCGGCAGCAACGCTAAATGATAAGCAACCGGTTCAATCCTCTCCAGTATCTCAAATGGACCTACGAAGCGAGGGTTGAGCTTGCCTCTCTTCCCAAACCTGTTGGAGTAAAAGTGTGTTACCACTTCTACCACTTAGGCAGTGTACCTATCGTTTTGCGGAATAGTGGATATGTGGGTTGTCGTACTCTTGGGGACCTCGCTGTGGATAACTGATAGTGTAGTAAATTGACTGAGATTTCTATTAAGCAGATTTTATCTTTTTGAGGGAAATGATTATCAGCTAACTCATAAGACAATAATAAAACAATTAATTAAAAAAAAATAATAGAAATTATAAATCTTTTTGTGTTTTAAGAAGCATCCCGGGTTACTCTGCTTACCTATTTTATTTAATCATTAATATAACTTTCCCACTTTAGCAATAAACTCAAGAATCTTAATTAGTTTATTGACCGTTTCCTGTCTAATAAACCCTGATTAATTTAAACAACAAGCGCAAACCTTGCTCAAGTCATAAATAAATTAATCGCATTATTAATAATCCCTATTGGAGAGTGGTTAACCTATAGGCAAATCTCACTTCTAGTCGTTAACCCGTTTTGACTTCCTATGTCTAGAACCTTGTCTCAGCACCGCATTTTAACAAAGAACTACAAATATCACTTTAATAATTGTACAAGAGAATTAAAGCGCATTAAGGAGAGGAATCAAAATACTGCTTAGATAAATTATACTGGAAAGCTTACATAAAACAATTATATAAAACAGGCTTGTTTCCAACCCGGGAAGCTAAGTTTATTATTCAGACATAATTATACAGTAAAACAAGCATAAGAAATAAAATAGATGGAACCAACGAAGAAGAACGAACAGATGGGCAATCAATTTCTTCGTTGGTTTTCTGGAAACTAACAGCATAAGGCTGATAAAGAAATAAGATAAAATGGAGAAGTGGGGGATAAGAGGATGGAGTGGATCGTAGGTGTGGTTTGATTCTGTGAGCGATGGATTGTGGAAGGGGTTGGATTCCTTTTTTGAGCAGAAGGAGCGTAGGTTTATATAGAAGGAAGGAGGAAGAAGAAGACAGAGGGAACACCGCGTGAGGGAATTAAGGAATGGATTGGGGTAGCAGAACGCGTCAGAAACTGTCGGCAGGCGCCTGATATTGCTGCTCGGGTAGATGGATAAGTTGCAGGCACCGCAACGAAGAAGATAAACAGCGAATTCTGTCGTGTTAAATATCCGGATCTGGTTGCATTTTTAGAGGCGTCCAGGTCTGTGTCCGCCCTTTTAGGCCGGACGTCTTAGTGTGTGTCCGGCCTTAAATCCTCGGACAAGCCACGGTCATTACTCTCCGCCGCCTCTGTCAGCCTTTCTTTCCACGGACACAATGCGTCCGGCCTTCTGTCCGGGTTTAAATCCACGGACGTCACTCTGGTTCTCTTCCTCTTGTCGTGTCTTGTCCGGCCATCTTTGGGCGGACGTGTTGTCCCTTGTCCGCCTTTTTCTCCACGGACGTGGGGCGGTTGTATCTACTCATGTCCGGCCTTTGTTATTCGGACATGACACAGACGCATGTTTGACTTGTCCTGGTTGGGCGATAATTGTTTTGCTCCTAAAATATTCGTTTCAGCTCCGATTTAAGATCCGTTTGCGCCCACTCGTTCATCTCTTTGTCTACTTTGCTCCTAGATTGGTTTTCCTCATGTTTAACCAATAAATTTGTGAGATATCCAATAAAACATAAACTAGAGGAAAAACATACGATAAGTGAGAAATGAGCAAGTAAAGTGCTAATATAATATATGAATTACACCCATAAAACATGCTCATTTAGACACTTATCAAAACCTCATTACTCCTCAGATTGGGGAGACCTTCAGGAACCCATGGTCACCCACCTGAAACTCTAGCCATCGTCTCCTCTGATCGGCATATCTCTTTTGATGACTTTGAGCTACTAGCAGACACTCTCTAATAGACTGTATCTTGCCCACAGCATCCTGAGCCAAATATGGACCAACCACAGCTCTCTCTTTTAGATTATCCCAAAAGATGGGTGATCTGCATCTCCTGCCATATAAAGCCTCAAATGGGATCATCTCGTTGCTAGACTGGAAGCTATTGTTGTAGGCGAACTCGATCAGTGCTATGAGCTGGTCCCAACTGCCCCCGAAGTCAAGCACACAAGCCTTGAGCATGTCCTCCAAAACCTGATTAGTCTGTTCTGTCCGACCGTCTGACTGAGGATGATAGGCTGAAGTGAAAGAGAGCTTCGTCTCCAAAGCCTGATCCAAACTCTGCCAAAACCTGGAGACAAATCTCAGATCTCTGTCAGACACAATAGAAGCAGGAACTCTGTGAAGACACATAATCTCATCCAAATATAACTGAGCAAGGCGGTGCAGTCTAAAAGTCTTCCTAACTGGCAAGAAGTGAGCTCTCTTCGTGAGCCTGTCCACGATCACCCAAACTGCATCGAACCCTCTCAGAGTCTAAGGCAGTCCCATAACGAAATCCATGCTGAAACTTTTCCATTTCCACTTAAGAACTGGAAGAGGCTGAAGCAAACGGGCAGGCCTCTGATGCTCTGCTTTGTCCTGCTAACAAGTCTAACATCTAGATATGAACGAACTCAGATATATCTCTCTTCATATTGCTCCACCAAAAGGTCTCTAGAAGATCCCGATACATCTTCACTCCACCTGGGTGTACCGAGTATGAGGCTCCATGAGCCTCCTGCATGATCTTCCGCCTTAAAACATCGTCTGCAGGCACACAAACTCGATCTCTGAATCTCAGACAACCATCCTCGGATACTCTGAACTTTGAATCCTGACCGGCAGCAATCACATCCCTGATCTTACACAACCCGGTGTCAAGCTCCTGACTGGCCTTGATCTGGTCGATCAAGGTAGGCTGAAGCTGAAAGGCAGCCAACATCCCAGAACTCTCTGGACGACCAACCCAAACACCCAGACGCTGCAACTCTAAAGCAGATCTCTACACACCCGTCAACATACAAGCAACCCCAGAAGGTCCTCTCCTACTAAGGCCATCTGCTATGACATTCGCTCTACCAGGATGGTAGAGGATCTCCAGGTCGTAGTCATGCAATAACTCAAGCCACCTCCACTGCCTTAAGTTTTGCTCCTTTTGAGTGCACAGATACTTGAGGCTCTTGTGGTCCATATACACCTTGCACGAAGCTCCATATAGATAGTGACTCCAGATCTTCAGAGCAAACACAACAGCAGCTAGCTCCAAGTTATGGGTCGGATAGTTCTTCTCATATGGCTTTAGCTGACATGAGCCATATGCAACTACCTTCCCACACTGCGTCAAAACGCATCCGAGTCCCTTATGGGACGCATCACAAAGACCTCCAGTCCCTCGGTCCCCTCTGGAAGAGTTAGAATATGTGCAGAAGTAAACCTCTTCTTCAACTTCTGAAAACACTTCTCACAGGCTTCACTCCACTCCAACTTCACTTCCTTCTACAGTAGACGAGTCAAAGGAATCACTAGCTTGGAGAAGCCCTCCACAAACTTACGATAATAGCCCGCTAGACCGAGAAAACTACGAATCTCTCCAACATTAGTGGGTCTGGCCCACTCTATAATCGCCCTGATCTTCTCCGGGTCCACAGAGATGCCATCCTTGGAGACAACGTGTCCCAAGAAGATAACCTGATCCAACCAGAACTCGCACTTCTTCAGCTTCACATAAAGCTCTCTCCCTCTCAAAGTCTGAAGTATGGTCCTTAAATTTTCCTTGTGCTCCTCAGCACTCTTGGAGTACACCAAGATATCGTCTATAAAAACTACCATAAACTAGTCAAGAAACGGCTTGAACACTCAGCTCATTATATCCATGAATACAGAAGGCACATTCATCAGACCGAATGGCATCACTAGGAACTCATAGTGTCCATAGCGAGTCCTAAAGGCGGACTTAGGCACGTCGTCTGCCTTAATCCTCAACTGATGATAACCGGACCTCAAATCTATCTCCGAAAACACCTTAGCTCCAGCTAGTTGATCAAACAGGTCGTCTATACGTGGGAGAGGGTACCGGTTCTGAATAGTCACCTTATTAAGCTCCCTAAAATCAATGCACAAATGAAGACTACCGTTCTTCTTCTTGACGAATAAAAGTGGCGCTCCCCAAGGTGACACACTCGAGCGAATGAAGCCCTTATCCAACAGCTCTTGTAGTTGGATCTTCAAATCTTTGAGCTCAGCAGGACCCATACGATATGGAGCCTTAGATATAGGATGAGTCTCCGGTACGAGCTCGATCGAGAACTCCACCTCTCTGACAGGGGAAAGCCCAAGCACGTCATATTGGAATACGTCTAGGAAATATCTGACCACTAGAAGGTCCTCTAACTTCGCATCTTTGCGAACCTTAGGGATATAGCACAGAAATCTCTGGCATCCCTTCCTCAAATAGTGGTACGCCTGCATCGCTGAGATCACAGGTGGCGAACAGGAGATTCCATTCCCCGCTACTGTCAAACAGAGATGACCCGGCTCCTCAAGTGTCACTCTCATGGCAGCACAGTCAATATGGGCATGATGGGCAGCAAGCCAATCCATACCCAAGATCACATCAATGTTTGTCATCTCAATGGGGATGAGGTTAGCACACAAAATCCTATCCTTTACTACCATAGGGCTATCTTTGCACACAGAGTTCAAAAGCATAGAAGAATTTCTATCCAACAAACTATGCACACACAATTCAACACCTAGAGGTACAACAGGCAAACCAAGCTCACCCACCAACTCAGCGGAAATAAAAGAGTGGGTGGCTCCTATAATGGTATAGAATATACCATGACTAAAATGCCTATTACCGGAAGGCCTGCTACCGAAAGACCCGCTACCTGAAGGCCTGTTATCGGGAGGCCCGCTACTGGTGGGATTGTTATCTGAAGAGATGACCCGGAAGAATTGGCCCAGTGCGGATGCAGTGTCCCACCCGGGAAAGATTATCCACAAAGGGACTAACAATTATATTAGCATAATAGTACCATATGTATAGGGGCTAAAAAGTAAACTTGGCCATAGAAAGTCTATAATAGAAGATGGGGGCTCATTTGTTAAAAAAGGTGAGAAAGAAAGAGGGCTCTCCCCAAAAAGCTCTCTAGTGTTGTAACCAAGGAAATGAATAAGAGCTCTGTCTAGAAGTGGACGTAGGCCGAATTATTGGCCGAACCACTATACATCTTGGTGTGAAAATGATGTCTGGGTGGAACATATTTGATACCATTTTATTCGGCGCCTTCTGTGGGAAACTGAATAGCCGAAAGGCAACCACGATTCAGAACACGAATCCGTTCACAACTGAGAAGCAATCTTTTGATCGAGGAGAGAAGGCGGAAGAAATTCATCAAGATTGAGCAAGTTCACCCATCCAAGAGAGTGGATCCAGATCGAATTTTGGTCAAGAGGAACAGGTGAATCATGTCGATAATGTCTCTCCTCTGACAATTCAAGAAGTCATGAGAGAGCCGGGTCATTTGGCGGAAAGTTAAATGTCGTATGAAGATAAATCGATGAAGAGAGAGAGAGAGAGAGAGAGGAGAGAAAGAGAGAGATTTTACGATGCATACGAATCCTTTTCTGATCCTACAAAGTGTAAATCCCGATTATATCCCATTGGAAGGTGACGAGACTTGAGGTTCACAATTGACCAAAACGATCGAAGACTAACCGCACGTAGGAGCTTGTCTCAATTTGATGGATTCTGAATCATAATTCAGATCTAGAGGAACTCAACTCCCGATTGTCAGATATGTATAAAAAAATCTACGTCAAAAGGGGAAATTCTAAGAGAAACATAATCGATACCAAGAAACCTTTGAAGACACAAGGCCATTTAGTTTGTCAATGGCGACAAAATCGTCAATTTCAAGCCTAGCAGGGGGGATTTCAATCCTAGAGCAACGAAGGAACAAGATGAAGAATACTAAGCAAAATCAAGAATGTGCCCGAGCAAACAAAATCTAGAGCTCCTGAATATCATCACCCGGAAGATTCTTATCCCATCTCTGGGAGAATCGCTTTCCACCTTCGGAAGTATTGAATCCACCTATGGATAATCAGAAGCTACCGGTGATATCACTCTCCCCATGTTAAGATCAAAAGCTACCGGTAATGTTACTCAATTCTACCAAAGCACCTCTCTTGACGGGAAGGATCAAAAGAAACAAGCCTCGCTCATTGCTTAAATCAGATTGTCGCTCGGAAGCCATTGTCTCCCGGCCCTAGATTATCGCCCCAAGGACATCCTCTGGACCGCCCGAATCAAGGACAAGGTGGGCTCATCAGCAGGCCACCTTCTTCAGTGCGTCGTTTGTTCTTGTAGCGTCCGCCTGAACCACTGGCGGGCTTTCCATGGCGCCCTTAGTATGACACATTAGGAAGTTTCTCCGACCATATCCGTCATCTTTCTTCCTCACCCACCTAATTATTTTCCACAAAACGAACAGCAGCAGCTCTGGTGCCACTTTGTCCTCATTCAATTCTCAAGCATTCTATCAAACACCTTCTCTGTAGGGTTCACCGGCTTCAGTCATAATGAAAACACTGTTCATCGCTCTCTTTCAGGGACGATTTTAGGCAATTAGTCGTCCTCTCCAGTTCTCTTCTGCGCTGCAGGGAGATTGTGATCCCAATTAGAGTTATCTCCTCCAGTAGTTGGTGGTTCTCTTGGTGCGCTCAAGTCTCTGGCACTGTTCTTTCGCGGTTGATTGGAGTTTCTCCAACCTAAGTATTAGGTTTTCTTCTCTGTTCTTATCTTTTGGTGTTTTAGCTGGTTGTAGTGTAGTTCCGGTCTGCCTCTACTCTAGCTGTTCGCAATTGTGGTTGAGTCAGGTTATTTAGTCAGAGAAGATTATCAGTTGTGGTGTGATTGTTCTTCGTCTTCGTTCTACGCTAGGGCTCACAGCTAGTTTGTTCCGCTCCGACATTGCTCTTCATCTTTGATTGGCTAGACTCTACTTGCCGAGCTGTTCCATCTGTTTTTGGGGCGTGAGTCTCGATTCCAACTACTGGCTCCTTGTTTTTGGGTGTTTCTCTTTGGGTTTGTTTTTCCCGCTCCCAAATTGTGGTCTCCTCCAGGGTGTATTTTTCTTCCTCTCTTGCGGCTTCCCCGATTTGGGCTGTCTTGGTATTGTTCAGAGGCAGTGCTTAGTTCAATCAGAGGTGGAGAGTTGTTTCTGGGCTCGGGATCTTTTGGTTGCTTTCAGTCGGGGTTGGTTTTTGCCGGACTGGTCTTTTGCTTCAGGTTATGTCGGTGTGGTTTACAGGGGCGGGTCGAGGTCTCCTTGATCTGCTTGGTCTTTGCTTCAGCTTGGGTTGGCTATCTGTGCGTCTGATTGAGCGAGTGTGGTTTGGTTCGTAGGTTTCCTGCCTCCTTTTGGAAGTTGCGGGCGTGTTCGATCGTAGGACAGTGGTGGGTGGTGTCTAGCAAGACTCATACTGATGAGTTGTTTAACTTTGAATTGTAGGGGCTGGGGAAATCCAAGGCTGTGTATTGGATTAAGGGTTTGATCTTAAAGCTCAATCCGAATATTATCTTCCTCAGCTAAACTCACAAATCATTGGCAGATATGGATCTATTCTTTGCTATCTTCCCTTTGTATCATGGGACAGCGGTGGCTAGCAGAGGTAGAAGCGGCGGTCTATGCCTGATGTGGAAGACTTCTATAGGCTGTTCAATGCTCTCTCAATCTCGGCATTATATCTCTACGGTTATGTCATTCCCGGGGGACTTACAATTTGTTTTCACGGGGTTCTATGGTTGGTCAAATTGGGCTCTTAAACATTTGTCTTGGAAACTTCTTCGGGTGCTTAGTAAACATGTCTTCTTGCCATGGGTGATAGCTGAGGACTTTAATCAGATTATGCACGCCTCTGAGAAGACTGGGGGGGATTAGACAAGATGTGCATATGGCCCCGTTCCGTGATGTTATTGCAGCTTGTGACCTTCATGACATTGGGTTCTTTGGTGAAAGCTCTACCTTTACCAATTGTCAGGAAGGGGATCACTATTGCCACGGTAGATTGGATAGGGTGTTCTGTTCCTCAGTGGGTATGCAAGTCTTCCCCAATATTTCGGTGGAGCATTTACCGCGTGAAGCCTCTGATTATTGTCCCATGTTCATTCGTTTCTTTGGTAATCACAAAATCCCGGCAAAAGTCTTCAGGTTTGAAAATGGGTGGTGTTTGGACTCTAAATGTGCAGAGATAGTTGCTGATGTCTGGAGTAACAGCTATCCAAGTATTATCACCCCTCTGGAGCTGTGTGCCAGGAAGCTTAGTGAGTGGAAAGGTTGGTCTATATCCAAAATCAAATGGAAAATTAACAATAAGAGGAAGAATTGGGTAAGATTTCCATTAGTGACAGTTCCTTGGGTGCTATTAATAATAAGAAGAGACTCCTCCTGGAAGTAGAATTACTCTCCTTCCATGAGGAAATCTGGTGGAAGAAAAGATCTAGAGATAAATGGATAAAAGAAGGTGACAAGAATACAGGTTATTTTCACGCAAGGGCTACCTCAACGAAAAGATCCAAAGAGCTTTTTGGATTAAAGGATTCAAGGAAAAATATGCAATACTCATGGCATAGGATTGAATACATTGCTAGGGAGTACTTCCAAACTCTGTTTACTACGGTTTATCCCTAGGCTGGCAGTGATTTCATTGATGCAGTGGAGGGCTGTCTCAATCCTAGATACGCCAATGAACTCGGGAGACCATACTCCAGAGTTGAAATCTCTACAACAGTGAAACAACTAGGAGCTAACAAAGCTCCAGGGCCAGATGGATTCAACAGTAAATTCTTTATCACATTTTGGCACATTATAGGAGATCAGATTATCGATACAGTGTTGCCCATTCTCAGAGGATCCCCTCTCCCGGATTCTCTGAATGATTATTTCATTACCTTCATCCCTAAGATGGTGGGGGCCACCGACATCGACAAATTCTGACCTATTGCCCTATGTAACTTCGTCTACAAGATTGCTTCTAAGACCTTGGTTAACAGGATCCAGCATATTCTCCCCCACCTTATTTCCCACAACCAGTCTGGGTTTGTGAAGGGCGTGCTTATCACTAATAATATCATGCTAGCTGGGGAGCTGTAACACTTTCTAGAGAAGAATCAAGCCGTTAAGAATGGTTTCTTTGCTCTCAAACTGGATCTCAACAAGGCCTATGACAGATTAGAGTGGTCTTTTCTGCAAGATGCTCTGTCCTCGATGGGTTTTCCTCTGAATTGGTTAACTCCAGTCTTGAATTGTGTGCGATCAGTCAGATGTTCGATCCTCATCCATGGCAAGCCAGGTGACCCTATTAGGCAGTCCAGAGGCATTAGGTAGGAGGATCCTCTCTCCCTTTTCTTATTCATTCTGGCGCAGGAAGCTTTTTCTAGCTTTTTCAACAAGTTTGACCTTACTGGAGTTTACCAAGGTATTAAGCTTTCTCCGAGTTGCCCTTCTATTTCGCATTTGGCTTTTGCGGATGATCTCCACCTCTTTGGTAGATCTAACCCCACAAACATCTCTCATCTCAACCAAATCCTTACTAAATTCCTTCAAGCTTATGGGCACTAAATAAACCATCTCAAATCAGAATTCTTGTTCAGCAAAAAATTATCCCCCTCCATCAAAGGAAACATATCCTCCTTGCTGAATGTCCAAGAGTTCCCTTGATTCTCTAAATACCTAGGCATCCCCCTTAAGATAGGTAGGAGGAAACATTATCTCTTTACCTATCTGGTGGAATCTATTCGCAAAAGAATTTTTAGTTGGACGAAACCCATGGCCCAAGCAGCTAGATCCATCATGGTTTCTAGAGTTCTCCAGTCTATCCCCAACTATTCCATGTCCCTTTTTGCGCTCCCCAAGGGCATCATTATGAAGCTTAACTCAGCTTTTGCTTCCTTCTGGTGTAGTGGAAAAACTTATAAAAGGGCGCTCCATTGGATCAAATGGTCAAAAATGTGTGATTCTGTGGAACAAGGCGGGCTAGGATTCAGAGAAGTTGAGAACTTCAACAAATCTCTTTTGGTTAAACAACTTTGGAGATTACTCACGGTCCCGGGATCTCTGGTGGCCCAAGTTATGAAACAACTTTATTATCCCCAAGATTCCATTAGAGACTGCCTTCCCGTCAGCAAAGGTAGCCCTATATGGAAATCTATCTCCTCAGTGTTGTATTTGCTCAGAAATGGCTCGCGTGTTCAGGTTACCTCTGGGGTAGAGCCTTCCATGTCTCTAACCCAAGATATGGTTAGTAATTGTAACTGGAGTTGGATCTTCTCCAAAGATAAAAAGTTTTCAGTCAAATCGGCTTATAACTCTCTGATGGAGGAAGCTAGGGTTGATAGTTCGTCTAGCCATCCTTGTTACATTGGGAGAGTTAGGAAGAAGATTAAATCCTCTCTCTGTTGCCCGAGAGTGAATCTTAATCTTTGGAAGTTTTTGGGTAACATAATCCCGTGTCAGGACAGCCTGGCTATGAGGATTGGAGGTGATTCCAAATGTTTTTTTTGTGGGGATAAGGATAATCTGGCACACTGCTTCTTTCATTGCTGTGCAGTGAGGGAGATATGGAAGGAGTTAATTGATGTTAATTTTGTTCCGAAAAATGTTGAGGGCATGATCGACTGGTTTCTTCGAAAGACCAATATCTGGAGTGCGAAGAAGTTCTTCCTCATTGCTAACAAACTTTGGGTCATCTATGCTTCGAGGAACAAAGTCAAGCACAACCTAGAGCTAGCATGGTGGAAAGAAGTCGAGGTAAACACCTCTTTCACTAAAGCTTATATTCAGGTTATGATTAACTCTTTCCCTCTTATTCCACAAAGAGTGTGGATGCCTCCGCCCAACGGTTTCTTCAATATTTGTACAGGCATGCGACCTAGTCGGTATGATGATCGGGTTATAGCGGGAATTATTCGTAATGACTGTGGTATACCTATTGCAGTCTTCAATCGGAGAATTTCTACCACTTTAAAAGTGCAGGTTGCTAATATCAAAGCAAAACGAATTGCTATGAAGCTTGCTATCTCGGTGGGTAGCCACAGCATTTGCTTTGACACAATAGAAAAGCATTTCGAGAATGTCCACAACTTGGGAGATATTAGAAGGGAGAACTACCCGATTGTAAGGGGAGGTTCTACTTTGTATGAGAACTACCCGATTAGGCTTATTTGTAATATGGGCAACCATCTACTTGAAAATACGCTGTTCTAGGTGGGCGATCTCATTCATCCCAATATACCTATGGCTTGTAAGTTTGATTTGGAGCTAGCGGGACAAGATGGTGTTAGCCCCTCTGGGTCCGCTAGCTGACCTATCGTTTTCTTATAATATATGGTGATCACAGTTTATATAAAAAAAACAAACTTGGTCACCTTCTTTATTCATTATTCGTTTTCAACGGAATTAAAGTAAGCCCCCTAACTTTGGCAAAGTAATCAAGCTTATATTGTTACTAATAGCGGAGTATGGATGATCTGATTCGAACACTACGTGTGGCTTTTTTTAGATCATGATCAAAACTTATTGTTAAACTGAGTCGGCTTTATTTGGTTTTACAAATCCTGATCTCAAATTGCATATTACGTTCACTGCTACAATTACATATTACGTTCACTGCTACTGCTGTCTATATATGTTGATAGTTTCCAAAGCATTTGATCTAAATTCTTCTAGTACCGTTCCGCGTCACAATTTTTGGGGCTGGAACTCTTCGTGTAGAGTGTTACACCAGTTTTAGGACCTTCTGTTGTGTTTTGATCTTTCGAAAATGTTTACACATTTTTCCCTGATTATGCTATGGTCTGAGTACTACGGCTTGAATGCTATATTTCCATATTTCACATGTCTCACATTAAGCTGTTTTGATAAAAATTGCTACCACTGTATAGAAAGATTCCTACCAGTAATATTCTCTCTGCTGGGGAAATCATCCTACCGGTAATATTCTCTCTGCTGGAGAAATCATCCTACAGGTAATATTCTCTCTGCTGGTAAAATCATCCCACCGGTTATTTCTCTCTACCGGTAGTATCATCTCACCGACAATGGCATCATGCACAAAGATATCTAAGTTTCTTTTATCACTTCCACTGCCTGCTAATAAATTATGCGTTTCAACATACGTCGTTGACTGATTCTTTTTTACTATAGTTCTTTTGCAGTCACTACTCAAACTAATTGATAATTCCTATATGTCGGTGCTGAGCCTGCAACTCAGAAGGTGTCGATGGTCTGAGTTCAGAACTGAGGACGAACGGGGAGAAAGAAGGGAAGACCAGAATAGCATAAAGGTAGAACCTTTATTATAATCACGTATAACAATGGTTGCACAATCACGTATTCAATGCTAATACCAACCCTCACGTCAAGAACACTATCTTGACCTAATACACACGTAATTTGAGTTCTGAACTCAAATTACTTACAATGAAATCAGCAGCAAAACTCTCTCAGAATTGACTCTCCAATCCCACACTCTCTCCCTCTGATTTTCTCTATATTTACTCTTACTGTTGCTCTCGCAAATTACATTGTATTTATGATTTTCTCTTTTGCGTAAAATCCCCCTCTCTAACCTAGACTTTCTTCCTCTTTTATTGATACAAAGACCGTGTGAGAATTTATCATTCAAGATTTTATCTTTAACAAATAGATAAAATCTTGTTAAATATTCTATTTCTTCTCTGTTCATCAGTTCAAGACTGACGGACTTCGCTTCAAGCTGGTCTTAAAACGGGCTTCAGTATTGAACTGAGTTTGCCGATCAAAATAGCATCAACAGTTTCCCCCTTTTTGATGCGGCAAACTCTGTAAGTCTTGAACTTCTTGAACTGAAGCCCATTTTAAGACCAGCTTGAAGCAAAGTCCGCCAGTCTTGAACTGACAAATAGAAAAGAAGATAGAATATTTAACAAGATTTTATCTAGTTGTTAAAGATAAAATCTTCAATGATAAATTCTCACACGGTCTATGTATCTATAAAAGAGGATAAGAGTCTAGGTTAGAGAGTGGGATTTTACGCAAAAGAGAAAATCATAAATACAATGTAATTTGCGAGAGCAACAGTAAGAGTAAATATAGAAAAAATCAAAGGGAGAGAGAGTGGGATGGGAGAGTCAATTCTGAGAGAGTTTTACTGCTAATTTAGGTCAAGAAAGTGTTCTTGACGTGAGGGTTGGTATTAGCATTGAATACGTGATTGTGTAACCATTGTTATACGTGATTATAATAAAGGTTCTACCTTTATGCTATTCTGGTCTTCCCTTCTTTCTCCCCGTTCGTCCTCAGTTCTGAACTCAGACCATCGACACCTTCTGAGTTGCAGACTCAACACCGACATATAGGAATTATCAATTGGTATCAGAGCGAGGTAACACTAAACTGAGAAGAAACTTCTTCAGGGTTGATCGTGATGAATTCCTATTATGTTAAACCCCCAAAGCTCTCTCAATTCAACTACACCAGCTAGTGTGAGCAGATGGAAGACCAGTTGATCTCCATCGATTTACAATTGTGGGACGTAGTGACTGAAGGAGATCAGAAGCCTAAGATCAAAGAGAATGGTGTTTTTAAAGAAAAACCAAGAGCTAGCTGGAACGAGAATGACAACAAGATGATTAGCAAAAATAGACAAGCACGTAGAATCATTATGTCATCACTGTCAGACTCATACCAACAGAAGGTATTGGGATTGCGCACTGCCAAGGAAGTATGGGAGTTTCTCAAAACAGCATATACGGAGACAGACTCCATCAAAAAGGCCAAAGGGAAGCAGTTTAAGAGGAAGTTCGACAACTTCAAGATGATAGAAGGTGAGTCTGTAACTCACACACTTGAAAGATTTGATCGGATAATCTGCGAGTTAAAGGTTGTAGGAGTGACACTATCCAATGATATTATCAATGAAAGATGTATGGATAGCCTAGGAAAAGAATGGGTAAATTATATAGCTCTCTTGGAAACCACTAAGGATTTATCAAAATTATCCTTTGAAGAACTGAGTTCAGAACTCATAGTTTATGAAGGAATGATGGAGGGGAAAATAGCTACTTCGTCAGCGCCAATCAATGATTTATCCTTGAATGCACATGACACAACAACAGAGTCAGAGGGTGACGACTTTGATATGGATGAAGAAATTACCTCAATTGTAAATCACATCCGAAGGCTATTTAGTAGACAACAAAGGTCAAAGAAGGGATAAATTACTTATTTTAAATGTAACAAGCCTGGTCATGTTGTCAAGGAATGTCCTCTTCACCTGAAGGTAAATTCTTAGAAAAGATTAAGAAACACACAAATACAGCTGCAGCTGTATGGGGACAGGATATCTCAGATACAGACTCAGAACCCGGGGAGTACGCGGAGATGTGTTTGACGGTAGTTGCTCATTAAAATGATGACATCAATACTGAGTATAACATAAAGGAGAAGGAAATCTGCACTCTCTGAGATAAAAATCTTGAAGAATCAGTATGATACTGAGATTAAAGAACTCAGAGCCAAAGTAGAAAATTTGCGCCAGTCCTCGACTGAACGCAAAAACTTTGTCATTGAGAGTCTAGATAAGCGAGGGATTAACTTTGTAAGTCATTTGGATACTAGAATTCTCACTCTTCCTTGTTGGGCACAGGAAGAGATAAATTCTCTTTTGGATAGAAACAAATCTCTAAAAAGAGAATGCGAAACACTTTCAGACATGGTAGCCAAGGCAAATCGAAAGTTAGAACTTCAGACTCCTGCTAATCCAACTTGGTATACCGGGAAGGCGAATTTGAAGCAAATGATGCAGAATAATAACTCAGACAAATGCGGCTTGGGATATAAGTCCAAGACATTAATCTCTCAATCTACGACTGAGAAGTTACAGACTGTAACTGCAAGACATCATCCAAGATTACACTCATGCCAATATTGCCACCAGCTAGGACACAAGGTTAGATGGTGTTCCAAATTGTTGAGAAAACAATTGTGTGAAAAATCATCAAGGCAGAACTCATTCGAAATCAAAAGATTGCACAGTAAAAGGTGGGTTCCTATCAATCACTTTAAGTCTGAGTCTACAACTGAGATCAAACAAGTTTGGGTACCAAAGTCAAATCGGACCTACCAGACTCATCAAGAAAGCACCTCACCTCGCTCAGAATTATTACCTCCTTCCCAGTGATCTGACCATGCCGCACTACTACCCCCAATCCATAAGGTTTATGACTTAGTTCCTTTTTGATTTGGTAAAAGGGGGAAATTGGTTTTGAACATAGTCTACAACTCAGGGGGAACATTCATCAGTTCAATACTTATAGAGTTTACCAATTGGTCTTGAATGTAAACAACAATTCAGGGGGAACATTCATCAGTTCAAGAAGTTCAAGACTTACAGAGTTTGCCGCATCAAAAAGGGGGAAACTGTTGATGCTATTTTGATCGGCAAACTCAGTTCAATACTGAAGCCTGTTTTACGACCATCTTGAAGTGAAGTCGGTCAGTCTTGAACTGACGAACAGAGAAGAAGATAGAATATTTAACAAGATTTTATCTAGTTGGTAAAGATAAAATCTTGAATGATAAATTCTTACACGGTCTCTGTATCTATAAAAGAGGATGAAAGTCTAGGTTAGAGAGTGGGATTTTACGCAAAAGAGAAAATCATAAATACAATGTAATTTGCGAGAGCAATAGTAAGAGTAAATATAGAGAAAATCAGAGGGAGAGAGAGTGGGATTGGAGAGTCAATTCTGAGAGCGTTTTGCTGCTGATTTCGTTGTAAGTAATTTGAGTTCAGAGCTCAAATTACGTGTGTATTAGGTCAAGATAGTGTTCTTGACGTGAGGGTTGGTATTATCATTGAATACGTGATTGTGTAACCATTGTTATACGTGATTATAATAAAGGTTCTACCTTTATGCTATTCTGGTCTTCCCTTCTTTCTCCCCGTTCGTCCTCAGTTCTGAACTCAGACCATCGACACCGTCTGACTTGCAGACTCAACACCGATATATAGGAATTATCGTAAACTAATAAACATCTCCAGCGATTAATAAGTCGTTGACCATCATTATAACTCAATTTTGCTCTCTGATGGGGGGATACTACTTTCAGAAGAATTCACCTCCTAAGGCTTTGTACTCTTCAAACTCTCTTTTCTCACACCTAAAAAAAACCTGCAAGAGGCTTGAAATTTAACAGGTAATATCTTTTGATTCTGTTTCTGATATGGTTAGTATTGTCACACTCTTTTTCATTAAAACCTGTTTCAGCAGAAAGTATTGGATAGATACAGTAAGATTGTAGATAAAGTTATGATCGATCTTTGGGACCAATTACTAGCGCCTGTTTCGTGCCGCTATATTAGTTTCTCTAAACCATGTTTTGGATTCAGACAAAACTAATATTTCTTGCGTTCATTTAATGTTAATCTCAGCTACGACAAGTAATATACTTCCAATACATGATTTTATAAAGACACTCGCCAGAAAGGATGATATAAAAGTGATCAATTCCTGAGAGAACCACTATTTTGCTTCTCTAATTTTGAGCATCAACGAATTGAATTATCCATATTTGAGATGCGTCTGCCTCTGATTAAGGAAATAATATAACCCCTTTAAATCTAACTCTGTTCAGTACGACCATGAGTACCCTTGTTGTTACACCGGTACAATTTGTACGGTACAAGTTATTACTTGTTTTCTCTTTATTACTAGTTTTCGGTGACCTTTTGCGTTCTCATTGATGCTCATTTTCCTCTGTATCCAGTACTGATCAGATGCTTCATTTTGATGCAATATTTTGCTTCTCAAGAATGGCTCTGTTTATTGCTCCTTGTGATCAATTCTGTTTTTACTATCCAGACTAAGGATGACAATTTTGACCAGTTTCATCCCAACATAGCCACTGTTTACTTCTCCAAATTTGAACATCATTACTACCTTCTTTTTTGGGCTAAACCTAGTAATCTTTTACCTAGCAAGAACTACACCCTCTGTGAAACATACTTCAGTTTCTAAACTGTAAAGTATTTTTAAGCTAAAAAATGGTAGAAACTGGTGACAAGGACAAGAATATGACGAAGACAAGAGGGTCAAAGCGGTCCAGGCCACAGATCCCGATCCAGACCCCGGGCCCCCTTCAGGACCTTGTTCGGGCTCCAGTTTGGGCACCAAAAAACATTTCGGCCCGCATTCTATAATCGGGTCCCGCATTCCGGCTCCGCACTCTATGACCGGGTCCCATATTCCGGCCTCGTACTCCATGACCGGATCCCGCATCCTACACTTTGGGACCGGAAGGCTTCATAAGGAAAGAAGTGCCAAAACTAGAAGAGAGGCTCCAATAAAATAGTACCACATGTACAGGGGTTAAGAGGTAGACTTCACCCTAGAAAGTCTATAAATAGAGATGGGTGGCTCACTTGTAAGGGGACACATTATTAGAAGAGAGAGAAAACACCAGAAAGCTCCCTAAGGTTGTAATATCAAAGAAAGGAATAAAGATCTCGATGTTCTATTCGTTTGTGAGTGGAGAGGAACAATTATGTATTTTCAAATGGTATGCTACTCAATCACCTATTACCGGTAACTTTTAGTCTTAATTAATAATTTGATGTTTCGTCCAGTTCTCTACTATGCTTGTGATGTTGCCTAAGTGAACATTATGTTTCTACACCTCTTGCTAGCCTAGCTGTTACACTTTGTAATTTAATCTATCTTTGTGCAACTGTTTTGAAAATTCAAAAAAGGCTTAAACTAAATGCGCTAATTCTGGACTTGTGTTGCGATTTAATATTAGTATTTAACCATGTTACACTGTTAGTGGGGATGCGTCTGTTTTGGAAACTTCCATATTTACTTCCGCTTTGCCCTCTTCGGTTTATTTTTCTAAATTATAGTCATTCTTAATTATGTTTTGTTAAATTTTGCTGATATATATGGAGTATATTTCACTGCTCAAATTACCACCGATAAGACTTGTTAGTGTCTGGCCTTAAATCATGATTACCAACCATTATTAATCTGCTTCTGATCAGATCTTTTGAGCCTTACTTAAACTAATGAATGATCTCCTTTTTTCTGTTGCTTGTGTCTGAAACTCGCAGTCACTCGTGATGCGTCCTCGACATGTCGTAGACGTATTGTGTACTCTAATAAAACTGGATGGACGAGAGACAACAATTAAACTGGAAAACACATTTCGATTGAGAATTTATACACACGAAATTCACTCAACCTCCCTTGCCCCACACACGGACTCCCGGGACAGTTTCGACTTTACCCCTAAAGTCGTCAACCCTCTCCTGACTATCGGCCTACGGTTAACCGACCGTTCCCTGACCTGTCGTCCTATCAAATACCCATTGTATTGATAATCTAACCCAGTCCTCACTAGCTCACCAACTCTCTAGCACTTACACACACTCCTAAGTCTGATCCACACTTGCCCAGATAATCTCTATCTTTTCTCTCGTACAGGGGCTTATCTTACAATGAACATTAAGCCACATATTTATACAAGTTGGTTGAGATGCCAACTAACAACCTAGGAGTTGTAGACTCTAAGAGTAAAATACTCATTCTTCTACAATATAATATCCGCACTCTACTTGCAGATTTTCGTCCAACTTGATCTGGAGCCACCAGCACACGCGTTGCCTTGTGAATGGGCAACTTGGCGGCACGTCTCCCCAAGTGGTCGTTCACCACTTGCACACTTCAACTTGTCTGAACTTGTCTGGCTCATTAATGCTCATAAATGCTCTCTTCTGAAATATTACAGCTATGTAATGATGTTCATCAATAGCCTTTGCTTATCTTGTTATCTTGCACATTAATGAGATACACCTTTTGTCGTGTGTTTGTCATGAGCAAGTTGTTTGTGTGGTTGTGAATATCTGAGTGAGTTTGTCGACGTTGCTAACTCCGTTTGGTCCTTGTTTGATGTCTGATGTAAGAGATATGTGATGGTGTGGTTCGTGACTGCTTGTGTCTTGCTAGAAGTTCTCCGGAGCTCTAGCCGACAGGAACCTGACTAGTAGAGCACATGTCGTGGATTGAGCGCGCTTCCAACCTTGCGTGCTAAGCCACTCATGACTTAAGTGCACTTGCAACCTTGCGTGCTAAGCCACTTAGTCACATGTCTATCTGAAATGATGAATCTTGATAAGCGCATTAGATAGACAACACAAGGTTTGCTATCATCAAAACTAAAGGACCTTGTCTTGACAATTTCCCCCTTTTTGATGATGGCAACCTATACACTTATTATGTACTTGGCAATCAAGAATTGAGAAATTCCCCCTAAGAAGGATTCCCCCTGAGTTTATTAAGGGTTTTTAAGAATGAAAGAATTTTAATGAATGAAAACATAAGCGACAACTTTTATGTTATATCATAGATAGATAAGGTTTCATTCAGATGATACAAGGGCGATAGACAAACTCTCACAAGTACATATACTTTTCTTTCCCCCTTTGCCATACAGCAAAATAGGGAGCAACTCACGACGTAAGATGTTGTAAAGGCCATGACATTCCTAGATTACAAACTACAAAATATGATCAAGATAATCTAGATGGAGTGACGTAGTTGGTATCACATTCATAATCCTCTGAGGAAGTAGGCTCTTCCTCCGAAAAACCGGCTTTGATCCAAGAAGGTTTGGCTTTGGGTGCGGTGATCAAAGGTTCCTTTTAAGTAACGTAGGATTCTTTTTACAGTTGTGAGGTGACTTTCTCTTGGATCTGCTTGAAACCTGGCACATAAGCAAATGTTATACATGATGTCAGTCTACTAGCTGTTAAATATAGTAGAAAACCAATCATCTCTCTATAAGATCACTGGTCGACCGGTCGGTCACCAGTCATGATACCCATTTCAGTGCCAACTGCTATTGGTGTGTCAAACGTCTTACATTCCTCTATTCCAAATCTCTTCAGCAAGTCTTTTACGTACTTCTCTTGGGATATGATAGTCCCTTCATCATTCTGCCTACTTGATGTCCTAGGAAGAACTTCAATTCTCCCAAATCACTCATCTCAAATTCCCTTTTCATCAATGCTTCTAACTTCTTACAATATTTTTCATCCGAGGCTCCAAAGATTATATCATCAACATATATTTACACAATTGGGAAATCTCTTTTATTGTTGTAAACAAATAGAGTTTTGTCTACTTTACCTCTTTTAAAACGGTTTTCCAATAGATAGAAGGACAGACGATCATACCATGATCGGGAGCTTGTTTGAGCTCGTAGAGAGCTTTGTCAAGTTTGAGTACCATGTCTTCTTCCTCTTGTGTCTCAAAACCTGGAGGTTGCTCAACATATACTTCCTCTTTGACATACCCATTTAGGAAGGCACTCTTGATGTCAAGTTGGAAGAGTTTGATTCCTTTGTGTGCAGCAAATGCAATTAGTAATCTTATAGATTCCATCCTTGCTACTGGAGCGAAGGTTTCTTGGAAGTATATTCCCTCTTGTTGATGACATCCTTGAGCTACCAGACGAGCCTTGTTCTTGAAAACTTCTCCCTTTTCATTCAGGTTATTTCCAAAGACCCATTTTGTGCCAAGTACTCCTTGATGAGTAGGGCGAGGCACAAGATGCTACACTTTGCATTTTTCAAACTGGTTTAGTTCTTCTTGCATTGCATTGATCCAGTCTGAGTCTTGAAGAGCTTCCTTGACGTTCTTGGGCTCAATGGGTGAGACTGTCGTTAAGGCTAGAATCTCGAGTTTGTGCTCTTGTCTAAGTTCCTTTGGATATGTGTGATATGATATTCTCCAATGGACTGTACAGGGCACGATATTGATGAATGGCTGATGGAGAGAGGATCCTCGACATCATTGTTTCCTTCGTCGACCTGTTGTTGACCTGTCGCTGACCTGTCGGGCAAGCTTTCTTTAGTCGGTGACTCACTTTGGGATTATTTGTGTGATCCTGATCAGCTAGATTGAATCCAAGTTCTTTATCTTCATCTGATTCCTTGAACTTGTGTAGTCAGCATCATCAAAGACTACGTGCACACTTTCCTCCACCTTCAGTGTCCTTTTGTTGTATACTTTGTATGCCCGGCTTTTTCAGAGTATCCAAGGAAGATGGCCACGTCACTTCTGGCATCAAACTTCCTAAGATGACTCTTTTCATTGTTGTGACATACCATTTGCAACCAAATGTCCTGAAGTGACTTATGTTGGATTTTCTTCCCTTGATAACGCATTGGGAGTTTTGTTGAGGATTGGTCGTATGAGCGTTCTGTTTGTGATGTAGCATGCAGCCGCCACTGCTTCTTCCCAGAAGACTTGAGGAAGATTGCTCCCCAAAAGCATGGCTTGGCTACCTCTTGTAGTGTTCTGTTCTTTCGCTCAACTAATCCATTTTGTTGGGGTGTTCTTGGTGCTGAATATGTGTGACTAATCCCATGTTGTTACATATATCCATTAATTGTTGATTTTCAAATTCTAACCCATGATCAGACCGAAGAGTCTTGATCTTGAGATTGAGTTGTACTTGGACTTTTCCTGCAAAGGGTTGAAATTTCTCAAAGACTTCGTCTTTGGAAGCAATAAAGAGTGTCCAAACAAACCGTGAGTAATCATTAACAATTACAAAAACATACCAATTTCCTCCACACGCTTTTGATTCTCATAGGTCCACATAAGTCCATGTGAAGTAGTTCAAGTGGCTTGGATGTACTAACTAAGTTCTTTGATTTAAAAGAAGTCTTAATCTGTTTACTTCTAACACAAGCATCACAAAGATTGATCTCAGATTTTTTAATCTCAGGAAGACCTCTTACCAACTGTTTCTTGACAAGTTTTCTTAGTAATGAAGTGCTGACATGCCCTAGGATTTTGTGCCATAGAGTAGAGTCATCTATTGAAACAGTCAAGCAAGGAAGATTTGGACTGTCAATATCCTCTAAGCTTGTTACATAAACATTTTTCATTCTTTTTCCCTTAAGCATCTTTGCCATTGTTCTGACTTACTATACTACAATGTGTAGAACAGAAGTGAACTGAATTCCCTTTGTCACAAATTTGAGAAACACTGAGCAAGTTCAATTTTTAACCATGAACTAGATTTACACTGTCTATGACATAGTCAGATGTAATACCAACCTTAACTACACCGATGATTTTACCTTTCTTGTGGTCGCCAAAGGATTCAGTTCCTTGGCTTCCTGGTTCGAGTGAGAAGAACTTCTTCTTGTCTCCTGTCATGTGTTTAGAGCACCCATTGTCGATGTACCATCAGGGGTCCATTCTCACTCGATTCTGCACTTAACATGTTAGTGGTATAGGGTTAGGGTTCATAGAGAGGTTGGACCCATTTCCACTATTTAATACTCTCAGATCATTTTTGACTACCCATTTTAGTCCTAGCTTCTTGAGTTGCCAATGCCTCATAAACTCGTTTTATGACAGTTGGACTCATGATGACCGGGTTGTCTGCATAAGCTGCAGATATGTCTATGACTGGTCTCTGACTGACATCCAACCTGTCGTTTGCTTCTCCTCATGGGTGTCTTAGAAACAGCATCTATCTTAGAATATTTTACTTTGATGGTAGCTAGTTCCTTTTCTTTGGTGTTGAGAGCAACAATCAATTCATCGATTTCAGGTTGTTTTTCCTATTTCAACTTTTCATGAACAGTGAGAATTTCACTATAATCTCTTTGTAATTTCATGAGTGCCCTAAGATTATCTACCTTGCTTTTATCCGAGGTTTTTCTTAATTTTTCATTTTCTTCCAAAAGTTCATCGTTTTCAGTTTCTAATGCCTCTAGGTGTTCAACTAATATAAGAGAAAACTTTCTAAGTACTAGAAGTTCAGCCTTTTGAATTCTTCTTCTAAGTTTAGAATAGTTTACCTTATGTTGTTCTTTTCTCCTTCTGATTCTGAGAGATCATTGCTTTGTGCCATCAAGCACACATCTTCAAGGCATAGGTGACCCTTCTCCTCTTCTGAGGTGTTGCTGTCTAAGGTTTGATTGTCATTACTTTGTTCAGAATTTCCCCATGCCGCAATGAAGGCTTCCTTATTGGGTCCTTTGTTGAATGATCGTCGGACATGCTTCTTGACCCTGTCGTTGTCCTCTCGTGATCGCTGAGGGAAGTCTTTGATATGATGTCCGTATTTTGAACACCCAAAATACTAGTCACTGCTTTTCCTCTGATCATCCAATTCCTTGGACTCCTTGCCTTTCCTCATTTTATTTCTTATGAACTTTCGAACGTACCTCTTGGCATAGAGGACCATTTCATCATTGTCATCTCCTGACTCGGACTTTTCATTCTCAGCTACTTGAAAGGCTATGCCTTTCCCTCTATCTCTTGATGAGCTTTCTGAGTTTCTGTGTTGTAACTTCAACTTGAAAGCCATTAGAGATCCTAGTATGTCTGCCAGAGACATCTTAAAGAGATCATGCACTTCTTGCATGGCATTTACTTTGCTATCAACGGAGGCATGGAGAGATATGAGGAATTTCCGAATTTGATCCTCGTTAGAGATAGTTCTTCTAAGCACCAACATTTTGTTGATCAGCTTAGTGAACCTTGTATGCATTTCAGAAATGCTCTCCTTTTCTTCCTTCATGAATAGCTCCCAGTGAGTGAGTAGCAACTCAATGCGAGTCTTTTTGATCTCATCATTCCCTTCATAGGTGACCTCAAGAGTTTTCCAAATCTCTTGGGCCGTTTTAGCTGAAGCAATCTTTGAGTATTGCTCAGGTAGTAGTGCACAGTGAAGTATTCTTACTGCTCGAACGTTGAATACCAGCTTCTTGATCTACTCATCTGTCATGCTGTCGATAGATATGTCTTGTCCTTGAGGATTCCGGAAGGTGTACTCTCCATGTGTTATCACCCTCCACATTCTTGGATCGTCAGACTTGATATGAAACTTCATCTTATTCTTCCAGTGAGTGTAGTTGTCTCCATTGAAGAGTGGCGGTCTATTCGGTGCAGAACCTTCTTCTGCTGCTAGAATGCTTGCATGAGACATCTTTGATCGTCTTCCAAAGCAGTTAGCTTTCTAGAAAAGACCTGCTCTGATACCAATTGAAACTCGCAAGCGCTCGTGATGAGTCCCCGATGTATCGTAGACGTATCGTGGACTCTAATAAAACTGGATGGATGAGAGGCAACTATTAAACTGGAAAACATATTTCGATTGAGAATTTACACACACGAAATTCACTCAACCTCCCTTGCCCCACACACGGACTCCCGGGACAGTTTTGACTTTACCCCTAATGTCGTCAACCCTCTCCTGGCTATCGGCCTACGGCTCACCGACCGTTCCCCGACCTGTCGTCCTATCAAATACCCCTTGTATTGATAATCTAACCTAGTCCTCACTAGCTCACCAACTTCTAGCACTTACACACACTCCTAAGTCTGATCCATACTTGCCTAGATAATCTCTATCTTTTCTCTCGTATAGGGGCTTATCTTACAAGGAACATTAAGCCACGTATTTATACAAGTTAGTTGAGATGCCTACTAACAACCTAGGAGTTGTAGACTCTAAGAGTAAAATACTCATTCTTCTACAATATAATATCCACACTCTACTTGCAGATTTTCGTCCAACTTGATCTGGAGCCACCAGCACACGCGTTGCCTTGTGAATGGGAAAGTTGGCGGCGCGTCTCCCCAAGTGGTCGGTCACCACTTGCACACTTCAACTTGTTGAACTTTTGGCTCATTAAGCTCATAAATGCTCTCTTCTGAAGTATACGGCTATGTAATGATGTTCATCAATAGCCTTTGCTTATCTTGTTATCTTGCACATTAATGAGATACACCTTTTGTCATGAGCAAGTTGTTTGTGTGGTTGTGAATAATCTGAGTGAGTTTGTCGACGTTGCTAACTCCGTTTGGTCCTTGTTTGATGTCTGATGTAAGAGATATGTGACGGTGTGGTTCGTGACTGCTTGTGTCTTGCTAGAAGTTCTCCTTCATGCCTTGTTTATAAAAAGTATCATACTACTCTACTTTAAAGTTTTTTTTTCATTTCTTTTTCATGTTACTGTTTCACCGGTAGCAGTTTGAACTTTTCACCGATAGCAGCATGCCCTCAACACCGGTAGCACCTTGTCTTTGTTACCGGTAGCACCTTATCTTTGGTACCGGTAGCACCTTGTACTCTCCACTGATAACAACTTGTAATCTCCACCGGTAGCAAACCCTCTTGCCATCTTGACCGGTAGCAACTTGTCACCCTCACCGGTAGCAACTTGCTATCTCTATCGGTAGCAATTTGCCATCTTCACCGGCAGAAATATTATGTCTTCGTCGGTAACAGCTTGTAATCACCACCGGTAACAACTTCAAAATCTCCACCGGTAGCAGTTTGACGTCCTATCGGTAAGTTTCACTCCACCAATAATATTACCCCACCGGTAAAAAGAGGTGCCAAACTTTTAAATGTTTCATTTTTGAATATTCGTTTACGAAACATTTTCTAGGGGATTGATCACCCTCTAGTAATAACATGTAAAGTTTTCAAACAAAACAGAAATATTGTAAAATCGGTTTCTGATTTACTCAAAATCAATGGCTGAAGAGTCTTGAGAAAAGAAAAGCAAGACAAAGAATGTAATCGACGATCTCACCATCTGCGATGGTAGGGTGTATATTCGACGATCCCACCATTAGTATGGCGGTAAGGGTGTTTGTATTCGACGATCTCACTGTTAGTATGGCAGTAGAGTGTATATCCGACGATCTTACCGTTGTTATGACGGTAGAGTAATAAATCGATGATCTCACCATCCGTACAATGGTGGAGTGTGTTGTGAAAGTGGTATCCTATTATTATTATCTCGGACTTCTTGAGATAGTTATGATCTTCTGGAATTATTATGATCTTCTGGAATTGTTATGTTCTTCTGGAATTATTATGGTCTTCTGGAATTATTATTGGGAATTTCAGATCTTTGGATTCCTTGTTATGGCATGGTTGAGGATCGGGGACCTTTGTCTAGAGTACAAGTGGGTCTTCAGCACTCCTAGAACCTGTGGGACTTCTTTGTGACCGGAAGACATGGTATTTTTTCTGGAAAGCTCTTACATAGTCCAAAGTTTGTAAGTTTATTTCCTTTTTTAGGCAAAATAAAAGAACTTGTGGGACTAGGAGATATATAGAAGAAAAGAAAAGAGTACAAAGTGTAAATTTTATCTTCTTTTTATAAGTTCCACTTTTTAGTGTTAAAAAAAGTAGAGCTTGTGGGACTGATGTAATGGTATAAAATATACCATGGCTAAAAAGGCTACGGTGGCTACTAGAAGGATTACTACCGGAGGGCTACTACCTGAGAGATTGCTACTGGTAGACTTGCTACCTGAAGAACTTGCTACTGGAGGACTTTCCACATGGAGGACTTGTACCGGTAAGATTGCTACTGGAGGGGTCTACCGGTAGGATTACCACCTAAAGGCCCTCTACCGGTAGGATTATTACCTAAGGAGATAACCCGGAAGCAATGACTCGGTCTGGAAGTATTACACCGAAAGAGAAGGCCCAGACCCAAGGCTATACCATCAGGAGTTATCCACAAAAGGACTAATGGTTGTATTTATATATTGGTATCACATGTATAAGGGCTTAAAGGTAAAACTTAGCCGTAGAAAGTCTATAAATATAAGAGGGGAGCTCATTTGTTGAGGGACAAGTTAGAAGAGGGAGAAATCATCCCAAAAAGCTCTCTCAGGTTGTAAACTGAAGGATGCATAATAGTTCTGTCTAGAAGTGGACGTAGGCCGCATTATTGGCTGGCCGAACTACATCTTGGTGTGAAGATGGTGTCGGGATGGAGCATCTTCAATACCGTTTCAGTGCCCGACTGGTAGAGCACATGTCGTGGATTGAGCGCACTTCCAACCTTATGTGCTAAGCCACTCATGACTTAAGTGCGCTTGCAACCTTGCGTTCTAAGCCACTTACTCACCTGTCTATCTGAAATCATGAATCTGGACAAGTGCATTAGATAGAAACACAAGGTTTGCTATCATCAAAACTAAAGGATCTTGTCTTAACAGTGTCTCAGTAATAAAATATTATGCTACCGGAACAAGACTCATGTCTTTTACTACGTAAAATTATTTCTCTCATATTTAACTCTCTTCTCGTGTCTCATGTTTTTTGCTGGAGTCTGAAGTGGCAAACTTGCCCCGGTCACCACCTAGCTACTTTATTCCAGAAGTGTAAAGTAGTGCAGCGATAAAAGCTTGAGCTATTATTGGTAGAAACTTTAGCCCTATAAAAATAATGAACTGTTACCGGTAGAAACTTCAAGCTGGTAGAAAGGACCAAGAATGCCCCAAACTAAGAATTTGGCTACCGGTGGAACAGAGGCTCTCCTGAAATGGTAACTGCAGTGCCTCCTCCGGAAAGCTATGAACAAGGAAGATGTATATCTAGGAACTTCTACGGTGGAAACCGTTGCTGTTGCCGTTCAAAAGTTTGGCCCACTCAACACAATCCATCAGCATCTATGTGCATCTCACTGGTAGACACGTAAGCCCGGTAGAAATATTGGACCGGATGAAGTGTGCATCAAGGATGCCCCGGGAGTTGGTGTCGCCCAAAATTTAGCACTATCCAAGAGAAGAGAGGCCCGAACATCATCTTTGAAGTCAGGCATGACCGGTTGAAGAAGTCAGGTCTTCGAAGGTCACCAGAAGAATACTACTGGGAGGTATCACTTGAAGATTGATCTCAAGAGTATACTTGTACACTTTCTGAAAAGTCAAAGCAGACATGGAAAAGGAAGACAGCTCAAAATGGGTACATGCGAGTTTGGCATGCTATATATGAGAGACTGTTTCCACAGATAACCATCACCGTAATTTGAGGCTTGACCGGTAGTGGCTTATTTTCTTTACCGGTGGCAGCATGCCATCCTAACCGGTAGCAACTTATTTTCTTTACCGTTGGCAGTATGCTATCCTAACCGGTTGCACCCTGTCCTTTCCACCTGTAGCAGCTTGCTAACTCCACCGATAGCACCTTGTCCTCTCCACTGCAATATGCCATCTTCACTGGTAGAAGTGTTATGACATCATCGATAATAGCTTGTCATTGCCACCGGTGACAACTTCAATGTCTCCACCGGTAGCAATATGACGTCCTACTAGTAATGTAATCCCACCGGTAATATATATCCCACCGGTATAAAAAGAGGTACCAAACTTTCAGATGTTTCATTTTGAGTATTCGTTTACGAAACTCCTTTTCACTAGGGGTTTGATCACCCTTTAGTAAAGATATGTAAAGTTTTCAAAAAAAGAAATATTGTAAAACATTTTTTGATTTACTTAAAACCAAGACCAGAGAGTGTTAAGAAGAGAAAAGAAAGACAAAGAAAGTAATCGACGATCTCACCGTCTTAAAGATGGTAGTCTTAAAGATTGTAGAGTGATTGTATCCGACAATCTCACCACGATGGTAGAATGTTTTATATCCGACGATCTCCTGTCTTTAAGCCAGTAGAGTGTTTAACCAACGATCTCACCGTCTTAAAGCCGGTAGAGTGTTAAATCGACGATCTCACCATCTGTACAATGGTAGAGTGTGTTACAAAAGTATGTGATATTATCAGCAAGCACTTTGGGAAGCCTGGTTGCTCCGGGCAGCCCCAAAGACAAATGTCTTTTAATCTGTCAATATTTGAGTATGCAGGTCCAAGGGATATAGTAATTCAAGCAGGAATCTAATTATGACATAATATCATATTATTATCATCTCGGACTTCTTGAGATTACTATGGTTTTCTGGAATTATTATGATCCTTCAAAATTTTAGATCTTGGAATTTCTTATTATAGCACCGTCGAGGAACAGAAACCTTTTGTCAGGAGTACAAGTGGGACTTCATCGCCCCCGGAACCCGTGGGACTTCTTTGTGACCGGAAGACAAGCTCTTATGTAGGCTAAAGTTTGTAAGTTCATTTCCTTTTTTAGGCAAAAGAAAAAGAACTTCTGGGACTAGGAGATATATAGTAGAAAAGAAAAGAGTACAAAGTGTAAATTTTATCTTCTTTTTTATAAGTTCCAGTTTTTAGTGTTAAAAAGTAGAACTTGTGGGACTGATGTAATGGTATAGAATATACCATGACTAAAATGCCAATTGCCGGAAGGCCTACTACCGAAAGACCCGCTACCGAAAGGTCTATTATCGGAAGGCCTGCTACCGAAAGACCCGCTACTGGAAGGCCTGTTATCGGGAGGCCCGCTACCGGGAGACTCGCTACCGGTGGGATTCTTATCTGAAGAGATGACCCGGGAGAATTAGTCCAGTGCGGAAGCAGTGTCTCAGCCCGGAAGAATTATCCACAGAAGGACTAATAGTTATATTAGCATAATAGTACCGCATGTATAGGGGCTAAAAAGTAAACTTGGCCATAGAAATTCTATAAATTGAAGATGGGGGCTCATTTGTTGAAAAAAGTGAGAAAGAGAGAGGGCTCTCCCCAAAAAGCTCTCTAGTGTTGTAACTGAGGAAATGAATAAGAGCTCTGTCTAGAAGTGGACGTAGGCCGGATTATTGGTCGAACCTTTATACATCTAGGTGTGGAAACGATGTCTAGGTGGAACATCTTCGATACCATTTCAGCTCCAAAATCAAACAGATAGAAAATAGAACGAGATGAAAGTTGGAGAATACCTGTGACCACCCGGTCTGTAGATTGGTCCCGCTCTTCAGCCATTGCGTAGACTCTGGCCTGGCCCTGGGGCTTCTTCTGCTTAGCCCGGTCTCTAGTCTCTAAGGTGAACCTTTCGGTTCTACCTCCTGAACTACCTCTGCTCCTCTCTACCTGAGGGCAGTCTGTGATCCAGTGATAAAGGGAGCCACATTTGAAACACGCCCCAGACTTCTTGTAGCACTCACGTTCCCGGTGGAACTTGCCACAAACCTCACACTTTGGAACAGCTGAAGAATAAGAGCCACTCTGATCCCTCGAACCTCTACAGTCTCCAGATCGATCACTAGCGAACTACTTCTTCTGAGAAGCACCCAGGTCCCTCCTATCAGAATCCTCGGACCTCTGCTTCCTCTTCTGGTCCTTCCCACCAGACTGACGGCCCTTCAGATCGGCCTCCACCAGCAGGGCGACATCAACAATGTCCCTGAAGGTCTTGTGATGAAGTGGCGTCACAGCAGAACGGATGTCGGGCCTCAGACCACTCTCGAACTTCCTGGCCTTCCTATGCTCGTCAGACTCAGGTGCAAACTTCGACGTGAGATGAACTTCCGGACGTACTCCTCTACACTCATGTCCTGACCCTGGCGTAATCGGTTATACTCCAAGATCTGCTAGTCCTTATAGATGTCCAGATAAAACTACTTATTAAATTCTCCCGTGAACTGGTCCCATGTCCACTGCTAGGGAAATTTCTCAATCACCGACCTCCATCACTCCTTGGCTTCAGCCTTGAACAGATCGGTGGTAAAGTCCACCTTTGCTCCTCCTCCGAGCCCATCACCCGGAGCAAGTCCTCCACATCTTACAGCCAGTGGCTTGCCTCTCGGGGATCTTCATTCCCATCGAATGCTGGAGGCTTCAGCTTCATAAAATCCGGAAGAGCCTTGACATTCCTCCCTTCAGCATTAGCAGCCTCAACTTCGGCTGCTCCACCATCAGCTGCACCTCCAACAGCTCCAGCCCCGGCTGCTCCAGCACTAGCTACTACAGTTTGCATCAGCTGGGTCATGAACTGCTGAACAGCGTCAGCAACCTCGCCTTGAGGAAGGACTGGGACTCTCGTGGCGGCATTCTAAAAGTCCACACATCAAGCAGTTAGACAATCAAGTGTTCAGAGACGAGTACAGACATCTGACTGATTGACTGAACTCAAATTCCCCCAGATTTAAGAACCTAGAGCTTTGATACCACTAAATGGAATGGCCCCACACTGGCCTAGGAGTTAGAGACGGTACCCTCCACCTATTACTACCTAATAACGCAAGGCTCTAAGCTAACATTCGAATAAAGGCCCAAAGAAATACTTATATAAATATATAGTATCCAACGTGTGTCAAAGGTAATTCAAAAATCAATAAAAAATCCCAAACGTTTATAGGAAGCATGTGTAGTATCAAAGGCCCAAAGTCTACAAGTCTGATCGTAAATGTATCAACTAACAAATACGAGCTAACAAGCAAAGCTCCAATATCAAAGGCGATCCTCGATGATCAATCTGCAACGTTAGTGAAAGTAGGGAAGTGAGCAAACAACCATGCTCAGTAGATGACTAACTTCATCAACCAGCATGCTCAAAACATTTGCAGATAAGATTATAAATCCATGAGATAAACAGAAAGGAAAGATATTTTCCAAGCAAGCATCAGAAGCAGAGAGCCCAACTTGTCCGGACTAAATAGAAAACCAGAGCAAACGAAATTACAACAGAATCACAAACAGCGGGACACTAGATATCATAGCATACAGACAGAATGGATACAATCCGTGAACAGAACGAGGAAACCTCACGCGTAAACAGAACGGGGGAGACACCCTACGCAGCGCACTACGATAGCTAGACCCAGCCATCCACGGCTCAGACACAGAGATAACTAGGTCCCAAATGAAGCTTAAATAATAATAAGCATAAGTGCTTAATTAGCACCATAAAGTGATTAGAAAGCTTAACCATCATTAAGGGAATACCATCCCAAACAGAAGTCAAAATGGAGCTCAAACTAGCAATCTTTGGCAAAACAAATGGTATGTCCGAACATGTGTCCGAACGTCAATGTCGGACACAAGTCGAGACTTAGAATGCTCAGAAATCCAAATGTCCAAACATGGGTCCGAATATCAATATTCGAACACATGCCAAGAGTTGAAACCATAGAGTCTGGACGTGAAGTTCGGACAAGTTCTGAAAAATAAATACGTGGTGAAGTACGAACTTGTGTCCGGACATCAATGTTCAGACACAAGTTGAGCTGAAATCAAGAGAAAGCCTTATGAGATGTCCGAACTTGTGTTAGGATTCGAAGTTCAGACACAAGTCGAACTGAAAACCAGTGAAAAGCAGAATGGGTGTCCAAACTTGTGTCCAGACATATAAGTTCGGACACAGCCCGAGAGTTATATGCCAGACTCGTCCTCGCACCCCGTGCAAACTTACATGTTCGGACGGAAGTTCAACACATGTAAAAACGTAAAAATATAAGGCATAACAGGGTCTGTCCGAACATCAATGTTCGGACAGACGTTTGGACACATCAAAAATCAGAGTTTTCAGAGGCGAATTGCACACAAGCAGAATGCCAAAACTTGCCAAAATTACCATACCATAACCATAGCAGTGAAAACACAAACTATAGGGGTTTTGTCAGAGCAACAACAAGGTAAAATCAGAGATTAATTCACCGCACAAGGCAAATTAGATGGTTGTTTAGAATTCCCAATCTCAAACTCCCCTAGGTGACACACTAATCGAGTCCACTAGCCACATACCTCGAATTAGCAGTGTTGTCTTGAAATCTAAAGGGGAAACAGCCACTGAAGCGCGACCAAATGCAGACAGACAACACTGAACAAATCAACAACGTAAAGCGGCAAACCCCAACTCAGAAACTGTCAAAAGTTCCTTAACTAGAAACTGAGAAAATGTGAATCACACCCTCACCTGAATCTGACCACAATATGCAGAGGAAAATGATTGGAAGAGATTAGCAGAGACACCGGTGATGACCACTGATTCACAACCAAAGTAGAGATCCGAAATCAGTACAGGGGACGTTCTCAAAAACTACAGAATTGAAGGGGATTAATCCGACAACCGTACCTGAATCTAACAAGGAATTCGTACAGGAGGAGTAGTCCACAGTAGAAATTCGATTTGCAAAATCCCACGATAGTAATGGTTTGACAAATTTTAGAAGAAGAAGAAGAAGAAGAAAGAAGAAGAAGAACATTGAGAGAGAGAAGAGAGAACGCTCCGGCGCGAAGTGGACAGTTAGGAAATGTTGTCCGTGAGATAAGAACAATTAGGTGGAGTTATTAATAAGGAATGAATAACTTAATTAATTCCTTACCAGAATTAATATAGGATTTGACCTTCTCGCCCTCGTCTTTAATCCAAAAGAACATCTACAATGACAAAGATAAAGTTCTGCAACGAACTTTGGGTTATAACAACAAAAGTCCTATGAAACACTTTTTCAAAAACCTCCTATACTACAACTCCCTTGGAGTTTTTGGCACCTTCTGTTGGCCTAACCTAAGACCTCACAACCATCACAAGTTAGCTTACAGATCTCAGGAATGTCTATTCCTAGGCTACTCTCCCAATCATACTGGTTACCTTTGTTATTGTATCTCTCCACCTAAACTAATCATCAGTCGAGAAGTTTTGTTCAATGAAACCTCCTTTCCTTTAAAAACTTCACCTCATCCCCTATTACTTCACCTCGCACTACCCCTTCCATAAACCCATCCTAATTCCTCATGACAACCCACCTCCACCTACTACACCAACCTCACCAGTCACTCCCATTCACCCTAACCCTACTGACCCAGTCCACCACTATACCATCTACTTTATAGACACCAACTCTCCCTCCTCTATTGAACTATACACCAAACCATTGCTTCTACTGAACCTACACCCCACCCCTCACCCCAAACGTTGCCCCTTGCCCCTCTACCTCCACAATTGTAAACCAAGGCTCAAAACAACATCTACGAAACCCAAAATTCGAACAGATGGGACTGTTTCTAGGGCTCTTAACACTCAACTGTCACCCTTGCCTAATGAGCCTACTTTCACTCAAGCCCAGAAGTAAATCCAGAATGGAGAGAGGCTATCTCTAGGAGTACAATGCTCTTTTAATACTAAGACATGTGAGCTGGTCCCTCCTCCCACGACATGAATTATTTTGGGGTAAAATGGTTTTGAAGACTAAAAGATGTGTTGATGGTCGAAAGAGAGAAGAAATGCCAGGCTTGTTTCCCTGGCTATAATCAACATTCTGGTATTGATTATACAAACACTTATAGCCTTGTTGTTGAAATGGTTAGTATAAGACTCGTGCTATCTATTGGTGTGTCTCTCAATGGGCCTATACATCAATTGGATATTCAGAATGCTTTTTTGAGTAAGGAAATTAAAGAAAATGTTTATGTGAAGCAGCCTCCTGGTTTTATTAACCAATAGTACCCTACTTATATTTGCAAACTAAGGAAGGCCCTTTATGGGCTGAAACAGTCTCCTAGGGCTTGATATTCTACCCTAAGCTCTACACTTATAGATATTGGTTTCACTATGTCAACAAGGATCCCTCTCTGTTTATTTTCAAACATAATGGCTAGGCAGTGTATGTTCTTATATATGTAGACGAAATTCTCATTACGTGCACTTCTCTCAAGTTGGTGCAAAATCTAAAATCCTCACTCTCACACAGATTCCCTGTCAAAGACCTTGGACCTTTATCCTATTTTTTAGGAGTTCAGCCACTCGCTCCTCTACTGGTCTTCTACTACTAACAACAACAGTACTTATATCCTGAACCTTTTAAAGCCACAAAAATGGAAGCCTCTAAACCTATTCTTACCTACTCTCCCCAAATCTAAATCTAGATGACCCTTCCTCCCCTGACTATCCTGACATCACAACATACCACAGTATAGGGGGATCATTTCAGTATCTCTCACTCACTCGTCCAGACATACACTTTGTAGTGAACAAAATATGCCAGTACATGCATTATCTGAAGCTAATACACTGGCAGGCTACCAAGAGGATTTTAAGGTACCTGATTCCACTCAATTCTGGGCTCTCATTTCTTTCTTTCTGCGTCTCTGATCACCTCCATGATAGTCTTTTCTTATGCGGACTGGGATGGCTCTCCAGTCGATTGCTGCTCCACCACTAGTTTTCTGATATTCCTTGGCTTGCATTTGATCTCGTGGATTTAAAAAAACATAAATCAGTAGCAAAATCATCGGCTGAAACAGATACAGGCGATTGCTACTGCTACTACTAATCTATATGGATTCTTCACCTACTTCATGAGCTAGGGTTTCCTATTCATGAACCTCCTACCGTCTACTGTGACAATGTTGCAGCGACTTACCTCACCAAGAACCCATCTTTTCACAGTCGGATGAAGCACGTCACCATTGACTGCTTATTCGTGCGTGAACAAGTTCAAACAGGAGATTCAAAGTGATTCACATCCCCGCCGCTGAGAGCTCGTAGATGCCCTAACCAATCCCTTATCCCCCAATCTATTTCTTAATTTTCAGTCATCACTTCCTCTGACCACCAGCTCTGACTGCGGAGGAATAAAAGCCCACTGAGGCCTTACGGCCCATTTACTTGTTTGTTATTGTTAAAACCCACTTTATGACTTCCTAACAGTATAATAAGACCTTAATGTTAATGCTGTAACTATTACACACAAAACAAACAATGAATATACATTACATTCTCAATTACTATTATATTCATTTTAGCTAAGAAAGCTAACCTAGAACGTAGTCTTGATCCTCATAAACATTTTTATATGATTAACATTATTATTCACATTTATTATGTTGAACAAACAAATGCATCATTTTGTATAGTTAATGGCCTAGGTTAAAAGCATGACAAACAACAATGGTAGAATGACAAAAGTAAGAACTAGAGTCTAGAGGTGACCTAACCCCTGTGTACTTACCTGCCTCCCCCTTATAAGATCTTCCCACTTGTTCATCTATCGGTATGTGGATGCAGCCCTTTACTTGTTTGTGTCTGTCAATAGCATTACAAATGAAGGTTGATGATGCTTCTCACCTCTTAATTCCATTTTGACACATCTTTTGGATTAGGGCATGTGACCCGGTGTAATTTACAAAATTAATAAAGTGTTGAAAATCTTAAAAAAAACTGTATACCCTAAAAATTTAAAAGTCTACTCACATTCTTTATTTTGTGGATGAGTAGTGGTCTTACATTGACTCGTTATTTCTTTATTTTCTCTTTCCCTTGCAGTTCTTAGTATTTGCAATTAAATCCTATTTTTTTTCTAATATCTAGCTTTAACGTTTTTGATCAATTGCCTTCATCCATAACTTCACACATTCTAGATCTTTAATGAATTTCACTATTAGTCTCGATATATCAGTGGCAAGTAAAAGCTAAATTCAAAGAACGAGACGGAGATGGTGTAGTTGCGACTCATAGTGTACATCTCAAAAATGTGTTTGAAGAATAAGCTTTCTTGTTTTACCAATCATGCGTTATTTTCTCCTCGGCCTAACACAAGATTTTAGAGAATTAGTTCTCAAATGAAGACAAGTGATGCTCTTAATGGTTCTAACTCTCTTCTCCAAGTGAAGATGATAAAGCACCTAGTTTACTTCCAAATGTAAAGGCATCGTTGTCAAGGGACCACAATGATGATCGAGGTGTATTGTAACACCCATCTTGACAATCATGTAATAATCCCTCTCGTAGCATAATTAAATACGTCTAATAGTGGAAGTTTAAATAGTAATAATCCTCACACGGGTGTCACATGCCATTACTTGCCCATGCGAGTAAAGAAGCAAAAACAAATATAGTAACTAAACAACTGTAATAATAATACTTCGCTGATAAGAGGATACCAACCTATACATCATACTAAGTCCAAAAATCATACCAATGACAAGTGAGCATCTAACCGTTTCCAATATATACAACAAGTATTAAAATCGAATGTGGTAAAACACGCAGTCGCCTTAGCGATCGATATACATTATTACAACCAGCCTCCTAGGCCCTCACACACCATCGAATTATAAGTAGCACTGTCGGGTTTCAAGTTAGAACAACCCGAAATAACTCACTGGACGGTCGTCCCACGTACACACAAAGGTGTCTCATAATGCCAAGGATCAGGAGATCCCGGGACTTTCACTTTGCCTTTTTAAAGGCGTCCTTAAATGGTCGGAGCCTGGTACCAACAGTAGTACACTCTATCTGACGATCTATGTAGGTTCATCAGGATTTAACAAGAGTAGACCCGATCCTGGCGTTAACTCTAGTGATCACTATGCGCAACCAGTACCCAATGACTAACCGGATTTATCCATCACCACACTCACCAACTCTCCATCACTTGATTAATTTTAATCAATTACCTAAATTATAGTCTTAGGTCTAGAGAATTCATTTATTACTTAGCTGCCCTGAGGGTCTTACGCATACCTAGAAGTATCTAGGTCGTATTCATGTTCAAGTACCATGCTCTAGAGACCGACATAGTCGTGTCTCGTACCTAAGTGTTTTACTTAGGTTAATTGTATAATTATAATGCTATGTGTATTATATTATGTAAAAACAGCTCATCACATTGCTCGTATATGTATATTTATATAAGATGATCTATAGTTGATGTAGTATTAGTTCAAAAGGACGTTCACTTACAATAATAGTAATGTGAATATTACAATCAGGATTCAATTCACACATTCATGCATATAAGAACACACATAACATTGTTAAAACAACAAAAATTTCTGAAACCAAGGAAGCCTCGGGACAATTTAGACCACACCGTCCACATACCGTACACCAAGACCCAGGATGCACAATACCATAAGTGAAATACCCTAAACCTAATAGGGTAATTAAACATAAATTTATGATGTAATAAGGCTAAACATGCCTTATAAACATTGGTAGACAATTTAACTAAAGAAAACACCATAAAGTCAATTTAAGCAAATACTCGCTCTAGACTTGGTGTAACCTTGTTTAGGACCTAAAGGTCATTCCTAGACCTATTAAAATGCTAATGAACATGTTAAATCAATTACAAAAGAAAACCAAGCTCAAAACAAGTTAAAACACAAATTGTGCTTTAAGACTCCTTAAAGCACATTTTTAGAAATTGTCTTGGAAATGAGTTTTGAGTGGCTAAATGACTAATTTTATGCCTTAATCAATATGTTACTATTTAGTATCACATTAGGAAGCCTAAATCAAAGATATTACAAAAAAGTTCCCAAATTTGTGCACTGATTGTGAATAGTACCCAAATAGTGCCCAAAATAAGTCAAATGACTTCTTAATTGGTCAATGGTCAAAACCACTCCTAAAATATCGAGCGGCACGGTTTTATATAGTGAGTCATCATATTTAGCTTCCAGCCTTAGTGGAAAGAAGAGGAAAGGGGAAAAAACTATTCATCACATTTTGACAAAGTAACAATATCTCACTTTGCTTTCCTTCCTCCTCTCTCCTCTCTTCTTCTTCCTTCTCCCCAGCATTTTCTTCATTCTCTTATGTTCAAACCGTGGAAGCTACATAACCATGGCTTCTTCACCTTCTTTTGCTTTGTTAAATCCAACACAATAGTCCAAATCCAAAACAAAACACATATTTGTGCTAGTTGAGTCAAGGGCTTCAAAGTGCTCTTTTCAAAACTCCAAAAAACTGAAGTTGGACTCCAATGAAGTAGCTCAATTTTAAGAGGAAAAATCATATTCAAGAGCTACTTAACACTCTCTTTGAGTTAAGGTAAGAAAAGCATTCAAAAATCATCTTTTCTTCCATTTTTTCACATATGGCCGAAAATGCCTTCTTAAGATGCCTTGCTTTATTCCTTGAATTAGCATCTATTAATATTCAAGCTTAATGGAAGCCATGCTTTGATTCCTTGCCAAAACTCATTCCAAGATTCCTAAGGTAATCATCCAATTTAGTGCTTTAAGCACTCTCTTAATATTTAAGAGTTATTTCAATCAGGTTTAGGGTGATACCTAGCAACTCATTAGCTTAAATGAACATTGATTAGACCTTTAGCAAGGGAACCAATCAGTGGCCGAATTTATGTCAAGGAACAAAGAGGAAAGGAGGAAGAAAAGGCTTGAAATCTTAAGGTAAATTACTTACCTTAATGTTGATTAATGTCTTAAGGAATGGTGTTTAGATAGATACCAAAGTAGCCTAGAGCTTACATTACTATATGGGTTATGTTGACCTAGGAAAGAATTTGAACAAGCTTATGAACTTGTGACTAAGGAGCTAATGACTATGAGTTAGTAAAATCGTCATAAGGTGAGTTATAAGAATCCCTCTAATTGCTATGAGATTGGTGTTGTGTAAATGCAGGTTGAAAGCTATAAATGTTGTAATTCAGTGTTTAAGTTCATGTAATTTAGGGCCTAGAGCCATGTCATTTAAGGGCCTAAGAGCCATGTCATTTAAGGGCCTAAGAGCCATGTCATTTAAGGGCTTAAGAGCCATGTCATTTAAGAGCTTTAGTGCTATGCAATTTAGATTAATTCAATGTATTGTGGATTGATGCATTTGAGTGCAAATGGTGTTTTGAGGACATCCATTAAGGATTAGTTAGCTTGTGTTGATTAGGGGAGAGAAAATCTATGCATTTGGGCATAATGATATACTAGGGAAGCTATGGCAAAATTTGAGTAGAAACCAAGTGTTTTATGTGTTCTAGTGAATTACTATGACCTAGAACTTACTAGGAAACATTGAGAGTTAAATTGGTGGAAATAAAAAAGACTAAGGTGTTCTTAAGGATTAGAATGACCTAGAATTGTTTAGGAGGAATTAGAAGTCTAATGGGGATGATAATCGCCTTTAAACTACAAGGGAAGGATTGCTAAGATCAATGTGAAGTTTGAGGAAAATGTTGTGAAATGTTAGGAGCTTGCCTAGTAGTGAATTAATAACTATAACCATGATAGTAATGGGTGGACTTGGGTGAGGGAGGTGAAAACTATAGGCGAACTTTGTAAATTTTCATGGGAATGACTAGGAATGTATAAGAGTGGATAACCATGAGAATGGTGAGTAAATTGAGTAAAGGAGATGGAAATGGTTAAGAGGAATTTAGAATGGTCAAGTTGAAGGAGTAAAGATGGGTATAAGGCTAAGTAATTGTGTACTTGGCTAAGGAACAAGTTAGGGTGTTAAGAGGATGGCTAGAAATGCATAGGTATGTACAAGTTTGGGAATGATGAGTAGTAAATGGGAAGGAGAGGAATTATGCATGGAGATGCAATATAACCTTGGGAACCTTGAGAAGTTTTGTTAAGGAGATGAGGATGATTGATAATGCATTAGGTGTGGTCAAAGTGGTTGTAAGGTAACATTTAGAAGTTAAGATTGTAGGAAAAATGTATACTTTGGAAGTTTGAGAAGCTAAGTGCAAGCGTTAAAAAATTTGTAAGAATTTGAGTACAATGATCAATGGACTTAGTATAAGATTGGTGGATGAATTAGAAGGTTTTAAAGTGCCAAAATGATGTTTAAAACAAACTACGACACTTGTGGAAAAGATTTGAGTAAAATAAACACACGGAATGGTTCTGCATCCGACCCACCCAGGGGACCGACCCTGTCTGGGTCGGTCGAGCTAAAACTGTCAAAACCGGATGTCTCTCTGCATCCGACTCACCCAGGGGACCTACCCAGGGTGGGTCGGTTGGGTCTTATAAAAAAATGTGTAGCATTGGTAGTAGACCATTGGAGAGTTATGATGAAACAAAAAAAGTATGCCCATAAGAACGACCTAAGATATAATGAGAAGTAATATGACTTAAGTGGTTAAGTTTAGACTACAATGACTTAGAGGTTATTAATCAGAATCATTAGTGATGATACGAGTTAGGTTAATTGAAAGTAATTAACCACCTGATTGGATGAATGTTTTAGGGTTTGAGTATTTGGACTCCGAAAGAGAATATGCAACCGAACGACCAACGGTGAACGATAAGGTTTTCTTATAGCCTGCTTGCTAACGAGGTGTTAAGACAAGATCCTTTAGTTTTGATGATAGCAAACCTTGTATTGTCTATCTAATGCGTTTGTCAAGATTCATGATTCAGATAGACAGGTGAATAAGTGGCTTAGCACGCAAGGTTGCAAGCGCACTTAAGTCATGAGTGGCTTAGCACGCAAGGTTGCAAGCGCGCTCAAACCACAACATGTGCTCTTCAAGTCGGGCACCTGTCGGTGAGAGCTCCAGAGGATTTTTAGCACAGACAACCAGTCAGACACCACACGAAGATATCTCTTATGCTTAAATATGCAAATCAAAGACAAATACTACAAAGGACCGACACATTCAGTTAAGACACATACATCCACATGAGCAACTTGATCAAGACAAGCTCGTGACAAAAGGAGAAATTCATTAATGCACAAGATAACAAAGTTATAAAAAACATCATTACATAGCCATAATGAATTCAGAAGAGGGCATTTATGAGCATTTAATGAACTAGACAGAATCAGGCAAGTGGGGCACACTAGTGGTGATCGACCTATCAAGAGGGCTGCCGCCACTTGATCAACCATGAGGTGACACGTAGCTCAAGCCTCCAGATCAAGTTGAAGACTTTCAAGTCTAGTGTGTTTGTTATGTGAATAATCGAAGTAGAAGTCGACTCCTAGAAGTCTAGGGATTAATAGGACGGTAGTTACATCCTAACAGCTGTGTATATATACTTGCATTTATTTCATATGTAAGTAATCCCTGCACGAGTAAAAAGATAGAGATAATCTGGGCAAGTGTGGATCAGACTTAGGAGGTGTGTGTGTATGCTAGAGAGTTGGTGAGCTAGAGAAGACTGGGTAAGAGTATCAATACATTGGGTATTTGATAGGACGACAGGTCGGGGAACGGTCAGTGAACTATAGGCCGATAGCCAGGAAAGGGTTGACAACTTTAGGGGTAAAGTCAAAACTGTTGGGGTGTCCGTGTGTGGGGCAAGGGAGTGAGTGAATTTTGTGTGTGTAAATTTTCAATCGAAATGTGTTTTCAAGTTTAAAGTTATCTCTCGTCCTTCCCTAAACTATCAAGTTATATTAGAGTCCACGATAAGTCCACGACACGTCGAGGACGCATCAGGAGCGCTTGTTGGTTTCAAATAGTATCAGAGCGGATTTCTTCTAGAAAGCTAACTGCTTTGGAAGACGACCAATGATGTCTCATGCAAGCATTCTAGCAGCAGAAGAAGGTTCTGCACCACATCGACCACACTCTTCAATGGAGACAACTACACTCACTACAAGAAAAAAATGGAGTTTCATATCAAGTCTGACGATCCAAGAATGTGGAGGGTGATAACACATCAAGAGTACACCTTCCAGAATCCTCAAGGACAAGACATATATATCGACAGCATGACGGATGATCAAATCAAGAAGCTGGTATTCAACGCTCGAGCTGTAAGAATACTTCACTATGCACTACTACTTGAGCAATACTCCAAGATTGCTTCAGCTAAAACAGCCCAAGAGATTTGGAAAACTCTTGAGGTCACCTATGAAGGGAATGATGAGATCAAAAAGACTCACATTAAGTTGCTGCTCACTCACTGGGAGTTATTCAAGAAGGAAGAAAAGGAGAGCATTTCTGATATGCGTACAAGGTTCACTAAGCTGATCAACGGAATGTTGGTGCTTGGAAAAACTATCTCTAACGAGGATCAAATTCGAAAGTTCCTTAGATCTCTTCCTGCCTCCTTTGACAGCAAAGTCAATGCCATGCAAGAAGTGCAAGATCTCTCCAAAATGTATCTGGCAGACATGCTAGGATCTCTAATGGCTTTCGAGTTAAAACTACAACACAGGAACTCCGAAAGCACATCAAGAGATAAAGGGAAAGGCATAGCCCTTGAAGTAGCTGAAAATGAAAGGTCTGAGTCAGGAGATGACAATGATGAAATGGTCCTCTATGCTAAGAGGTATGTTTGAAAGTTCAAAAGAAATAAAATGAGAAAAGGCAAGGAGTCCAAGGAGTCTGATGATCAGAGGAAGAGCAATGATGAGTGTTTTGGGTGTTCAAAACCCGGACATCATATCAAAGATTGCCCTCAGCGATCACGAGAGGACATTGACAGGGTCAAGAAGCCTGTCTGACGTTCATTCAACAAAGGACCAAAGAAGGAAGCCTTCGTTGCCCCATGGGGGATTCGAACGAACGGAGTGATGACAATCAAACCTTAGACAGCGACATCTCACAAGATGAGAAGGCTCACTTATGCCTTGAAGAAGTATGCTTGATGGCACAAGGAAATGATGTCTCATAATCAGAAGAAGAAGAAGAAAGAAGAAGAAGAAGAAGAAGAACATAAGGTATACTATTCTAAACTTAGAAGGAGAATTCAAAAGGATGAACTTCTAGGACTTAGAAATTTTTCTCTTATATTAGTTGATCACCTAGAGGAATTAGAAACTGAAAACGATGAACTTTTGGAAGAAAATGAAAAATTGAGAAAAACCTCGGATAAAAGCAAGGTAGCTAATCTCATGAGGGCACTCATGAAAGTACAAAGAGATTATAGTGAAATTCTCTCTGTTCATGAAAAATTGAAGCATGAAAAACAACCTGAAATCGATAAATTGATTGTTGCTCTTAACACTAAAGAAGAGGAACTAGTTACCATCAAAGAACAATATTCTAAGATAGGTACTGTTTCAAAGACACCCATGAGGAGAAGTAAACGACAGGTTGAATACCTGTCAGAGACCAGTCGTAGAGATGTCTGCAGCTTATGCAGACAACCTGGTCATCATGAATCCAATTGCTATAAAACTAGTTTTATGAGGCATCGGCAACTCAAGAAACTAGGACTGAAATGGGTAGTAAAAAATGATCTTAGAACATTAAATGGTGGAAATGGGTCTAATCTTTCTATGGACCCTAACCCCACACCACTAATGTAACACCCCAACTACAAACACCATACTTAACAACATTTAGCAGCGAATTACAACTCAACACTTAACTTAATCCATGGGTGTTACACGCCGTTAGCCACCCACGTGGTTAACAAGCCTAACACATACATAGTGTACCGGTCTGATGGGCAAGATTATCGAGCGCTACACTTTATATTACCAACCGTTTCTAAACAGAAATACATACATTTACATTACAACTGTACCGAGTCTATACTTTCATCTTCCGATTATAAAAACAACGGTTTTACATCCCTTACAACTACATAAATAACTAAATAACTATCCAAGTATAAAACAGCTACCCCGTCCTACTCTCGAACGGCTGCCAACTCCATTGTACCTGAAAAGTATGGGGGCCCCCCAAAGGGGGTCAGCACCTTTGCTGGTATGGTAATCGAGCAGCCCGCATGCTACCGGGCCACGCACAACTATTTGTCGTCTGAGCATGCGGTTAATTATATTTAAAACATGCATGAAACTATACACACATATCATGCTTATAAATCACACATCCAATGAATAGGATACAAACATAAGATTAACACATCACATTGGTTAGATCACATTATTGTGTTCTTTGGCCCTTGAGGGTTCTACCCTAATGGAGCTATTCCTTGCTAGACGAAACATACCCATCTAATCGGGTTATACTTAATTACCCCTTATATTTGTACGGGGTTGATTTCGGAGATCAACGTACACAACATAACAACCTACTTCACTTAATAACATGTACACAACTTAATACCGTTCTTCTTAGAGAACGTACACTTTACTTAGGATGTGCCGGAGGAAATATAGGCCCGAGCACACCGTACACACTTACTTCACTTAGATGTGTCGGCCGTAATATAGGACCGATCACACCATACATAATTTCCCCCTAGCTCCAATAATGATGAGGTAGGTAAGCCTTGGTTAAGCTTGTGGGTGGTTGTAATCTAAGGAAGGAAGGAAAACAATCATAACATAACAGTATTCCCCCTAGCCCGAATAACAATGAGGTAGGTAAGCCTTGGTTAAGCTTGTGGGTGATTGTAATCCAAGAAGGAAAAACAACCATAACATAACAGAGTGGGAGTTAATTCAAATATATACATCAACTCCCAAACAACGCGCGCGACCGGAACGACCGGATTCCTCACCCCCCAAAATATATGTATATATTTAGTTAAGCGTTCCATTATGGAACCTATCACATCCATGCATCATATAGTGTTACTAACATGGTTAGACACATAAGGGAAGTAACATCCCATTCAACAAACATGAATAACGGCATCCGATAAACAACAACACACCCAACCACAATATGAAACTAAAACACCAATAGCCGTAGTTAGAACGTTCCCGTAGGTTTGGACGTCTAATCCAAATACCGATCTCTTATGTGATCCTAGAGTCGGTTAGCTACGGTTTACACGTAGTTAAGGTTAAACGGTATCGGAATTATTTTCATGACATAAATGAATTACTGTAGACTCATTACATGCTTTATCTTGCAAGGTGGCAAACATACAGAAAAACACATTGGCATACAAGCCGGTGTAACCCGGTAGGACACAGGTTGCAAGAAAACCATACCTGTCACCATGGTTCGCTCTATTGCGTCCTCTTATGTTCCTTGAATAATCTTTGAACAACTGGTAACATTACATTTGTTTCCATTAACATCGAGGTAATACAATTGTTAAACGACTAGTGCGCCCATAGTTAACCCCGTTATCCCGTTATACTTAATTTTACTCTTGTGATCTTAAGTTCACAACTCTCACATCAAACCTAACACTTGTTTACACATTTTAAGGCCTTTACATGTCACCAAACAAGGCCTAAACATCATCTAAAACCATTACCATCCAATCCCCCATCATTAGAAGTCTTAAAACAAAATTTTTTTTCTCTGGTCTTGACCGCCCTTCTGGGGCGGTCCCAGTGGCGGTCAACAACAGAAGAAGCATGGTTTTGCAGAACTGCACTGGACCTCCCCACAGGGGCGGTCCAGAAACAGACCCCATTTTAAAAACTATTTTTCTACACATTTTGAACTCCAAATTCACCCCAATTTTTTTCCACTTATTCCACAATCTTTCCACATGTGTCCTACATGTTTAAACACCTTAAATCATGCACTAAACCTCTCCAAATCTTTGGTTTAATCCACCAACCAATCCTTCCTCAAATTCAACAAATCCAACTCTCACGTTTTGCATTTTTTTGTCACTCTTTGCATTTCTTACTTCTTCTTGCTTGTTTCTACCTCCCATCAAACTACCAAATCACTCAATGGTCATACCAATTCATTCCTAGACAAATGCATCTCTAAAAACCCACATTCACTCCTTGTTTCACAAGTTACAAACACCAACTCTTTTTCTTGAAATTCCAAGTTACCAAGCATCATTATGCTACAGATTTCGCACCCTCTTATCTCTATTATCCATCTACCATTATGAGGCTACCACTCCACTCTACTCAACACTAAACAACCCAATTGAACACCTAAGTTCCCTCACTTACCAAGCCACCTAAAAGCACTTATTTCCTACCGAATTTTGCCATAACCTCCCCATAATTTTAACATGTTCCCACACATTACTTAGCTCACCAAAGCACTCCAATCATCAACTCATTCAAGGCACTATCCCATACATCAATTCCATCATTTTAACAATGATCACCTCAATGTACATAACTTTAAAAGCTTGGCTCTTAGGCCCTTAAACAACATTAAATTTAAACACTAAATTTCCTCATAATATTAGCAACACCTGTACTACACTCAATATTTATATTTGCACCAAAAAAACAAAATTTCCTTAAAACACCACATAAGCTTAAGTAAGTTATTTACCTTGGATTTCTTTCAAAACTTTCCCTCCTCCTCTTTCACTCTTGTTCCAAAACAAGTTTTAATGAGTTTGTTGCTAATCTAATGACCAAACCAAATTGAATACTAATGAGCATTGAGAAACTAATAAGGCTCTTGAATTAAGACTTGTACTGAGAACATTATTTAAGCACTAGAAATTGAAGGAATTACCTTATAACTTCCAAATGAGGATTAGGTAATCAAGATAGATGTTCTCCAACACCTCTTGAAAATGAACAAGGCTATAACAAGGAGGAAAAATGGAGCTTTAAAATCTATAGGGATCGGTTTCAAAGAAATAAAGGAAAACATGATTTTTCTTGCTCCTTTCTACCTTAGAACAATGAGGAGTGTTTGGCTCAACAATGGAGGTTATTCCTTCAAGAATGAGCCACACCCAAGGAATTCAAAATCATCATTTGGAGATTTTGAAGGGTGGAAATTAATCTCCAAGGTGAGGGGAGTATTATGGTGTATTTATTTTTCAATTTTGACTTTGTTTAGAGCTTGAAAATGGAAGAAGAGATGGAGCTGTGAGGAGGGCTACTAAAGTGCCATTGGAAGAGTGCTGGGAGGGAAGAAAGGTGCTGGGAGAGGAGGCAGCAATCGTAAGGGGATAGGAGAAATGGGAATAGAAAGAGAAAGAAAAGGTAAAAAGGTGACTTATGTACTTTATTTGCTTTATTGTTTTACTTTTTGACTTTTCTACTTATTTGAGAGGGGGAAACGTGTGGGTATTAAGAGAATAAGATAATCAGATTTTATTTTACAATTTAGAGAGGGTACTTTACTCTTATTACAATCTATACCCCATAAGTACCCGGTTTTTACACTATTCACTAATCCGGGCCCGTTTTTCGGATTTCCTCGTTTCTTTAATTTTAATGGTTCTTAAGTTCCCATTAGTGTTTAATTATAGTTATGTGGTCAACTATAATTTTTACGGGGTCATTTGACCGTTTAAAGTCACGTTTTCGGGTTTTTCTCGAAAAAACGCGCTTTAAGAGTCCGTTAGCGTTTTAACGCATTATTTGGATCCGTTTTCTTCGGGAATTTTTCCCACATGTTCTTAGTGTGTAGTTATGGTATAACAATATATTTATAGCCCTATTTAAGGTTATATGCCTCCTAAGATAATTAAATACACGTTTTACGTTTTGTGACTTTTACGCGTTTTCCTTTTTCTTTTGGTTTTACTTTCTTCACCAATATTCCTAAGGACTTATAGCCTAGTAGAAAATCATAATTTAATGTTAATAAAGTCTTGGTAGGCTCTTGGGGTCCTAACCAAGTTCATCCAAGCTTAGAGCATGTTTTGCTCAAATTGTCTTCATGGTACTTTATTTTTTTTTACTATGGTTTTAAATTGTTCACTAATGTTCCTAAGGAACTTTTTAGCCTTAATATACCATAGTTTAATAGTTAAACAACATATCAAGGTTTGGGGTATTTCAACTAACATGTTAAGTGCAGAATCGAGTGAGAATGGACCCCTGCTGGTACATCGACATTAGGTGCTCTAAACACATGACAGGAGACAAAAAGTTCTTCTCACTCGAACCAGGAAGCCAAGGAACCATTTCCTTTGGCGACAACAAGAAAGGAAAAATCATCGGTGTAGGTAAGGTTGGCATTACTTGTGATTATGTCATAGATAGTGTAAATCTAATTCATAGTTTAAAATTCAACTTGTTGTTATACCCAAAATTTTGACCCCCCTGGTTAGGGTCAACAAAGGTTTTGGTGTTGTGAAGGGCATTTAATCGAGTAATGAGGGATTCCGGCCCGATCGGCGCATCCCAGGGCATGAGGAGCAGTTTCGTCATTGTTGGGGGCGTTTTTGTAATTTTTAAGGCTCCTGAGACCTCCTATAGGCTTTCTCTCTCCTCCGAAAGATGCCCAAATCAGCTTGAAATGCTTTTGATATTTTAACCCATGGTCGAGAATGACATTCTAAGCATAATGGCGTTGGAAATTTGATATTTCGAATTTCCAATAATTTTCTAGCAATTTCTGACTGAATCTGACGAGAAATTCAATTTTAAAAATATTCCAACATTTAAAAAATCTGATTCCCCTTCAGAAAATTCATAATTGTCATCCTTGACACGTGGTTAAAATTTCACAGCAAAATTCCTTGGGAAGTCACTTAATTAAAATATCAAAAATCTTACTTTTACTAGATTTTCTTTATCTTTAAGAAAGTCTATATAAGGGATAGGTTTTTTTATAAAAGCGGAATTTCATATGCTCCAGAACCCTAGGAAGATAGAAAGCACAGCCTCCTCTCTCTCTCTCACGTTTTCTAACACCCGGCCACCCGAATCATACCGAAAATCCCCTGAAATCACCATCTAAACACGTTTCCAATCCCCAAAGGACCGATAATCATCAAAACCCCACAAAACACCACCAAAACGTGAAGAACAGCAAGAACAACCAACCACCAGAAGCTCGGTTCGAAAATATTTTGGGTCTGCCACAAACGGAGCACTCTACGAATCCCGGTGTGAAGAAATCATTGTGAATCCAAAGGTAAAACAGGTGGTAGAAATCCCACTTTCCTAACTCTCCACGACCTTATCAGTCTTGCCTCAAAATTTGGGCTTAAACCAACACTTTTTCGCTTTTGTATTGCTGATTGTTTTAGCTACTGCCCTTGTACTCGTTGCTAAGTTTCGTATTAATTTGATGTCAAATTGAGTTATTTTAGTTACTAATGTGTTTAAAATCTTTCAGGCTACACACCCATAAAATTTGAGCTCAAAACACCCTTGGGAACCATCGAAAACTCATTGTCCGTGGGTTGTCCGTGACCTCGGACTCATTGTCCCGGGACCACGAACGGGTTGTCTGTGACCACGGACACCCACGGACGGTGGCGGGATTTTGTATTTTTCAATTTTTCAAATTTTAGGTTTCTGTCAATACATGTCCAGGCCCACGGACACCCTGTCCGTGGCCCCGGACTTTTCAAGTTTGCGTTTTTATTTTAGTTCTGTTTTCGAAATCACCTAATTCAGCTGGGGTCCGTGGTCTCGGACAGTAGGTTCGTGGCCACGGACATAATTAAAAAATTTGACCTAATCTGCCTCCGAACCTAGTTAGGAACTTTCAATTTTCACTTTAATTTTCTGTCAAAAAACGTTGAAAAATAAAAAAACTGAAGCGCACACCTAGGTTAAAAACAACTTTGTAGAAAGCTGTAAATAAACCAAGTAGAGGAAAAACGACCTAGGAAGGGTAATGAAAGTAATTTGAACCCTAAATAAGTCGAATACCAAGCCCCCGAACCCGAACTCTCCTTTCCTAATTTGATCTAGGTTAAAATTAGGTGGCGACTCATAATAGGTTCCAGTGAGCTAGCTTAGGTTTTAATAATTATTGTTATATGACATAGTTATTAATCTTAGGTTATAAGTGGACCTAAAACCCGACTAGATCCTAATCAACTTAATCAACATAGGGTAGGGTTTAAAATCGACGCTCACACTTGCTTAGTGTTTCTCAAATTTGTGACAAAGGCAATTCAGTTCACTTCTATCCTACACATTGTAGCATAGTAAGTCAGAACACTGGCAAAGAGTTGTTAAAGGGAAAAAGGTGGGAAAATGTTTACGTAACAAGTTTAGAGGATATTTCCAGTCCAAATCTTCCATGTTTGACTGCTTCAATAGATGACTGTACACTATGGCACAAAAGACTAGGGCATGTTAGCACTTCTTTACTAAGAAAATTTGTCAAGAAATAGTTGGGAAGAGGTCTTCCTGAGATTAAAGAATCTGAGACCAATCTTTGTGATGCTTGTGTTAGAACCAAACAGACCAAGACTTCTTTTAAATCAAAGAACTTAGTTAGTACATCCAATCCACTTGAATTACTTCACACGCACTTTTGTGGACCTATGAGAGTTAAAAGTTTTGGAGGAAATTTGTATGTGTTTGTAATTCTAGATGATTACTCATGGTTTGTTTGGACACTCTTTATTGCTTTCAAAGACAAAGTCGAGAAATTTCAAGCCATTGCAGGAAAAGTCCAAGTACAACTCAATCTCAAGATCAAAACTCTTCGGTCGGATCATGGGTTAGAGTTTGAGAATCAACAATTCATGGATATGTGTAAACAACATGGGATTAGTCACACATATTCAGCACCAAGAACACCCGAATAGAATGGGGTAGTTGAGAGGAAGAATAGAACACTACAAGAGGTAGCCAGGGCCATGCTATTGGGGAGAAGTCTTCCTCAGGTCTTCTGGGCAGAAGCGGTGGCGACTACATGATACATCACTAATAGAACGCTCATACGACCTATCCTCAACAAAACTCCCTATGAGTTAATCAAGGGAAGAAAACCAAACATAAGTCACTTCAGGACATTCGTTTGCAAATGTTATGTCCACAACAATGAAAAGAGTCCCCTTGGAAAGTTTGATGCCAGAAGTGATGTGGCCATCTTCCTTGGATACTCTGAAAGAAGCAGGGCTTACAAAGTATACAACAAAAGGACACTGAAGGTGGAGGAAAGTGTGCATGTAGTTTTTGATGAGGCTGACGTACACAAGGCCAAGGAATCTGATGAAGATAAAGAACTTGGATTCAATCGAGTAGATCTGGATCACATAGATAATCCCAAAGATGAACCACCGACTGAAGAAAACTTGCCCGACAGGTCAGCGATAGGTCAACAACATGTCGATGAAGGAAACAATGATTTCGAAGATCCTCTCTCTCCATCAACCATTCATCAATCTCATCCCTTGTACAAAAATCATCCATTCGAGAATATTAGCAACATCCAGGTTTTGAGACACAAGAAGGAAAAGACATGGTACTCAAACTTGCCAAAGCTCTTCACGGGCTCAAACAAGCACCAAGATCATGGTGTGATCGTCTGTCCTCCTATCTATTGGAAAACTACTTTAAAAGAGGTAAAGTAGACAAAACTCTATTTGTTTACAACAACAAAAGAGATTTCCTAATTGTGCAAGTATATGTTGATGATATAATTTTCTAAGCCTTTGATGAGAAATATTGCAAAAAGTTTGAAGCATTGATGAAAAAGGAATTGAGATGAGTGATCTGGAAGAATTGAAGTTCTTCCTAGGACTTCAAGTCAAGCAGAATGATGAAGGGACCATCATATCCCAAGAGAAGTACATAAAAGATTTACTGATGAGATTTAGAATGGAGAAATGTAAGACGTTTGATACACCAATGGCAGTTGGCACAAAGATGGGCATCATGACTTGTGATCGACCGTCAACCAGCGATCTTATAGAGAGATGATTGGTTCTCTACTATATTTTACTTCTAGTAGACTGACATCATGTATAGCATTTGCTTATGTGCCAGATTTCAAGCAGATCCAAGAGAAAGTCGCCTCACAGCTGTAAAAAAATCCTACGTTACTTAAAAGGAACCATGAATCTTGGTCTCTTTTATCCAAAGTTCAATAACTATGACATTGTAAGATTATTAAATGCAGACTATGGAGGATCTATCACCGATAGAAAGAGCACTTCAGGGACAGCATTCTTCATTGGGTGTTGTCTGATTGCATGGGGATCAAAGAAACAACAAAGTGTTGCAATCTCAACAGCTGAATCTGAATACATTGCTGCGACAAGCTACTGTGCTCAACTCCTATGGCTTAAACAACAAATTGGAGACTATGGCGTCAAAACAAGTACTTTACCAACTGTGTGTGATAATACAAGTGCCATCTCTATTTCCAAAAATCATGTGCATCATTCTCGTACCAAACATATTGACATTAGACATCACTTTCTTAGAGATTGTTGTGAAAAAGAATTAGTTGGTTTAAAGTATATTTCTACTAAAAACCAACTAGCTGACATCTTTACTAAGCCATTAAGTAGGGAAAGGTTTACTAAGATTGATCATGATCTTGGAATGATATTCATTAATCACAGTTAAACTGACTTTTATTTCCCACGATCGGTCAGCGACATGTGAGCAACACCTGTTATATTGTCGTTCAGTAGTCAACGATCAGTTTAATGCATAAAAAAATATGTCAAACTACTACTTGAAGCATATATGTCATTTTCAATAAAGTGAGATTATGTTAGAGATAGTCCAACGGCTAGAAACGGGAAAACTCCTTAACGGATCGTTGACAACCGTCACGATTGTCCTGTTATGAATAGTACCGTTAGGACATGTCAGTGAGCGGACGAGGAGTGGTCGCCGACCGTTACTTGATATTTATAAAAGGGCGATGGAGTTTTACTCCTGTCACACTATTGCCCTCACTCTCTCTAATCTCTTTAAGCACTCAGAGCATATTCTCTTCTCTCTCACAAAACTTCCTGCGAGATTTAGAGCGAAAAATCCCTTGCCTCACAGCTGTTAAAGAACACCCGAGCAAAAAGTTCTAAATTCCAGTACAAAATCCTCTACACTAAAAATGGCACCCAAGTCTGCTCTACGATCAAAAGCTAAAGACACTCTCATAGAAGTGAAATATCCCGAACTTAACTATAGTGATTAAATCATTATAATATGGTATTTAAGGGCCTAATAGTGCCTAAAGAATATTGGTGAAGAAAACAAAACCAAAAGAAAAGAGAAAACGCTTAAAAGCAGAAAAATGTAAAAATGAGCGTCACATAACCATAGGAGGTATGTGACCTAGATTAGGATCCTAGGTGGATTCCTAAGGCTTAATTATGTCTAAATGAACATGTGGGAACAATACTCGAAGAAAACGGATCCATAAAACGGATTAAAAACATGAATGGACCTTAAAGCGCGTTTTTCGAGGAAACCGGGAAACATGATTTTAAGCGGGTTAAATAGACTCGTAATAATTTTAGTTAATCAAATGTTTATAATTAGGCATTAGTTAAGGTTGGGAACCATTAAAATTAATTAAACGAGAAAATTCCGGAAAACGGGTTCCACTTAGTGAATAGTGTAAAAACTAGAAACTTGTGGGGGTGTAAATTGTAATAAGAGAAAGATAACCTCTCCATTGGTAACTAAAAATCTGAAACTTGTGTGTGTATATGTGTGCCAAATTTTTCTTAAAGCCCTCACACTCTCTCTCTCTCTCACTGGGAAACAAAAGGAAAAAGTAAAAAGCAAATAAAAAGTAAAAACGCTCTCTGACTCTCTCTCCTCCCCATTTCTCTCATCTCACCCGTACTCCCTCCTCCTCTCTCTGAATTTCTTTCTTCTTCCTCCAGCCAGTAATGGCGATTTTGAACCCTCCACACAGCCCTCTTCTCCTTCCATTTTCATGGCCTAAACAAGGGCAAAACACAAAAATAATTACATCACTAGATTCCCCTCATCTTGGAGTACATTTCTATCTTTTCAAAAATCAAAAACCCCAACTTTCATCTCCATGGATGAAGCCCATTTGGAGCTTGAAGAAGAGCATTGGGATCTCCATCCTCCCTTGTTATTCTAAGGTAAAAAGTAAGTCAAAAATCTCACTTCTTCTAGCTTCCTTTCAATCAAAAAAATTCCAACGTTGAACACTCATGTTCCCCATTGTTCCAGCCAGTTTTGGGTGTTCAAATAGGAGCTGGAGCCTTAGTTGTTTCTGTCACAAAACTTCACCAAGAGTTGAAAGGTAATCCCTCATCCATGAGATTCAAACTCTCACTAGTACAAAAATGGTCTATCGCAGCGGTTGTTTGGTACCTATTGCAGCGGTTGAAAACCGCTGAGATGGGTGCCGCTGCGGTAGGTGAAACACCTACCGCAGCGGTTGTAGAACCGCTGCAGTAGGTACTCTAATGCAGCGGTTCTTTTAACAACCGCTGCGGTAGAGTACCTACTGCAACGGTTGTAGCTGCGTTAGACTTTTTTTCAAAAAAAAAAAAACAACCTATCTCAGCGGTTGTTGAAAGAACCGCTGCAATAGGTTGTTTTTTTTTCCATTCCACCCTACAATTGTACCAAACACACCCAAGAATCAATCAAACCTGTTAACATATAACAATGCCACCACAGTGGGGCAGTAGATCAACCATTTCACCATTTAAATGGCCACCAAACCCATCTGCGGGCAATAATCCACTTACACTTACAAATTTGAGCAAATTAATCAAACATCAACAAAATCTATACAGAAACCACAATTGTTTCATGAGAATTTCAAAACATCCTACTCAATCCTACCAAACACTAAAAGCAACCTACATTAACGCTCATGTATTCTGCCCATTCCTCGAGCACCTCGGTTATATGTCCTTCATCGTAACCTTCTACCAAATCTTCAAAAGCCTTGAAATTAACAAAAAAAGAAATATGATTAGTTGCTAATAATACTTTGAGTTTAAGAATCAATGTTAAAAATTATCTACAAAACAAAATATTTCGAGAATGCTACTTACTTTGTCTAGAGACTTCTCTGGCAAGAGTCTCGGTCCCACTATCAAGTCACTCATAAACCGCATGACATAGTAGCCACATTCTGAACCTCCCGGTTGCTGTGGACACTACATATTCATATACGTACATATTCAAAATCGATTTAACACATAAATTATAATACTGTTCCTATTTCAAAACTAATGAACATATTACAAAATTTGAATAAGGACTACAAAAATACCTTGACTACATTCCACGGAATGTTCTTAATTCTCTCTCCCTGGAGTTACGTTAGTATAGATACAAAGACACTAGAATTCATACACACAGATAAAGTAAAAGTTATCAACCGGATGATTAAATAACTAAAAATTGATAATTAATCAAGTTAAGTAAATTCATCACCTCATCAACATGTTATATATAACTGGCCTCTTGGGACGCCGAGATGCTGAGTCAAGCTGCAGGACTCTTGGGCTTTTTAGACATAGAACGAGCAAAGACCAGTGTCAGCTGTTCATAGATTACAATACAAGCAGAACTTAATTCAATCAATTACATAATACAAATATCATAATTTTTAAACTAACTTAACATTTGATAAAATTCTTACCCTTGATGAAGTGGCAACATTATGTAAGATTTATCAGCAACTGCACACGCATGTATCACAGTCGACAAGTACTGGACCAAAGCTTGGGGGTCAGAACCCATATTAGCTTCAGAACAGTAGTCAGGGCATAAGAACCCGAAACTACTATTCTCATGTACTTGAACCGCCTTGTCATCAACAAACCTGCACAATATAAAGAAACTAATATTAGTGATTTAATTTTCAAATATACAGAGTAAAATGTGTACAAGGTATGCTAATTACTCACATGCAAGCCGATTTCAGAATCGACGCACTCAACCAATCCTTCGTGAACAACTCCCCAAATCACTAAGATAGATATCAAAAGTCTGGGCCCCTTCATAGTATAAAATCCGGTCTTGGTTCCATTGTAACCGAATCTCTTGCTGGCGGCGTCATCAACAGTGTGGAGTGCAATAGTTTCAGCTTGGGGGGGTAAGATATTCAAAACCGCCGGTTGTAGCAAATTCGATCTCATCACAACTCTAGTCGCGGATGCCATGAAGGATTAGCTGGTTCAACAACAACTCTCTTTCCTTTTGCCTTATCAGAATTTGATTGAATGTGTTCCTAATATATTAATTTAATAAGTATATGTTTCTACTTTAGGATATGTTAAAGAATAAGTTTTTTCATGGGGTTACCTGCTGCTCCCCATGCTTAATCAATCTAATGGGCCACTGTATTGTCATGGATTCAGCTTGACGAAGGGTGGATATGTCTGCACTGGGCACCGGTATCTAATAATCCGCGTACGCAGGCGCGTAACCATCAACAAGCACCCGGACATGGTACTCTCAGAGCGCTGCATTCCTCACGGTGTCACCAGGAGAAGACTTGAAAAGTTTTCCCCACCCTACTTCGACTTCGTCAACGCCAATCACTTGGAACAATGTACAGTCAATCGGTTTCTAAATTTTCAAAATTAAAGATTTTAGATGCACATAAACAAGTATAATTTGTTTTTTTTGTATTTGTAGTTAACATGTTTTCTAACCTTGAGAGATGAATATGGAAATGGGTTGACGAAGTGAACACTACTGGGAGGCACTGCTGCTGCGGGCTCTGATGCTTGTGCCTGATCTGGCGGTCTAGAAACCTCCTGACTCATCCTCTCAGATCGCATCATCTCCATAGCTTGAGTGATTGACTGCTGAAATTCATTTCGTAGTTGCTGCTCGAGCTCCGCATTCTGGCGTAAGTGCTCCTCATATGTAATGATCCCTCTTGCACTGTGTCTAGACCCAGGATTACCGAAGGCTTGGCGTATACCGACATGACCACCAAAGCCTACTGCACGACCCGGATGATCTTCTACCCGAGAGCACGGGAAGTGGATCATCCTGCCTAACGGGCTGCCAAGTGCCCAGGGTGATTTGGGAGCTTAACTCTTCCTGTTATGGAGTTTAATATTCAATAAGGATACTTCGGTTTATTTAACGCTATTGTTACTCTATAAATATAATAAACATTTTTTAAACTAAAAATCACTTACCATTTTGTTGATGACTTCTCCCGTGGCGTCATCATCTGAGCAGGTGCCGCCAGATTTGAAGGTTTCTTCCGTCGACTTAAGTCCCAAACCTTCACCTTCTTTCGCGGACATTCGATTCAGCTGGCAACACCCCCTCTTTCTCCCACTGCGGCACACGCTGAGAAATACTTGTACTCCCCATGGATGATGGGTAACGATTTTTTGGCATTTTGCTGTTGTTTCTCACGTATACCTACATATATGTATGAAAAGACAAATTATTCAAATAATATATGAAAAAGACGAATTAACCAAATGAACTCTAAGGACACTTTAAACATTTATCATACAAAAGAACAACTACTAGTGTGAAACTCACCTTGAACTCAGGGGTCAAAAACGCTTCGCAACAAACTCCTTCCACTACTCTTCAGTAATACCATCGTATTTTTGCCACGGTGGTCTCCGATCATCCACATCTTCACCTGCTGCCTCTCTCTATCTCTGCGGGCTCCTCACAGTAAATGTACTGCCTCGTGAGCAGAGATCTGAAGTCTTTAAACTGTGTGGCAATCCCCTTCATCACATCAGCCTTCATAGAAGGATCTATACTGAATCGGGACTATATGAAAAAAATGGATTAGTGTAAAATAGTAACTACATTAATCTTAAAACAAACTATAATCATAAACAAATACTTGAAGATGTTCAACTATCTGCTCCTTCAACGCCTGAGGCACTCGCTTCCAATGGTGTTTATATTGAAATATGTACTAATGAAATGCCTAGCTAGAGAAGTGAAATCATTTTTCCAAGTACCCATGGGCTGATTAAACTCATTGAACTCCAAAGGCTTGGTCGGGGGCCTCTATTTGCTTTCAGCGCACGGGTAACCCCTTGTTTTTTTGGTTTCTTGAGAGGCGGAGGAGCAACTTGTATCTCCTGTGATGGCCCAGCTGCCTCAGTCTGCTGTGCTGGAATGTCTGATGTCTTTGATTTCTTTTTACCACCCTCGTGTGGTGCGTTTGCCGGTCTACTTTGCTGGGGCTGAATTTCCCAAGTCATGAGCAGCTGTCCTATAGGATCATCAATCGGATCATCATCCACTGAGGAAAAAAAAACACAAACATTAGATCAATATTCATGGAACGATGTACAATTGCAAAAATAAACATAAATAATTAATTCGGATAACATTGTAACAACAATAATACGAATTATATAATGTAATTTCAACCAATGGTGTTACCTAGACATAGTAACATATATCATGACCTGTTTACCCAAACCCCCTCATTATGGCCTGATCGAGCGTAGATGGTCTGAACATCATCATTTTATAAATCATCAATTGAATCATGCAACCCTGTATGCAACGATACTGTTTCATCTATCATCTCATTATCATCATCGTCGTTGTTTTCATCCTCAAACAAAACGGTCTTCTCCCTGGAAGAACAACATACCATCTACTATCTTTTGGGTCTTCAACATAAAACACCTGGTCACATTCTTTACCCAACACAAACTGATCTTCCTTATAAGTTGTAACACGTGAAAGATCAACCAAAATAAGTCCTTTATCATTTTGGAGTCCATGTCGGTTGTCCACCCAATTGCAGTGGAACACTAGAAGCGAATCAATGTGATAGTTTAGTTCCCATATGTCCTCTATGACACCATAATACCATACTACTACTGCTCATTGGTTGAACCTGGTTACCTAGACCATATTCAATCACTGATGCTTCAATTTTTACCCCACTGTTCTGATGTATTGATTTAGCATCTTGGCGTGCAGTGTAGTATGTGCATCCATTAATGTCATACCCTTCAAACGATACAACATCTGTTCCAGGACTAACAGCTAGACATCTGATATCTTCACTGACATCCTCGGGGTTCAATAAAGCTTGCTCAAACACATATACCTTAAACCATTGGACGAATACTCGATTTTGTTCTTTTTTAAGCCATATACGGCTTTTGGTAGGGTTTTATCAACTCAACTCAGCAATGTGAATATCGAAGTAGGGTTCAACAACCTCAAGGTGTTGTAGTACAAACAAATGTGCCTGATTAATAAGATCACGAGAGATACACACAACCTTTTGCCAATAACTCCTTTACCCTTAAATCTACCATGGTGACGTGGTTTGGGAATACCAATTGACTCTACATTATTCAAATAACTTGTCACGAATTCTATGACTTCCTCAGTCACTGTTGCTTCGATGATACTGCCTTCTGGTCTATATCTGTTTATCATTCTACCCTTCAGAATCCCCATATATCGTTTGAAGGATACATGTAACGTAAGTAGACGGACCACACAATTTGATCTCTCGGACAATATGCACTACTAAATGCACCATTATGTCGAAGAAAGATGGTGGGAAATACATCTCAAGCTGGCATATTGTCACAACAATTTTATGTTGCAGATCATCGAGGGTGTCTGAGTCAATTGCCTTGCAGCAGACAGCGTTGAAGAAGAAACATAATCGAGTTAGAGCATTCTGTTTCTGACATTTCTGGTAGTATCCTCGTATTGCAAGTGGATGAAGATGCAACATTAACACATGATAATCATGAGATTTCATGCCTAACAGTTTCAAATCCTTCATAGAAACTAGGTACTTCCAGTTTGAAGAGTACCCAGATGGTACCTTCAATGTGTGCAAACACTTGCAAAAACTTAATTTTTCACTCTTAGAAAGGGTATAACACGCAAGAGGTAGATATGTTCGCTTCTCATCCTCTATTGGGTGTAGTTCTTTCCGTATGCATGCGCACTCTTGCATATCTTTCCTCACCTTCAATCCGTCTTTCGTCTTGCCGGGTATGTTGAGCAAAGTACCACACTCACTGCCTCACCGACGTTCTTCCACAATGTGCATGATATCCAAACATGTCGAACAGGCAGATGCGCCAATACGGTAGTTCCCCAAAAAATGGAACTTGCGTTTTTTCCAAATGTTCTTCAGCGGCTTGGATGTGTTTCAAAAGACATTTTCAATGTCTTTTACCTTTGCATACACTTCCTCTGAAGTCAAAGGCAGACGAGCCACACGAGTCTCGGGCTCATTGTTGAATAGCTTTCGCTTTCTCGAATGGTAAGGATGGTCTACTGGAAGAAACCATCGATGACACATGTAAACATTTTTGCCGCAGTTCTTCAGACGATCTGAACATGTGTCATCCTCACATACCGGACACGCTTTGAATCCTTTCACCGAGTATCCTGACAAGTTCCCATAGGCACGAAAGTCGTTAATAGTACAAAACAACATCGCCTTCAGCGTGAAATTTTCTTTTGCATGATCATCATATACCACTGTCCCTTCATTCCACAACAAGTTCAGATCGTCGATCAGTGGTGCAAGATATACGTCAATTTATGACCAGGTAGCTTTAGACCAGAAATTAGGAGTGATAACATAATGTATTTTTGTTTCATGCACAGCCATGACGGTAAATTGTAGATCACTAGTAGCACCGGCCAAGTGCTATGCTGACTGCTCAACGTGCCATACCGGTTCATCCCATCGGTACACAATCCAAGTCTCAGATTCCTATCCTCATCCCCAAAATGATGTTTGAATTTTCTGTTAATATTTCTCCACTGAGGTCCGTCTGCAGGATGTCTTAATTTTTCATCAATTTTTCTACCATCCGCGTGCCATCGTAAGTTCTTCGCATCTTTCGGGTTGGCAAACAACCGTTTGAATCTAGGAATTATAGGCAAGTACCACAATAATTTCACTAGACGATTTTTTTCTGAAAGGAGGAATCCTCATCCTTGTCCTTGTGCCCGGACAACAAACATTTAGGACACTTGTCTAGATGTTCGTATTCACCCCTATACAACACACAGATATTTGGGGAGGCATGAATCTTTTTATATTCAACTCCCATTGGACACATCATTTCTTTGCCTCGTAGGTGGATGTAGGAAGACCATTCTCATCAGGAAGCATATCATGTATCATCTCTAGAAATGACGTGAAACACTTGTCACCAACTCCATATTTCCCCTTTAAGTTGAACAAATTAAGTACAACACTCAATTTTGTGTATTTAACGCACGAAGGGTACAAAGGTGTCTTCGATGCGTCCAACAATCTTTGATACTCTTCCGGCTTATCGACAAAAGTATCCACAACATTTTCAAACATTTCATCCATTTGCTCATCATGGTGGGTGGTCTCACTGTCATCGAATCCTGTATCACTTAACGGTACCGACTCATTGATAGTATTGAAGGTGTGGGCGGTACTTGCGTAACGTGGATCATGAGGACTTGATGGTTGAAGCACTAGCTACAACAGTTTCTTCATGAAAATTCCATCTTCTGTAATGTGTCATGAATCCACGGGACTTAAGATGAAATATAATTTCCTCCATGTCTACATATTTCCTTACGACCCCACAGTCAACACAAGGACATGAAATTTTGTCCGCCTTTGTTTCTGTCCTTGTGTTGCACTGCCGGTTTGAGAAACTCTTTCAGCTTCTCATCAAAGTAGTGATCCCCTCGATCACCGTACATCTAGTCACGCTCTATTTTATATGTGAAAACAAAACAAGTCTAAGATTGATTTGTCTTTCAGTTTCGTCTGCATTTGTATATGGAGCATGTTTCTACTTGATGTACGGTTGCAACCAAACTCAGCACTACTCTATGGTTCCAACCAAACTAACGTAGCCTAACTACTCTAACGTTCCAACATAACTAATCTAGCCTTATTCTAACAATTCTAACACAATTAATTTAACTTCAACAAATCATTGCATTATTAAAACAAAAATAATGTTTAATTACTTACTTGTTTTAAGGTTGTACAGAGGGGGAAGCTAGGAGACTGCTTTGGTGATGGGCTAGGAAAGTATTGGTACAAATCCAATAGAAGATTCAGAAGACCTGACAAAGAAAAAATTCGGCATGACCTTTGCGTAATCGTGTTAATCCCATGCTTCATTAAGCATTCACCAATCTTATTTACCACAACCACAACAAATAATTCAACAATTGACAGCAACCATCCTTATTCACAATCACTCAATATTAACCACAACCACTTTTTCGCAATAATTAATTAAACAAACAAAGAGAAAAGATAGATGAAGATGTTACTTTTTCACTCTTACTTCACAGCAGAAGAAATGAGGAAGAAGAAGTAGAGACCACCCCAATTACTGCAGACAGCGGGGAAGCAAGGAAATAATATTAGGGGGGGCAAGAAATCCATTATTATAAGCATTATCATATTAAGAAAATAAAAAAGAGAAAAAAGATAGATGAAGATGTTACCTTTCCGCTCATGCTGCACAACAGAAGAAAAGAGGAAGAAAGACGTAGAGACCACCCCAATTACTGCAGACAGCGGTGAAGCAAGGTAATAATATTAGGGGGGCAAGAAATCCATTATTATAAGCATTATCATATTAAGCACGTATATACTGCAATGTAATGGGAGAACATAGATGTTATAAAGTTATAGATCTTACCACTTAATAATGTGAAACTTGAAGTAAATTTTTTTAATAGTTTGAGAATTAAGAACAAAATGATTGTAGTTATTCTTTTTCTTTTCATAGTAGTTTTATTTACCATTTCAATTTATATGAATTTAAGTTATAAATTTTTATATATGAATTGTTTTAATACCGTACAAGCTGCTCGCAGTTTAAAGGCGTTAATTAACATCTGTTTCAGCTCTATTTATTTATTTGTACTGTTAGTGTGCTGCTTGTTATGCAGTATATCTCCTCTGTTTTATTTGAGTTAAAATCTTACTTCCCACGCTCTTCTTTCTCTTATAAAGGTTGTAACTTTTTTCAAGGCTCTTTGCGAAAAAGTAATACAGTATACCAGTATTAATTAGCAGATCTTGCATTTTCATTTTTACTTCTTAACTCATCATATCTCATCCAGCACACACAAAATCCCTTTGATCTAGGATAGCACTTGGGTTGGGGGATTCAAAAGTCTACATAAATTTTTTGTGTTGTTTCTTACTAGAATTCTAGCACAAAACAGTGTGATGAATTTAATTTGACCCGATTCAAATCTTTGTTTTGAATATACACTTGAATAGTTGATCTATGTCAAAGCTAGCTTATTGAGACCAATGTTTTCTAGTCATTTATATGGCTTTCGCCTATCAAGAATTGATCGATCGATGTCTGGGTTGTATCAATGTTGTGAAAAACGAAATGATACGGGCGAAAAACGGTGATACGGGCGTTTCACTCTTTGAGCGCACTGAAACGACCGTCCCTAATCCGTATGAATAATCAACCCGTTTTTGCAAGCGTATCACCGTATATACGTTTGTACAATCATACAGAACGTTTTTCTTTCATAACCCTAATGATCCGATCTTTCAATCTGGTTCTGGTGACCTGAAACCCTCTATTTCTTCTCTATTTCTCCATCTACTTCTTCACTACTCTCGCCGTTAAAAATGTTGTCTTTGTTTTTTCAATTCACTAGGTGGTAAACCAATAGGGAGGTTCCAATTCTAGATCGAAGCTTCTTCAATTGTGATTGTGAAGCGTGTAAACTAACAAGAAGGTTCCATTCACTCCTCTATTTTTGCTCCGCATCTGCTACTTGCTGCAATGCACCCACCATTTCTATCATTGTTGTTCCTAGTTTCACTGTTGTGAATCAATGTTTGTGTTTTCATTGCTGCAGTCCTATTGTGTAGAAATTGTGTTGTTGATGCCTAAAAGGAGAAGGAAGACAGCGAAGGCCGTGCTGTGGCTTGAAGAAGAAGACGATAAATGAACTTTACAGCTGGCTACAACTTATTTTATATTTTACTTTCATTTCAACACCGAATTAATCATATCAAATTTGTCTAAAACAACATATTAAGCTAGTTTTTTTCAGAATTTTTTAATTAATAGTCTATTTTTTTGCTAGAATAATGTATAATTATAATAGTCAACAACATATATACATATGAATTCTCAAAGTTTTTCATGTCAACAAAAGACTTATATATGGTTTATGATATTGGTATCATGTAGTCATTATGTAATGAATTCAACATATAACGTTTAGATCTAATTAGTTTAGTAAAAAAATTCATATACAATAAATCTATTAAAACTTGTTTTGAATTACAAACTTGTTTATTGGATCTATATAATGAAAAGTTAAAACTTATAGTGTGGAAAAAATTATAAATTATAAAATGCTATATAATACTTGAACTAAGTTATTTTATATAGTAGATGTTTATATGCCTTATTTGTATATTGATTTGCAATTTTTATTTTTTAATATCTTTCATAGTTTCATAGTCATGTTTATAATTCTAGTTCTATATTTATATAATTAAATTTATCATCCGTATCATTAACCCCGTTTTATATCCTATCCGTACTTCCGTATCGCGTACTTCAGATGACCCGTACTAAACTTCCGTACCGTTTTTCACAAACTTTGGGTTGTATACAGAGGGCAAAACAACAAAAATATCAACTCATGCATTTTATCGAACACCTTATATGCACAACTATTTATACTTGTCCAATAATGTATCTATATTCAAATTATACACACACAACTAAACTAACAATCAATAACTATATTACAACTAGTTATTCAATCAACAAGACAATAATTAACATATTTCAAAGTTAGAATTCAGAATACTAACCTAGGGTTATCGCAACATATATTCACGAAGATGCCTGCGACCTGGTTACTGGAGTGAGCTGCGACGGTGACGGCGGCGGTGAAAGGTGGTGGCGCGTGCGGAAGGAGAAACCGGTGGTGGTGTTGGCGCAGTCGCAGGCGTCGAGCTGCTGTTGAAATCGCAGTCGCCTTCTTCGTTCCAGCAAGACAGAAGAGAATGATGAGGGAGAATGATGGAGTTGCTGTTTTGGGAAAAAAAATAGTCTATCGCAGCGGTTCCTACTAAGAACCGCTGAGATAGGTCTTATCTCAGCGGTTCTTAGTAGGAACCGCTGCGATAGACTATTTTTTTAATGACCCTAGCGCAGCGGTTGTAAGTAACAGCCACTGAGATAGGTTTTGGGAAATTTTAAAACGGCCTATCTCAGCGGTTGATTTTACAACCGCTGCAATAGGTGCACTGTGATAGACCATTTTTGTACTAGTGTCTCTTGAATTCTAGGGTTTAAATTGAAATACCCGGGAATTGCAAGTTAGGAATGATATAGTATATAGTTTGATTAATGTGACTGAGGTTAGTATTAGGGTGGCCCAGAGAATTAAACGACATCTATTCCTAAATTAATCCTTCTCCTTAAAAGTGTTTACAATTATTTGTAACGTTTTGGCCTTATTTGACTTTAGATATATATTACGGATATTACTATTTGGAAATTACGTTATCCTCCTAATCTCGTTTTATTTATTTAAGCTTTAAAATACTATTCTAGAATCTTCTTCCCAGTTTATTAACTTTAGATATGTGGAGTTTGAATTCAATTTGGCTTTCTCCTTGTAGTTATTTAATCCCAAGAGTTCAAATCCCGATTGAATACTTAATATAATATTTATTAACTATCCTTATTCTTCTCTCAGCAAATATATTACTAGCATTTTGATTCATTCTTTTAACGTGATTGTTTTTCTTTTGTATTGAACCTTGAAACCGTTACCAATATATATTTATTTACTTCTAAATTACTTCCTTCCAAGTAGATGTTTATTAATTGACTTCCTAAATATTTATTTCTTTCCCTCATCTTGTTACAACGGTTAACCACGTTCTTCTATTTTCAAGTTGTTGATTCATTAGTTTAATTATAAGTCCTACACCTTTCAAATATTGGCAATACTGAATTATCTTTTGATATTTAATCTCTTCTCTCCTTAAACCTAGACTTTCAATTACTAAATTAATAAATTCTTTATTGTTTTACAATTATTCTTCTATTTAAAACATCGGTTTCCTCCTTCTTCATCCTCAATACGCCGCTTCTGCGCTTGCTCACTATACTAAATTTCACGCTCTCTCTTTTCAACTCTTGGTGATTTCACGCTAGTTCCGTCGAGGTCTAATCAATTCTCTGGTGCCAGTTAGTGAATTGTGGGCTAATGTATTCTAACTAGGTTGTGTAAATATTTTTACGTGTTGTTCAGCGATTCCTGATTATTGTTTTTGGTTACCTAGACGCCGATTACATCAACGAGCGCTTTTGATAATCCAGAGCAGTTGGGCTCTTGAGGGTTTTGGGTGATCCAGGTAAATTCTATGCTCAATGTTGTTTGACTGCTGTTTTGTAAAACAATTAGAAAGAGGTTTCGTTGTGTTCTTATAAACTCTCCGTTGTGGTTTGGGAATTTGGAATTGTTTCCCACGTTTTGGAATTGAGGAATTGGATTGTGCTGTGAATTTTGTTTCTGGATTTTGGGAGTCTTTCACAGGTTGTGTTCTATTGTTTGGGAGCCCATAGGTGCTCCCCATGGTTATTATTATTTGCGCTGCACACATTGTTGTAGTTAAGCCCTCTGATCTACTCTATGTTACTGTTGTCTCATAGGGGATGTGCACACTTAAGGACATAGGGTGAGGTGGTTGTCTGATGGTCCCATAGGTGACTGTCCTTTTGTTTGGGGTCCTATAGGTGACCCCGTATTTGGTATTGTGGTGATCTCCTGCTGAAAGCTCCCTACTGTGATTTTAAATGTTGTTTTGGATTCTGGAAGTTCGTCTAATGTTCATCAAATTATTCCTCTCTGATTGACAAATGGAAATGAGGTTCTAAAGCGTATTTTACTGATTGAGATAGTCTTTACTCAGTTTTTCTGATTTGTGCGATCCTTTCTATGTTTTTGTCTATGTTTTATGATCGCAGGTATGGATGACTAAGTTTGGGGATCGGGACGGCGAAATCACATAGTTTAGGAGCTATGAATTATTGAGACTATGTCTGAATTACAATGTTCTAGAGTTGTTATGTTGTTTTCTAACATTTTGCAACTGGGTAATTTATCTTGGCTTCCGCATAAAGTTGAATTTGAGTTAATGCCCTGGATGTTTTGAATCCGCTACTATTTTTAGATTACATTCACCATGGTGTGCTGATAAGTATTTTTGACAGTTTACGAATTGACCTTATGGAGTTTGAGCTTGTACTGAGGTACTTTTTAACAGCTTTACCAATCTAAACGTTTTCCATATTGTTGTTATGGGTCACTTATGTATTCTGGTGGTTTTTGGTTTCTGTTTACGCTTTAAAAATTGCACATAAGGACTTGTCCGAATGTTCGTCCGGACATCAATGTTCGGACAGGCCCCGAAAGATTCCAAAGGTTTTCATCGTTTGGCAGTGTCCGAACATCTGTCCGAACTTCAATGTTCAGACAACATGCGAGGACGGGTCCAGCTTGCAAGTCTCGACCTATGTCCGAACTTGCAAGTTTGGACCAAAGTTTGGACCACGTAAGGTTTTTCCGAAGTTTTGAAACTCAACTTGTGTCCGAACTTCAATGTCCGAACACAAGTTCGGACGGATGGTTTTCTGCAGTCTATTTTTTTTCGGCTTGAGTCCAAATTTGCCATGTCCGAACACAAGTTCGGACAACCCTAGTTTGCCCTTTTTAGGCTCGTTTGAAGTCCGTTTGCGCCGTTAGATTTGTATTTCCTTGAGCTATCATTTGAGGTAAAATCTAGGGTGTTACATAAATTCTAGGGTTAGTTACTCATTTAGTAATGTTGTGTATACCCTTGAACATGGGTTGTAGTTTGGTTGAATTGGTAAAACAAGAACAAAGAAAGGAAGAGCAAGAAGAAAGGAGATGGAAAGGAGGAAAGGAAAACTAGAAATCACAAGGTACATGAGCTTACCCTGAGCTGATTTTGTATGGTTTTATGAACATATTTTTAATGCTTGAAGAATGAGTTTAATGTCTTATGGTATGAGAAATTATATTGCTTTAGTATTGAGTAAGCCACTACAATGGTAACTAAGTGATGAAGGTATTTAGATATTGATTATGGAATGTTTAAGGGCCTTAGAGCCAAGTATGTAAGTTAAATGCACAATGGGATTATTGTTGAGAATGTGCAGGAATTATGTGCTATTAGTATCCCTTGGATATGGCTAGTTTAGTAGGCTTAATGAGATGAAAATAATGCTTTGGGAATGTGTAGAATTGTAGGGAAACTCATGTCAAAATTTACTTGGGAACTAGGTGACATAAGTGTGAAATGGTGAAGGAAGAACCTAGGTTGAACTAGGTGTGTTTTGGAGTTTGGTGGAGTAGTTAATCATCATCTTGGAAATTAGATTTGGAAGGAAGGTTGTATTGGGTAAGACTTGGGATGAATATAATGGAAATAATGCAAGGAGAGAACCATTGGGTTAGTGAAGAGAAGAATAGCAAATCTGTAGCAAAGAGGTTTAGGAGCATTAACAGTGGGAAAATGATGTAAGGAAACCAAGAAATGGGTGATGAGTTTAAGGAATGAATTAAGGGAGTTTAGAGTGTTGATTTAGTGCTAAAACATGCTAGAGTTCATGTGGGAATACTGGCAAAGAAACAGGCAAAGGATTGAAGTGAGAACAGAGCTTAAAAACTGTAAATTTGCAACAGACTGAATTGGTACTGGTTTGCAAACAAGTACGTAAACAAGTACACAAACAAGTACGCAACTGACACTCTCGCGGAAGGATGGTCCGGGTTTGCAAACAAGTACACAAACCCGGACCACCTAAAAAACTTGACAGAAACGTCTCTGAAGAGATGGTCCGGGTTTGTAAACTGGTACACAAACCCGGACCACCATAAAAACTTGGCAGAAATTCATTCCAAGGTTTGGTATAGGTTTGTAACCCTGGACACAAACCCGAACCAGGCTAAAAAGTGTCCAGAAAGTGTTTTTAAGCAAGTTAAAGGTGGGGAATTGAATGGTATTGATATTATAAGATTGAGACTTAATTAATGACATATAAAGGTCATTAGGAGTGTAAACAAGCTTGAGAGGTACAACAGCTTATGTGAATGAATTTGAAATGTAAGGAATTAGTAACTGTAAATCGGGAAAAACTACAGATGAAATGGGTTAGGTTAATTATAGGTAATTAACCGCCCGATTCTATGTATGTTATAGGATTTGAATGAATTGAACACCGAAGGAGAGTCGATGAGTCCAAGGACAATGGTGAACGGTGATTTTCTCATGCTCTGTATGCTACCTTGGCTACTCTGATTTGTGTGTTTGTGTGCTATGTGATCACCTAAATAAGATAAAACACGAATCGGATTTATTATACTTTCTTGTACTTGTAGCGTACTGTATTGTTGTTGGTATTTGAACTCATAGTTTGTATAATTCATGAAATGTATGAATGATGATGAGGTGCTTGATTGTGGTTGTGCCTTTGTGCTAACCTTTACTTAGTGATTGTGAAACGTTTCTCACTAACTATGTAACCCCTCTAACTTTGAGTAAATTGGTAAATTGGAAGTATGTAAGAAGCCCGATATAGTTTCGGCCACACGTGAGGATGAGGAGACACAAGAGGTTGGATCCGATTCCTGGCCTTAATCTTTTCCATGGTCCAACCCCTTAAATGGGTAGCAACCTGGATTAGTGAGCCACCCTAAAGCCCGGTGGTGGGACGGTGTAGTCCCTACCCGGAGGTCACACCGACTTAACTTGAGTATAATGTAGGAAGTAAGTAAGTAAGTATTTGTATGAGTAAGACCAAGGCTGGAGTAAGTCGTATGGTCCCGAGTAAAAGAGTAAAGAACATCCGATTAACCCGGATGGGTAACTGGCTAACAAAGAATGATGTACAGACTTGTGAATTGTATCCTATTGTATGTACGATACCCTTGTATGTATGTATCTCGTATGTATGTACCTTGTATGTTGTAATGTTGTATGTAATAGCAGGTATGCATGTAAAATGAACTTCATGTATTCGACCAAGTAGTTGGCGTACCCTCGTTAGCACTGATGGAGAAATATGTGACTACTTCTACCACTTAGGCAGTGTACCTAATCGTTTTGCGGGATAGTGGATCATGGGTTTTTCGTACTCTTGGGACCTCGCTGTGGATAACTGACAATGAATTAAATTTACTGAGACTTCTAGTAAATAGATTTTATCAATTTTTTAGGAGAAGAAATAATTACAAACTTAACTTAACAAAATAATAATAAAAACAATTAAATAGAACAAGATAATAAAAATAGGAATTATAAGTCTTTTCGTTTTTGAGAAAGCATCCCGGGTTGTTCTGCTCACCTATTTTATTAATATATTAATATTAACTTTACCACTTAAGTAATAAACTCAGAACTATAAATAATTCGTTGACGACTAAATCTAACGAACCCTAACCAGTTGCTAGAACTAGCAGCAGACTAATGCTCTAATCCGGACACAACTGATCGCATAAAGAACAGCTTCTATTTGAGACTAATTAACCTATAGGCCGGATCAGGCTTCTAGCTGTTAATCAGGTTTAATTCCTATGTCTGTTTTACTATCTCAGCTCTCGCGTGTTGATTAGAAAACTACAAATATTGCTTTAATAATTGATCAGAGAATTAAAGCAGATCAAGAACTGGAATTAAACTACTACTTTAGATAAAATCATAGTGGAAAGCTTAACATAACGTAATTATATAAAATAGGCTCGCATCCCAAACCTGGGAGGGCTTAAGTTTATTAATAAACATAACTATGTATATAAACAACGTTTAAACAAAATAAGAGAAAGGGTAGAACAAACTCCAGCTAGCAAGTCGACTCTGAATCCCAGCTCCGCCTCTGCATCAACGTCATCCGTAAAATAATACTAACTAAATGGTAGAGATGTGGCGTGGTGGAAAAATAAATAAAATTGGAGAAGATGGAGAGAATAGAAATTGATGTGGTCGTTGTGAGAACGAGCGCGAATGAGCTGTTCGTGAATGAGCTGGTGGCTTTGGATTAAAAGAAGGGATGATTTAATAACAAGGGAGCGTAGTTTATTTATAGGAAAGTGAAGAAGAAAGCAGACAACGGAGCAGGCGGTGTGACTAAATGGCGGTGGAGTTGGTGAGCAGATCGTGGGCAGCAGCAATTGATTGCAGACAGAGCCATCGTCACGCGTCAGTGATTAAGGTGGGCGCCGTCTGCAATTAATGAAGAGCAGTTGGAACGCGCGCCGTGAAGAAGGAAGAAGAAAACCCTGTTCGTAATTCTGTTTTGTCCGCGAGGCGGTCATCTGTGTGCTGTCCGCCCGATAAGAGGCGGACGCCTCTGTCCTGTCCGCGACCAAACCAGGTGGACGCCTGTTCCTTGTCCGCGACCAAACCAGGCGACGCCTGTTCCTTGTCCGCGACCAAACCAGGCGGACTCCTCTGTGATGTCCGCGAGGCGGTTGTCTCTACCTTGTCCGCTACTTATGAGGCGGACTCCACACACATGTCCGCGAGGCGGACTATATATATATATAGTCGTACATTATATTATTACTGCAATCTTCAACCGGCTCTAGATCCTTCGTTATAAGTCCGTTTTACTTGCCGTTTGTTGCGTTGGAAAGCTCATGAGATCATCTATCCATTTATATAGCTTTTTCCTATATTTAACACATAAAAATATATCAATTCATATCAAAATAAAATCTAGGAATCATATGATAAGTGTAAAATATGACATGCATTGTTATAAAAATAGGAAGAATTAAAGTCCTAAGAATAGATATATTTTTACACTTATCAAACTTCCTCACACTTAGCTTTTGCTTGTCCTCAAGCAAATAGAGATAAATATATCTCTATCTCTAAGGCCGTAGTGTCAAACTTCAGGGTTAAACAGATGCAAACAGAGCAAGCAAATGACAATCAAAAGAATAGTTCTGCTCCTGGTTGTAGGTTTTCGCAAACAGTGAAAGAATAAATTTTTAAAGCATGGATAAGTTAGACTACAAAATCTGAATGTAAATTATCTTGGGATCTTCCACCATCTTTTTCCTCTAACCTTTGGATGACAAGGGGTGTGAAGTAACACCTTATTCCGTGATACCTTTCAACACCACATACTCATGATCAAAATATGAAATTAAACTGCAATTAACTTTTTTCGTATGCAAAAACATTCTTCTTCAAGAAATATATACAACACAATTGAATAATTGCGAATTGCAGAGTTTTTCCGTAACCCAGACTTTTTCTCTCTATCCTTGTAACGGGGTTGGGCCAACTATCCCAGATCGCGAGACCTTAGGTAGATAGGTGTTAAGGCACCCCTAGGACTTAATAACCGGATAGACGAGGCCTGCATTTGTTAGGAAAATTTTTTGATCAGCGGAGTACCTTGCCTTATCCTTTCATTCCAAACTTTCATATCATTTCCAAAATCCCAAGAAAACTAATTCAGTTTCCTAATCAACTTAATCCACCAAATTTCAGTGGTGAAACAGAATTAATTTAAATAAAACTAACAATCAAACAGCCTAGAGCAGAAAGATTCTTGAGGTGGCCACCTGGCTTTACTTCAAATTTATGCAAAAATTTTCACCCAAGAATTCAACATTTATAAGCACTCAGAGCAATGATTCCCTCAATGCAAGAAGACAATTAAAAACATGTGTGGCATTAAGTGCAACTGGCATATTTTCAGGGAAAGTCTAAACTTCCTCACACTTAAGAGGAGCAATGTCCTCATTGTTCATAAAATAATCAAGAAAAGACCTTTCAAAATATGCCAGACTCATGAAGAATTTCATTCAGGACAATCATGGACTGATATAATAATAATCATTAAGCGTGATAGACTGGACACAAACATTTAAAATAAAGAAACTGAAACTCTCCCCTGATATCGTAGATTGAGGAAGGTGTCCTTCCTCACACTTAAGTGTAAACAGTGGGGGTAGTAGCGTTCCTCACACTTGCGTTCAAGCAAGTGTCCAGCCTTGGAGTTCTTCAGATACCATGATAAGAATTTCACCCTGCACACACTACCCAAAAAAACGCTAAAAAGCGTTGCATGAAAGCATAGACACCCATTCCACTTCCTTTATTTGTTAAAAATTAAAATCAAAATAAAATCATTAAAATAATAATAATAGGATAATAAAGTTTAACCACTGGGGTTGCCTCCCAGGAAGCTGCCCGTAGTTTTTTAGTCTTTGGCTAGACTATCGCTTCGTTATCCTGGATCAAAAATAAAAGTAGACAATACCTTCGCCAGGATAACGAAGTTAGTAATAGAAAGCAACCACCTGGGCAAAACAAAACGTTTACTTCTGGCATATATAATTGAAAATGAATACTCCAAAAACCTGGTGTTTGAGGAGGTACTGCCGTAGCGTAGTTTTAACAGGAGACCAGGTGTGATTGGCTTTCTCTTCCTCAAATTGGAGGATGTAAAATCCTCCTCTTGCTGTTGAGGCTTATGGAGGCAGGATGGGAGTTGATGAGAGACCGGCGGTGTGGTGTTCCTTCCTCAGATTCGAGGATGTAAATTTCCTCTTCCGGTAGGTGAGGCTCATAGATCACCTTTCTCAAGCTCGCAGACCGGCTCAGACAACTTATCTTCATATTTTTAATTGCTCCTCTTGTGTTGTGGGGATGGGATGGAGGAGAAATGGTAACTCTCAGACAATTGTTCTAACTCGGCGTCGGAGAAAAATGTACTGAGAAGTTTCTTTATCTCCTCATCAGAACTTGTAGCTTCAATAATATCTGGCGCGAATTGGTTTTCACTCCTTGGAGTCACCACTGGAATCTCTTCTGGTGGCTCGTCCTCACTTGGGAGGAATTCATCTGGCCTCCGTGTAGATTGCTGCTCGTTCTGATTGAAGTAGTAATACCCCAACTGAGTTTCGTTGTACTGTGCATTAGCCTGGTCGACTTCCCACCAATACGGCTCTCCATTTGATTGTTGAGGTGGTTGATAATCCTTGACCAATTTTTGATATGAGGATATCTCCTCTTGCATTCGTGTCCATTCCAGATTGATCAACAATCTTCTCACCTCATCGTGGCTGCTCTCCATTGTCAGTAATTATCCTATAAATACAAAAATAAAAATACCAAGTAGAAAAGAAATAGAAACAGAAAATAAAAATAATAGACAAAATTAACTAGAAAGAGAAACAATTAAGAAATAATATAGAAATACAAGAAATTTTTTTTTTTAGTAAAATTAAATAAAGCGAAAATAAAATAAAAGTAAATAAAAAAATAGAAATCCCAGTAAAATTTAAAAACTATCAATTAACCGTGCTGGAGGTCCCCGGCAACGGCGCCAAAAACTTGTTGGAGAAATATGTGACTACTTCTACCACTTAGGCAGTGTACCTAATCGTTTTGCGGGATAGTGGATTCATGGGGTTGTCGTACTCTTGGGACCTCGCTGTGGATAACTGACAATGAATTAAATTTACTGAGACTTCTAGTAAATAGATTTTATCAATTTTTTAGGAGAAGAAATAATTACAAACTTAACTTAAAAAATAATAATAAAAACAATTAAAATAGAACAAGATAATAAAATAGGAATTATAAGTCTTTTCGTTTTTGAGAAAGCATCCCGGGTTGTTCTGCTCACCTATTTTATTAATTATATTAATATTAACTTTACCACTTAAGTAATAAACTCAGAAACTATAAATAATTCGTTGACGACTAAATCTAACGAACCCTAACCAGTTGCTAGAACTAGCAGCAGACTAATGCTCTAATCCGGACACAACTGATCGCATAAAGAACAGCTTCTATTTGAGACTAATTAACCTATAGGCCGGATCAGGCTTCTAGCTGTTAATCAGGTTTAATTCCTATGTCTTGTTTACTATCTCAGCTCTCGCGTGTTGATTAGAAAACTACAAATATTGCTTTAATAATTGATCAGAGAATTAAAGCAGATCAAGAACTGGAATTAAACTACTACTTTAGATAAAATCATAGTGGAAAGCTTAACATAACGTAATTATATAAAATAGGCTCGCATCCCAAACCTGGGAGGGCTTAAGTTTATTAATTAAACATAACTATGTATATAAACAACGTTTAAACAAAATAAGAGAAAGAGGAGAGAACAAACTCCAGCTAGCAAGTCGACTCTGAATCCCAGCTCCGCCTCTGCATCAACGTCATCCGTAATAATAATACTAACTAAATGGTAGAGATGTGGCGTGGTGGTGGAAAAATAAATAAAATTGGAGAAGATGGAGAGAATAGAAATTGATGTGGTCGTGTGGAGACGAGCGCGATGAGCTGTTCGTGAATGAGCTGGTGGGCTTTGGATTAAAAGAAGGGATGATTTAATAACCGGGAGCTAGTTTTTTATAGGAAAAGTGAAGACGAAGCAGACAACGGAGAAGCGGTGGGCTAAATGGCGGTGGAGTTGGTGAGCAGATCGTGTGCAGCAGCAATTTGATTGCAGACAGATCCATCGTCACGCGTCAGTGAATAAGTGGGCGCCGTCTGCAATTAATGAAGAGCAGTTGGAACGCGGCCGTGAAGAGAAGGAAGAAAACCCTGTTCGTAATTCTGTTTTGTCCGCGAGGCGGTCATCTGTGTGCTGTCCGCCCGAAAGGCGGACGCCTCTGTCCTGTCCGCGACCAAACCAGGCGGACGCCTGTTCCTTGTCCGCGACCAAACCAGGCGGACGCCTGTTCCTTGTCCGACCAAACCAGGCGGACTCCTCTGTGATGTCCGCGAGGCGGTTGTCTCTACCTTGTCCTACTTATGAGGCGGACTCCACACACATGTCCGCGAGGCGGACTATATATATATAGTCGTACATTATAATTATTACTGCAATCTTCACCGGCTCTAGATCCTTCGTTATAAGTCCGTTTACTTGCCGTTTGTTGCGTTGGAAAGCTCATGAGATCATCTATCCATTTATATAGCTTTTTCCTATATTAACACATAAAATACAATTCATATCAAAATATAAATCTAGGAAAATCATATGATAAGTGTAAAATATGACATGCATTGTTATAAAAATAGGAAGAATTAAAGTCCTAAGAATAGATATATTTTACACTTATCAAGCACGCGGGGTATGCGAATTTCATATGCAGCTTTGCTGAGCCCCTTGGGGCACTATTTTTATTTTCCAGGTACCCGACGCTGATTTGGTTGAAGTTGAGACCGGCTTGCTATTCTTAGTTAGCTAGGGTTAATTTGTGGATAGTAATGAATTGTATAAGGATTATAGCCCTTTTGAATTGTCGGTGTACCAAGCGGTACACGCTTATATTTGGGAAAGTATGTAGATTTGTGAGGAATGGGTAAAATGTTAAACTCTTAATGAGTATAGACATGTGAAAGATGGTGTATATTGGTATTTGCTTAGGAAACTCGATATCATGCATTATGAATAGTGAACAATATATTGAATGGAGAATGGTATGTACTCGGTTTAGAATTAGAGTTTGATTTGTAATGTGTTGTACTCGGGAATTCCGGTCCATCAGACCGATATTGTAGTGGACGTGAGCCTTGTTAGTCACGGGGGTGGCTAACGGCATTGTATCACCCGCCGATGAGTATGAATTATCCGCTGCATAAGTATGGAAGTATGAGGTGATTGGACGGTAATGACGGGATTAGCGGTAGAGGTGTTACAAGAAGTTTCCACGCAACAAGTGGGCGACATCCAGCAGACAGAGTCTCCAACTGGACTGACAAGGGAGGAGGAAAATGAGCTTACAGTTAAAGTAATCCAGGAAGGGAACCTTCTCGCCAGTGAGATAGAGTATATAAAATCCCACATTCCCAAAACCTACTACCTCATCGAATCCGGCACTTTCAAACCCACTATCATCCTGGTCCTACTCACACACAAGAACCAAAAATGTTTTCTCCTGCCCCCTCACCTAAAACCTCCAAAATCACCACAAAACAATCAAAAGCCAAACAACCAAAATCCAAGAGCCAATCAATCGCCACAACTAGTCGTGTAACTCGCGCATCTAGGCGCGCCCAAAAACAAAAAGCTCCACAACAATCCCATTCAACACCAGAAAGGATAACACGTCAGTTACACTTCACCGAGGAAAAATAAGCCTCTCCTTCAGCTGTCGTCAAGGAAGTGGTTCAATCACTAGAGGAAGAGGAGGTTCAAAGTGACGAACCATCACAAAAAGAAGCCTGAGTAGAAGAAAGGCCAGGAGGAAGGTGTAACTGCATCTGACTCTGAAGAAGAGGCAAACCTCGTAGCTGCTCTCGAAGAACCAGCCGCCGACAGGTCTCCGACACCTCAGCGACAACATAAAAACGGTGATAGCGACACAGAATCATCATCACCTATTATTCATACGCTCAAGGAGGGTGCTCACTTGGAGAAAGCAAAGGGAAAAAGAAAGATGGGCGCTTCCTCTAGCACCAAGGAGGTTGAAGAGCTTGCTCACGATGAAAAATCAGCTGCCAAGTCCCAACCTCCACAGTCTTGAAGCGTCCGATAAGGCTCAAAGAGCTAGAGCCTCCATTGATCAAGGCCGAGAACATCAACGACCGCTCCTGTCACATCTTACCAAAGACGTTGGATATAGAGTGGATGAAGAAGATGGGTCTAGGAGAGATCATCGAGCTGTTGGAGTTCCAAGGATGGGTAGACTTCTTCCAGAAGCCTATCCCTGTCTACACCGAGTTGCTCAAGGAGCATATGAGATATCTTGGACCACTCCAGAGTGATAAAGATGACGACCAGCTCCTCTCAACGGTCCAAACGGCTCAAGTTATTATCTCCAAGTCTTGGATTTGCAAGACCTTCAACCTAGAGCCAGAAGGTCTGATCATCCTCAAGGAAACAACTTGGAATAACTTAGGACACCAAGGAGGAAAAATGGTCAACCTACTCAACAATGGAGCAACGATGAAATACTTCAATGTCGTGGACATGTCCATCACTGACAGAGTCCTCTTCAACTTAGTCACCCACAACATCACCCCAAGGAACCAGCGCACCCACATTGTCAATGCCCGGGATGTAAGGCTGTTGTTCGCACTCAAGACCAAGGAGAAAATCAATCTGCCAGCCATGATTCTCTTCACTCTAGATGCGAGTTGTCAAGTAAACCAAGGTCTGGTACACAGGGAGTGGTCACCACGGCACTTGTGAGAGTGGAGTGGACACCGACAGGTTCCACGAGTGCGCGCACACCGCTCAGGACTACATCTGCTCTGAGATGCTATCCAAAATGGGGATAAAGACTAAGGGAGATAACCTGGTTGCCATCCAAAAGCCCACAAAAAGCGAGGAAGCACGATCAGAATCGTGACCAACAACAAGAGGTTCAGGACTCAACATGGTTCAAGGAGCAATAGATTTTATAGACACCCATAAAGCCTGAGCGTTCTTGGTCTGCTAGAGACTCGAGTGAAATTGTGAGAGTTAGAATTAGGATTATATTTTTTTTTCCATCAAATGTTTTATTTGCCCTTGACTATCTGTTTCAAAGTACCTTTTGGATATCAATGAAAATGCAACTGGTTTTTTTGTTACTTGAATGCTTATGATGGGTACGAAATAATTTATTGTCTTGGCTACTTCTTCTTTGATTAAAAATTATCTAAGATATTTAGTCATATCCATTCCACTAATCAATCCCGGACCTTGACACCTAAAAAAGCCTACAAACATAGCCCACAAGACGTAGCACCTCAATAAATGCCACTCACCAACCAGTCGTTGATCATATCCAAACTATCTATAAAAACTTGCTTACTCCATCCGCCACTCACACCCAGTCCTTCACATATCACACAATGGCACAAACTCCACAAAGTTTATCTAGCTCAAATGAGCAAACCGTTCACTCAACCATTCGCAAGTTCATGGCCACTGAACATCCAAAGAAATATGTCCCAAAGTTATGTTCAACCAGACTCTGACTCCCTTACAGCTTGGTCTATCACCTCAAGTGTCACTCTATCACATTCACGTTCTTCACACTGCATGGACTTCACCATAGAGTCTGATGAGTCTGACCTTTCTACCACAGCTGAATCACCTTTGATCAATCCAACCAAAGCCAAACCTTCTTGGATCAAAGCCGGTTTTTCGGAGGAAGAGCCTTTTTGCTCAGAGGATTATGAATGGGATACCCAACTATGTTACTCCATCTAGATTATCTTGATTATGTTTTTTAGTTTATACTCTATGGAATGTCATGGCCTTTACAATATCTTACGTCCTATAATTACTCCCTATTTTGCTGTATGGCAAAGGGGGAAAGAAAAGTATATGTACTTGTGAGACTATGTCTATCATCCTTGTATTATGTATCATCTGAATGAAAACTTTATCTACTCTGGTCATAGTATAACATAAAAGCTATCACTTATTGTGTTGTGCATAAACGCTATTACTTATCACTATCATTCGTTAAAAAAAATTCATTCTTAAAATCCTTCCTAAAATTCGGAGGAATCTTTCTTAGGGGGAATCTCTCAATTTTTGAATTGTCAAGTACATATAAGTGTATAGGTTGCCATCATCAAAAATGGGGAAATTGTTAAGACAAGATCCTTGAGTTTTGATGATAGCAAACCTTGTATTGTCTATCTAATGCGTTTGTCAAGATTCATGATTCAGATAGATAGGTGAATAAGTGGCTTAGCACGCAAGGTTGCAAGCGCACTTAAGTCATGAGTGGCTTAGCATGCAAGGTTGCAAGCACGCTCAATCCATGATATATGCTCTACCAGTCGGGCACCTATCGTCGAGAGCTCCGGAGGACTTCTAGCACAGACAACCAATCAGACACCAAGCGAAGATATCTCTTATGCTTAAAGATGCAAATCAAAGACAGATACTACAAAGGACCGACACATTCAGTTAAAACACATACATCCACATGAGCAACTTGATCAAGACAAGCTCGCGAAAAAAGGAGAAATTCATTAATGCACAAGATAACAAAGCTATAAAAGAATAGCATTACATAGCCGCAATGAATTCAGAAGAGGGCATTTATGAGCATTTAATGAACTCGACAGAATCAGGCAAGTGGGGCACACAAGTGGTGATCGACCTATCAAGAGGGTTGTCGCCAACTTGACCAACCATGAGGTAACACGTAGCTCAAGCCTCCAGATCAAGTTAAAGACTTTCTACAAGTCTAGTGTGTTTATTATGTGAATAATCGAAGTAGAAGTCGACTCCTAGAAGTCTAGGGATTAATAGGATGGTAGTTACATCCTAACAACCGTGTATATATACCTGCATTTATTCCATATGTAAGTAAGCCCTACACTAGTAAAAAGATGGACATAATTTGGGCAAGTGTGGATAAAACTTAGGAGTGTGTGAGTGCTAGAGAGTTGGTGAGCTAGAGAGGACTGGGTAAGAGTATCAATACATTGGGTATTTGATAGGACGACGGGATGGGAACTGTCGATGAACCGTAGGCCGATAGTCAGGAAAGGGTTGACGACTTTAGGGGTAAAGTCGAAACTGTCCCGGGAGTCCGTGTGTGGGGCAAGGGAGGTTGAGTGAATTTGTGTGTGTAAATTCTCAACCGAAATGCGTTTTCCAGTTTAAAGTTATCTCTCATCCTTCCCTAAACTATCAAGTTATATTAGAGTCCACGATACGTCCATGACACGTCGGGGACACATCAGGAGCACTTGCTGGTTTCATAAGGTGTCCCTCGGCTTGTGTGTTATTTGTTTATATGTTCCGACTAAACAAGATAAAGCATGCAACCGGTTATTGTGTTTGTTGGTGTTGTATTAACTAACGCAACTTATCTTTGAGAACTTACTAACTATGTTAGTAAACAATTGTTTGAGAACATAACACTCCTTAATATTGGTTGGTTAATAACCGAAAGCGGTTTAACTAACACCTTCGTCTTTGAGACTTCTACTAATTGGTACTTGGGGGGAGTGAGGAATCCGGAATGGTTCGGTCATGCATGTGTTAAGGGGAGGTCGGTTACCTTTTATTAGCGCCGGCTTCCAAATGGGCTTGTCTTTGGACTCGTCGCCTAGGGTCGATAAATAGACCCGGCCACCTTGAATTACAATTCGAGGTGGGAGGCCAGATTAAGATGGTGTGGTGGGATCTACCTAAATCCCAACTAATTTAAGAATTATTGTTTATTCAACCAGCGCAGTTCTCGGCCACTGGCTAGGGTTACATTTGACCTGAAAAAAATAAACAATGGACTAAGTATAACCGAATCTAATAAAAGAACGGTTGTTATGTTTGAGATAAGAGGAAAAATGAGAACTAAATGTTTCATGAATTTAAGGAGTTAAAAACTAACTCGTTTACTTAAGGAACGCTTATTAAGTCGTTCAATGTGTTTGAGCTATGACTTGCTTCTTATATTGTGTTGTGTTTATTGTACTTCTTATTAATGTTGCATAAATAATCAATCGCATGTATATGACAAAATAGTCGTGCGTAGCCCCGTTAGCTTGGGGCTACACGTTAACCGTGCCAACAAAGGTGCTGAGCCCCTAGGGCATCCATATTATTTTGCAGGTAAAAAGTAGCAGATGACCCGGCTTGAGAGTAGGAAGGGGTAGACATATACGGTTTAAATTTGACCTACGAGTTGCGCATGTACACTCGTATGGTAGTCTATGTTAGTAAGTTGTATAGGAGGAAAGGTACTTGCAATTGTATGTATTAGGTTATGACTTATAAGTACTAATGTTCGGTATATTCGGGTCCATCAGACCGTAGCTAGATCTTGGAGAATTTATTATGCCTAGTTAATCACGTGGGTGACTAACGGCGGTAACACCAAATGTTGTAGGAAATTCCCCTGCAATGTAAATGAAAGTAATTGGAGGTTTATGAGTTATTGTCAGTTTATGAGTTGGGGTGTTACACTAAGCTTGTATGGCGCCTTTGTCTGACGTACGATATAGAATATTTATATCACTATGAGTCAATCCACATGACTCATTAAACTCGGTATTTCCGAATAACACTAATAATCCCGACATTTCATCCCCGAATTTCAACAGTTAGTTGGTTCAGGTTTCATTACGTTAAACTCGTTACTCGTAGTATTTTCCGATGTTAGGATTTATTCCATTATATCCCTTGATATTTATACACATACGAATATACATCTATGTTCATACTTATGTATATAATCTAACCGAATTTATTGGTGTATACAAGTATATACATATAACCTATAGTTGCATGTAAACATGCCACATTATTTTATATGGTATTATCATTCCATCAATCCTTATTATACATGGTATTGTATAACTCATTAATATTGTAACAAGTTATATTTGAATTCAAAACCTAACAACTTTATAGTTTATAAACTATACTAATGTAATAACATTTACTATATAATATTATATGGTTCCCAACCATACTATATACTCACTTTATATATATGTAGCTTGCGCATTATATTTATATGTATGTATATATATACATGTTTCATGAATTATAAACCCTTGTATTATATGTTACATTTCATCATCTTATGTAAGATGTGTATTCCCACTAGTTTCATTATATTATACAACTTATATTAAGGTTTCTATATTAGTATTATGTAACACTTACATTATATCACAACAACTCCTAAGGTTTATTTGATATACATCTTAGTTTATAATTCTCACTTATTCATGACTTGTCACACTATTTCATGTGAATAATATCAATTATACTAGTTCCATTTTAATCACACTAATACTGTTATGCCTCAGATTTTTTTGTGTTCATTTTTGATTCGCAAAGGTAGTTTTCTAACCTATTGATCTTATGTTAAATCTTTTATTATATTCTACGGTCTTTTGTATTCACTTTAGGGAAGGAGGATTACATTGTCCTTTTTTTTCCTTTTGATGTTTATTTACTAGTAAGAGATAGATCACTATTATTAATTCATTCCTTTTGTTATTTGTTCGTTAGTTAGTAAAAAGATTACTAATTCCCCTTTTCCTTCTTCTCTTGTGATGTTTTTATTAATAAAGGAAGGAGTTTCTAATTTAATTTAGTTTTCCTTTCCCTCTTTTTCCTGACAATATTTCACGACAGTTCTCTCGCTTTCACGAACCTCCGCTCTGCAAAGTCTTCAACCCCCTTTGCTCTCTTCTTCAAATTCTTCCTCTCTGCAACTCAATTGATCTGATGTGCCATTGTTCAAGTTCATAGATCTCGAGTGGGGATTCCAAGTTGATTATCGTATTTAGTTCCAATTCTTCGCTCCTCTTCTGGTTCCGGTCTTCTCCAAATTTGTTTGTGCGTTTGTGAATTCGTGTGAAGATTCGAGGAGTCTGATGTGTTGAGTCCTCTGAGATTGCTGAAACAGTGCACTAATCCTAATGCGACCAAGCTTGATCCCAATGCAACAGTACATCTATCCTAGTACATCTCGATCTAATCTCCTATCCTGCTTTACCTGATTTCGGACACAGAGTCTCGTGAAAGTAGAGAGGGAGAGAGAGAGCTTCTATTTGAGTCGAATGCGAGTTTGATTGCCCAAAAATCACGTGTCTTATTTCATGGGGGTACACCCTTATTTATAGTTTTTTGGGCCCGGTCCCTTTGGTGCCAGCCTGTATTTTATATGTTTAAGTACGGTTTTACCCCTTCTTAGTCCCTTTGGTCGACCACAGGCGGCCGACCGTACTACATTTTGCTTTGCCTAAGTCCCATTTCCATCCGGCTGAAGGACGGCCGGATGACCTATGTGCTTCTACCCTCATCCGGCTAAAGCGGCCGGATGCTCTATTTGTTCTATTCTCATCCGGCTGAAGGAGCCGGATGCTCTTCGCGTCCTGTTTTGGGCTTGACACCATTTCTTCCCTTCTCATCAGTCCCACAAGTTCTATCTTTCTGAATTTGGTGAAGAAAATAGAACTTCCGTGTTGTGTTTTTGTGAAAAAATATCAATTCTGAAGCCCTTTGGTTTGTCCGTCCTTCGACCTTTCCTTATCCCAGTCCCACAAGTTCTTTTTCTTCATACTTGGAGAAATGGAACTTCTTTTTGGCCACGTGCGATGCCCGTGACTTTTTGAATTTTTCCGCCTACTTTTGGTGCAGAATTCGTAAGGTCCTTTCTTTGACTTATCATCGGAAGCGCTTTTTAGGAGGCGTGTGGCCCTTTCTTTTTCCCTGCAAAATGGCATTTTTGTTTGTACATACAAATATATTTATTATTTGTTTGAGCGAGGGAAAACTTTCTTTAAAGTTTGAGCTTTTAAGCTTCTCTCCCCTTCCTCCTCTGTTTATCGCTTCGACTCTCCTCTTCTTCTTCGTTATCGTGCTCCTTGCTCTCTTTCGCTGTCGCCTTACTTTGATTCGCGCCAAGTTCAACGATGTCTTCCTCTGCTGCAAAGAAGAGTAAGCTTGCTGCGAACTTTTCTCCTGCTGTCGAAGCGATTCAGGGTTCTCACTCCTCTGATGGCTTTCGCCCCACGCTTTTGAAATTTCAAAGACCCTTTTTGTCTGGGCGAGAGCCTTCTCCCTCTTCTGTCGATATTTCTCTGCCCTTCGCTGTCTCAGGGATGTCGAAGCTCCCCGTGGTACTCAAATCTACCTGCCATCTTCCGATTCTCACCCAAACGACGATTTCGGCCGTGGGTACGTGGTTTATGCCGATTTCTTCCGCTCTGGCCTGACTATTCCTCCACATCCTTTTGTTTTGGGTTTCCTTCTCCGTGCGTTGCTGCTCTCTTGCCCACCTCCACCCCAAAGCTATTTCTCATCTTCATGCTTTTATTGCCCTCTGTGATGAAATTAAGATTCGGCCGGAGGGCACTGATTTCACCCGATTCTTCACAGTTAGGGTTGATCCCGACAGTCTAACCCTAACTGCAAAAGCCGGGTACTCCCTTTTCGATTATAAGAAGGTTCATGGATGGGGTTCGCGGTGGTTTGTCATCGTCCCTCCATCCGGCCGAATCTTGGGCGTTCCGTATGCTGCTGAAGTAATGAAAGGTCAGCTGTCCTGCCCCTCAACTCCTCCGGCCGAGCTTCCTATCTCAAAGATCTTAAGGCTCTAAACAAAAAACCGCCGACCGTTGAGGTGTTTTTTTCAAAAGCACGCCTGTCTTCCCTGAAGACCTACCACAGTGAGTATTTTTGGTTTCGCCGGGAGTTTATCCGTCCTTATTGGTTCCCTTATTGTTTTAGTATGTTGTACGCAGATTTCTTTCAGAAGGGGGACAAGATCGGTCCTTTCCATAACTGGAACCTTGTCACCTTCAAGAATGGTGATGATAAGATTGATTATTACGACACTCTGACTGCGGCCACTGATGCGGCTGAGCGTCTTTTGGAGAGTGCCCCTCCTTCTTCAAAGCGCTCCAGGCAAGAGAGCCAAGGTGACCAAGCTGGTTATCCGAAAAAAAAAGAAAAGGCTGGAAGAATCTCCTGATCATGTTGCTGCCGGATTGTCAGGTACTTGGCACGTGATTCCCGAGTCCGGGCATCGTGTCTTCCTTCCTCTCACCCCTGGCTCGGGTCTGGATCTTGGTTCTCGCCTGGGGCGGGGGTCTGGTTATCCGACTCCTATTTGCGAGCAATTTCCTGATTTGACGGGTTACTTTTCTTCAGATCCTGCGCGTGAAAACACCTTGGAAGCTACTGACCTTTGTGCTGGTCCTTCGTCTGAACCAGGTTTGATTCCTGCTATGTCCTTCCGCTTCCAGCTTTGTATATACTTGATAATGTGACCACATTTGGTTTTTGCTACTGCGGCAGTCTCTGTTCCTGCCAAACAAAAACTAAAGAAGAAAACCATATCAAAGCCGAAGGCTCCTCAGCTAGGGGTATCAGGGGAAGGACAAACCTCCGGCGATCCTGAGGCTTCAGGATCATTTTCTATTGACGTTGCTGGGGCCATGGATGCGGCAAGGAGTAGAGGAATGGAATACCGCGAGGTGCCTGAGAATCCTGAGCTAAGGAGTAAGCAGAGAGAAGACTTCATAGCTTCCTCTTCTTCCTCCCCTCCTCCTCCTGTTCAAGAATCTTATACTGGACCATCTCAAAAGGAGGGGTGGTTCTACTACCGCGGGCACCCCCTCCCTCTGCTATCCTGTGATGCCGCCAAGTACTCTTCTCTATGGAAGGAGGCAATTAGAAGATCCAATCATCCAGACGGGATCTTCGCTCCCCCGGCAACTTTTACTGCTACCAAAAACAGGCTGCGGATTGGAGACGGGGGGGCAGATGCTATCATGCGGCATTCCCTTCCGGCTGATGATGTGCTTGACATGCTGTGGGGGGAATTTTTCAGGTTGACTCGTGTGTCTTTCTTATGTTTCCCTTTTCGTTTTAGTGCGGCTCCTTCCCTGATTTTGTGTACCGTTGTTTTTAGGTGATGTCCATGGCCCAAAGCACTGAGATTCACTTCGGCAATCTCAAATCCAGGCTTTGCCGTGAGGAAAGTCGAGCTAACAAAGCCGAAGAGGAGCTGAGGCTGACCCGCTCCTCTCATGACACTTACATTGACCAGGTCGAGTACGAGATCGATCGTAAGGCAAAGGAGAGAACCGAGGCAATCAATAAAGAACTGCAGTCATCCCGGCGCGAATGCGAGCGTCAGCGTGATGAGTATGAGCTACAGCTGCAGAAACTTCGGGGAGAGAACCTTTCTCTAAGAGGCCGGATCAAGGAGGCCGATGATACATTGATAGAGGTATGAAACCATCTCTTCTTTCCTTGGCTTTGGATAAGCTGATTTGGTTCTTTCTTTGACCCGGGCATTATGCTGGATCAGGTGCGCACTATGCACCGGAATGATGTGAACAATCTTCAGGCTGAGAAGGCCTTTTTCTATGATGAGCGGAATTCTTTTAAGCAGGAAGCTGAGACACTCGAGCTGGAGAAGCAAACTCTTCAACGGGAGAATGAAGCTCTTGTGAAGGAAAAAGAAAAGCTTATGCAGGATTTAGATTCCTTGACGGAAGAAAAGGTTATGCTGGAAGAGCAGTTGAGGTCTTCTTTTGATCAGGAGAGGAAATCTCTGCTCCGAGATTGTTCTCTTTTGGAAGAAGAGAAGAAAACCCTTGCTGCGGACAAAGCTGCCCTGATAAAGAGAGGGCCAGGCTGGAGGAGAAAGTAAAGGAGCTGGAAGGAGCTAAGTCTCGTTCTCAAGCCGAGAGTACTGAGCCATCGAGCCATGGTAAGCTTTTAGATCTCCGCCTTTTGTTTTTTCTTTTATTCTTTCTCTTCTTACTTTTTATTCCGGCCAGGCTTGAGTCCTGCCAATCTACTGAAGCACGTCACTCAGCTGAATGGCCGGTTAGCTCGTGCTAAAGAGGAGTTGTCATCCACCAACTCAGAGCGTGATAAGTACCGAGCCCAAGTTCTGACTCTTGAATCCCAAGTGACCAGGCTCAAATCATTCTCCCGGCAGTCTCAAGAGGAGGTACAGAAGCAAGGCACCATTAATGCTCATCTAAAGGAGTCTTTTGCCTCGCAGTCGTCGGATAGTCGACATTTGCCAGCAAATTGTTTCAGATCACTCCCTTGAGAAAGGAGAGTTGCTGGATGATGATTTATATAACAAGCTGGAATTCAAGGCCGTTGCTCAGAAGTCCAATTTCTTTTCAGAACTCGAGAGGTTCTGCCGTAGTCCTGGGGAGACATGTTTTGGTGGTGGTGAGGCCTCATTTCTTCCGGCTGGAAGTAATATCCTGCCGTCCGGCGGAGGAATGCCGCGTCTGTCCAGAAAGTCCAAGTCTTCTGAGAGTGTAGCTGGCAGTGGTGATAGATTGTTGACTCCTGGCGAGGAAGCTGCGGAGAAAGCAGAATAGAAGTTCTCAAGCAGAATATAAGTTCTCTTTTTTGTTATTTTTAGAGGGGTTCTTGTTTCGGCCTGTATTTTTTGTGTTTACCGAACGATTACATTTTGTAACCGTTTTTACCCCATACTTTGGGAGGAATATAAGCCTATACTTTTTACCATATTTAGCTATTTGTCTGTCGGAGTAGCTCTTTTGAGCCAAGTTTTTATTGCCGCGACATCTCTCTCTCTCTTTTTTTTTAAAAAAAGGCGCACCTATGCGAGTTATGTTGGAATGGTATTCGTTTTTTCACGACACAAGGGGCTTTTGGTTTTGGACCCTCTGTTCCGGCCAGACCTCTTTTCTCTCTTTTTTTTAAGTATGGTACCCATGGTTTTTAGCCATCTTTTTAGGATATGAAGCGTAGGAATCTGTGGTCTGCTAGCCGACGCCTGTTTTTTAAGGTAAGATAGCTTGCGGCTCATTGGCCGGATGTTTCTTTCAAGGCATGGCAGCCTGCGGCGTGTTGGCCGGATGTTTCTTTCAAGGCATGACAGCCTGCGGCTCGTTGGCCGGATGTTTCTTTCAAGGCATGACAGCCTGCGGCTCGTTGGCCGGATGTTTCTTTCAAGGCATGGCAGCCTGCGGCTCGTTGGCCGGATGTTTCCTTCAAGGCATGATAGCCTGCGGCTCGTTGGCCGGATGTTTCCTTCAAGGCATGATAGCCTGCGGCTCGTTGGCCGGTGCTTACTTTCAAGGCACGATAGCCTGCGGCTTTGGCCGGTGCTTACTTTCAAGGCATGATAGCCTGCGGCTCGTTGGCCGGTGCTTACTTTCAATACCTCAGGGGGTGATCAGTCCCCTGGCAAAAAAGTACCTGCACTTTCGTTAAAAATACCTCATTTTATTGATTTTGTCTAGCAATGTTTTTTACACATAAAACTTTTTTAAACATTCAGCATGCCAAGAGTGAGGCAGCTCGTATCCTTCACCATTTTTCAGACGGTATGAAGCTCGTCCTGTCTTCTGGTGTATGATGTATGGTCCTTCCCATTGAGGTTCCAACTTCTTGGGTTGCTTAACTTCTCGGAGGACTAATTCTCCTGGGGCAAAACTTCGTTCCTTTATCCTTCTGTTGAAATACCTCTCCACTTGGATTTATCCTTCGCCATCCTAACTGCGGCGGCCATCCTGGTTTCTTCAAGGAGATCTAGGTGATCCTGTATCCCCTGAGTGTTGACCCTTCATTATATGATTCCAATCTTATGGATGGCACTACAATTTCCGCCGGAATGACGGCTTCCAAACCATATGTCAGTCTGTAAGGTGTTTCTCCTGTTGGCCCTCTTTCTGTCGTTCTGTATGACCAGAGGACCTGGGGTAACAATTCTGCCCACTTTCCCTTTCTTTCATCGAGTTTTCTCTTTATTGCCTTTACTATCTGCCCATTCGCATTCTCAACCTGCCCGTTTGCCTGAGGGTGGGCTACTGACGCAAACCTTAATCCGATCTTCCATTCTTCACAGAATTCTCGGAAGCTTTCGCAATTGAACTGTGTTCCATTATCAGTTATTATTACTTTTGGTATGCCAAACCTGCATACCACGTATTTCCAAATGAATTCTTGTGACTTCCTAGCCGTGATGGAGACAGTAGGCATTGCCTCGACCCATTTTGTGAAGTAGTCGATAGCGACGTATATGAACTTGAACCTCCCTGTGAAGATTCCGGAATGGGCCCCAATGTCCATCCCCACATAGCAAAGGGAATCGGGCATATAGATTTTTTTGTTCCCCCGGTGGGGTATGTATCTTGTTTCCATGTTCTTGACACTTGCGGCATTTTTGTATATACTCTTTGCTTTGATGCTCCTTCCATCATTTTTGGCCAAAAATATCCGAGTCTCAAGATTTTGTGAGTTGTGGTCCTCCCCCCTGGTGATTTCCGCAGAGCCCATCATGTATTTCTCTTATCAATTCTGCCCCTTCTGTTATGGTAACACACTTTAGAGCCGGTCTTGCAAAGGATCGCTTATACAGCTGATATCTTCAATAAAAAATGCGGCTCGCCTTTTACTATCTCTGGCCTCCTTTTCATCTTCCGGCAGTTTTCCTTGCCGTATGTAATCTATGATTGGAGTCATCCAGATTCTTCTTGGTTATCTGTCTCTACTACTGCCAACACCCGAGTTCCTTCTATGCTTGGGGAAGTTCTGACTTCTAGCCATATTTCATTGGGTACTTTTCGGCCATGCTTGCCAATTTGGCTAAGGCATCTGCTTGACTTCTATTCTTTTCACGGGGAAGGTGTTTTAGCTAGCTCACATCGTTGGAAATTTGCCCTTAGCTCCTGGGCCTTGAGCAAGTACTTCCATAGCTTTTCCTCTTTGACCTCATAGATGTTGTCATTTTGTCTTGCCACCAACATAGAGTCCGAATATACTTCTAATTCTGTTAAAACAGGTTATTTTCATAAGTTTTTATTTTAGACAGGATTTTATAAAGGAAAAAACGGAGAAGTGTTTTTCTCTTTTGGAACCTGTCGCCCCGAGGGCTGTAGCTACTTCCAATCCCTGGATAAGAGCTTCGTATTCGGCTTCATTATTAGTGACATCAAAGTCCAGACGAAGGCATAATTCAAGCTTTGCCCATCTGGCGCCTGTACCACTATTCCGCTCCTGCCCCACTTTTGCATCGAGCCCCATCAACCGATGACATATGGACTCTGAGCTTGCTTTTCTTCTTTTGCAAAGTTGGTTTCCGTTATAAAGTCTAAGGCCTGAGCTTTTATTGCTGTTCTGGGCAAGAAGTGAATTTCGTATTGTGTCAGCTCTACTGTCCAGCTTACCATCCGGCCGGAGGCATTCGGATTGTTCGCAATTTGTTTGAGCGGCCAGTTGGTCCTGACAAAGATTCGATGTGACTGGAAGTAGGTAGATTTGGTGTGCCGTAGTTTTCTTGATGCACTACCATGCGAACAAGATTTTCTCATGTTGGTGTACCGTCCTTCTGTCGGGCTCAAGATTTTGCCCGTATAATAAACTGGTATCTCCCTTTTCTCCTCCATGATTAGGACAGCTGCCACCGCCCAATCTGTTGCGGACAAGTAAAGGTATAGATCCTGTCCTGGGGTAGGTACACCCAGCTTAGGTAGATCCCGAAGCTCCTTGATCTTCTCAAAGGCTTCTATGCATTCTTGTCCCCATGGAATTTGCTGTTCTTCCTTAGAATTAAGAATGGGATCGACTTTTCTTGTAGCTTAGAACAGAACCTACTTAATGCTGTCAGTCTCCCATTCAAAGCTTGAACATCTTTGATGTTTCTTGGGGGAAAAGGTCGAGGATGGCCTGACTTTTTCTGGATCAACTTCAATACCTCGTTGTCCAACGATGAAACCAAGAAACCTCCCTTTGGTTACACCAAACCACACTTTTCCGGATTTAGTTTGATTTGGTACTTATCCAGAGTGTCGAATGTTTCTTCTAAATCCTTCATGTGTTGTTCTTTGACGGACTTTTCACAACTATGTCATCACATAAGCTTCCACATTCCGGCAATTTGTTGACAAAACACTTTGTCAATCATACGCTGAAAAGTGGCCCCTGCATTCTTTAGGCCAAAGGCATTACTTTGTAAACAGAATGTTCCGGCTGAAGTAATGAAGGAGGTCTTTTCCGAATCATCCTCTTTCATTTTTATTTGATTATAGCCGGAGAAGCATCCAAAAACTTAGCACGGAACTCTGGGCAGTTGAGACCACCAATCTATCTATTGATGGTAGAGGATAAAATCCTTAGGACATGCTTTATTTAAATCTGTGAAATCCACGCACATTCTCCATTTTCCATTTGCTTTTTTCACCATAACAACATTAGCCAACCACCGTGGGTAAGCCACCTCCCTGATGAATCCGGCTTTGAGGAGTTTTTGGACCTCGGTTCGTGCGGCCAAATCTCTTTCCTCCCCTATTACCCTTTTCCTTTGCCTGACCGCCGGATGTTTAGGGTCCACCCTGAGCTCATGCCGGATAACGCTTGGGTCTATACCAGGCATCTCGTCCGTGCTCCAAGCGAATGTTGCCCTTCTTTTTTCCAAGAACCTCATTAAGTGAGTCTGCTCTCCCCTGTCAAACGCAGTTCCTATTTTAAAAAATTTAGAAGGGTCAGATTTTAAATGTACCTCTCTGGGGGGATCTTGGGTTGTTCGACATTCTTCTTCTCCTTGACCGGCCCTGAGGAGGAAGGTAACCTTCCCTTGAACTCCTTGTCTGATCCCACAGTTTTAACCACCTCCTCACTAGGAAGGCTGTCCATGATACGGACTTCACACATTCGGGTCCATCTTTTGGCTTCCTCTTATCGTGACTACCTCCCTCTTGAGGTTAAGTACTTCATTTTTAAGTGATGAGTGCTGTGGATGGCTTTGAAAGCATTGATCCCTGGCCTCCCGAGGTACATGTTGTATCCAGAGAGGCCTGGCACAATAAAAGCTGTGAGCCTCTCTGTTCTCCTTTCATCTCCTTGGCCCAGGGTCATTGTGAAGTCTATACTGCCGGAAGATGTGGTAGAGACACCTCCCACAAATCCTCCTAGGACCGCCGAATAAGGCTTGATCCGGTCCTCAGGTACTTCCAGCTTCTTAACTGCTTCTGCTGATGTGACATTTGCTCCGGCCCCACTATCGATTAGAATTCCCTCCATCATCCGATCGTTTACTTGTGCACGGATGACAAGTGGATCGTTGTGTGGGTATAGGACTCCATCTTCATCTTCGTCGGAGAAGAAAATTGGAGGAAAATTTTCCTTTTTGGCAATTTTTCTCTCCGGGAGCTCTTGATGCACTTGATGGATGTGTCTTTTCCTTTCATTAGGGTAGTGGTCCTACTTTCGAAATGTCCGTGGGTTTTCTTACAGGAAGTTTCGTTAGCTTTCTCTTTTTTTTTTTTGGAAAGAAAAGAGGTTATTATATATAGAATGCGAAAAGAATGGAATTTTATTTCTCCTCTGGTAATATGATGTTTTGACAATCTAGCAAACAACAAAATTTCATCCTAAAACAGATTGCAATTGTACCTCCAATATTTATCCTGAAAAGGGAAAAGGAACTTTTACTCTCCTTTGTACAACCTGTTATCATCCCCACTTATTTACCAGGTCAACCTGGGGTGTCTCTTCCTCCTATCGCCCTCGGGTGTACTCTGGGCATTGCTTGTTGACCGCCATACTGCTTTGCACTCCGGCCTGTTGCTTTCCCTTCTTCTTATTCTCCTCAATGACTCGGAGCTCTTGGCCAGGGTAGCACAGTTTACAGTCCGACTGCGATTTCCAGGGAATTCGCAGAATGCAACCGGAATTTCTCCCTGCGGTGGCTTCCTTGGCGGAGGGAGGTAACCCTCTCTTACTGCAGCGGCATATTTCCCTGGGTCAATATAGACAACAGTCTTTGTCTCCTGGTGCTGTGACCCCTGAGAGGAAGATCCGGCGGTTGACCTGCCATAATATGGCTTGTACCTTGACCCTCCTTTTCCGGCACTTCCCCCCCGAGTCCTTCCTTCTTCTCTGGTACCCCTGCGGCTTTGAAGCTATCGCCAGCTCTTTAGCCTTGTTCTCGGCTATCTCAGATTTTAAAAAATCATGGATCATTTCAGCTAATTCTCCATGAGTCTTCGGCGCCTTTATCGCAATTTTTTCCAGCTAGCCGAGGTTGAGCCAGGCCATTCCCAAAGGCCTAATCAAGATCTTTTCATCAACATCGTCGATCTCTACGACCTTCTTATGGAAACGCTCGCTGTATTCCTTCACGGTTTCTCCTTTTCACTGTTTAATGTCCATCAATTCTATTGTTTCTTTTTTAACCTTCTTACTCGCAGCAAAATATTGCTGGAAATCTTCAGTCAATTGCTTGAAGCTCGTGATGGACTGAGGCGGTCTCGTGGAGATCCATCCCAATGCTCTTTTTGAAAGTGTTCCGGGAACAGATTGCAGAGAGCGGGGAGCTAATCCCCTGAGTGTTCATGGCGAACATGAATTTTTTGATATGCTGAGCAGGATCTCCAGTCCCGTCATACTTCTCAATTGCCGGGCGACAAAGTGCGGCGGGAGTTTCGCCTTCCTTATCCGCTCTGAGAAGGGGTACAAGCTCATATCTATTTGATCATCTTCCTCCATCTCTCTTCGTCGATGATTGAATTGCGCTTTCTATCCTTACTCTCCTCCCCATTACTACCTTTGGAGTCTCTGTTTTTCAATTGCTCAATTGCCTCCGTCATCTCGTCCCATTTTCTTTGGTACTCCTCGTCCCTTTGCATCAATTCCTGCTGCAAAGTCTCATTTCCTCTACGATTTTTCGTCATGGATCTGACCAATCCTTTCAGCATGTCTTCTAGATCTTTCTTTGGAGATGGCCTCTGGCATCTCCGAACTCATCCTTTCTTCGGAGTGGTTGTTATCTTCAACAGCGTTCCTTGATGCTTTCCTTGACCTTGGAGCCATCTTTCGTGTTTCAATCCTGCAAAAAACGTCATTAGTTACTTTAGGATTTCCACTATGAATTGCCGTAGATTACTTCCCTGCTTCTAGGTGGTCTCGTGGTTGCTTCTTGCTGTTCGTTTCCCACAGACGGCACCAAATGAAACAGTGCACTAATCCTAATGCGACCAAGCTTGATCCCAATGCAACAGTACATCTAGCCCGTCGTCTCGATCTAATCTCCTATCCTGCTTTACCTGATTTCGGACACAGAGTCTCGTGAAAGTAGAGAGGGAGAGAGAGAGAGCTTCTATTTGAGTCGAATGCGAGTTTGATTGCCCAAAAATCACGTGTCTTATTTCATGGGGGTACACCCTTATTTATAGTTTTTTGGGCCCGGTCCCTTTGGTGCCAGCCTGTATTTTATTGTTTAAGTACGGTTTTACCCCTTCTTAGTCCCTTTGGTCGACCACAGGCGGCCGACCGTACTACATTTTGCTTTGCCTAAGTCCCATTTCTATCCGGCTGAAGGACGGCCGAATGACCTATGTGCTTCTACCCTCATCCGGCTAAAGCGGCCGGATGCTCTATTTGTTCTATTCTCATCCAGCTGAAGGAGCCGGATGCTCTTCGCGTCCTGTCTTGGGCTTGACACCATTTCTTCCCTTCTCAATTGCTTTGCTTCGGATGTGAGGTAGGTGGTGGATGAATTCGGTTGTGTGTGTTCGACCACGGGGATTTCTGATTTTGTTCGTTGTCTGTATATGTTTATGCGCTTCTCTGATTGTGATGTTTCTGGATCGATTTTGGTTGCTTTTCGATCGGTCAAAACCCCGTGGAAATGTGTTTTCGATTGGATATGTTGCTACTACAAGTTATATAAGTTATGTGGGGGATTTGTAGCTTGGTTCGGGCTCATTTTGGCAATTGATTTTGCAGTTTTCAATGTGTTCGAACATGTTCCCGAACATTGAAGTTCAAACATCATTTTGGGATTTGTAGCTTGGTTCTGACTCTCAGCTAACGTCCGAACATGCAAGGTCAGATGCATGTCCGAACCGGCCTTTGTTTTTGCATAACTTCTTCGTCTGAGCTCCGTCTTTAGTGTTTGCGGCGTTGGATTCCTCTTTTCGAGTACAATCTGTTTGATATGTTTTTGCACATTTATATCTTTACTTTGATTTGAAAATATTCGATAAGCCTTTGAACTCTGATTTGCTCTAAAAGTGAGTTTCAGCTTCTGACTTTGATTTTGACTCTTGTATTTCATTGGTCTTGGTTTAAGACATCTGTTCCAGCTTTGATTCAGTTTCCATTGTGTTAAGGCCTTGTGCTTTGGGGTGTTGCTCTGCAACACCTTATGTCTGTTTGATTAAGCTTCTGATTTGAGGCCTAGTCTTCTTTGTGTCTGAGCCGTGGATGGTTGGGTTTATCTATCCCGTAGCATGCTGCGTAAGACATCCTTCTGTTATGTCACGGGTGTCTCCCCCATTCTGTTTATAAGTGTCTCACTTGTTCTGCTCACGAGTGATGTTTCCTCGTTTTGTTCATAGATTCGCTCTGTTTTGTTTGTATGCATTGATCACTAGTGTCCCACCTCTATCCATACTCAGTTCTACTTCTGTCTGATCTTTTTACGTTTGTACTTGACAGACTGTTGTGTGCTTTCTGTCTTCTGGAAACCTCTGATTTGTTAAGTGCTCTGCTTCCGTTTGATCTTACTGTTTTAGTTTGTGATAAACTATTGTGTGCTCTTTGTCATTGAACGTCTCTATTTTGAAAAGTGCTTTACTTCGTCTACTCTCTCTCTATGTTTGGTTCTAGATGGACTACTATGTGCTTCCCATCTTTTGTTTAGCATTCATCTTTGTTAAGCATCTGATTTTGCTAAGCTTCTAACTTTGTTTAAGCTTTTGAGTTGTAAGCTTCTGATTATATTAAGCTTCCACCTTCAGTTTACCTTCTACTTTTAAGAATCTGTTTTGACCACCGCTTAGCTCCTTATGTTTTAGACTTCTGCCTATTTGAAACACTTCCGATTTGTCTCTGATTTTGCTCTGGCTAAGCGCTTCGTATATATATATATATATATATGTGTGTATATGTTCTGTATTGGTTTTGAGCATGCTCAGCTGATGAAGTTTATCACCTGCTGAGCTAAAGTTTTGCTTACCCCTTTTCGTTTTGGCATTTGAGTTTTGCATTCAGCTTGTTTGGTCATGGTGCCCAGTTGTATTTAAATTATGCTTTGAATTTCAGTTTGGCTTCCGCTTATGTATTGTAAAGACATTTTGTAATAGTTTTTTTGGTAATATATGAGCATTAGTACTGTTTTGGGGTTTCAATAGTGTAACCTTGCGTGTCTTAGGTAATAAGCGTGTGGCGTGTAACATTCTCTCAACCAGGGTGGTTTTGGGGTCATTAGATTTAATGGTATCAGAGCCAGGTTTGGCTTTTTTTGGGGTTATGGGTGTCTGCATGTCTACGCTTCTATGACCTTGTCTGTTATGTGTCATGTGTTATCTATCTCCTGAAATGTGTGCTATCTGCTACTTGATTTGACTGTTCTTTGGAGTCTATTGAGTGCGTCTACTCTGTGGTTGTTCACTATCAGAGTGGCGCAGAACAAGCGTAGTGTCTATTTGTATGTGCTTGTGTGTTCTGAGAATGAGTCTGAGGGAGTCAGGTCATTTGGGAAAGAATGATCAAATGTCAGTTCTTGTTTGACAGAGTTGTGTGCTTTAGATGTGAGTTTGTGTTACGTGCTTGTGCTGTATGTTTTGTGTTGTTTTCTGGTGGGAGTTCATGAGTGTGTTAGTCCATTGGGTAAGGACACCTCTGAGAGCTCTTGTGCGTTTAGGTTGAGTGTTAGTAATCTTATGTTTCACCTCTTCTCTTAGTGAGTCAGCTAAGAAGTTTTGAGTGTTAGATTTGTGAGGTGCCAGCTTCTGAGATATGTTAGTGTTGTTCCTATTCCTTCAAGCTTAGACTTCAGCAACCTTCTGCTTTGTTCATCTATTAGTGAATCAGCTAGTGAGGTTTGTGTGTTAGCTCGTGCGAGTTAGAGCTTATCGGATATGTGAGCGCCCTTCCTGCGCCTTTGTCCTAAGTCTTAAATGATCATCTGTTGTGTTTACGGTCAGTGGGTCAGTAAGTGGGTTCTGAGAGGTAGCTCTGTGAGGTTCAGGCTTTTGAGATGTGTGAGTGTTGTTCCTATTTCTTCAAGCTTAATCTTTTATAATATTTTGCTTCACTCATTCTATTAGTGAATCAGCTAGCAAGGTTCATGTGTTAACTCGTGCAAGTTTTGAGCTTTTGAGATGAGTGTGAGTGTTCTTTCTATGCCTTAGGGCTAATCTTCTATTGTGTTCCTCTGTAATTCAGTCAGCAGTGAGTTGAGTGTTGTTCTTGTGCCCTCAGGTTTAGTCTTCAGTAATTTTTGCCTCGTCTCTTCAATCAGCGAGTCAGTTAACAAGTTCTGAGTGTTAGCTGTGTGAGGTGTGAGCTTCTGAGATGTGTGAGTGTTTCCCTCTATGCTTTAGGACTATGTGTTAGGAATCTTCTACTAGTGCATCTGTCAGGAAACCAGCAGTGAGTTCTGAGTGTTAGGTCCTTGTGAGTGTTTGTAGTATTCTGGCACTGGAAGTGCACTTGTTCTTGTTGCTGGTTTTGACGAATATCGAGGGTGAAATTCTTTTTATGAGGGGTATATTGTTATGCCTCAGATTTTTTTTTTTGCTCATTTCTGATACGCAAAGGGAGTTTTCTAACATATTGATTTTATGTTGGTTCTTTTATTATATTCTTCGGTATTTGTATTCACTTTGAGGAAGGAGGATTCACTAGTAGAAAAAAGATTTTAAATGACGGACTTTATACCACGGTTATCAGTGAAACCGTCGTTTAAATTTTATAAACCACGGTTATTTAAGGAACCGTCTATATGTTGCACGGCTCACTATATAAACGACGGTTTTTACAGAAACCGTCGTTTATAGTTCAACTCCGTATAAGATAAACGACGGTTCCGTTTCTAACCGTCGTATATAATATACATAAACCACGGTTTAATATACAACCGTCATTTATCGGGTACGGCGTCGTATTATAAACGACGGTTACCTTAGAACCGTGGTTTATTCCTTGTATCACAAAGGTTTTAAACGACGGTTTGTATAATAACCGTCGTTTAAAGTCATTCAATTAAAAACCCGACCTTTTCTTCTTCCTCTTTCTTCTTCCTCCCGCGTTCTCTTCTCTGGCGATTTCCCCGAACTCCCGTGCCGTCTAGCCACCACCCCCTCCACCGTCTTCGACTCCACCGCCCCACTCCGCCTCTCTTCTTCCGGTCGCGGCGACAACAAGGCAACCCATTTGAGCTCCTCCACCGCCCCGTAGCTCCACCGCGCCTCCCCGCCCCGTCACCGTTCTTCCGGTCGCGGCAAGCCCTCCACCGCCCTCCTCTGGTGTCGACAGCCTCCAGCTCCACCGCCCTCCTCTGGTGTCGACAGCCTCCAGCTCCACCGCCCTCCTCTCTGGTGTCGACACGCCGCTAGTGGAACCCCCCCACTCCTCTGTATCGACACGAGCCGCTCCATCAACATCCCACCGGTAATTATTTACTATATATGTTATAGTTTTGATTAATGTAATCGATTTCATCTCTTTGTTTAACTCATGATGATGGTTTTAGCTACTTTATCTTTATAAGTTATAACTTACATATCATTATGTGAATATTGTGTTTTGGAATTACATTATGCAACTCGCAAAAAAACATAACAAAAGCTTTGAGAAGCTACATGTCAACATACGAGATCTGAAAACATATATCGGGTTGAATTGTGTTTTTGGTTATGCCAAATCAGGTCGACTTACTCATATACAATGATATATGAGTTTGAGGTTCATATGAAGACAAATTTGGTTTGAGGTTTATTTGGCGACTGCGTAGATTGAAGTGGAAATATTACATTATTTGCTTGGATAACCATTGTGTAAGCATTGGAGTTACGATGGCTGTTTTGTGAAGTTATCTATCCGTATTATTGTTGGTGGTGTATTATATTGTTGTAAGTGTTGCTGTTTGTTGCTATTATTCTTGCGGGTGTTATAATTGTTGCATATTCTTAATTTTGTTGTACTTGTATTGTGTTTGTTTTTGCCGAAAAAATGTGGAGTATCTAAAAAAAACGCAATGGTCATGCCAATTTTTTTCCAGAATTTAACCTTATTCTACTTTTATTGATAGGTTACTACGGTTTAACAATCCCTCTTCCATCACATTTGTGAGTTGATCATCCTTACTCATTAGGTTAGTTTTTTAAAAATGTTTCAATAACATGGTTTATTCAAAATATATCGTTTGGTTATTTGTTCAATTATTCATATTTTTTCAAATTAAAACCTATATTCTAATTTCATTAAATAGGTGTCGCACCATCTGCTGCTGTCAACCTCTGCCACCGTTTGCCTGATCAGAACCCACGGTAAAACACTTGCGTTTCTGATATGATTTTAGAAACAAATACTTATATATTGTCACGAATAAACGTTGTACTAAATTCTACTTGTTTCTGCAATCACTAGAATATATATTTGTATAGTGTTGTGAAATGTGAGATTAAGTTGAAATGGGTGGTTGTTTTTGTTCACTGATCATATATTATTATATACTTGTCTGTCTGATAATAATTCGTATGGTTTGCGGAGAATAAATGTTATTGCTGCTACTGTGTTTGTTTCTGCCTTAAAAAATGTGGAGTGTCTAAAAATACGCAAAGGTCATGCCAAATTTTTCCAGAATTTAAGCTGATTCTAATTCCATTGTTTGTTTAATATGTTCAATTATTCAAGTTTTTATAAAATTAAAACCTTATTATTATTTCAGTGAATAGGTGTCATATACTACATGCAAGAACATCTGTCTACTTGTCTCTTCTCTATCTTGTGCTGTTCGCGCTGACCATCCAGTACTCATCAGGTTGGTATTTAAAACGTTTCAATTTATTTTTGTTTTTCTATTAAAACAATGGAAAATCAATTCAAACATAGAATTATCTGTCTGAAATTTACCTGATAGAGGTATGTCTTAGATAGTCCCTGTTGGGACTGTCCAATGACCTTTGATCTCACCATCTAGGTGTGAATGAGTTAATAATATACAGTAGTTCAGTGATAATTTCAGCAACATTACCGTAGTGTTCTTCTAGTGTACATATATATATGTGAACTGAAACATTCATATATATATATATATATATATATATCTACACTAGGAGAACTGTAGGGTAATGCTGCCGAAATTATCACTGAACTACTGTATGTTATTAACTTGTTCCTAGGTGAGATCGAAGGTGAATGGATAGGTTTAGGTTGTTAAATCTGTAAAAAAAAAAGTGGAGATCAGTGGAACGAGTTCACGACATCTGGTGTGTGTTGAAAAAGGAGATGGAGCGCTCAGTGATGTACAGTGACAGATTGGACATCAAGTACCTAGAAGAGGTCAATAAATTTTGCAAAGTCCTTGTTGACAATCTTAAACCAAGGGATAAGGGATATTCGATGTCCTTGTGTCGATTGCAAGAACGACTTCAAATACCGAGTGTGGACAAGATTAAGGATCATCTGATTCGCAGAGGGTTTACAGATGATTATGAAGCCATAACAATACTGCATTGTCAACATTCAGTACAAGTGTTTGAATGTGCTGATAACGTCGTTGCAGAACAATCAGAAATGGATGCTTCACACGATTTTGGGGATACTCAAGATGATTCACTAGGTAGTGATTCAGATGATCAGGAGGACCTTAATGCGATGATGGAAGATGTTGAACAACATTTTTCCAACAAACCCAAAACATTCGAAAATCTGATGCAAGCATCAAAGGAACCGTTGTACAGTGGATGTGATATGCAAAAGCAAAACAAATTGAGCGTTGTCTTAAAACTATTCAATCTAAAGGCAAGACATGGATGGAGTGATGTCAGTTTTACAGATCTTTTACAACAGCTGAAGGATGTACTACCAAAGGACAATGCGATACCCACAACAACTTATGAGGCAAAGAAGTTAATGTGTCCGATGGGTATGGAATATAAAAAAATACATGCTTGTCCAAATGGGTGTATGTTGTATTGGAAGGAGAATGAGTTGGATGACCATTGCTCTGAATGTGGGGAATCACGCTATGTAAAAAAGGGTGACAGAAACCAAATAAGCACTAACGTGGGTTCTCCTGCGAAGGTGTTGTGGTATCTACCGATAATTCCCGATTCAGACGTTTGTTTGCAGTTCAGAAAGATGCTGAGAACCTCCGATGGCATGCTACCCATAGAAAGGATGATGGTAAATTGAGACATCCAGCCGATTCACCACAATGGATAAACATTGACAGAATATACCCTCAATTCGGTACAGACCCAAGGAACTTAAGACTTGGTTTATGCACTGATGGGATGAACCCTTATGGCACTTTGACCAGTATACACAGTACTTGGTATGTTGTTTAAATGTTTAAATATGGTATCTAAGGGCTAAAATGTGCTCTAAGCTTGGGATAAATTTGTATAAGACCTAATGGTCATACCTATATCTTATAAATATGTTAATGAACATATTAAACCAATTACCAAAGAAAACCAAGCTTGAAAATAAGTTAAGACACAAAAAGTGCTTTAAGGAGTCTTAAAGCACATTTTTGAAAAATTGTCTTGTAAATGAGTTTTGAGTGGCTAAATGTCCATCATTACTCTTAAATATATATGTGTACTATATAGTATCACATTTGGATGTCTATATCAATAGGAAATCAAAATTTTCACTTCTATGTGCCTTTTTTGTGAATAGTGATTTTATAAGCTAGTTTGTGACATATGTTATCATAAGTAATTAAATTGACAAATAAAGACTAAAGTACCCTTATGTAATAAAGGGGGCCGGTTTTCTTAAGTGTGTGACTCACCACTCTCTTGTTAATTTACTAAGAAAAGAAAGAATGACTAATTAATGTACTATTTGCTTTATAAGAACAAATATCTTCAAAAAGCAAAGTTTATCTTCATTCTCTCATTTCTTTCTCATTTCACACGGTTCCATTCTTCTTCAACCCCTCTTCTTGCTGCTCTTCTACGATTTGCAATGGTACCACCAAGACTCCATCTTTGACCACTTGTAAAACCTAGCTCACTTAACCAAATCAAAAACAAACACCACCATTCTCTTCCTCTCATCAAGCTCTTCATTCCTATCTTCTCAAAATTCCAAGACCACCATTTCGGTGCCATGGAGTTCCACCATTGATGGAGCTTGAGCTTGTGTTTCTACATATTATTACTCTCCTTTGCTTCTAGGTAAGGAATCTCAAAGAAAATCAAGTTTCCTTCATGTTTTTGCCTTGACCGAAATTGCACATTAATGGTGCTCTTGGTGTGACTTTGTTCTAGCTTCATTCCAACCTTTCATGGACTAGGTGGAGTCCTCTCTTCATAGGTATTCAAACTCTCTTCAAAGATCAAGGTAAAACAACTACATTAATGTTTTTGAAACAATGTAAACCTAGGGTTTACAATGAGATGAAGCTTAAAGCTTGTATACTCATTTCAATGTTTGTATATTGTGTAGTAGTTGACAAGGAATCAAATACCTTACCGGTTTTATAAGGAAACAAGAAAGAAGTTTGTGTGGAAAAGAGGTAAATATACTATCTCAATGTGGTTTAATGCCTTAGGAGAAATGAGCTTATAATGCTTGTTAAAACTACCTAAGGAGCTAATGGTAAAGGACTAGGTGAAAAGTTCTCAAGGAGACTAGTAAAAGGACATATGTAATGTTGAGTGCATTTGCAGGTCAAAGGCATTATTTATGTGGGAAATTCAGTGTTTATGGTTTATGCAATTTAAGGGCCTAAGAGCCATGTTATTTAAGGGCCTAAGTGCCAAGCAATTTAAATTGTGCACTGTATTGTGATGTAGTGTAAATTTGGTGAAGTCTTGTGTGTGATGGTGTCTTGATGGATTTAGGTGTTCTTGAGTGTTTAATGGTGAAAACTATGAGCTTTGGAATGATGATGTGCTAAGATAACCCATGGCAAAATTTGTAAAATGTATAAGGAGTTTTAAGTGCTTAAATGAATTTTGGTGAACTAGGAATTGTTAGGAATGAGTAAATGTTTCACTAAGGAAAAACATGCATTAAGGTGTTCTAGAGTGCTACAAGGATTTAGGCATTATCTTGGAAATTTATTAATCCATGGGTGTTCTTAGGATGTATTAAGTCTTGGAGAAGTTTGTTTAAGGTTTAGGCAATGTTGTTGCATAAGGAGGGAATGATGTTTGAATAAGGTTTTGAGAAAGGAATTCAAGAAGTTGTGAAAAGAGGATTTGGTTAGTAAGAGGAGATGCTTGGGAGATGATGTTTGAAGGTGAGGAAGCATTTTAGTGTAGTGGTCATTTAAGGTGAAACACCACTTGGAAAACCAAAAGGAAATGTTACAAGTGTTAAGAGATTTGATAAGAAGATTGAGTAACAAGTTGGATAATGTTTTAAGGTGAATCAAAGTGATATTTTAGTATTAGAATATGCCTAAGTTCATGTATGAAGCTTGGGTAATCAATGGATGAAGATAAGAGGTGAAACAAGACTTGGAAAGTGAAGTTCTGGCCCGTCCGAACTACCGTCCGAACTTGGACGTTCGGACGTGCTCTGTGTACGCGTAGGTTTTCTGATCTTCGACTGATGTCCGAACTACGTCCGAATATGGGAAGTTCGAACACACCTTTTATTCTCTGGTTTGGCTTCGAAGGCGTCCGAACTTGGGAAGTCCGGACGCAAGTTCGGACGTTCACCAGTTTGCACCCTTAGAGTCTCGAACGGTGTCCGAACTTGAGAAGTCCGGACACAAGTTCGGACAAGGTGCTGTTTTGACCAAAGAGGGTGTTTAAGGTATGGAAATGATGTGTAATGATGGGGATTGATGGTTAATGATGTCATGAGGTTGTTAAGGACATGTTAAGTGAGTTATAATGATGATTGAGTGGGTGAAAAGTTGTGCTACAATGTGAAAGTAAAAGAAGATAAATGTGAAGTTATTTAATTAATTTATGGGGTTAATCATGGTTATTCGATATTACACAAACATGTAACCCCCAATGTTAATGAAAACAACTTGAATGTTACCAGTTGTTCGAGAATTGTTCGAGGAACGTAAATGGACATGATAGAGTGGACTCCGGTGACAGGTATGGTTTTCTTGCAACCTGTGTCCTACCGGATTACACCGGCTTGTATGCCAATGTTTTTCTGTATGTTTGCCACGTTGTAAGAAAAACATGTAATGAGTTTTCAGTAATTCATTTATGTGGCGTGTTCAACTCCGATACCGTTTAACCCCGGAAGTGTTAACCTTAGTTAACTGAGTCTAGGATTACATGAGAGTTCGGTATTCGGATTAAATGACCCGAACCATGGGACGTTCTAACCATGGCTATGCGTGAGTTGATTATGTGATGTTTGTGTATGTGAATGTAGGGATCTCCCTTGTGTGTTTAACCCAGTTGTAATATTGTAAGGTGTGTAGAAGTGATAGACTCCATAATGGTGTCCTAACTAATATCTAAAAGTAAGTATGTACTAACAGTGGTGAGGAATCCGGTATGGCCGGTCGCGCGTTGTTTGGGAGAGGGTATCCTTTTTAGCCTTACCCTTCTCTTTGTTATGGTTGTTTCCCTCACGGGTTATGATCTCCCATTAGCTTATTCCAAAGCTTAGCTATTCTGACTTAAGATCGGTTTAGGGGGAACATGTGTTTGTGTGGTGTGTTCGGGCCTCCAAACCCGAACCATCTTAACTTAAGTTACTCGTCCATCTATTAGGACCGTAATGAGTGTTGTTGTTGTTGTATAACGAGCTTACCATGAGGGTGACACCATTCTCTAGGCTCACCAGTGAATTAACTATGTTTGGGTCGGTTAAGAGGACCGTTCCCGTTATGTTATGTGATGTTGTTGTAAAGCAATTCCTGTTGCGATGTTACCATGTGCACGTGGAAACGTGAAGGGAGCTGTTATGTATTGTTATGTGAGAAATATATTATAAATATGGAGTGTGTGGATCATGGAAATGAATCCAAGTTTGTGATAAGAGGCGTTTGAGGATAACCCGATTATTGGGTAGTGTCGTCTATAAGGAAGTAGCTCCATTAGAGGAGGAACACTCTAGGGATAATGAATACCATGAGTGACTTATCAAGTAAGGATGTATTATCCGTTTGTTGAGCCCATTGAGGCGAAATGTTTGTGTTGTGTGTTTACAGTTGCATGCATGATTTAAATATAATCAATCGCATGCTAAGACGACAATTAGTTGTGCGTGGCCCGGTAGCATATGGGCTGCGGGATTACCATACCAGCAAAGGTGCTGAGCCCCTTGGGGGCCACCCTTTTCTTCTTTTCTATTTCAGGTATAGAGAGCTGGAAGCCGTTCGAGAGTAGGACGGGGTAGTGTTGTACATGGGTATCATTCAGTTGTATAGCAGTAGGTGTAGTAAGACCGAAATTGTTATCGGCATTAGTTTGTAAATACTCGGTACAGTTGGACGGTATTGTATTTTGTGTAAATGGAAGGGAAAATGTGTAGTGCTCGGGAATCTAGTCCATCAGACCGTACAATGTAATGTATAGCCTTGTTAGCCACGTGGGTGGTTAACGCGTGTAACAAACAGTTAAGTTATGTGAGTAGTATATTTCCGCTGCAGTTGTTATGTGTATGTTGTTGGATGGGGTGTTACAAAAAGTGGTATCAGAGCGAAGTATCGCTCTGATGACTGAATTACCGAGCTTAGGAAGTACCGAGTTAAGATTTTAGTACTTTGGGTTAGGGTTGAGTGATAGCGTGAGATACGCTAGTTAGGAACTACCAGTGAATACTGGAAACCTACATATCCTTCCCGCCCTCCACAATCCCTGTTTTATAACTGGGAAACAACGCCAGAGAGATGAAAGTCCTCTCATACTCGGGAAACCCGATCTGGCTGTTATTAAGTACTCTGGTACGGAGAACCTGTCATACGGTAGATCCCAAAACTGGAATCCCGGAGACGGTTCCATCTGAACAATGCTAACCGTATTAAACGAAGAATGAAGAATCTTGTGTATAAAGAATAGAATTTCCGGCAACCTGGGTCGACATGCCGAGCAGTCGAGAAACCAGCTTGCAACACACGACCGTGCAACAGGCAAGAATGTAATAAAACCCGAGACGAGTGTCTACGGGCCGCTGTTAAATGACACACCAACGGATATCAACCGATTAAGGAACGACAACGTAGTACGAGGAGGATACAATATTAAAAAAAAGGGGGAGGTCTCCCAGAATGGGAAACACCCCAGTTAATGGTTATCATGTGGAGACGGCGAGAAGTACTTAGAAGATTTATTGTCAAGACGGTAAGAACAAATAAGGGCCAACAAGGCCACTTGTGACAGTGCGGGTAAGAACAAAGACACAACCGGTGTGTGTGTTTAACCGATAGCCAGTTAGCATGGCGCACTTGCCATGGCAAGTGCTGCTATAACAGGGCTGTTCGGGAAGTTTTAGCAACTGCTAGTGCTTAGTAAAGCACCATGAAGTTAAAGGAGGTCATCATAACTGTGGGAGGGCTTAACAGCCTAACCTTTGTAAATGGAAATACACCAGTCAGCAAGAAACTAGACTTGGCTAAAGCAAGAAGATGTTGTGGAACCATGAGAATTTTTCTTTCAAACTCAGATTTATTCCAAACTCTTTTCTTTCAAAACCAAAATTTTCTTTCAAACCATTTTGTTTCAAACCTTTTTAAACTAAACCAGCGGACCTATAGCGGCCTCAGCGCCACAAGTAGGTAAGTTACACCAGTTTACTTTCGAGCAACCGGACGGGAACCGGTAGACCCAAGGGTAGTAACCCGAGGGAATGGAAGGAGTTTATAATGATACAACGGTTGATAGACTTTCCCTTGATTAAGTTCGGGAAGCACAGAATATATATTGTCGCGGGACAATACAAGGGAGTTGACAACAGAATACTTCGCCTAGGCGTGTGACGGACACTACGAGTGTACCAACTGTGTTGTGGGACGACCGCACTCCGATAGGAGCATGTGGGCCTGACAGACCTACTTATAGGTTAGTTGGGTAAGTAGCAATGTATCAGTATGATACCCCAATATGTATACGAGTAGAGTCCGAAACACGGGAAGTAGTCGACTCCGTACTACGGTCAGCAGTATAAATCAAACAAGAGCTAAGGATTACCATGAATGGTTGAAGTTAAGGAACTCAGTTAAGTTAACGAGACTAAAAGGATTAGTGAATTCCTTTCAAGGAAATGTTTAAGAGTCAGGAGGTGCGAAGTGCACTAACTGTAATGTAAAGACGTCGTATATGTCTTAAGGATCCTCAGGGAAAAACATGATAGCTAGAACGGAGACCCAGCCTATGCATGGCAAGGCAGATGCCTGATGTGGACACATTAGCGTGCAATGAACGGGATGAAACTCCCAGAATGAGTACCTACACTACCAGGAAATGTTGATCTTCACAGAAGGAGATAAAAAGCCAGTTAAGAACGCAAGCGGCGTGGCTAACGGAATATACCAATAAGTGCAAGCCAAATGTAATGGCATATTTTAATAACACCCAGGAGCAATCCTTGAGGAGTATTTGGATTAAACATTGTTGGATGAAGCAATATAATTGAAACACAAGAGTTGAAACAAATACTCGGATTAAACACTGAAGATAACCTACTTAACAGTAAGACCCTAAGTTGCCAAAGAGACAACTTGGAAGGAATCGTGACCGTAAGGCTTATAAGCCACAAAAACTTTGTTATGTAAATGTGATCGGTTGCAGAAGTATATGTTACACAAGGAAATAGAGCGGAGAACGAACCACTGCATTAAGAGTGGGGATACCTCTCGATATTGTGAAACCGCAGGAGCGGTAGTTAGGTGAACCAAGTTCAAGAGATATGTCAGGATTAACCATATTGTTGTTACCCAAGAGTGATTTGAATGATACTATACGAAAGGAAAATGTTTGTAACCAGTTGTGTAGAAAGGAAGAGTTAAGTCTGATAGCAACCCCATAGGTGTGAGCGAATGTGTAGCGAACAACGCTCAAGGAACATAAAGGCTCAAAAAAATTGTATATTCAAAAATCAGCCAAATAAGTGGCCAGATAAACCTAGTGTAATAGCGGAAGCTAATATAATAGCGGATGCAGTATAAGTTGATTTATAATGAGTAAGGATACGGTGCGCAATAAGCGACCTTGTATGAGTATTGTTAGATGATAAAATGGTGAGTGAGCAGAGTATGAGTTAACCCCCAGTGGAGGTACAACAGTAAGCGATAGCAAAGGAACCGAGCAGTAAGCCGGAAGCAAGTGTTATGTGATAAAATTTCAGTGAAACACAGTGAAAATTCCTATGGCAATCGCATAAGAGATTTACTGTCAAGAGTTTACGCCTCTGCACTCTGTATGACTGAGTGTTTTGGTATGCACTTGCGCAGTAATGATCAAGTGGGATAGCTAGGATTTGGGAAATGTTAATTGTGGTGGATGTAGGAAGAAACCTATAATACTATAATGATCAATGCATAAGAAATGCAAGGTCATACCAATGGAAGAGTACTTGTACGAAACCAAATGTGGAGGTATGATTAAGAATAAGTGATAACACTGGCACTAAATACCAAATGTCGGTATGAAAATACCCAGTGTGGGAAATAACCGAGAGAGCACTACACATTAGGTAGTAGCTCAATCTCAACCGACAATAAGTCGGTAGAAGCAAGTCAATCATTGTGAAATACATAGCAGTTTACAGTAAGTTATTGGAGAAGTGGATGGGAAGTGTTGAAACTCACCGAATTCGCTCAGGGTAAGAGATACCATGTGTCGGTTGAGAAACCATTATTACTAAGAAGGGTAATACATTGGAGATGTACAATAAAGTAACAGTAACGAATGGGGCAAACTAGCCCTATAATTATCAGTTGCGCAACAGAGGCCAGTAGCCCTGCATCAGATACTGAATATACATTGTGAATATGAATGAATGGCTAGTTAGCAATGCCTAGAAGCCTCACAGGCCAGGACCGAAATCGGTTATGAGTTAGATAAACTCCAAAGAGAATTCTTGGTTCTAGGGACAAAACCGCTAATGTGGTTAAGATCCTCTAACCAGAACATATTGTATAGCAGACCGCGGGGAAGTTAAAGTACTTCACGACGGCAGAACATTTTAAACCAATGTTTAGTGATTGATTACGTGGGCGTAATCCCTCTTAAGGGGGGTAGAGCGCAAAGCCGCTTAGTGTGTTTTACCGTACAAGTGTACGTGAACTATGTTGTGCATTGCACAAAAATAATTTGTTATGATGGTTGGCGCGTGTGTTATACAAACATACGCATTCATTTATGGTTAAATTGTGGTAATTGCGCACAGAAGATGCAAATACCATTGTGGGAAGTGTGTTTATTTTGTTAACAGTGGTGTGTGAGAGTACAAGTGGAAGGGAGCAAAGAAACTCCCGGGGAACTAAAACCCCGACGGTGCATAAATGTAAACCATGTATTGTATTTTGATAAAAAATATGAATATATATACAATGTTGTGATTTGAAGGGGTATGAGACCGACATAGAACCTAGTGAGAATTAAATTCCCTAGGTAACTTGAATTAAGTTGGATTTGGGTGATGATTGATAGACGGAGTTCTTCCCTTGGAGGATGAATGATTATGACTAGAAGGATTTAAAGATAGAAAATGGGATATGCTTGAATTAGTTGTTGGTTGAAAATGAAGTGGGAGGTGAAACTTGATTATCATGAGATCAAGGGAAGCCGAACACAAATTGGGTGGAAAGATAGTTCAACACTGATGCTGATCACATAAGGGTTGGATGACTCTAGAAGCTCCCGGTAAGTGGTCAAAAACCACGTTAAGAAAGATGCAAAGAGCATAAACTGAACTTGGAGTTGTGTCACGTTTTCAAAAAGAATTTTTCAATTGGTATTTCTAAAACAGTCGATTAAATTTTTGAATAAAGGATTCTCTTATACACTTAACCTAGTAAGAATATTTTGTAGTACTTGCTCACGAGCTGAGGACTTATGAGCCTTTGTCTTCGGACCGGTGACATGAGAAGTATATTTTAAAAATGTATGTGATTATTTGACCTCCCAAAAGAAACGGGGACCAAAAGGTGTCCATCGCGACCGGGTTCTGCGGGGTCACAGTGTATATGTACTCAACATGGGATTGGAGCCCATGGAGAGATGGAAAAGGTATTTCTGTTTGTTATACATGCTAAGACATGTTATGTGTATGAGTGATAAATATTAATTTAGACCTTGAGTCCTAATGTAGTTGGGTTCCGAAAGTGTTATGTTACCCAGACCTGAGAGTCTAAGGGTTGTTATGTAAGTACAATACTGCTAAGGTACTCGGACCATTGAGTCCGAGGTAATCATGTAAGTATGTTACGAGGTGGTTATGTATGGATGTGGATTTTGCCTGGACCGTTAAGTCCGAGGTTGGATGTAAAGGGTGGTTGTAATGGAAGTTAATTTCGAAAGTAATTCCCGTATTCTAATCCAATGATGCGAGGAAATGTGAACTTCGAGGATGAAGTTCTTTTAAGGGGGGTAGATCGAAATACCCCAAATCTTGGTATGTTGTTTAAATGTTTAAATATGGTATCTGAGGGCTAAAATGTGCTCTAAGCTTGGGATAAATTTGTATAAGACCTAATGGTCATACCTATACCTTATAAATATGTTAATGAACATATTAAACCAATTACCAAAGAAAACCAAGCTTGAAACAAGTTAAGACACAAAAAGTGCTTTAAGAGTCTTAAAGCACATTTTTGAAAAATTGTCTTGTAAATGAGTTTTGAGTGGCTAAATGTCCATCATTACTCTTAAATATATATGTGTACTATATAGTATCACATTTGGATGTCTATATCAATAGGAAATCAAAAATTTCACTTCTATGTGCTTTGTTTTTGTGAATAGTGATTTTTATAAGCTAGTTTGTAACATATGTTATCATAAGTAATTAAATTGACAAATAAAGACTAAAGTACCCTTATGTAATAAAGGGGGTCGGTTTTCTTAAGTGTGTGACTCACCACTCTCTTGTTAATTTACTAAGAAAGAAAGAATGACTAATTAATGTACTATTTGCTTTATAAGAACAAATATCTTCAAAAAGCAAAGTTTATCTTCATTCTCTCATTTCTTTCTCATTTCACACGGTTCCATTCTTCTTCAACCTCTTCTTCGCTGCTCTTCTACGATTTGCAATGGTACCACCAAGACTCCATCTTTGACCACTTGTAAAACCTAGCTCACTTAACCAAATCAAAAACAAACACCACCATTCTCTTCCTCTCATCAAGCTCTTCATTCCTATCTTCTCAAAATTCCAAGACCACCATTTCGGTGCCATGGAGTTCCACCATTGATGGAGCTTGAGCTTGTGTTTCTACATATTATTACTCTCCTTTGCTTCTAGGTAAGGAATCTCAAAGAAAAATCAAGTTTCCTTCATGTTTTGCCTTGACCGAAATTGCACATTAATGGTGCTCTTGGTGTGACTTTGTTCTAGCTTCATTCCAACCTTTCATGGACTAGGTGGAGTCCTCTCTCATAGGTATTCAAACTCTCTTCAAAGATCAAGGTAAAACAACTACATTAATTTTTTGAAACAATGTAAACCTAGGGTTTACAATGAGATGAAGCTTAAAGCTTGTATACTCATTTCAATGTTTGTATATTGTGTAGTAGTTGACAAGGAATCAAATACCTTACCGGTTTTATAAGGAAACAAGAAAGAAGTTTGTGTGGAAAAGAGGTAAATATACTATCTCAATGTGGTTTAATGCCTTAGGAGAAATGAGCTTATAATGCTTGTTAAAACTACCTAAGGAGCTAATGGTAAAGGACTAGGTGAAAAGTTCTCAAGGAGACTAGTAAAAGGACATATGTAATGTTGATTGCATTTGCAGGTCAAAGGCATTATTTATGTGGGAAATTCAGTGTTTATGGTTTATGCAATTTAAGGGCCTAAGAGCCATGTTATTTAAGGGCCTAAGTGCCAAGCAATTTAAATTGTGCACTGTATTGTGATGTAGTGTAAATTTGGTGAAGTCTTGTGTGTGATGGTGTTCTTGATGGATTTAGGTGTTCTTGATTGTTTAATGGTGAAAACTATGAGCTTTGGAATGATGATGTGCTAAGAGAACCCATGGCAACATTTGTAAAATGTATAAGGAGTTTTAAGTGCTTAAATGAATTTTGGTGAACTAGGAATTGTTAGGAATGAGTAAATGTTTCACTAAGGAAGAAAACATGCATTAAGGTGTTCTAGAGTGCTACAAGGATTTAGGCATTATCTTGGAAATTTATAAATCCATTGGGTGTTCTTAGGATGTATTAAGTCTTGGAGAAGTTTGTTTAAGGTTTAGGCAATGTTGTTGCATAAGGAGGGAATGATGTTTGAATAAGGTTTTGAGAAAGGAATTCAAGAAGTTGTGAAAAGAGGATTTGGTTAGTAAGAGGAGATGCTTGGGAGATGATGTTATGAAGGTGAGGAAGCATTTTAGTGTAGTGGTCATTTAAGGTGAAACACCACTTGGAAAACCAAAAGGAAATGTTACAAGTGTTAAGAGATTTGATAAGAAGATTGAGTAACAAGTTGGATAATGTTTTAAGGTGAATCAAAGTGATATTTTAGTATTAGAATATGCCTAAGTTCATGTATGAAGCTTGGGTAATCAATGGATGAAGATAAGAGGTGAAACAAGACTTGGAAAGTGAAGTTCTGGCCCGTCCGAACTACCGTCCGAACTTGGACGTTCGGACGTGCTCTGTGTACGTGTAGGTTTTTGATCTTCGACTGATGTCCGAACTACCGTCCGAATATGGGAAGTTCGGACACACCTATTTTATTCTCTGGTTTGGCTTCGAAAGGCGTCCGAACTTGGGAAGTCCGGACGCAAGTTCGGACATTCACCAGTTTGCACCCTTAGAGTCTCAAACGGTGTCCGAACTTGAGAAGTCTGGACACAAGTTCGGACAAGGTGCTGTTTTGACCAAAGAGGGTGTTTAAGGTATGGAAATGATGTGTAATGATGGGGATTGATGGTTAATGATGTCATGAGGTTGTTAAGGACATGTTAAGTGAGTTATAATGATGATTGAGTGGGTGAAAAGTTGTGCTACAATGTGAAAGTAAAAGAAGATAAATGTGAAGTTATTTAATTAATTTATGGGGTTAATCATGGTTATTCGATATTACACAAACATGTTACCCCCAATGTTAATGAAAACAACTTGAATGTTACCAGTTGTTCGAGAATTGTTCGAGGAACGTAAATGGACATGATAGAGTGGACTCCGGTGACAGGTATGGTTTTCTTGCAACCTGTGTCCTTCCGGATTACACCGGCTTGTTTGCCAATGTGTTTTCTGTATGTTTGCCACGTTGTAAGATAAAACATGTAATGAGTTTACAGTAATTTATTTATGTGGCGTGTTCAACTCCGATACCGTTTAACCCAGGAAGTGTTAACCTTAGTTAACTGAGTCTAGGATCACATGAGAGTTCAGTATTCGGATTAAACGACCCGAACCATGGGACGTTCTAACCACGGCTATGCGTGAGTTGATTATGTGATGTTTGTGTATGTGAATGTAGGGATCTCCCTTGTGTGTTTAACCCAGTTGTAATATTGTAAGGTGTGTAGAAGTGGTAGACTCCATAATGGTGTCCTAACTAATATCTAAAAGTAAGTATGTACTAACAGTGGTGAGGAATCCGGTTTGGCCGGTCGCGCGTTGTTTGGGAGAGGGTATCCTTCTTAGTCTTACCTTCTCTTTGTTATGGTTGTTTCCTTCACGGGTTATGATCCCATTAGCTTATTCCAAAGCTTAGCTATTCTGACTTAAGATCGGTTTAGGGGGAACATGTGTTTGTGTGGTGTGTTCGGGCCTCCAAACCCGAACCATCTAACTTAAGTACTCGTCCGACTATAGGACGGTAATGAGTGTTGTTGTTGTTGTATAACGAGCTTACCATGAGGGTGACACCATTCTCTAGGCTCACTAGTGAATTAACTATGTTTGGGTCAGTTCCTAAGAGGACCGTTCCCGTTATGTTATGTGATGTTGTTGTAAAGCAATTCCTGTTGCGATGTTACCATGTGCACGTGGAAACGTGAAGGGTGCTGTTATGTTTTGTTATATGAGGAATATTATATGTTATAAAATATGGAGTGTGTGGATCATGGAAATGAATCCAAGTTTGTGATAAGAGGCGTTTGAGGATAACCCGATTATTGGGTAGTTGTCGTCTAATAAGGAAGTAGCTCCATTAGAGGAGGAACACTCTAGGGATAATGAATACCATGAGTGACTTATCAAGTAAGGATGTATTATCCGTTTGTTGAGCCCATTGAGGCGAAATGTTATGTGTGTGTTTACAGTTACATGCATGATTTAAATATATCAACCGCATGCTAAGACGACAATTAGTTGTGCGTGGCCCGGTAGCATGTGGGCTGCGGGATTACCATACCAGCAAAGGTGCTGAGCCCCTTGGGGGCCACCCTTTTTCTTCTTTTCCTATTTCAGGTATAGAGAGCTGGAAGCCGTTCGAGAGTAGGACGGGGTAGTCGTTGTACATGGGTAATCATTCAGTTGTATATATGCAGTAGGTGTAGTAAGACCGAAATTGTATCGGCATCAGTTTGTAAATACTCGGTACAGTTGGAAGGTATGTGTATGTTTGTTGTAAATGGAAAGGGATAATAATGTGTAGTCGCTCGGGAATCTAGTCCATCAGACCGGTACAATGTTAATGTAATAGCCTTGTTAGCCACGTGGGTGGTTAACGACGTGTAACACCAACGAGTTAAGTTATGTGAAGTAGTATACTTTCCGCTGCAGAAGGTTGTTATGTGTATGTTGTTGGATGGGGTGTTACACTGCACGTCAAGATTGTAAATCGACAAACCAGAACAGTGGTGTGCATCTTATCGCTTCACAAGACATTTTCACAGGAACAAGTCGTAATACACTGAAGAACGAATATTATGGTGTTATTGAGGATATTTTGGTCTTGAATTACACTAGTTATGAAACTTGCGTATTTCGTTGCAAATGGGTGGACAACAAACAGGGATATCGTGAGGAGGATCATGGTATGAAGCTAGTTGATTTAACGACAGCGGCTCCTACTGATGAACCCTTTATTGTTGCGTCAAAGGAAAAACAAGTATTCTACTGTCGTGATCAGTCTAATCCCAGATGGTCTATTGTAATGCAGAGTAAAAGATCGATAGTTGGGATTGATAATATTGTTGATGAGGATGAATACGACTGTGAAGATGAAACAGATGTACCTATTCGGTTGCTGATGGAGGTAGATAATGTAACTAATTTGAATATCGAATGTCCGATCACAATGAAGGATTGTGGATTGAACGATGAAATGTTATTTTGTAAGTTTGGTTGACAATATTATATTATTTCATTTTTGTCATGTTTCAATATTTGATTCAGTAGATGTTCGTATTAACCTTGTTAATTGTTGATTATTTTTCAGATTATGGATCCTGACGATAGAGTCGAAGAGGACTTACTGTTGGGGTTGGATGATATTGACGATGACGTCCCTACTGAAGAACCACCAGCTGCATCTACTTCGCAGAACCCTCGGAAGGGACGTGGACCGACCCGTGGGTTGAAGGAGAAGAAAGATTCTCCCATCGATTTGATCTGGGACAAGTACCTTCGACATCGTGGTGGGTCAAAGCAAAAGTTTGCTTCCTACTTGGGATTGATGGTAAAATCCCATTGCTCGATTAATAAGGATTGGAAAGATCAAGAAAAGGCGGACAAAGACATCATCTGGTAGATGGTGCAGAAGAAGTACAAAGTCGCGGATGAACTTCGGACGAAGATTGAATCACTTCTAGCGACATCACTGCGACAGTTCAAGCATCGGTTGGTAGATGGCTGGATTACCAAACCGGGCTCCAAGAGGTCACCGCCGTGGGTAGTGTATGATGGTATGATCACGGAGGAGGAGTGGAAGATATTCTACGATCATCGCCAGACTGACGAGTTTAAGGTAATTTTACAATTATTCTTTCTTAATTATTTAAGGAATAAAATTTAACAAATATTTTTTTTATTATGTATAACTTACAAATATACAAATTTTGTAAAGATGAAACAAGAACAAGCGAGACGTAACCGGGCGAAGAATGTCTACAAGCACTTCATGGGGCGAGCTGGATACACGGGGTTGTTAGAGAAGTGGAAGAGCGAGGGCTTACTGACGAAAACTAATGAAGACGGCACTCAGTCAGTTATTGATGATGTTGACGATGCAAGTAGGGTGCAAACATTTATGCTGGGTCGCATGAAGAAAAATGACGATGGAGTATATGTGTTCCCGCAGAGCGAGACTGCTGAGTTGGCATCCAAGATTGTAAGTATATATATATTTAAAAGTTGTTGTTTACTAATTAGTAAGTTCATTTCTAATATTTTTGTTAATTTAAAATAGTCTGGCTCTACAGAGCGATGGGAGATGGTTCCGGCCCCTCCGTCTCTGGATGATCCACTGAATAAGGCCCTTGGGCAAAAGGATCATCCAGGGCGAGTGCGGGGGCTTGGAGGGGAAGTTCGGCAAAAAGACGTGTTTCCTACGACTCGATCGAGAGTACCACAGGCTGAAATGATAGAGAGAATGGTGGATGAACGGGTGCATGACCGGTTGGAGGAGTCGGAAAGACGTCACGCTGAGTCGGAAAGACGCCACGCTGAGGAGCGTCAAGCCTACGAGGAGCACCTGCGAAGACTTGAGGCTTTAGTATTAGGGCAGGTGCATGCTCCTACACCGACACCTACTACTCGTACACCGGTGTCTACTCCTACCGCGACGGCGGATACATCGATAGTGGCCGCATCTCCTACACCGGCACCTACTGCTAGACCGACGTCTGCTCCTACCACGACGGATACTGTCAATGATCCTACACCGACATCTGCTCCTACCACGACGGCGGATACTCCGATGGTCGATCATCCTGCACCTTCTTCTCCTTCCAGAGTGTAACACCCCATCCAACAACATACACATAACAACATTCTGCAGCGGAAAATATACTACTTCACATAACTTAACTCGTTGGTGTTACACGCCGTTAACCACCCACGTGGATAACAAGGCTATTACATAAACATTGTACCGGTCTGATGGACTAGATTCCCGAGCAACTACACATCATTATCCCTTTCCATTAACAACAAAACATACACATATCTTCCAACTGTGCCGAGTATTCACAAACTAATGCCGATAACAATCTTGGTCTTACTACACCTACAGTAGATATACAATTTAAATGATTACCCATGTACAATGACTACCCCGTCCTACTCTCGAACGGCTTCCAGCTCTCTGTACCTGAAAAGAAAAGAAGAGAAAGGGTGGCCCCCAAGGGGCTCAGCACCTTTGCTGGTATGGTAATCCCGCAGCCCACATGCTACCGGGCCACGCACAACTAATTGTCATCTTAGCATGCGGTTGATTATATTTAAATCATGCATGTAACTATAAACACACAACACATAACATTTCGGCCCAATGGGCTCAACAAACAGATAGTACATCCTTACTTGCTAAGTCACTCATGGTATTCATTGTCCCTAGAGTGTTTCTCCTCTAATGGAGCTACTTCCTTAATAGACGACAACTACCCATTAATCGGGTTATCCTTAAACGCCTCTTATCATAAACTGGGATTCATTTCCATGATCCACATACTCCACATTTTACAACATAAACATTCATCACATAACAACACATAACAACTCTTTCACGTTTCAACGTGCACATAATAATCATCGCAATAGAAATTGCATTACAACAACATCACATAGCATAACGGGAATGGTTCTCTTAGGAACCGACCCAAACATTGTTAATACACTGGTGAGCCTAGAGAATGTTGCCAGTCTCATGATAAGCTCGTTACATAACTCGCTACCGTCTCGTTAAATGGACGGATAACTTAGCACAAGGTGTCTCGGATATAGTGATCCAAGTACACCGAACAAACATAACATAGTATGCCCCTGTGGCCCGACGTGAGTCAGTAATAGCCTTGGTTAAGCTAAGGGGAAGGTTGGAAACCAAATTGGAAAACAACCATAACATACGGAGAGGATCGAACCTGATATGACAACGACCCCCATACTCACACGCGTGGCCGGAACAGACCGGACTCCTCACTTTCCCCGTTAGCACTTGTCAGAAGTTCATCATTGAAATTAGTTAAACAATCACCATATTGGGTTAAGTCTTGTTAGACACACACAAGGGAAGAGAGAGTCATACCTTCACACACAAACATCACACACAAACATCACATAACTAACTCACGCATAGTCGTGGTTAGAACGTTCCTTAGGTCGGAAACGTTATCACCGGATACCGTTCTCTTACGTTTACCTAATAGTGGTTAACTAGCCCTTCAAGCGCATTCGAGGTTACCGGTATCGGCACGTAAACATACAACAACAATAACGACTTAACTCGTTTCATGATTTATCTTATAACGTGGCAAACACACAGAAAAACACATTGGCATACAAGCCGGTGTAATCCGGTAGGACACAGGTTGCAAGAAAACCATACCTGTCACCGGAGTCCACTTTACCATGTCCACTTATGTTCCTTGAGCAATTCTCGAACAACTGACAACATTACATGTATTATTAACATCGGGGTAACATGACTGTTTAAAGTCTAATGCTTATAACTTTTCCCCGTTAACTTAGTTACATAACTTCACTTTTTAACTTGTTTTACTTTTACATTTTAATACAACCTTTCCCCCACTAAATTGTCATTATAACTCACTTAACATGTCCTTAACATTCTTATAACATCATTACTTAGTAATCACCATTTTTAGGCAACTTTTCCCACCTTAAAACAAAGTTTTTGGACCATACAGTGGCCTGTCCGAACTTGTGTCCGGACTTCCCAAGTTCGGACACAAGTCGAGACTCAAAACTGAATACAGACGCCTGTCCGAACTTGTGTCCGGACTTCGGAAGTTCGGACATGGGTCGAGGAAAATTTAAATGAAGAAGCAGGTACGTCCGAACTTGTGTCCGGACTTCCCAAGGTCGGACACAAGTCGAGACTCTGAAAATTTTTACGCAACAGGCCTGTCCGAACGTCCATGTCCGGACGGATGTTCGGACAAGGCAAAACACTCATTTTCTAAGCCTTTAAGCACTTAACCAATTTCACCAAACTTCTCCTAAAGCCTCATAATGTTTCCTAACATCATTTGGCCATCAAACACACCTTTAGCCATGTGCTAAACTCTTTAAATCACTCACCAAAACCATCTTATCATTCACAAATTTCTTACAAAATTCCTAGCACTTGGGATGTTTTCTCCTTAAGATTTCTAAGTGGTAGTTCACCAATAATGACCACTACACCAAGGTGTTTCCTCTACACCTTAACATCATCTCTCAACTTCTTTTCTTACTAACTAAATCTCCTTTTCATAACTTCTTAAAATTCCTTACTCAAAACCCTTACCTAAACATCATTCCCTTCTTATTCATCAACATTACCTAAACCTTAAACAAACTTCTCCAAGACTTTATTACATCCTAAAACACTCATTGAATTCCTAGAACTTCCAAAACAATACCAAAGTCCTTGTAGCACTTTAGAACACCTTAAAAACATGTTTTCTTCCTTAATAAACATTTGTTCACCTTAAACACTTCCTAGTTCACCAAAACTTACTTAAAACACTTAGAACTCCTTACACATTTTCCAAATTTGGCCATAGCTTCTTTTGTATATACTCACATCCAAACACTTAGGTTTTTACCTTATTTCATTCAAGAACACCTAAAATCCATCGAACACATTTTATACATAAACTTCATACAGTTAGCACTACATCACAATATAGTGCATAAGCTTAAATTGCTTGGCACTTAGGCCCTTAAATAACATGGCTCTTAGGCCCTTAAATTGCATAAACCTTAAACACTGAATTTCCCACATAAGTAATGCCTTTGACCTGTAAATACACCCAACAATACATATGCCCTTAATAAACTCCTTGAGAGCATTTCTCTAGGTCATTCACCATTGGCTCATTAGGTATTTTATTAAGCAAATCAAGCTCATTCTCCTAAGGCATTTAAACTACATTGAGATAGTTTGTTTACCTCTTTTTCCTCACAAACTTCTTTCTTGTTTCCTTGTAAAACCGGTAGGGTGTTTGGTTGTTTGTCAACTTCTAAACAATGTACACATAATAGAATGAGTATTCAAGCATTATGCTTCATCTCATTGTAAACCCTAGTTACATATATTGTTTTAACACATTAAGGTAATTGTTTTACCTTTGAATGGAAAGAGAGCTTGAATGAGTATCAAGAGAGGACTCCTCCTAGCCCTTGGAAGATTCAAATGAAGCTAAAACAAGCAAGGTGAAAACACCATTGTGAGGTGAATTTTCAGACATCATATAAACATGGAGGAAACATGGATTTTCTTTGAGTTTCCTTACCTTGAAGCAAAGGAGAACAATAATATGTGAAAAGGTGAGCTCAAGCTCCTTCAATGGTGAATCTCCATGGCACCAAAATTGAGTTCTTGAAGATTTGAAAAGATAGAAGTGTAGAGCTTGGTCTAACTAAGACAAATATGGTCTTAGAATTTGATTTGGAGCATGGAGTTGGATTGGCAAGGAAATGAAGATGGAGAAGAGAGGTTGCCATAGCAAATCGTAAATGGAGCTTGGGAGAGGATGGAAGAAACCGTGTGAATACAAGAAGGAAAGAGAGAATGAAGGTAAGTTTGCTTTTGTTTAGATATTTATGTATAAAGCAAAAAAGTACTTTACTTTATAAGTTTTACTTTCCTTATTTGATTTCTTTTACAAGTTGGTGACTCACACCTTGAAAAACCGGCCCCCATATAATTATAAGGGTATAATAGTCTTTGTTGACCAATTTAATTACTTATAACAACATATGTTACAAACTAGCTTATAAAAGTTACTATTCACTAAAACAAGGCACATAGATGTGAAAATTTTGATTTCCCATTGATATAGACTTCCAAATGTGATACTATATAGTACACATGTTAATTAAAGAGTAATGATGGACATTTAGCCATTCAAAACTCATTTACAAGACAATTTCTCAAAAATGTGCTTTAAGACTCCTTAAAGCACATTTTGTGTTTTAACTTGTTTTCAAGCTTGGTTTTCTTTAGTAATTGATTTAATATGTTCATTAACATATTTATAAGGTATAGGTGTGACCATTAGGTCTTATACAAATTTATCCCAAGCTTAGAGCACATTTTTGCTCTTATTGACTTTAAGGTATTTTCTTGTGTTTTATTTGGTTAACTGTCTACCAAGGTTTCCTAAGGACTTAATTAGCCCTATTAAATCATAATTGAATATTAAGTCTTGGTAGGCTCTTTGGGTCCTAACCAAGTTCACTCATAGCTTAGAGCATGTTTTTGCTCAAACTATATCTTAGTGCTTTATTGCATTTACTATGGTTTAAATTGTTCACTGATGTCTCTAAGACACTTTTTAGCCTTTATATACCATATTTTAATATTTAAACCATGAAACGGTAGGATTCGGTACTCTCAGATACGAACTCGAACACCAAGGATTATAGTGGTTCGGCCAATAATCCGGCCTACGTCCACTTCTAGACAGAGCTATTATTCATTCTTTGGTTTACAACACTAGAGAGCTTTTGGGATGTGAGCTCCCTTTTTTTAACTTGAGTCCTTACAAATGAACCTCTCTACTCCTATTTATAGACTTTCTATTACTAAGTTCACCCTTTTTGCCCCTATACATGTGATAGTATTACATTAATATAGCTATCAGTCCTTTTACGGGTAGTCTCTCCGGACTGAAATACCGCTTCCGCATTGGACTAACTCTTCCGGACCGTCACTTTAACAATAATCCCTCCGGTAGTTACTCTATCGGTAGCGATCCTTTAGATAGCAGCTCTTCCGATAGCGAGTCCTCCGGTAGTGGGGCTTCCATCGATAGGCCATCCGACAATTGGCCTCCGGTAGGCTCTCTTGGTAGATCCTTCCGCATCGGGGCCTTTCGGTAGCAGGCCTTCCGACAATTGGTCTCCGATAGTAGTCCTTCCGCTAGTAGGCCCTCGGTAGACGCTGCCTTCGGTAGACGCTTTGACCTTCCGCATGGTATATTTCATACCATTACATCAGTCCCACAAGTTCTACTTTTTAACACTTAAAAAGTGGAACTTATAAAAAGAAGAAAGATGAAATTTACACTTTGTACTCTTTTCTTTTCTACTATATATCTCCTAGTCCCACAAGTTCTTTTTCTTTTGCCTAAAAAAGGAAATGAACTTAAAAACTTTAGCCTACGTAAGAGCTTGTCTATCGGTCACCAAGAAGTCCCACAGGTTCCGGGGTGATGGAGTCCCACTTGTTCTCCTGAGAAAAGGTCTCCGTCTCTTGACCGTGCCATAATAAGAAATCCAAAGATCTGGAATTCCGAAGGGCCATAATAATCCCAGAAGACCATAATAATTCCAGAAGACCATAATAATCTCAAGAAGTCCGAGATAATAATAATAAATGGGATATTACTTCATAATCAGATTGCTGCTTGAATTACTTCATTCCTGGCCTGCATATCTAAATTTAAGAGATTTCAAGATATTTGTCTTTTGGGCTGCCCGGAGCGACCGGACTTCCCAAGAGTTTTTTGTTAGTTAGAGCATATTAATCATGGGGATAAAAAACTCAAATATACAGCCTATAGGTTGCTTAGAGCATCATTTTTAGTACATGGATAGTACAAGTCCTGAGGTGAACAAAAGGATTACTATAAGTTCTATTGCTTCCCAAAGTTTGAAGATTCTGATAATGATAATTTTAGACTGCTCTTTTTGTTTGTTTTTTTTGCCAGATCTCTTTTGGTAACCCCTTAGTTACACTTTCATGCTTTCACACTCTACCACTGTACACATGGTGAGATCGTCGATTTAACACCACCTACCGACTTTGAGCCGGTGAGATCGTCGGATTAACACTCTACTGGCAGGACGCTGGCAGTGAGATCGTCGGATTAATTACACTACCATCGTTGATGGTAGATCGTCGGATACAAACACTCTACCATGGCCAATGGTGAGGTCGTCGGATACATTCTTTTTTTTGTCTTTTCTTTTCCCAAGACTCGCTGGTCTGGTTTTAAGTAAATCAGAAGTTATTTTAAAATATTTCTTTTTTGAAAACTAAGGTGATCAATCCTCTAGAAAAGTTTCGTAAACTTCCAGCGGTAAAAGAATACTTCACAATGAAATATCAAAAGTTTGGTACCTTTTTTTTTTAACCGGTCGAATGATATTACCGGTGGATTGGCTTTACCGATGAATTTGGGCAGATCCCGCTTAGTAGAAAATTTCATGCCCCTGAGCCCACCAACCTTTGCGCCCAAAATATGGTTTCTTCTGGTAGACTTATTCCGGAGATGAAAAGAGTTACTACCGAAGTAAGGCGGGAGGATGCTACCCGGTGACTACTGGTACTCTCATTGAATTTCTCATGCCTCCGAAGTAAAAAGACTCCTTCGAGTGGTGAAGTACTACCGCATACCCGCGTACTCAGCTTAATGCTTTTACCAGAGGTGTTTGTGACCGAAAGCCCCACTGGTAGCTCAAAGATTGTGTTTCGGACCTTGATTGAAAACACTGGGTTTAGACTTTCGGAAGACTGTTATACAGGATTTTTGATAGTCGGTCCGATGTTGTTTTTTCGTAGTCCTTCCTATTGGCAACTGGTTTTGCCGCAAACCAATACGTCCACTACTTGCCCGCGGCTGATCTATCGGTAGATGGTGACTTAGAGAAGAAGTGGAAAATCCCCCGTGTCCGAAATCATTCGCCCCTGCCTCTTGTTTCTCGATCTCAATTTCTCACGACCCTGATGAATTTTCAGTTTCCATGGCGGCGTACCTCCTGTGCCTGTAGCTCACTGAATCTACCGGAGGCAATCAGGGATGAAAAGCGGTAGCGCTTCCGGACGCAAAAAATGGCTTACCCGAGGGAGTTGAATATTTCTCTCTCGTAGCCACCGAAACATCCCTTGTTGTTTAGGAGCACCATTTATTTCCCCGGGTTAAAGTGTAGACTTCTTGTCCGTACTTACTTTTCTCCGCTCAAAGTCCACAGTTCAGAGTTCCTATCAGAAGCCTCATCACTCTGCTGATTTAACCAATTCATAGACTTTTTCCTCGCGTTGACTCCCAGGTCGCTGATTGGGTTGCTCTTTGGACGACGAAATCCCCCTCCTGAAGACCGTAAATTTGGGCTCAACATGACCGGGTTTGAACAAGGTTGTCCCCGAGAGCTCCATCAGCTGTCGGGCGCAACTGTATTCTTCCATATCAAGCTTCGTTCTGAGTTTGATTTCCCTACCGACACCATTTTCTGGTTGGCATTCCGTTGGTCATGCTATACCGCAAGTCTGGAACACAACGTGACTAACACCTTCTTACACTGAGTTTTTTGGAAATTTGGGTTTCCTTCTCCCAGTTTCGAATCGAATACTTGAACTTTAGGCCTCAAAATCTTTCGGAAGAACATTCTTATCTTTGCAATCCTTGTATTTTTTGGGAAATATTCTGGGTACTGCCTACTTCTGATAGGGTATCGATCGACCTTTATCCTTACTTGTTCTACCGGTAAGGTAATGATTTACCAGGTCTTCGGGATCTCTTGCCGCCTACCATGGATAAGCTCTTTAAGAATGCATTCTTCTCTGCCCGCTTCTGCCTTGAGATATAAGTGCAATCAATTCTTGTTGTCTGCCTCTGGAGGGTCATCGGATTTGCGGAACTCTCCTCTAATTTCTTGTTCTTCTGGTTTCTGGATGTCGACGGTGCTCTTTAGTTCATTATGAAACGGTAGGATTCGGTACTCTCAGATACGAACTCGAACACCAAGGATTATAGTGGTTCGGCCAATAATCCGGCCTACGTCCACTTCTAGACAGAGCTATTATTCATTCTTTGGTTTACAACACTAGAGAGCTTTTGGGATGTGAGCTCCCTTTTTTTAACTTGAGTCCTTACAAATGAACCTCTCTACTCCTATTTATAGACTTTCTATTACTAAGTTCACCCTTTTTGCCCCTATACATGTGATAGTATTACATTAATATAGCTATCAGTCCTTTTACGGGTAGTCTCTCCGGACTGAAATACCGCTTCCGCATTGGACTAACTCTTCCGGACCGTCACTTTAACAATAATCCCTCCGGTTGTTACTCTATCGGTAGCGATCCTTTAGATAGCAGCTCTTCCGATAGCGAGTCCTCCGGTAGTGGGGCTTCCATCGATAGGCCATCCGACAATTGGCCTCCGGTAGGCTCTCTTGGTAGATCCTTCCGCATCGGGGCCTTTCGGTAGCAGGCCTTCCGACAATTGGTCTCCGATAGTTGTCCTTCCGCTAGTAGGCCCTCGGTAGACGCTGCCTTCGGTAGACGCTTTGACCTTCCGCATGGTATATTTCATACCATTACAAACCACTATCAGGATTTGGGGTATTTCAATCTACCCCCCTTAAAAGAACTTCGTCCTCGAAGTTTACACTTCCCACACATCTTGGATTAGAATACGGGGATTACTTATAGAAATAAAACTTCCATAACCAAACACACTTACATCACAACCTCGGACTTAATGGTCCGGGTAACACATTCACATCCATACCTAACATAACATATTCACATGATAACCTCGGACTCAATGGTCCGGGTATCTTAACAACATTTACACATACATAACAACCCTTAGACTCTCTGGTCTTGGGTAACATAACAACATTTAGACACATAGGTCTCGATAACATACACTTTAGGAAATCAAAGTCAAAATAACATTTATTACACATACCACACAACATGTCATAGCATGTATAGCAATCAAAAATATCTTTGATATACACTGTGATCCCGTAGAACCCGGTCGCGATGGACACCTTCCGTCCCCGTTCCTTTGGGAGATCAAAACAATCACATAAATTTAAAATTTCCTTGCGAGGTTAAGTAAGAATTTTAATTATGTAAAGTATCTATCGACGTTTTATAAATACCAATTCAAAATCCTTTTTGAAAACCACACAACTCCAAGTCCAACTTATGCTATTTGCTTCTTTTCTTAGCGTGGTTATTTGTGACCACTTATAGGGAGCTTCAAGAGTCATCCAACCCTGATGTGATCAGCATCAGTGTTGAACTATCCTTCCACCCAATTTGTGTTCGGCTTCCCTTGATCGCATGCAAATCAAGTTCCACTTCCCACTTCATTTTCAAGCATCAAATAAATCACTCATTTCCAATTTTCTATCTTTTTAATCATTCTAATCATGATCATACATCTCCAAGGGATAGAACTCTGCCTATCAGTTACCTCCATCCACTTAATCTTGTTACCTAGGGAACCTTATCCTCATTAGGTTTTATATCGGTCTCATACCCTTCATGAATCACTATATAATATATATCACATATATTTTATCAAAATACGACACACCGTTTCACATTTATACACTGTCGGGGTTTTGTTCCCCGGGAGTTTCTCTACTCCCACATTTGTACTATCACACACAATTGTTAACAAATACACACACTTATCACAATGGTATTCGCATCTTCTGTGCGCAATTACCACAATTCAACCATGAATGAATGCGTATGTTTACGTAACACACACACCAATCATCAAAACAATAACTTTGTGCTATGCACAACATAAATCACGTACACTTGTACGGTAATATTCACTAAGTGGTTTTGCGCTCTACCCCCCTTAAAAGGGATTACGCCCATGTAATCAATCACTAAACATTAGCTTAAAATGTTCTGCCGTCGTGAAGTATTTTAACTTCCACGCGGTCTACTATACAATGCATTCTGATTAGAGGATCTTAACCATATTGGCGGTTTAGTTCCTAAACCAAGAATTCTCATTGGAGTTTGTTTAAAAACTCTTAGTTGGTTTCGATTCTGGCCTGTTAGGCTTCTAGGCGTTAATAATTAGCCATTCACTCTTGTTCACAATGTACATTCACACTTGATCACTGTTCACTAGTTTCCTGCGAAACTCCAATAACTGTAGAGCTTAATTGCCCCATTACCGTCGGTTGAGATTGAGCTACTACTTAGTGTGTAGTGCTCTCTCAGCTATTTACAACATTTGGGGTATATTCCATACCGATATTGGCAGTTAGTGCTACTGTAGTCACTTACTGTTAATCATGTCTCCACATTTGGTTTTGCACAAGTACTCTTTTTATTGGTGCGGCCTTGCATTTCCTATGCATCGGCCATTACACATTATTCCTCCACCATTAACATGTTTCCATTTCCCAGCTATCCCACTCGATCATTACTGCGCAAGTCAACCAAAACACTCAGTCATACAGAGTGCGAGGCGTAAACTCTTGACAGTAAATCCCTTATGCGATTCGCCATGGAATTCACACTGAACTCCTCATCACACAGTACCTATCACTGGCTTATTGCCCATTCTGTTTAATCGCTTATCTTGCATCTCCACTGATTAGTAACTCATAACTGGTCTTATCTGCTACATTATCGTTTAACAATACTTATACAACGGTCGCTTGCTGCCACCGTCTCTTACTCCTTGTATACATCAGCTTATATCGTATTTACTGTCACATTAACTTCCCACACATACTTACATTATTCCATTAGGTTCGTCATTCATTTGGATGACTACTGAATGCTCCTTGAGCTTTGATCATTCGAGCCATAAGCTGGCATTATTCAGCTCGGTGTTTCACTTTATACACATATACTACTAAGCTACCTGCTCTCTTTCAATAATAACATCGTCCATCCTTAACATATTTCTTGAACTTGATCCACATAACTACCGCTCCTGCGGTCTCAGAATATCGAGAGGTATCCCCACTCTTAATGCAGTGGTTTGTTTACCACTCTATTCACTTACAACATAAACTTCTGCAATCAATCTAAGTTATATAACATATCTTTCTTATGGATTATAAGCCTTATTTGCCTTGAGCTGCGCTCATTATAGGCTGTCCACATTCATTTATTTCTTTGTGCAACATTTCATGATTTGGATATTATATTGGGCTCCATGACAAGGTCGTTGCATCACGTTTCCTTTTACGGGATGCCCCTTAGGATTGCCAGTCCGTCTCCTGACAACTTATGTCTAAACTGGGTGTTAGTTTCAACCCGTTCTTTGCACATTAATGTGTCCACATTGGGCATCTGCCTTGCCATGTACAGGCTGGATCATCGTTCCAGCTATCCGTTTATCCCTGAGGATCTTTAAGACGCATACGATGTCTTTACATTACAGTTAGTGCACTTCGCACCTCCTGACTCTAAAACATTTCCTTGAAATGAATTCACTAATTCCTTTAGTATCGTTAACTTGACTTGCTCCTTTACTTCAACCATTCATGGTAATCCTTAGCTCTTGTTTGTCTTATACTGCTGACCATAGTACGGAGTCGACTACTTCCCGTGTTCCGGACTCTACTTGTATACATATGTGGGGTACCCTACTGATACAATACTACTTACCCAACTAACCCATAAGTAGGTCTGTCAGGCCCACAAGCTCCTATCGGAGTGCGGTCGTCCCACATTACAGTTGGTACACTCGTAGTGTCCGTCACACGCCTAGGTGAAGTATTCTGTTGTTAACTCCCTTATATTGTCCCGTGACAATATTCATTCCATGCTTCCCGAACTTAATCGAGGGAAAGTTTATCCATTGTTGAATTCTTATCAACTGCCCTTGGTTTTACTGGTTTGGTTTAGAAGAAGGTTAGAAATAATATTGGTTTGAAAGAAAATCTGGTTTTGAAAAGAAAAGAGTTTGAATAAATCTAAGTTTGAAAGAAAATTTCCATGGTTTCACAACATCTTCTTACCTTAACCAAGTCTAGCTTCTTGCTGACTGGTGTACTTACAATTACAGAGGTTAGGCTAACAGGCCCTTCCACTGTTATGATGATCACATTTAACTTTATGGTACTTTACCAAGTACTTTGTAGTGGTTATAAATTTCCCGAACGGCCCTGTTATAGCAGCACTTGCCATGGCAAGTGCACCATGCTAACTGGCTATCGGTTAATCACACACACCGGTTGCGGTATTGTTCTTACCCGCACTGTCATCAGTGGCCTTGTTGGCCCTCACTTGATCTTACAGTCTTGATAATAACTCCTCTAGGTAACTCCTCACTGCATTCATATGATAATCATCAACTAGGGTGTTTCCCATTCTGGGAGACCCCCTTTTCTCTTGTATTGTTTCCTCTTCGTAGCCCGTTCCACGCATTGTCGTGGTTACTGAGACTTATCTCTGTTTGGGCACTACGTTGTAGTTCCTTTGTCGGTTGGTTTACCGTTGGTGTATTATTTAACAACTGTGGTCCCGTAGACATTCGTCTCGGGTTTCATTAATCCACTTCTTGCCTGTTGCACGGTCGGTGCGTTGCAAGCTGGTTATTCTCGACTGCTCGGCATGTCGACCCAGGTTGCCGGAAATTCTATTCTTCTATACACAAGATTCTTCATTCTTCGCTATTAAATGCGGTTAACATTATTCTGATGGGAACCGTCTCCGGGATTCTCAGTTTTCGGGATCTACCGTATGACAGGTTCTCCATACCTTTAGAGGTGTTTAATAACAGCCAGATCGGGTATTCCCGAGTAAGAGTGGACTTCCATCTCTCTGGCGTTCTTTCCCCAAGTTATACAGGGATTGTGGAGGGCGGGATGGATATTGTAGGTTTCCAGTACACACTGGTAATACCTAACTAGCGTATCTCTCACGCTATCACTCAACCCTTAACCCAAAGTACTAAAATCCTAACTCGGTACTTCCTAAGCTTGGTAATTCAGTCATCAGAGCGATACTTCACTCTGATACCACTTTTTGTAACACCCCATCCAACAACATACACATAACAACATTCTGCAGCGGAAAATATACTACTTCACATAACTTAACTCGTTGGTGTTACACGCCGTTAACCACCCACGTGGCTAACAAGGCTATTACATAAACATTGTACCGGTCTGATGGACTAGATTCCCGAGCAACTACACATCATTATCCCTTTCCATTAACAACAAAACATACACATACCTTCCAACTGTGCCGAGTATTCACAAACTAATGCCGATAACAATCTCGGTCTTACTACACCTACAGTACATATACAATTTAAATGATTACCCATGTACAACGACTACCCCGTCCTACTCTCGAACGGCTTCCAGCTCTCTGTACCTGAAATAGGAAAAGAAGAGAAAGGGTGGCCCCCAAGGGGCTCATCACCTTTGCTGGTATGGTAATCCCGCAGCCCACATGCTACCGTGCCACGCACAACTAATTGTCGTCTTAGCATGCGGTTGATTATATTTAAATCATGCATGTAACTATAAACACACAACACATAACATTTCGCCCAATGGGCTCAACAAACGGATAGTACATCCTTACTTGCTAAGTCACTCATGGTATTCATTGTCCCTAGAGTGTTTCTCCTCTAATGGAGCTACTTCCTTAATAGACGACAACTACCCATTAATCGGGTTATCCTTAAACGCCTCTTATCATAAACTGGGATTCATTTCCATGATCCACATACTCCACATTTTACAACATATAACATTCATCACATAACAACACATAACAACTCTTTCACGTTTCAACGCACATAATAATCATCGCAATAGAAATTGCATTACAACAACATCACATAGCATAACGGGAATGGTTCTCTTAGGAACCGACCCAAACATTGTTAATACACTGGTGAGCCTAGAGAATGTTGCCAGTCTCATGATAAGCTCGTTACATAATTTACCGTCTCGTTAAATGGACGGATAACTTAGCACAAGGTGTCTCGGATATAGTGATCCAAGTACACCGAACAAACATAACATAGTATGCCCCTGTGGCCCGACGTGAGTCAGTAATAGCCTTGGTTAAGCTAAGGGGAAGGTTGGAAACCAAATTGGAAAACAACCATAACATACGGAGAGGATCGAACCTGATATGACAACGACCCCCATACTCACACGCGTGGCCAGAACTGACCGACTCCTCACTTTCCCCGTTAGCACTTGTCAGAAATTCATCATTGAACTTAGTTAAACAATCACCATATTGGGTTAAGTCTTGTTAGACACACACAAGGGAAGAGAGAGTCATACCTTCACACACAAACATCACATAACTAACTCACGCATAGTCGTGGTTAGAACGTTCCTTAGGTCGGAAACGTTATCACCGGATACCGTTCTCTTACGTTTACCTAATAGGGTTAACTAGCCCTTCAAGCGCATTCGAGGTTACCGGTATCGGCACGTAAACATACAACAACAATAACGACTGTAAACTTGTTTCATGATTTATCTTATAACGTGGCAAACACACAGAAAAACACATTGGCATACAAGCCGGTGTAATCCGGTAGGACACAGGTTGCAAGAAAATCATACCTGTCACCGGAGTCCACTTTACCATGTCCACTTATGTTCCTCGAGCAATTCTCGAACAACTGACAACATTACATGTATTTTTATTAACATCGGGGTAACATGACTGTTTAAAGTCTAATGCTTATAACTTTTCCCCGTTAACTTAGTTACATAACTTCACTTTTTAACTTGTTTTACTTTTACATTTTAATACAACCTTTCCCCCACTAAATTGTCATTATAACTCACTTAACATGTCCTTAACATTCTTATAACATCATTACTTAGTAATCACCATTTTTAGGCAACTTTTCCCACCTTAAAACAAAGTTTTTGGTCCATACAGTGGCCAGTCCGAACTTGTGTCCGGACTTCCCAAGTTCAGACACAAGTCGAGACTCAAAACTGAATACAGACGCCTGTCCGAACTTGTGTCCGGACTTCGGAAGTTCGGACATGGGTCGAGGAAAATTTAAATGAAGAAGCAGGTACGTCCGAACTTGTGTCCGGACTTCCCAAGGTCGGACACAAGTCGAGACTCTGAAAATTTTTACGCAACAGGCCTGTCCGAACGTCCATGTCCGGACGGATGTTCGGACAAGGCAAACACTCATTTTCTAAGCCTTTAAGCACTTAACCAATTTCACCAAACTTCTCCTAAAGCCTCATAATGTTTCCTAACATCATTTGGCACATCAAACACACCTTTAGCCATGTGCTAAACTCTTTAAATCACTCACTAAAACCATCTTATCATTCACAAATTTCTTACAAAATTCCTAGCACTTGGGATGTTTTCTCCTTAAGATTTCTAAGTGGTAGTTCACAATAATGACCACTACACCAAGGTGTTTCCTCTACACCTTAACATCATCTCTCAACTTCTTTTCTTACTAACTAAATCTCCTTTTCACAACTTCTTAAAATTCCTTACTCAAAACCCTTACCTAAACATCATTCCCTTCTTATTCATCAACATTACCTAAACCTTAAACAAACTTCTCCAAGACTTTATTACATCCTAAAACACTCATTGAATTCCTAGAACTTCCAAAACAATACCAAAGTCCTTGTAGCACTTTAGACACCTTAAAACATGTTTTCTTCCTTAATAAACATTTGTTCACCTTAAACACTTCCTAGTTCACCAAAACTTACTTAAAACACTTAGAACTCCTTACACATTTTCCAAATTTGGCCATAGCTTCTTTTGTATATACTCACATCCAAACACTTAGGTTTTTACCTTATTTCATTCAAGAACACCTAAAATCCATCGAACACATTTTATACATAAACTTCATACAGTTAGCACTACATCACAATATAGTGCATAAGCTTAAATTGCTTGGCACTTAGGCCCTTAAATAACATGGCTCTTAGGCCCTTAAATTGCATAAACCTTAAACACTGAATTTCCCACATAAGTAATGCCTTTGACCTGTAAATACACCCAACAATACATATGCCCTTAATAAACTCCTTGAGAGCATTTCTCTAGGTCATTCACCATTGGCTCATTAGGTATTTTATTAAGCAAATCAAGCTCATTCTCCTAAGGCATTTAAACTACATTGAGATAGTTTGTTTACCTCTTTTTCCTCACAAACTTCTTTCTTGTTTCCTTGTAAAACCGGTAGGTGTTTGGTTGTTTGTCAACTTCTAAACAATGTACACATAATAGAATGAGTATTCAAGCATTATGCTTCATCTCATTGTAAACCCTAGTTACATATATTGTTTTAACACATTAAGGTAATTGTTTTACCTTTGAATGGAAAGAGAGCTTGAATGAGTATCAAGAGAGGACTCCTCCTAGCCCTTGGAAGATTCAAATGAAGCTAAAACAAGCAAGGTGAAAACACCATTGTGAGGTGAATTTTCAGACATCATATAAACATGGAGGAAACATGGATTTTCTTTGAGTTTCCTTACCTTGAAGCAAAGGAGAACAATAATATGTGAAAAGGTGAGCTCAAGCTCCTTCAATGGGAATCTCCATGGCACCAAAATTGAGTTCTTGAAGATTTGAAAAGATAGAAGTGTAGAGCTTGGTCTAACTAAGACAAATATGGTCTTAGAATTTGATTTGGAGCATGGAGTTGGATTTGGCAAGGAAATGAAGATGGAGAAGAGAGGTTGCCATAGCAAATCGTAAATGGAGCTTGGGAGAGGATGAAGAAACCGTGTGAATACAAGAAGGAAAGAGAGAATGAAGGTAAGTTTGCTTTTGTTTAGATATTTATGTATAAAGCAAAAAAGTACTTTACTTTATAAGCTTTACTTTCCTTATTTGATTTCTTTTACAAGTTGGTGACTCACACCTTGAAAAACCGGCCCCCATATAATTATAAGGGTATAATAGTCTTTGTTGACCAATTTAATTACTTATAACAACATATGTTACAAACTAGCTTATAAAAGTTACTATTCACTAAAACAAGGCACATAGATGTGAAAATTTTGATTTCCCATTGATATAGACTTCCAAATGTGATACTATATAGTACACATGTTAATTAAAGAGTAATGATGGACATTTAGCCATTCAAAACTCATTTACAAGACAATTTCTCAAAAATGTGCTTTAAGACTCCTTAAAGCACATTTTGTGTTTTAACTTGTTTTCAAGCTTGGTTTTCTTTAGTAATTGATTTAATATGTTCATTAACATATTTATAAGGTATAGGTGTGACCATTAGGTCTTATACAAATTTATCCCAAGCTTAGAGCACATTTTTGCTCTTATTGACTTTAAGGTATTTTCTTGTGTTTTATTTGGTTAACTGTCTACCAAGGTTTCCTAAGGACTTAATTAGCCCTATTAAATCATAATTGAATATTATTAGTCTTGGTAGGCTCTTTGGGTCCTAACCAAGTTCACTCATAGCTTAGAGCATGTTTTTGCTCAAACTATATCTTAGTGCTTTATTGCATTTACTATGGTTTAAATTGTTCACTGATGTCTCTAAGACACTTTTTAGCCTTTATATACCATATTTTAATATTTAAACCATGAAACGGTAGGATTCGGTACTCTCAGATACGAACTCGAACACCAAGGATTATAGTGGTTCGGCCAATAATCCGGCCTACGTCCACTTCTAGACAGAGCTATTATTCATTCTTTGGTTTACAACACTAGAGAGCTTTTGGGATGTGAGCTCCCTTTTTTTAACTTGAGTCCTTACAAATGAACCTCTCTACTCCTATTTATAGACTTTCTATTACTAAGTTCACCCTTTTTGCCCCTATACATGTGATAGTATTACATTAATATAGCTATCAGTCCTTTTACGGGTAGTCTCTCCGGACTGAAATACCGCTTCCGCATTGGACTAACTCTTCCGGACCGTCACTTTAACAATAATCCCTCCGGTAGTTACTCTATCGGTAGCGATCCTTTAGATAGCAGCTCTTCCGATAGCGAGTCCTCCGGTAGTGGGGCTTCCATCGATAGGCCATCCGACAATTGGCCTCCGGTAGGCTCTCTTGGTAGATCCTTCCGCATCGGGGCCTTTCGGTAGCAGGCCTTCCGACAATTGGTCTCCGCTAGTAGGCCCTCGGTAGACGCTGCCTTCGGTAGACGCTTTGACCTTCCGCATGGTATATTTCATACCATTACATCAGTCCCACAAGTTCTACTTTTTAACACTTAAAAAGTGGAACTTATAAAAAGAAGAAAGATGAAATTTACACTTTGTACTCTTTTCTTTTCTACTATATATCTCCTAGTCCCACAAGTTCTTTTTCTTTTGCCTAAAAAAGGAAATGAACTTAAAAACTTTAGCCTACGTAAGAGCTTGTCTATCGGTCACCAAGAAGTCCCACAGGTTCCGGGGTGATGGAGTCCCACTTGTTCTCCTGAGAAAAGGTCTCCGTCTCTTGACCGTGCCATAATAAGAAATCCAAAGATCTGGAATTCCGAAGGGCCATAATAATCCCAGAAGACCATAATAATTCCAGAAGACCATAATAATCTCAAGAAGTCCGAGATAATAATAATAAATGGGATATTACTTCATAATCAGATTGCTGCTTGAATTACTTCATTCCCTGTGCCTGCATATCTAAATTTAAGAGATTTCAAGATATTTGTCTTTTGGGCTGCCCGGAGCGACCGGACTTCCCAAGAGTTTTTTGTTAGTTAGAGCATATTAATCATGGGGATAAAAAACTCAAATATACAGCCTATAGGTTGCTTAGAGCAGCATTTTTAGTACATGGATAGTACAAGTCTGAGGTGAACAAAAGGAATTACTATAAGTTCTATTGCTTCCCAAAAGTTTGAAGATTCTGATAATGAATAATTTTAGACTGCTCTTTTTGTTTTTTTTTGCCAAGATCTCTTTTGGTAACCCCTTAGTTACACTTTCATGCTTTCACACTCTACCACTGTACACATGGTGAGATCGTCGATTTAACACCCTACCGACTTTGAGCCGGTGAGATCGTCGGATTAACACTCTACTGGCAGGACGCTGGCAGTGAGATCGTCGGATGAATTACACTACCATCGTTGATGGTAGATCGTCGGATACAAAACACTCTACCATGGCCAATGGTGAGGTCGTCGGATACATTCTTTTTTTTGTCTTTTCTTTACCCAAGACTCGCTGGTCTGGTTTTAAGTAAATCAGAAGTTATTTTAAAATATTTCTTTTTTGAAAACTTGAGGGTGATCAATCCTCTAGAGAAAGTTTCGTAAACTTCCAGCGGTAAAAGAATACTTCACAATGAAATATCAAAAGTTTGGTACCTTTTTTTTACCGGTCGAATGATATTACCGGTGGATTGGCTTTACCGATGAATTTGGGCAGATCCCGCTTAGTAGAAAATTTCATGCCCCTGAGCCCACCAACCTTTGCGCCCAAAATATGGTTTCTTCTGGTAGACTTATTCCGGAGATGAAAAAGAGTTACTACCGAAGTAAGGCGGGAGGATGCTACCGGTGACTACTGGTACTCTCATTGAATTTCTCATGCCTCCGGAAGTAAAAAGACTCCTTCGAGTGGTGAAGTACTACCGCATACCCGCGTATCTCAGCTTAATGCTTTTACCGGAGGTGTTTGTGACCGAAAGCCCCACTGGTAGCTCAAAGATTGTGTTCGGACCTTGATTGAAAACACTGGGTTTAGACTTTCGGAAGACTGTTATACAGGATTTTTGATAGTCGGTCTGATGTTGTTTTTCGTAGTCCTTCCTATTGGCAACTGGTTTGCCGCAAACCAATACGTCCACTACTTGCCCGCGGCTGATCTATCGGTAGATGGTGACTTAGAGAAGAAGTGGAAAATCCCCTGTGTCCGAAATCATTCGCCCCTGCCTCTTGTTTCTCGATCTCAATTTCTCACGACCCTGATGAATTTTTAGTTTCCATGGCGGCGTACCTCCTGTGCCTGTAGCTCACTGAATCTACCGGAGGCAATCAGGGATGAAAAGCGGTAGCGCTTCCGGACGCAAAAAATGGCTTACCCGAGGGAGTTGAATATTTCTCCTCTAGCCACCGAAACATCCCTTGTTGTTTAGGAGCACCATTTATTTCCCCGGGTTAAAGTGTAGACTTCTTGTCCGTACTTACTTTTCTCCGCTCAAAGTCCACAGTTCAGAGTTCCTATCGGAAGCCTCATCACTCTGCTGATTTAACCAATTCATAGACTTTTTCCTCGCGTTGACTCCCAGGTCGCTGATTGGGTTGCTCTTTGGACGACGAAATCCCCCTCCTGAAGACCGTAAATTTGGGCTCAACATGACCGGGTTTGAACAAGGTTGTCCCCGAGAGCTCCATCAGCTGTCGGGCGCAACTGTATTCTTCCATATCAAGCTTCGTTCTGAGTTTGATTTCCCTACCGACACCCATTTTCTGGTTGGCATTCCGTTGGTCATGCTATACCGCAAGTCTGGAACACAAACGTGACTAACACCTTCTTACACTGAAGTTTTTGGAAATTTGGGTTTCCTTCTCCCAGTTTTGAATCGAATACTTGAACTTTAGGCCTCAAAATCTTTCGGAAGAACATTCTTATCTTTGCAATCCTTGTATATTTTTTGGGAAATATTCTGGGTACTGCCTACTTCTGATAGGGTATCGATCGACCTTTATCCTTACTTGTTCTACCGGTAAGGTAATGATTTACCAGGTCTTCGGGATCTCTTGCCGCCTACCATGGATAAGCTCTTTAAGAATGCATTCTTCTCTGCCCGCTTCTGCCTTGAGATATATGTGCAATCAATTCTTATTGTCTGCTTCTGGAGGGTCATCGGATTTGCGGAACTCTCCTCTAATTTCTTGTTCTTCTGGTTTCTGGATGTCGACGGTGCTCTTTAGTTCATTATGAAACGGTAGGATTCGGTACTCTCAGATACGAACTCGAACACCAAGGATTATAGTGGTTCGGCCAATAATCCGGCCTACGTCCACTTCTAGACAGAGCTATTATTCATTCTTTGGTTTACAACACTAGAGAGCTTTTGGGATGTGAGCTCCCTTTTTTTAACTTGAGTCCTTACAAATGAACCTCTCTACTCCTATTTATAGACTTTCTATTACTAAGTTCACCCTTTTTGCCCCTATACATGTGATAGTATTACATTAATATAGCTATCAGTCCTTTTACGGGTAGTCTCTCCGGACTGAAATACCGCTTCCGCATTGGACTAACTCTTCCGGACCGTCACTTTAACAATAATCCCTCCGGTAGTTACTCTATCGGTAGCGATCCTTTAGATAGCAGCTCTTCCGATAGCGAGTCCTCCGGTAGTGGGGCTTCCATCGATAGGCCATCCGACAATTGGCCTCCGGTAGGCTCTCTTGGTAGATCCTTCCGCATCGGGGCCTTTCGGTAGCAGGCCTTCCGACAATTGGTCTCCGATAGTAGTCCTTCCGCTAGTAGGCCCTCGGTAGACGCTGCCTTCGGTAGACGCTTTGACCTTCCGCATGGTATATTTCATACCATTACAAACCACATATCAGGATTTGGGGTATTTCAATCTACCCCCCTTAAAAGAACTTCGTCCTCGAAGTTTACACTTCCCACATCTTGGATTAGAATACGGGGATTACTTATAGAAATAAAACTTCCATAACCAAACACACTTTACATCACAACCTCGGACTTAATGGTCCGGGTAACACATTCACATCCATACCTAACATAACATATTCACATGATAACCTCGGACTCAATGGTCCGGGTATCTTAACAACATTTACATATACATAACAACCCTTAGACTCTCTGGTCTTGGGTAACATAACAACATTTAGACACATAGGTCTCGATAACATACACTTTAGGAAATCAAAGTCAAAATAACATTTATTACACATACCACACAACATGTCATAGCATGTATAGCAATCAAAAATATCTTTGATATACACTGTGATCCCGCAGAACCCGGTCGCGATGGACACCTTCCGTCCCCGTTCCTTTGGGAGATCAAAACAATCACTTAAATTTAAAATTTCCTTGCGAGGTTAAGTAAGAAAACTTTAATTATGTAAAGTATCTATCGACGTTTTATAAATACCAATTCAAAATCCTTTTTGAAAACACACACAACTCCAAGTCCAACTTATGCTCTTTGCTTCTTTTCTTAGTGTGGTTATTTGTGACCACTTATAGGGAGCTTCAAGAGTCATCCAACCCTGATGTGATCAGCATCAGTGTTGAACTATCCTTCCACCCAATTTGTGTTCGGCTTCCCTTGATCGCATGAAAATCAAGTTCCACTTCCCACTTCATTTTCAAGCATCAAATAAATCACTCATTTCCAATTTTCTATCTTTTTAATCATTCTAATCATGATCATACATCTCCAAGGGATAGAACTCTGCCTATCAGTTACCTCCATCCACTTAATCTTGTTACCTAGGGAACCTTATCCTCATTAGGTTTTATATCGGTCTCATACCCTTCATGAATCACTATATAATATATATACACATATATTTTATCAAAATACGACACACCGTTTCACATTTACACTGTCGGGGTTTTGTTCCCCGGGAGTTTCTCTACTCCCACATTTGTACTATCACACACAATTGTTAACAAATACACACACTTATCACAATGGTATTCGCATCTTCTGTGCGCAATTACCACAATTCAACCATGAATGAATGCGTATGTTTACGTAACACACACACCAATCATCAAAACAATAACTTTGTGCTATGCACAACATAAATCACGTACACTTGTACGGTAATATTCACTAAGTGGTTTTGCGCTCTACCCCCCTTAAAAGGGATTACGCCCATGTAATCAATCACTAAACATTAGCTTAAAATGTTCTGCCGTCGTGAAGTATTTTAACTTCCACGCGGTCTACTATACAATGCATTCTGATTAGAGGATCTTAACCATATTGGCGGTTTAGTTCCTAAACCAAGAATTCTCATTGGAGTTTGTTTAAACTCTTAGTTGGTTTCGATTCTGGCCTGTTAGGCTTCTAGGCATTAATAATTAGCCATTCACTCTTGTTCACCATGTACATTCAACACTTGAATCACTGGTTCACTAGTTTCTGCTGCGAAACTCTAATAACTGTAGAGCTTAATTGCCCCATTACCGTCGGTTGAGATTGAGCTACTACTTAGTGTGTAGTGCTCTCTCAGCTATTTACAACATTTGGGGTATATTCCATACCGATATTGGCAGTTAGTGCTACTGTAGTCACTTACTGTTAATCATGTCTCCACATTTGGTTTTGCACAAGTACTCTTTTATTGGTGCGGCCTTGCATTTCCTATGCATCGGCCATTACAACATTATTCCTCCACCATTAACATGTTTCCAATTCCCAGCTATCCCACTCGATCATTACTGCGCAAGTGCAATACCAAAACACTCAGTCATACAGAGTGCAGAGGCGTAAACTCTTGACAGTAAATCCCTTATGCGATTCGCCATGGAATTCACACTGAACTCCTCATCACACAGTACCTATCACTGGCTTATTGCCCAGTCTGTTTAATATCGCTTATCTTGCATCTCCACTGAGTTTAACTCATAACTGGTCTTATCTGCTACATTATCGTTTAACAATACTTATACAACGGTCGCTTGCTGCACACCGTGCTCTTACTCCTTGTATAACATCAGCTTATATCGTATTTACTGTCACATTAACTTCCACACATATACTTACATTATTCACATTATGGTTCGTCATTCATTTGGATGACTACTGAATGCTCCTTGAGCTTTGATCATTCGAGTCATAAGCTGGCATTATTCAGCTCGGTGTTTCACTTTATACACATATACTACTAAGCTAACTGCTCTCTTTCAATAATAACATCGTCCATCCTTAACATATTTCTTGAACTTGATCCACATAACTACCGCTCCTGCGGTCTCAGAATATCGAGAGGTATCCCCACTCTTAATGCAGTGGTTTGTTTACCACTCTATTCACTTATACAACATAAACTTCTGCAATCAATCTAAGTTATATAACATATCTTTCTTGTGGATTATAAGCCTTATTTGCCTTGAGCTGCGCTCATTATAGGCTGTCCACATTCATTTATTTCTTTGTGCAACATTTCATGATTTGGATATTATATTGGGCTCCATGACAAGGTCGTTGCATCACGTTTCCTTTTACGGGATGCCCCTTAGGATTGCCAGTCCGTCTCCTGACAACTTATGTCTAAACTGGGTGTTAGTTTCAACCTGTTCTTTGCACATTAATGTGTCCACATTGGGCATCTGCCTTGCCATGTACAGGCTGGATCATCGTTCCAGCTATCCTGTTTATCCCTGAGGATCTTTAAGACGCATACGATGTCTTTACATTACAGTTAGTGCACTTCGCACCTCCTGACTCTAAAACATTTCCTTGAAATGAATTCACTAATTCCTTTAGTCTCGTTAACTTGACTTGCTCCTTTACTTCAACCATTCATGGTAATCCTTAGCTCTTGTTTGTCTTATACTGCTGACCATAGTACGGAGTCGACTACTTCCCGTGTTCCGGACTCTACTTGTATACATATGTGGGGTACCCTACTGATACAATACTACTTACCCAACTAACCCATAAGTAGGTCTGTCAGGCCCACAAGCTCCTATCGGAGTGCGGTCGTCCCACATTACAGTTGGTACACTCGTAGTGTCCGTCACACGCCTAGGTGAAGTATTCTGTTGTTAACTCCCTTATATTGTCCCGTGACAATATTCCATGCTTCCCGAACTTAATCGAGGGAAAGTTTATCCATTGTTTTAATCTTATCAACTGCCCTTGGTTTTACTGGTTTGGTTTAGAAGAAGGTTAGAAATAATATTGGTTTGAAAGAAAATCTGGTTTTGAAAAGAAAAGAGTTTGAATAAATCTAAGTTTGAAAGAAAATTTCCATGGTTTCACAACATCTTCTTACCTTAACCAAGTCTAGCTTCTTGCTGACTGGTGTACTTACAATTACAGAGTTAGGCTAACAGGCCCTTCCACTGTTATGATGATCACATTTAACTTTATGGTACTTTACCAAGTACTTTGTAGTGGTTATAAATTTCCCGAACGGCCCTGTTATAGCAGCACTTGCCATGGCAAGTGCACCATGCTAACTGGCTATCGGTTAATCACACACACCGGTTGCGGTATTGTTCTTACCCGCACTGTCATCAGTGGCCTTGTTGGCCCTCACTTATCTTACAGTCTTGATAATAACTCCTCTAGGTAACTCCTCACTGCATTCATATGATAATCATCAACTAGGGTGTTTCCCATTCTGGGAGACCCCCATTTCTCTTGTATTGTTTCCTCTTCGTAGCCCGTTCCACGCATTGTCGTGGTTACTGAGACTTATCTCTGTTTGGGCACTACGTTGTAGTTCCTTTGTCGGTTGGTTTACCGTTGGTGTATTATTTAACAACTGTGGTCCCGTAGACATTCGTCTCGGGTTTCATTAATCCACTTCTTGCCTGTTGCACGGTCGGTGCGTTGCAAGCTGGTTATTCTCGACTGCTCTGCATGTCGACCCAGGTTGCCGGAAATTCTATTCTCCTATACACAAGATTCTTCATTCTTCGCTATTAAATGCGGTTAACATTATTCTGATGGGAACCGTCTCCGGGATTCTCAGTTTTCGGGATCTACCGTATGACAGGTTCTCCATACCTTTAGAGGTGTTTAATAACAGCCAGATCGGGTATTCCCGAGTAAGAGTGGACTTCCATCTCTCTGGCGTTCTTTCCCCAAGTTATATACAGGGATTGTGGAGGGCGGGATGGATATTGTAGGTTTCCAGTACACACTGGTAATACCTAACTAGCGTATCTCTCACGCTATCACTCAACCCTTAACCCAAAGTACTAAAATCCTAACTCGGTACTTCCTAAGCTTGGTAATTCAGTCATCAGAGCGATACTTCACTCTGATACCACTTTTTGTAACACCCCATCCAACAACATACACATAACAACATTCTGCAGCGGAAAATATACTACTTCACATAACTTAACTCGTTGGTGTTACACGCCGTTAACCACCCACGTGGCTAACAAGGCTATTACATAAACATTGTACCGGTCTGATGGACTAGATTCCCGAGCAACTACACATCATTATCCCTTTCCATTAACAACAAAACATACACATATCTTCCAACTGTGCCGAGTATTCACAAACTAATGCCGATAACAATCTCGGTCTTACTACACCTACAGTACATATACAATTTAAATGATTACCCATGTACAACGACTACCCCGTCCTACTCTCGAACGGCTTCCAGCTCTCTGTACCTGAAATAGGAAAAGAAGAGAAAGGGTGGCCCCCAAGGGGCTCATCACCTTTGCTGGTATGGTAATCCCGCAGCCCACATGCTACCGGGCCACGCACAACTAATTGTCGTCTTAGCATGCGGTTGATTATATTTAAATCATGCATGTAACTATAAACACACAACACATAACATTTCGCCCCAATGGGCTCAACAAACGGATAGTACATCCTTACTTGCTAAGTCACTCATGGTATTCATTGTCCCTAGAGTGTTTCTCCTCTAATGGAGCTACTTCCTTAATAGACGACAACTACCCATTAATCGGGTTATCCTTAAACGCCACTTATCATAAACTGGGATTCATTTCCATGATCCACATACTCCACATTTTACAACATATAACATTCATCACATAACAACACATAACAACTCTTTCACGTTTCAACGTGCACATAATAATCATCGCAATAGAAATTGCATTACAACAACATCACATAGCATAACGGGAATGGTTCTCTTAGGAACCGACCCAAACATTGTTAATACACTGGTGAGCCTAGAGAATGTTGCCAGTCTCATGATAAGCTCGTTACATAACTCGTTACCGTCTCGTTAAATGGACGGATAACTTAGCACAAGGTGTCTCGGATATAGTGATCCAAGTACACCGAACAAACATAACATAGTATGCCCCTGTGGCCCGACGTGAGTCAGTAATAGCCTTGGTTAAGCTAAGGGGAAGGTTGGAAACCAAATTGGAAAACAACCATAACATACGGAGAGGATCGAACCTGATATGACAACGACCCCCATACTCACACGCGTGGCCAGAACAGACCGGACTCCTCACTTTCCCCGTTAGCACTTGTCAGAAATTCATCATTGAACTTAGTTAAACAATCACCATATTGGGTTAAGTCTTGTTAGACACACACAAGGGAAGAGAGAGTCATACCTTCACACACAAACATCACATAACTAACTCACGCATAGTCGTGGTTAGAACGTTCCTTAGGTCGGAAACGTTATCACCGGATACCGTTCTCTTACGTTTACCTAATAGTGGTTAACTAGCCCTTCAAGCGCATTCGAGGTTACCGGTATTGGCACGTAAACATACAACAACAATAACGACTGTAAACTTGTTTCATGATTTATCTTATAACGTGGCAAACACACAGAAAAACACATTGGCATACAAGCCGGTGTAATCCGGTAGGACACAGGTTGCAAGAAAATCATACCTGTCACCGGAGTCCACTTTACCATGTCCACTTATGTTCCTCGAGCAATTCTCGAACAACTGACAACATTACATGTATTTTTATTAACATCGGGGTAACATGACTGTTTAAAGTCTAATGCTTATAACTTTTCCCCGTTAACTTAGTTACATAACTTCACTTTTTAACTTGTTTTACTTTTACATTTTAATACAACCTTTCCCCCACTAAATTGTCATTATAACTCACTTAACATGTCCTTAACATTCTTATAACATCATTACTTAGTAATCACCATTTTTAGGCAACTTTTCCCACCTTAAAACAAAGTTTTTGGTCCATACAGTGGCCAGTCCGAACTTGTGTCCGGACTTCCCAAGTTCAGACACAAGTCGAGACTCAAAACTGAATACAGACGCCTGTCCGAACTTGTGTCCGGACTTCGGAAGTTCGGACATGGGTCGAGGAAAATTTAAATGAAGAAGCAGGTACGTCCAAACTTGTATCCGGACTTCCCAAGGTCGACACAAGTCGAGACTCGAAAATTTTTACGCAACAGGCCTGTCCGAACGTCCATGTCCGGACGGATGTTCGGACAAGGCAAAACACTCATTTTCTAAGCCTTTAAGCACTTAACCAATTTCACCAAACTTCTCCTAAAGCCTCATAATGTTTCCTAACATCATTTGGCACATCAAACACACCTTTAGCCATGTGCTAAACTCTTTAAATCACTCACCAAAACCATCTTATCATTCACAAATTTCTTACAAAATTCCTAGCACTTGGGATGTTTTCTCCTTAAGATTTATAAGTGGTAGTTCACCAATAATGACCACTACACCAAGGTGTTTCCTCTACACCTTAACATCATCTCTCAACTTCTTTTCTTACTAACTAAATCTCCTTTTCACAACTTCTTAAAATTCCTTACTCAAAACCCTTACCTAAACATCATTCCCTCCTTATTCATCAACATTACCTAAACCTTAAACAAACTTCTCCAAGACTTTATTACATCCTAAAACACTCATTGAATTCCTAGAACTTCCAAAACAATACCAAAGTCCTTGTAGCACTTTAGAACACCTTAAAAACATATTTTCTTCCTTAGTAAAACATTTGTTCACCTTAAACACTTCCTAGTTCACCAAAACTTACTTAAAACACTTAGAACTCCTTACACATTTTCCAAATTTGGCCATAGCTTCTTTTGTATATACTCACATCCAAACACTTAGGTTTTTACCTTATTTCATTCAAGAACACCTAAAATCCATCGAACACATTTTATACACAAACTTCACACATTTAGCACTACATCACAATATAGTGCATAAGCTTAAATTTCTTGGCACTTAGGCCCTTAAATAACATGGCTCTTAGGCCCTTAAATTGCATAAACCTTAAACACTGAATTTCCCACATAAGTAATGCCTTTGACCTGCAAATACACCCAACAATACATGTGCCCTTAATAAACTCCTTGAGAGCATTTCTCTAGGTCATTCACCATTGGCTCCTTAGGTATTTTATTAAGCAAATCAAGCTCATTCTCCTAAGGCATTTAAACTACATTGAGATAGTTTGTTTACCTCTTTTTCCTCACAAACTTCTTTCTTGTTTCCTTGTAAAACCGATAGGGTGTTTGGTTTTGTCAACTTCTAAACAATGTACACATAATAGAATGAGTATTCAAGCATTATGCTTCATCTCATTGTAAACCCTAGTTACATATATTGTTTTAACACATTAAGGTAATTGTTTTACCTTTGAATGGAAAGAGAGCTTGAATGAGTATCAAGAGAGGACTCCTCCTAACCCTTGGTAGATTCAAATGAAGCTAAAACAAGCAAGGTGAAAACACCATTGTGAGGTGAATTTTCGGACATCATATAAACATGGAGGAAACATGGATTTTCTTTGAGTTTCCTTACCTTGAAGCAAAGAGAACAATAATATGAAAAGGTGAGCTCAAGCTCCTTCAATGGTGAATCTCCATGGCACCAAATTGAGTTCTTGGAGATTTGAAAAGATAGAAGTGTAGAGCTTGGTCTAACTAAGACAAATATGGTCTTAGAATTTGATTTGGAGCATGAAGTTGGGTTTGGCAAGGAAATGAAGATGGAAAAGAGAGGTTGCCATAGCAAATCGTAAATGAAGCTTGGGAGAGGAAGAAACCGTGTGAATACAAGAAGGAAAGAGAGAATGAAGGTAAGTTTGCTTTTGTTATATTTATGTATAAAGCAAAATAGTACTTTACTTTATAAGCTTTACTTTCCTTATTTGATTTCTTTTACAAGTTGGTGACTCAAACCTTGAAAAACCGGCCCCCATATATGAAATACCCCTAAATTAATTAAATTAATTTAGGGGATTTCTTTATTAAACCTTTAATAATACTATTAAGTATTAAATTATTATATGGAATTATGAATATTAAATTATTATAGAATTATGAATATTAAATTATTATATGGAATTATATTATTATTATATGGATTAATAATTATTATATGGAATTATGAATATTAATTATATAATTGTGTTGTGAAATTTATTTAGGGGTTTTCTCCTAATTATTATATATATTGTATAGTATTATGAATTTAATAAGATTTATAAGTCAATAAATCTTGGGAAAATTATTAAACACTCCAAATATATTATAAAGATTTTAGGAAGTGTTGGAACATTGTTTTGAAATATAAAAGTCAATATAAAATCCTAGAAACCCTAAAGCTTATTAAGCCTTGCTAGGTTGACTTTTTTTTAGAATGGTCAAACTAGCCCATGAAATCTATACCAATAAATAGGTTATGGAAAACCACGAAGATCGATAAAAAGAACGTCAAAAACGGACCATCCTAGCCAAAGTTATGCTGGTTTGAAGTTTAGAGCCAAAATTTCATAAAGTGCCACGTGTCAGCCTCTCGTGCGTCCCAACACTTAGCTGATTTTACCTCCTTGTTTTTCTCCAGCAAACAACCGATCTTGACCTAACTTGTGACGGCTATATCTTCTTCATCCTTCAATATTTTTCAAAGCCGTCTTCTTTATTCTCTTCTCCTTTGAATCATCTTCACAACCGTAACTCATACAAACCCTAACTCCTTCTACATCAACGGGAAAATCGTTCTCAAGTTGGCACTTTTCACAGTCGTAACCCAGATTTCCAGTTCCCTTCGAATTCAGGTAAATTCGTCTAGCCATAAATCCTTCGTTTCTCAACCAAATTTTGATTTCTTTAGCTCGTTGTGTAGATCTCTAATCCGTCTACAATTTTTATGTTTATGCCCAAGCCTGATTCATAACCGTTTGGAAGTTATAGTCGCTCAAAGTTCCTGATTTTTCAGCGCATAAAATCATACCGAAACAGAGAGGTAAACTCGTGATTTGCGACTTCAATTTCTTTCTGTATGGTGCGAGTTAGGTTTATTTGTTGCTATCAATACGTAGATCTAAGTTTCCTCTTTCCAATGAACCTTTACTCATAGCCTAACTCGTTTTGTACCGCTAGTTATAGATCCTCGAAGTTGACACCACGAACTGCTCAAAGTTCGAGTTTTTCCCAGTTTTTCCGAATTTGAGTTCGCACAATTCGCACAATCCGGTGAGTCTCCGATCAAATTGCTCCGATATTGCTGTTCGTAGTCATGTTTCCGACCTAACCCATGTTTCAATTGTGTCAATTACGCTCTAGATTAGGAGAATTTGGCGAATTATTATCCGAATCGTATTCTGTTCTAATATAAACCCTAACCTTCGAATTGAATTCGAAACTCGATGAATATTGCATGATAATTGGGGAAATCGGTACCATTAGAACCGGAATTCGATTTCGAATCCATAGAAACAAGAATCGTTGAATTTCGTTCTGTAGATCGAGAGATATAGGTGAATTAGTACTCGAGTCCGAGTTGTGTTCTCTGAAGAACTCGCGCAATATAGGCCGTCCGATCTCAGTTAATAAAGATGGACGGCCACGATTAAAACATACGATTTTAAAGTATAAGTTTTTTATATTGTTTCCAGGAATAAACCCTAACTTGTTTAATTAATTTAAGTACCTTCCCGAATGTATTTTGACTTGAAATTTTAACCACAGATTCCTTATAAAGTCTAGTTTATTTTGATATAAATTAATATGGGTTTTGAGTTTTTAAACGTAAGTTATAATTTTTGCAAGTTTCGGTTATTGTGGAATTATCTGGATAAATTTAAAGGATATCTTTGTGAAATAAAAATTTTATAATATGTCTAAGATGTTATAGTTACTAGATATTAAATTTGGGAATTTTTGGACAAAGGTAAATGGGTTTAAAAATTGTATTTGTGAAATTTTCATGAGATTTTCTTATAATATATGGTTTTTAATTTAACAAAAATTAGGGTATAGTTTGTTAATAAACTTTTAGGGTTTGGAAAATATGAAAAGACTAAATTAATATTTAGTAGCAGTATATTTATAAATATTTTGGTTATTCATTTTTAAGTAAAGTAAAAACTATATATATATATATGTTTATAATATAGAAAAGGAATAGAAACTTATATTAAATTAAGAAAACTAATTAATCTACATTTCTGATTACTATATAATATGGAAGTTGTATATATACCTATGGAGGTTAAGGGAAATATTTTATTTTGTAAACTTTATGTTATAGGTGGATTTGGTTAAAGGTTAATAATGTAATTAAATACAATAAAACTTCTTAAGGAATGTTTTGGGAAAAACCTAATGTATATATATACTCATGTGAGAGGAATTAAATAGAAGCTTATGTTAAATCAAGGATTTAAATTAATTTACATTTATTCTATTATACAGTTGGGAGTTAATATACTTAACGTTAACTTGGAAAATACTTTATTTTATAACCTATTTATATAATACGTTAATAAGTGTAAGGTTAATCGAGGTAATTAAATAAAACTACTTAAATAATGTTTTAATTAAATCCTAGTATAACTATACATATATTAGACATAATTAGAGGAAATAAAATACCTTATCCTATAGGTAATACCTAAGCAAATAAAATGCCTCTTGAAGACTAGATGTGTGTGAGTTGTAAAGGTGATTTAGTTTAATAAATTTCTTAAAGAATGTTCTGGATAAATCTTAATATTTATGGATTTACATATATATTAATATATTGAGAATAGCAGAGGGAAATAACATTTCTTGTGGGAAGAATAATTAGTAGAGTGTATATATGTACCTACTCAACTTTAGGTCTCTATAAAATGTTGTAATAATTAGCCAACGTTAATCTAAAGGTTTAATTAAATTAACCCCATGTCTAAGAGTAAGTAATTTAAAATTACGTTAGTTGTATCTGTTAGACAAGAAAATTCGATGGCGTAGTGGGTTAAGTTTAATCTGGAACTGAGTCGAGGTTGCACGTTCGAAACCTCGCATAATCCTTTTAGGGAACTTAATTAAAACAACGAAAACGTAGCGCGGGCTTGGGCTAACCTACTGGGCCCAAGCCTGTGAACTCCGAAAGCCCACTTTAACAATTCAAAGAGAGTTTGGGCCACTCTCAGGAATAAATTCTAAATCATTCCAAACTAAACGAGATGGGCCTAACAAAGGATTTAGTTAACAAGTCAAGCCCAAACCTCTGTAAGAGAATAATGGTCAACCTGAAACTAGTAATCAGTAAGTGAAGAAGACTGTTAAGTTTATAAGTCTCTTAACTAATCGACACTTGGAATACCTTAATCATAGGTTATTAGTGGAGTTGCGCTTGCACATTTGGTCAAGTTTGGATTATTGCTTCTACACGTACCAGGTACGATCTCTCGTACTCCGATATTTCTGATGTTTGACCTATGAGTCGTTTTCGAGAAACGCTAACTGACTTTAAGAGGAATTTAAAAAAAAGAAATGGTTGTGTGATTAACTCAGCTTGTCTGACTAACTGAGCCTTGTATGTGAAACTCACTTGGGTATTGGTTCCTTCCCTTCGGTTGTTCCACTGGACATTGATTACTTGGGGTTTACGCTTCTGCACTCTGTAGGACTGAGTGTTTTGGTATTGCTCTGGGTAATTGGTGATCTGGTGGGAATTTGGAAAAAGTCATCTTTGGTATTCTTTCTTTGACTCTGGATATTTGTTTCATCCATGAGTGGGGTCGTTGCTGTGACGTGCGCGCGTCTTCATCGGTAAACAGTAAAGGGCTGTATATCCCTTGTCCTGAGAGGACGTAGTTAACAGTAAGGGGCTGTATATCCCCTGTCCTTAATGGACGTTCTTGGCGGTGGGGGCCATCTCTCCCAGTTGGTTTCATTCCATTCTTGAGTTGCTGGTTTTGGTTTTCTCTCATTCATTCCTAGTCCTCGTGACTACATGGGTCTTTCTACTCCAACTTGGAAATGGATCTAACATAAGTAATGATTGTTCACTAATTCTTGGTGTGGTGATATTTACTAACTTTACTCTTCTGTTATTTGTCTCCTTTGAAATGTTATGTTTGACTTGGTGTTTTAAAAGGGTGTTTGTTTCGCTATTTTGTTTAAGTGCTGTTTTCAAGTTATTGTTTATTCTCAAGTTATATTAAAGTTTTGTTTTAGAGAATAGTACCAGTTCCATTCCAGGGAACTGACTCACCCCTCCCGGGGTGGGCTGCTTGGTTTAATCTTGCAGGTACAAATTATTATACAGGTAACCACGAAGAGTGTGAGTAACTGGGATGGTATTAGGATTTTTGGAGAGGTTGTTGTAATTTATTTATGTTTATTTCATGTTGAGTTTTCTCGAGTTCAGACCGTAGCTTTTGTAAGTTATAAGTTGTAATTGGTGAGGGTTGGTGCCGGGTGTTTGGAACCCGATGGTCTGTACGCCCTTCGTATTTTATTTCCGCTTTAAATACGCTAAATAGGGGTGTTACAGAAAGTGGTATCAGAGCGTAGTTACGCTCTGAACCCGAGAAAACAAGCCGAGTGAAAAAGTGAAATACTTAGATTATAGGTGCACTTAAAACTGGGGAACTGGGGTAGAATTGGGAAGTGAGGACTCCAGTAAGGCACGACTCCTAACCCTTTTTGGAATTATGAATGATTCCTTTACACACTTTCCTTTTGTGAATGTTGTTGAGTGTGATGTGTTGTTATACCGTTCCAACCACTACAAGAAAACAGCACTATCACAGACGGAATATTCCGTATGTAAAAGCTAAACTTCCGTATGTAATGACAATCACAGACGGAAAATTCCGTAGGAAAATTCCGTCTGTAATAAACGGGTCGGTAATACTATTCCGTCTGTGAAAACAAATTCCGTCGGTGATATTATTAACTTTTACAGACGGAATTTTCCGTCTCTGAAAATAATTATCACCTACGGAATTTTCCGTCTCTGAAAATAATTATCACTTACGGAATTTTCCGTCTCTCAAAATAATTATCACCTACGGAAATCTCCGTCTCAGAAAATTGTATCACCTATAAAAAGTTCTGTCTCAAATGTTATTACCTACGAAATGTTTTCACCTCAGAATTAATTATCACCAACGAAACTTCCGTCTCAGATAATCTTATTACCTACGAAATCTTTCATCTCGTTTTGTACCTAATAATTTTCACAAACAAGACATAACCTGAATAATATATAAGCAACTATTATATTCATAGCTGAAATATCTGTGACATTTTATAAAATGCTACATAAAGTAGTTTTATTCATAATCACAACATTCCCCAAAAAGTCTTCATAACTAGCAAATGTTTTCATAAGAAAAAAAACTACATGTTTTTCATAAGAATTCAAATACTACAACACCCAAATCCCTTGAATCCAGATATGCAAAAGAAAACAGAGGTAGTTTAACCGTTGATAAGCTACACTATTTGCTCGTGAAATATGGTATAGTCGGTTCTGATGTAATATGGTATATTACACCATCTGAACCTTGCTTGAAGTTCACAGTATTTGCTACTCGAGTGGAGACCCAGTAGAGATCAACACCAGAGCTGAGCACAACTGATGAGCTATCTCGGTAGAAGTTGTAGGCTGATCTCAAAAGGTAGTTTGCCAACTCCAAGTTTTCCTCAGAAGCCTTCATTATGACAGTTTTTACCTCGGACAGCAACGGGTTCCATTTTGCTCCAAGATTTACTGAATGCGAAGGATCCCCAAAAATGCTGCGCCAGAGCTGATTTGTTTGCAGATCAACGCACAAAAGCAGGTGGTTTTCCAGCTCAATCTCTGTGAGTTCAATGTTTCAGGCACTACAAATCACTTGATGGTGCAGGGGTAATCAGAGCCAGATTAATTATGAGAGATCTACACCATGCTAGAGAAGCATGCCTGCAAACCCGGGCACAATTGCTGTTTGAAAGCTTCGGGTGCTTAAAACTTTTTCAAATCTTCTTAGTAATTACTTCAAGAGCATCGAGCTTTGCATTGATTTCCAAAGAGTATACATGTTGGTGAAGATATCCATACAACATGCTCCCTGTTAAATCTGCACTCTTGATATCAGACAAACTACACATATCAGCCCATATGCTTCCCTGCTCCATGAACAGCGAGAATATTTTTTCAAGTATCTGCTTATGGGAGAACCACAATACCGGTTTTCAATCTGGTGTGCAGCAAGCAGAAGTTCCAGATTTATCTCTGCAGAAGCACAAGGGTTCCAATCTTCAGGATAAAGAAAAGTTGACAAAACTGTACAAGAGAAACCAAATAAAAGAGAAAATACATAACACCTGCAGAACCTTTACACGAACTAATAAAAAAAATGAGTAAGACACCAATAGAATCTTCAAAACCGTTTTCCAGAGAAGTGATGGCAACCTATCACAATGAAGCCAGAATGAACTACCATCACCAGTTGGAATGGGATAAAAATAAATTTTGCACGACAAAACTTGACAACAAAGTTCAAAAAAGGCCAATTTTTTTAAAAGAGAAATTCAGTACAAGAAATTCTACAGAAAGATGTAATAAGACACAACAAGGAAGAATGTTTAGGATACAAAAGTTGAAATATAATTAGCCCAAGCAAACCAGTGCACCATCTCCTTCGTTCCACATTCAACCTCGCAAAAAGCATCTTCTATTGAAGAATTTCATAGTAAGAAACATAAAAAGAAGGTTCAAAAGAGCCTTACTTTTTGGACAATCTAGCACAAGAACTCCACATTTGAATACAATAAAACATGACAAGACAAAACACAGGATACAACTAGCTGTAATGTTATGTGAATGCAATTCTCATCCAAAGATAGTGCTAGCAACATTTAACCAACAATAGAAAGAAACAGAGAGAATTCCAAACTGCGGAGGGACCACTTAGTTCAACAATCATCGAAATGAAAAATTACCTACCTTTGTCACTTTCAGTTGTAACACCACATCACTACTAAAACAGAAAGTACAGATTAGACGCAATGCTACAAGAACTCATGTAATAGCAAGAAAGTGATTGTCCATAGCCGCACAATAAACTAAACTAAGCTAATAACAGGTGCAAATAAACCACATGGTATATTAATTATGTAACTCAATGCTAAATAGCATAAAAAATCTTTAACTTTTTGGAAAAGAATTGAAAACTATAGAAGTAACATTCTACAATTTAACTAGTGCTGACCAATCTAAGCAGATTATGTATGTTTCTGATCGCCAATTACAAGGTCAAGAATCTTGAACGAACCGCAGTATCGATTTCAGAAGAAGAGAGTAGAAGATAAGTTGGATTACCATTTCAGAAGGCACAAACAGATCAAAAGAATGAAGCACAAACAGAAGAGAACGAACCGCGGTATCCGTTTTCAATCTGGTGTGCAACGAGCAACAGTTCCTGGTTTTTCTCTGCCGAGCGCAAGTATACCGAAGATAACAACATTTAGAATAATTTGGGGTAAATGAGAACGAACAGAAGTATCCATTTCAGAAGAAGATAGTAGAAGATAAGTTGGATTACCATTTCAGAAGGCACAAACAAATCAAAAGAACGAAGCACAAACAGAAGAGAACGAACCGTGGTATCCGTTTTCAATCTGGTGTGCAACGAGCAGCAGTTCCTGATTTTTCTCTGCAGAGGCGCAAGTATACCGAAGATAACAACATTTAGAATAATTGGGGGTAAATGAGAACGAACGAAGTATCCATTTCAGAAAAAGATAGTAGAAGATAAGTTGGATTACCATTTCAGAAGGCACAAACAGAACAAAAGAACGAAGCACAAACAGAAGCGAACGAACCGCGGTATCCGTTTTCAATCTGATGTGCAACGAGCAGCAGTTCCTGATTTTTCTATGCAGAGGCGCAAGTATACTGAAGATTACAACATTTAGAATAATTTGGGTGGTAAATGAACGAACAGAAGAAGAGAACGAAGAATTCCTGATTATTCAATCTGGTGTGCAATGAGCAGTAGTGCTTGTCGCCAGTTAGGGTTGCAAACAGATAAGTTCGATGAAGAAGAGAATGAACAGATCGAATAAGAGAACGAAGAAGTTCCTGATTTTTCAATCTGGTGTGCGCGAGCAGCAGTTCCTTGTCGGCGTTGTCGCTAGTTAGGGTTGCAAAGTAGATAATTTGGATGAAGAAGAGAACGAACAAATCGAAGAATAGAACGAAGAAGATCTGGGGTGACCTTTTTGTTTTATAAGTATATGCTTTTGTTAATACCTTCGGAATATTTAGAATAAGTTCCGTAGCTAAAGATATTTTTACCTACGGAAGTTTCGTCTCTAAAAGTGTATATCATTGAGTGAATTAATTTCCCTCCAACATTTTATTATGTTCGCGGGTGGAATATCAAAATTTTATTTCCTACGGAAACATTTATGTCTGTAATGTTATCATATTTCGTCAGTAATATTGTTGTAAATGTTTATTTTGTTCAGATATTACATCCGTCGGAAATGTATAGAAATTCCGTAGGTAAAAATGTTTTTTACATACGGATTAATTCCGTAGGAAATTTTCCGTCTGTAATACTACTGTTTTCTTGTAGTGAACAATAAACTTCAAATATATATATATATATATATATATAAGTTTGGAACATCCTATATTAAGTACGAGAAGATTTTGGTCGAGATAAACCAAATATTAAGCTATTTTTCAAAAGCATGCTCATGGAGAATACATTGCTAAAAAAATGCAATCCTTTAAAAGCTAGTACACAAATTCCTGGAATTGTAAATAATACTTTTGGTTGAAAACAGTATACAAATAGAACTTTACATAATTAAATTAGTATTGATATTATGTGAAAGTACTTCAACTCCTTTAAAGTTTGAAAATAAAATCTCATGAACTACTTGGTATCAATTTATTACCTAAAGATAATGTTTAAGATAAATCTTAAGTCTAGAAAATTATTAAGCTAACAAGAACTAGTAGCGTATTAGAAAAGATCAACATCTGAACTTGTAAAACACATTAAAACTCTATGTTAACTTTAAAGAAAACACATAAACCTAACACCCTACGGGAAGTGCCTGGTGCGACGAACTCCTAGGCTGAAAGTAGTGGGGGTGCACACCCACTTCTGGAAGTTTAGGGGCTAGACAAGCCTTGTCATCTAACTGTAAATAATCTTCTACGCATGTGATGGATTATGTTGAACTTGAGGGGAAGTGGTGGTAAGACGTTACCATCATGAAATCTTGAGCTAGGCATATTTCATTGCTAACCACAATGAACAAATCAAAATTTGTATCTTAAGATCCGGTATTAAAACTCATAAATGTAAAGGGTTTATTGAGTTAAATCCTTGGTGGAAAAATACCTATACATGGAGGAAGGGGATTAAGTTTGGGTACTCCAAGATACAACATCCACCCTGGTTGAATATATAAAAAAAAATCAATAAAAGAAGTTACTTAAAGATTGAGTGAAGAGAACAGTAATACTAAACTAAATATCATTGATCCTTAAATACTTGAGTATTGAGCATCTTAAAAAAAAAGAGAGTTACATAAAGACTGGAAATTCTCATGTTTACTTGGAAGTTTAACATTATACATGTATAAAATTTTAAAAGACACACTAAGAGTGATATTTACCAAAAGTCACAGAAAATATTTATCTTATAGAGTTTTAACATATGGTTGGCCAATAAACCTTTGAAGATAATTTTGGAAGATTATTGAGGATTATTAAATGATCGGGAATATTATGTTAAACTACTCAAGTACGTTACACCCGAGGTATAGCTTAGTAATATAATTGATATGATAAGTGATCATATATGGACATATAATTCGTATCAGTCATTAAATGAATGGATAATAATCATAAGATAAAATTTTATAACCACCAAGGAAATACAAATACATAACAATCAAGAGATACAGATATATATAATGATCATAGATATAATCAACGGTGCAGTAAAATTCAACAAAGCTGGTTAATAAGGTGTTGAATTCTTTGAATGTGCCATTAGTAGCGGTACGAGGGCGTACCTTAGCTCTTTTAAGGGGGATATGCTGGCATACTCCTCCTTCGTTATCTCATCCGGATTATGCCTCGTTGCATTATTAGCAAGGGAGAACAGTATTAGCAGAATGAGAGATGTTTGTATGTGCTTCGTTTTTGCATTATGACTCAGTATGTGACTTTTGATTTTCATCATGTTATATCTTGGTATATCCTGATTCAGTTTGATTTTGAGTAATCTTGAGTGGAATGTTGTTATGGAAGTGGATGGAAATAAAGGATTGGTTGGGTATGGAATTTCATTGGAACTTTTATTGTCTCAGCACACCCGAAGCGGTGTGAGTGCTTATTAGTGGATTTTTAAACTTCGAGGCGAAGTTCTTTTAAGGGGGATATGCTGAAATACCCCTAAATTAATTTAAATTAATTTAGGGGATTTCTTTTATTAAACCTTTAATAATACTATTAAGTATTAAATTATTATATGGAATTATGAATATTAAATTATTATATAGAATTATGAATATTAAATTATTATATGGAATTATGAATTATATGGAATATGAATTATTATATGGAATTATGAATATTAAATTATTATATGGAATTATGAATATTAAATTAATATAAGGGGTTGTGAAATTTATTTAGGGGTTTTCTCCTAATTATTATTATTATGTATAGTATTATGAATTTAATAATAAGATTTATAAGTCAATAAATCTTGGGAAAATTATTAAACACTCCAAATATATTATAAAGATTTTAGGAAGTGTTGGAACATTGTTTTGAAATATAAAAGTCAATATAAAATCCTAGAAACCCTAAAGCTTATTAAGCCTTGCTAGGGTTGCCTTTTTTTAGAATGGTCAAACTAGCCCATGAAATCTATACCAATAAATAGGTTATGGAAAACCACGAAGATCGATAAAAAGAACGTCAAAAACGGACCATCCTAGCCAAAGTTATGCTGGTTTGAAGTTTAGAGCCAAAATTTCATAAAGTGCCACGTGTCAGCCTCTCGTGCGTCCCAACACTTAGCTGATTTTACCTCCTTGTTTTTCTCCAGCAAACAACCGATCTTGACCTAACTTGTGACGGCTATATCTTCTTCATCCTTCAATATTTTTCAAAGCCGTCTTCTTTATTCTCTTCTCCTTTGAATCATCTTCACAACCGTAACTCATACAAACCCTAACTCCTTCTACATCAACGGGAAAATCGTTCTCAAGTTGGCACTTTTCACAGTCGTAACCCAGATTTCCAGTTCCCTTCGAATTCAGGTAAATTCGTCTAGCCATAAATCCTTCGTTTCTCAACCAAATTTTGATTTCTTTAGCTCGTTGTGTAGATCTCTAATCCGTCTACAATTTTTATGTTTATGCCCAAGCCTGATTCATAACCGTTTGGAAGTTATAGTCGCTCAAAGTTCCTGATTTTTCAGCGCATAAAATCATACCGAAACAGAGAGGTAAACTCGTGATTTGCGACTTCAATTTCTTTCTGTATGGTGCGAGTTAGGTTTATTTGTTGCTATCAATACGTAGATCTAAGTTTCCTCTTTCCAATGAACCTTTACTCATAGCCTAACTCGTTTTGTACCGCTAGTTATAGATCCTCGAAGTTGACACCACGAACTGCTCAAAGTTCGAGTTTTTCCCAGTTTTTCCGAATTTGAGTTCGCACAATTCGCACAATCCGGTGAGTCTCCGATCAAATTGCTCCGATATTGCTGTTCGTAGTCATGTTTCCGACCTAACCCATGTTTCAATTGTGTCAATTACGCTCTAGATTAGGAGAATTTGGCGAATTATTATCCGAATCGTATTCTGTTCTAATATAAACCCTAACCTTCGAATTGAATTCGAAACTCGATGAATATTGCATGATAATTGGGGAAATCGGTACCATTAGAACCGGAATTCGATTTCGAATCCATAGAAACAAGAATCGTTGAATTTCGTTCTGTAGATCGAGAGATATAGGTGAATTAGTACTCGAGTCCGAGTTGTGTTCTCTGAAGAACTCGCGCAATATAGGCCGTCCGATCTCAGTTAATAAAGATGGACGGCCACGATTAAAACATACGATTTTAAAGTATAAGTTTTTTATATTGTTTCCAGGAATAAACCCTAACTTGTTTAATTAATTTAAGTACCTTCCCGAATGTATTTTGACTTGAAATTTTAACCACAGATTCCTTATAAAGTCTAGTTTATTTTGATATAAATTAATATGGGTTTTGAGTTTTTAAACGTAAGTTATAATTTTTGCAAGTTTCGGTTATTGTGGAATTATCTGGATAAATTTAAAGGATATCTTTGTGAAATAAAAATTTTATAATATGTCTAAGATGTTATAGTTACTAGATATTAAATTTGGGAATTTTTGGACAAAGGTAAATGGGTTTAAAAATTGTATTTGTGAAATTTTCATGAGATTTTCTTATAATATATGGTTTTTAATTTAACAAAAATTAGGGTATAGTTTGTTAATAAACTTTTAGGGTTTGGAAAATATGAAAAGACTAAATTAATATTTAGTAGCAGTATATTTATAAATATTTTGGTTATTCATTTTTAAGTAAAGTAAAAACTATATATATATATGTTTATAATATAGAAAAGGAATAGAAACTTATATTAAATTAAGAAAACTAATTAATCTACATTTCTGATTACTATATAATATGGAAGTTGTATATATACCTATGGAGGTTAAGGGAAATATTTTATTTTGTAAACTTTATGTTATAGGTGGATTTGGTTAAAGGTTAATAATGTAATTAAATACAATAAAACTTCTTAAGGAATGTTTTGGGAAAAACCTAATGTATATATATACTCATGTGAGAGGAATTAAATAGAAGCTTATGTTAAATCAAGGATTTAAATTAATTTACATTTATTCTATTATACAGTTGGGAGTTAATATACTTAACGTTAACTTGGAAAATACTTTATTTTATAACCTATTTATATAATACGTTAATAAGTGTAAGGTTAATCGAGGTAATTAAATAAAACTACTTAAATAATGTTTTAATTAAATCCTAGTATAACTATACATATATTAGACATAATTAGAGGAAATAAAATACCTTATCCTATAGGTAATACCTAAGCAAATAAAATGCCTCTTGAAGACTAGATGTGTGTGAGTTGTAAAGGTGATTTAGTTTAATAAATTTCTTAAAGAATGTTCTGGATAAATCTTAATATTTATGGATTTACATATATATTAATATATTGAGAATAGCAGAGGGAAATAACATTTCTTGTGGGAAGAATAATTAGTAGAGTGTATATATGTACCTACTCAACTTTAGGTCTCTATAAAATGTTGTAATAATTAGCCAACGTTAATCTAAAGGTTTAATTAAATTAACCCCATGTCTAAGAGTAAGTAATTTAAAATTACGTTAGTTGTATCTGTTAGACAAGAAAATTCGATGGCGTAGTGGGTTAAGTTTAATCTGGAACTGAGTCGAGGTTGCACGTTCGAAACCTCGCATAATCCTTTTAGGGAACTTAATTAAAACAACGAAAACGTAGCGCGGGCTTGGGCTAACCTACTGGGCCCAAGCCTGTGAACTCCGAAAGCCCACTTTAACAATTCAAAGAGAGTTTGGGCCACTCTCAGGAATAAATTCTAAATCATTCCAAACTAAACGAGATGGGCCTAACAAAGGATTTAGTTAACAAGTCAAGCCCAAACCTCTGTAAGAGAATAATGGTCAACCTGAAACTAGTAATCAGTAAGTGAAGAAGACTGTTAAGTTTATAAGTCTCTTAACTAATCGACACTTGGAATACCTTAATCATAGGTTATTAGTGGGAGTTGCGCTTGCACATTTGGTCAAGTTTGGATTATTGCTTCTACACGTACCAGGTACGATCTCTCGTACTCCGATATTTCTGATGTTTGACCTATGAGTCGTTTTCGAGAAACGCTAACTGACTTTAAGAGGAATTTAAAAAAAAGAAATGGTTGTGTGATTAACTCAGCTTGTCTGACTAACTGAGCCTTGTATGTGAAACTCACTTGGGTATTGGTTCCTTCCCTTCGGTTGTTCCACTGGACATTGATTACTTGGGGTTTACGCTTCTGCACTCTGTAGGACTGAGTGTTTTGGTATTGCTCTGGGTAATTGGTGATCTGGTGGGAATTTGGAAAAAGTCATCTTTGGTATTCTTTCTTTGACTCTGGATATTTGTTTCATCCATGAGTGGGGTCGTTGCTGTGACGTGCGCGCGTCTTCATCGGTAAACAGTAAAGGGCTGTATATCCCTTGTCCTGAGAGGACGTAGTTAACAGTAAGGGGCTGTATATCCCCTGTCCTTAATGGACGTTCTTGGCGGTGGGGGCCATCTCTCCCAGTTGGTTTCATTCCATTCTTGAGTTGCTGGTTTTGGTTTTCTCTCATTCATTCCTAGTCCTCGTGACTACATGGGTCTTTCTACTCCAACTTGGAAATGGATCTAACATAAGTAATGATTGTTCACTAATTCTTGGTGTGGTGATATTTACTAACTTTACTCTTCTGTTATTTGTCTCCTTTGAAATGTTATGTTTGACTTGGTGTTTTAAAAGGGTGTTTGTTTCGCTATTTTGTTTAAGTGCTGTTTTCAAGTTATTGTTTATTCTCAAGTTATATTAAAGTTTTGTTTTAGAGAATAGTACCAGTTCCATTCCAGGGAACTGACTCACCCCTCCCGGGGTGGGCTGCTTGGTTTAATCTTGCAGGTACAAATTATTATACAGGTAACCACGAAGAGTGTGAGTAACTGGGATGGTATTAGGATTTTTGGAGAGGTTGTTGTAATTTATTTATGTTTATTTCATGTTGAGTTTTCTCGAGTTCAGACCGTAGCTTTTGTAAGTTATAAGTTGTAATTGGTGAGGGTTGGTGCCGGGTGTTTGGAACCCGATGGTCTGTACGCCCTTCGTATTTTTATTTCCGCTTTAAATACGCTAAATAGGGGTGTTACAATATAATTAGAAGGGTATAATAGTCTTTGTTGACCAGTTTAATTACTTATAACAACATATGTTACAAACTAGCTTATAAAAGTTACTATTCACTAAAACAAGGCACATAGATGTGAAATTTTTGATTTCCCATTGATATAGACTTCCAAATGTGATACTATATAGTACACATGTTAATTAAAGAGTAATGATGGACATTAGCCATTCAAAACTCATTTACAAGACAATTTCTCAAAAACGTGCTTTAAGACTCCTTAAAGCACATTTTGTGTTTTAACTTGTTTTCAAGCTTGGTTTTCATTAGTAATTGATTTAATATGTTCATTAACATATTTATAAGGTATAGGTGTGACCATTAGGTCTTATACAAATTTATCCCAAGCTTAGAGCACATTTTTGCTCTTATTGACTTTAAGGTATTTTGTTGTGTTTTATTTGGTTAAACTGTCTACCAAGGTTTCCTAAGCACTTAATTAGCCCTATTAAATCAAAATTGAATATTATTAAGTCTTGGTAGGCTCTTTGGGTCCTAACCAAGTTCACTCATAGCTTAGAGCATGTTTTTGCTCAAACTGTATCTTAGTGCTTTATTGCATTTACTATGGTTTAAATTGTTCACTGATGTCTCTAAGACACTTTTTAGCCTTTATATACCATAGTTTAATATTTAAACCACATATCAGGGTTTGGGGTATTTCACAGAGACACATTTCCTTATCAAAACCTTTCGGTTTGTTCTTTTTTCCTCCTTAGTTATTTTAACATTACTTTTAAAACAATATAATTTTATTAGCTTGCTTACTGTTGTGAGTTGATGTAGATGGCTAAATCATGTCATCTGTTTCAAGTGTTGGATGGTGGGACTGTGCATGTTGCATTCGGTCGGGTTTTACAGACCGGACCGAACATGTAGTACATTTCAAGGTCATCCCACCTCTCCATGCTCGTGTGATGGTAGACGATATTGTGCAAGGTCCTGAGGACTCTCCCCTTCCGTTGGAGTGGAATCAGTGGAGTAAAATAGGTCAAGCAAAATCTTCAGTTGTTCCATGGCCATATTCTCTCATTGATGTCAGTAGTGACAAGGTAAACTATTTAATTACATGCTTACTGTTTAGTTTTTAACTTGACTATTGACTGATATGTTTGTTATTTAAATTTTGTATACTATTAGATTGATAAGGAATTAAGACCAGTTAAGAAGAGGAAAGTGGATAAGGGGAAGGAAGTTGTGAAATCAAGTGAGGAGAGTCAGAGTGTGAGAAAGGAAGTGGTGAAACCTTTCGATATGACTCCTAGGAGATCCCCCATTCTGACACCCAAATATATGAAGAAGTTGACAGTCAAACAAAAAATGTTGTATGACTTTTTTACATGACGAGGCTGCAGTCTGTCACCAACTTCAACATGAAAGTGTCTAAGCATGTTTTCCACTCCTCTGAGCCCAGAGATCTGATGATTACCGTGAGCGATCTAAGAGAATTTTTAATGGGAGACCTGCTTAACATCTCTGCGATTCTGGCCTATTGTGTGTAAGTATCTTTCAAATTATTACATTATCTTTCATTTTTTTAAGCTATTTAACATATCTTATGAAAAAATGTTGTTTAGGTGTTTGACTAGTAGACTGCTAGCGAGCAAGAGATTATTTGCCCTCTTTTCTTGTGTCCGCAATTGATGTCAGCAAATCAGGCCGCATTGGATGAGCAAGGGTGTGTACAGCATGTGAGGCAGGGATTTTGTACTGCGGTGCGAAGAAGAAGAAAATATTTGCTGATCCCATATCATCAGATGTAAGTACACAATAACTGGAATTTTTTGCTTCCTAATTGTGATATTTAATAATTGTTCTACAAAACATTCTTTGTTTTATCTGTGGCAGCAAATTGGATGTTGTTGGTGTTGTGTATCGACACCTCATGCTTGTTGATACTAGACCCATTGGGCGGCCCTAATGACCTTCGAGAGATCGTTGTAGAGAAATATTTGAAGGAGTGAGTATTCAAAATTTTAATGCATTCTGTATTTATTTTAAGCTTGTCCAAGATTATTGACAATAAATGGCTTCATTTTAAAATGCTGTATTTATGCAGGGGCCATAAGCTTGGTGTAAGTGATGAAAAGAAACCATTCTCCATCTTGGACTTCCACTACATACGTGTAAGTAATCATTTAATTTATGCATTTTTGTATTAAAGTTAAACGTTTAATTTTTTGATCTGTCTAAAGTTAGTAATCCATGGATGGTGTGATGACAGTGTCCTCAACAGCCTGATTCACAAAGCTGTGGCTATTATGTGATGCGGTACATGATCGAGATTGTACAAAATATTGACACGCTTAAGGATGATGACAAGGTAACCCATACCAATCAAAGTTTTAGTTAAAGTTATTGCATTTAAATAAAATTGTGTACTAATGATGATCAGTTTATTTTTATGGACAGATCGTTTCTCATTTCACACAAGCGGGAGCACGTATTCCAAAGGCGATCTCGACTTTGTAAGAGATCATTTATCGCAGTTTTGTGTAAAATTACTTGAGTTTTCTTAGATCTTATATCCTAGTGTACGTAGTTAGACTTAGACTTTTGTTTTTACTGAAGCAACTCTCAAAGTTTGTAAAGTTCAACTCTCTCTATTTTTGAAAGTTTGAATGGGTTTGTTTGCAATTCGTTTTCAATGTTCAATTCAAACTGGCAACTTGGTTTATGGTCATAGTGTGGTTGGTTATCAAAGGGCAATACCAGTTGGATGCCCTGTACATGTTGTATATATGATTGTAAATTGGGTTGTGTTGGAAAACATATGTGGTAGATGCTAAAAAACAAAAAAAACAAAAAAAATAAAAAATAAAAAAAAACCACGGTTCACTTAAAACTGTGGTTTAAAACTCAATGGAACGACGAGTATAAACCACGGTTTATTATAAAACCGTTGTATAAAGTAGACATATACCACGGTTATACACCCGAACCGTCGTATAAAACACAATGGAACGACATTATATACCACGGTTTCCGTCCCAACCGTGGTATAAGTCGTCTGATTCCCGTGACACAACGGGCTTTAAACGACGGTTTTACGAACCGTGGTTTATAATGGGTCTTTTAAACGACGGTTTCGAACCGTGGTTTATTGCAATTTTCCGATATACCACTCGAGTATAAACTACGGTTTCTAACCGTGGTATATAGGCAAAATAACCGTGGTAAAAAACATTTTCTGCACTAGTGATTACATTGTCCTCTTTTTCCCTTTGCTATTTATTTACTAGTAAAAGTGGGATCACTATTTATAATTCATTCCTTTTGTTATTTATTCGTTAGTTAGTAAAAGGATTACTAATTCCCCTTTACCTTCTTTTCTTATGATGTTTTTATTAATAAAGGAAGGAGTTTCTAATTTAATTTAGTTTTCCTTTCCCCCTTTTTCCTTACAATATTTCACGTCAGTTCTCTCGCTTTCACGAACCTCCGCTCTACAAAGTCTCCAACCCCCTTTGCTCTCTTCTTCAAATTCTTCTTCTCTGCAACTCAATTGATTTGATGCTAAAAAAAATTGTAATCAAATAAAAACTTTTTTTAGAAATGAAATTCGCCATTGTTCGAGTCCGTAGATCTCGAGTGGGGATTCCAAGTTGATTATCGTATTTTGTTCCAATTCTCCGCTCCAATTCTGGTTCCGGTTTTCTCCCAATTTGTTCGTGCGCTTATGAATTTGAGTGGAGATTCGAGGAGTCTGATGTGTTGAGTCCTCTATGATTGCTTTGCTTCGGATGTGAGGTAGGTTGTGGATGAATTTGATTGTGTGTGTTCGACCACGAGGATTTCTGATTTTGTTCGTTGTCCGTATATGTTAATGCGCTTCTCTAATTGTGATGTTTCTGGATTGATTTTGGTTGCTTTTCGATCGGTCAAAACCCCGTGGAAATGTGTTTTCGATTTGATATGTTGCTACTATAAGTTATGTATGTTTTGTGGGGGATTTCTAGCTTGGTTCTGGCTTATTTTGGCAATTAATTTTGCAGTTTTCACTGTGTTCGAACATGTGCCCGAACATTGAAGTTCAAACATCATGCACGGGAAGATTTTCTGACTCTCAGCTAAAGTCCGAACATGCAAGGTCAGACGCATGTTCGGACCGGCCTTTGTTTTTGCATAACTTCTTCGTCTGAGCTTCGTTTTTAGTGTTTGCGGTGTTAGATTCCTCTTTTCGAGTACTATCTGTTTTGATATGTTTTTGCACATTTATATCTTTACTTTGATTTGAAAATATTCGATAAGCCGTTGAACTCTGATTAGCTCTGAAAGTGAGTTTCAGCTTCTGACTTTGATTTTGACTTTTTTAATACCCCGGACCTAATAATGGTGATTTAATTACTCTAATAAAATTATTAAGGGCCTAATTGTGCCTAGAGAGTATTGGTAAAAAGAATAAAACCAAAAGAAAAGAGAAAACGCTTGAAAAGCGAAAAACGCTAAAATGCGCATTAAATGAAAATAAAAGATATATAATCTCGTAAGGGTCCGAGATGGATTCCTAAGGCTTAGTTGGCCTAATTAGTAAACGGTAATGATTCCCGAGGAAAACGGATCCAATAAAGGATTAAAACGCTAACGGAGTTTTAAGCACGTTTTTCGAGGAAAACCCGAAAACGTGACTTTAAGTGGTCAAACGGACCCGTAAAAATTATAGTTGATTAAATAACTATAATTAAGTATTAATGGAAGCTTAGTAACCATTAAAATTAATTAAACGGCAAAATTCCGGAAAACGGACCGGTAAATGAATAGTGTCGAAAACGAGAGACGAAACGCGTTTAATTCGAAAAGCCGAGAAACGACCCGGGCTACTAATTCAAGTGGGCCGGTTTTAATTATAGTGTATACACTCATTAATAGCTTGCTAGCTATTTAGTAATAAGAAGACAAGTAAATAAATAAATAACAAATAGTGTAAAGTAAAAAGTAACTTGTATTTAACTCTCACCTCCTTCTTCCTTATTTCTCACGTATTGCCCCAGCTCTCTGTGAGCTTCTTCTTCATCCTCTGTAATTACCGATTCGAGAAGGCAAGCAAACAGCCCCTCTTCTTCCTCCTCAAACTTTCTCATTTCTCCACCGAATCGCACAAAAATTGTACCGTTAGATTCGTATCGGCGAGGGCTACGTTTTCCACCCCTCAAAATCTTGTTTCCTCCACCTTCACTTCCATGGGTGTTCTGCCTTTTGAAGCTTGAGGAGCTGATTTTGAGCCTCCATCATCTTCTTGATACTTCAAGGTAAAAAGAAAGTTACAAGCTCTTCATTTCTAGCTAACACTTCCAATTTTGGAAAAAAATTCCTTCACGTTGAATTTTTCCCCATGTCAGCCGTGAGCATCTTGCGCTTGTGGAGGGTTGGAAACTCTTCCAATAGATTGCCAAGCTATCCATTTGGTTATTCTAAGGTAAAACCTAAGCTAAACTCTGAAAACTAGCTCTTAAAATATACATTAGGTTTTGTGGAGGAAAAGTGAATTGATTGTTGAATGTGTTAGGGGCGGTGGTTGTAGTTGGCAATCCATAGCCCTTGTGTGGTGAGGAAAACAAGAAGAGAAAGAGGAAACAAGAGAAAGAGGAGGAAGAGAAAGAAAACAGAAAACAAACAAGGTAAAAACTCACCTTGAGTTGGTTTATCTTCTTGCAAAACAGATTTTTGTAAGTGGTGTGGATGACCTTGTATTAGTGTAGTTGAGATACTACAATTTAATGATGAATGAAGCTGTTTTAATGTTGCTTAAGTGTGGGAATTAAGCTTGAGTCTAAACTAGTACATATGTGCGGTAAGTGGAATTTGGTGTATTGTGGTTGTTGATGCTTGATGAAACAGGAGTGAAGATTGTGTATGAGTTGATTTAACTGTGGGGAATATGCTAAAGAGGTAGCCAAGTGCTGTCAAAATTTGTTTAGGAGATTATGGGCTTGAGTGTTTTTATTAAAGGAAGGAGCTAGATGTGTTAAGGAGATTTAAGTGAGTGGTTAATGGTTTGGAAAACCAAACTTTGAAGAAGAGTGTGTTAGGAGTAAAAATAATGCCATGTGAGTGCAAGTAATGGCATTAGTAAGTGAGGTTTGAAGGCTTAAAGAGGAAACCAAAATCTGTTACAATCTGATAGAAAACAAGTGAGAAAAACTAGCTTGTAAGTGTGAAAGAATCTAAGTAAAATTAACTAGATTGGTAAGGGTACTTGGTGTTTGGTTTAAGGTGGTTTAGGTGGGTAATTAGATGCTAAAACATGTGGATTTTAGTTGGTGAAAGTAGGTTAATCAATGGGCTAAGAGATAACCTGTAACAGAGTTAGAAAATGTCAATTCTGCAAAATCTGTAGCAGGGTCCGGGACTTAGGTCCAGGACCAAGTCCCGGACCACCCCTATTTTTACCCCCGAGAGTGCTCTGCTTGTTTGGTCCGGGTCCTAACCCAATGCCCAAGTCCCGGACCATATACATTTTTCAACCCGAGAGTTCCCTGCTTGTTTGGTCCGGGACCTAACTCCATGCCCAAGTCCCGGACCATATACAATTTATTAGCCGAGAGTTTGAACCAAGGTTGGTCCGGGACTTAAGTCCCATGTGAAGTCCCGGACCAGACCAGAAATGTAAAAATAAGAGTTTTAAGTGGGGTTTAAGCTAGGGAATGGCTTGGTAATGATGTTATAAGATGTTTAGGCCTTGTTTGGTGACATGTAAAGGCCCTGGGAAGTGGAAGAAAGTGTTAGAATTGAGTGTGAAGTAAGAACTCAAATTAATACAAGTGAAACCGGGTGAAGGGATAACGGGGTGAGTACGCGAATAACATTTTATTATGTACCGTATGAGTTTAGTATTAACAATAATGTTTGAAACATTATCAGAGAATCGTGCGTGACCCGAGCATGGTGAGATGACACGGTAAATGTAGAAACCCCGGTGAAAGGTATGATTTTCTCATACTCCGCGTGCTAACTGTGTTACGTTGATTTGTGTGTTTGTGTGCCGGCTTAATCAAGATTAAAGCATGAAAATAATCCCTTGTTTGATTATGTATGCCTTGTGTATGTTGAATGAGCTAACATACTTGTATGCCGGTGTGGTCTAACATAGTGAATGGACCGACTCGTAGTGAGTAACGTTTGGCTAGAGACCCATAGATCGGGTCGATGCTTATGATAACGAAAACGTGCAAACACACAAACTACCCGTTAAAGTATAACGATAATGCAAACATATGAACTCCCTAGAATGTGAGGAGAAGTACGGGTTGAGTAAATACCCGATAATGGTTAGAAAACCACATTGAAACAATCCACGAAACAAATGAGAGTGGAAAGATAAGTAAACCTCCTTCAAGAGGATTTAAGATAGTTCGAAGATGTGAACTAGTGAAGAAGGTAAAAGAGACCTGAGGGATTAGTAACTCCCTTGAGACATGGTCGACCTCCTATATGAGGATTTACCTGATATATATAAATAACCGAAAGTATGAGTAAAGTAAATGTACGGGTAACTCTTAAAACCTAAGATTAACCCAACTTAAGTAATGTTCCCAAGGTCATTAGAAACATCGAGAGTGATGCTTCTAGACTAATATACATAATATTACTATAACTCCGGGAGAGGAGTGTATGGGAATGTAAGTAGTCCGAGAGCAGTCGGGCCTAAGCAAAAGAGTTAGGAACTAAGAGAGAGTTCCGTGAGCTAGTTGAACCTTCCCACCATGCTAGACCCAGAGTAGGGTCGAAACCGGGGAAGTAAGACTATGCTAGAGAGCCATGAGTTTTGGCCTAAGTATGTATTAAGAGTATCAAGCGTGACGTAGGAGACTTGTAGCGTCTCGAGAATCTACAAGAGCTTGAGTATAATTAACCCAAGAGTGTGGGTGAGAAAACGAGTATAATTAACCCAAGAGTGTGGGTGAGATAATGAGTATAGATAACCCAAGAGTGTGGGTGAGATAATAAGTATAAGAACCCGAGAGAATGGGTGAGTATAGTACGAGTAGCTCAGGAGAATGGGTGTGTATATGAACAAGTAACCCGAGAGAGGGGTGAGATAATGAATAAGTAAACAAGGCAAGGTGAGGTATAACCCCCAAGGCCTAAGAGTAAGCAGATACAACTAACAACCTTGTTATGTTAGTTTGGAATTGTGTTCCGTGATTGGATGTAGATTCCTTGAGTAATACACATATATATTGTATTGCTATGATGTATGTTGTTTGACTAATGAACTCCATGTATATCCGAAAAAAGTAGTCGGCGTACCCCGGTTAGCTCTCGGGGTATGCGAATTTCATATGCAGCGTTAAGCTGAGCCCTAGGGGCGATGTTTTTATTTTACAGGTACACCGAAGATGTTACCGTTCGAGAGTAGGACGGGGTCGGTGGGTTGCATGGGTAGTTAGATTTAATTACTTATGTATTGAAAGAGGTGTAAGACCGAATATGTTGTCGGCATCCATAAATTGTAGACTCGGTATAGTAAAGAAATGAAATGTGTATTGTGTTAGTATTGTGTAATCGGTTGTTCCAGTTCATCAGACCGTTACGGTATGCAAGGAAGGCCTGGTTAGCCATATGGGTGGCTAACGGCGTTGTTTCACCCCTCGTTGTAATTAGAGTTCCGCTGCGTGAGTAAGAGTAATTGGTGACAATTTAAGAGGTAATGACGAGCTTAACGGTTGGGGTGTTACAAAAATGGTATCAGAGCAAAGTATCGCTCTGATGACTGGAAATACCGAGCTTAGGAAATACCGAGTTAGGAATTAGTGAATTAGGGCTAAGGGTTGAGTGGTAGCGTGAGAGATGCGCTAGTTAGGAACTACCAGTATGATCTGGATACCTACAATACCAGACCCGCCCTCCACAACCCCCATATTAAAAGCTCGGGAAAGAACGTCAGAGAGACAGGAAACCCGAACTGGCACTTATTTGTTATTTCGATATGAACTAGAACCTGTCATGCGGTAGATCCTGAGAACCGGAAATCCCGGAGACGGATCCGCTGGAACGACAATAACCGCACTCAATGGCGGGAGATCGAGACATCCTAATCCAAGGAGACCAGAATCTGTGGCAGCTTGGGGCGACATGCTTAGCAGTCGCGAGAACCTAGCCGGCCGAGCGGCAGCAAGACGAAAGCACCAACCGTGCAATAAGGCAGACTCATGAGAAATAACGAGAACCGGGACACATGTCCACGGACCGCCATGGTTAAGTAACACCACAGCCGGTATCCTAACTGACTAAGAATCTAATCAGGAATAGATTCACCCACCCTGCCACACCCAAGAGGTTGTAATACTTAACTGATATAGCTTAGACAGCTACAAGCATAACTACGGGATATACCCGAATAGGACTACAGAAGTAGTGCATAAATGACTTTAACCTCGGTAACCACAGTAAAGACGTGGGAACAAGCAACGAGGTAGAACAAAGAACTAAGTAATTAAGGAACTCCGAGAGTGGAGAAGCACCTAAATGAATGACAGTCATGTCGAGATGAATGAGAAGCAGCTCGAAGGAATAGTTATCGCAACTAAAGGATCCAGGAAGAGCCAACAAGGCTACCAAATACAAAGTGAATAATACCGTGACCGGTATGAGTTAACCTAAAAACCACCTGTACCGCGCACTTGCCACAGCAAGTGCAGTAAAACGAGGCCGCTAAGAGGAATCTTAACAAGTGACAAGTACTTAGCAAGTACCAAAGTGGCAAGAGAAGCCAATATAGCACCACAAACCTTAAGAATGGTGAAACGAAACCTCGAGAAGGCCTAACGGCCTGATCACTGCATAAAGAACATACCAGTCAGCGAGGAGCTGGACTCGGTAAGGAGCAGCCGACATTGAAATGCCATGAAAATTTTACCTTCTAAACCCAGTTTCTTTCAAGCATAAAATTTTCCAAAAACCCCGAATTTTAAACTGAACCAGAGAACCACGGTAAGTTATCATATAATGATACAAGAGGAGTTGGCAACAGAATACTTCACTTAGGCGTGACCGACTCTACAAGTGTACACAAATGAGACATGGAACGACCGCACTCCGAAGGAGCTTGCGGACCTGACAGACCAATTATGAGTTAGTCAGGTAGGTGGTAACGTATCAATAAGATACTCCATGTATGTATACAAGTAGAGTACGGAACACGGGAAGTAGCCCACTCCATACTACGGACGAAAGAGCCAATTCAAACCAAGACAGTTAGACATCCCGAATGACCGAAGAACGCAGACAAGCTTATAAAGCGAAATAAGTCAAGAACCCATTCCAAGAGGATGACTAAGAGTCAAAAGTGTGAGAAGCACAGTATATTGAATATAGACATTGGATATGTCTTAGAAATCACAAAGGAAACATACGGTAACTGGAATGAATACCCAGTATAAACAATACGGCAAATGCCTAGAATGAACATATTCATGTTCGATAAACGGGATAGAATTCCCAAAGTATACTTCACTAAAGAGAATGACGACCTGACCAGTATCATAGTGGAGAATGAACCGCTACTTTAGAGTGGGGATACCACTTGTTACTGTGGGGCCTAGGGAGCGGCAAATGCGTGAATCCTCCAGAGAAAGGCTACCACCTAAGTATGTAATGTGAAACCGCTAGAGCGGTGTAGTGAAACTTGAGCATGTGTATATTGCCAAGGAGTATATGAACTATAGTAGAGTGTAAAGAGGAACTTCGATAGCAGCAATTCGAAACCGAAGAATAATCGGTTGAGTAGTAAACACTGTATGTGTGCAATATGAACTGCAGAGTAAGCAGCGCGCAAGTGCGCAGAAAGATTTAAAGAATAGTGTATTTCGTTGAGCCATAGTGTAAATGGCGAGAACACCTGGGCGGAAGCTAAAGTAGTAGCGGATTCCATGAAAATGAAAAAGACCAAGATACGTAGTAAGCGACCATTGTAAGAGTATATTCAGATAGTGATCAGAAGTTGATGAGGAAATGTGGTAAAGGAGACATGATCATTCCTATCTCATGAGCGATTTACTGTCAAGGGTTTACGCTTCTGCACTCTGTATGACTGAGTGTTTTGGTATTGCACTTGTGCGGTAATGATCAAATGGGAGAGCCAGGAATTAAGAAATGTCAATGAAGCCTATTGAGTGAGAATCTAGAGAAATAACCGTGCGGCCATTGGCCAAAGATGCACAAAGAACGTGGGCAGTAACCCACAGGTCCCAGGACCGATACATAGTGAACGCATAGTAGTATAAATGAAGAATTCTTGTACAGTGACAAGTAAACAAACATAAAAATTAACCGAGGAAGCACTACATACTGAGTAGTAGCTTGACCTTAACCAACAATAAGTCGGGAATAGTAAGTGAATAATCACAAGGTATACAGTGCTATACGAAGTAGATTCCCAGAGAACTGGAGAGACAATCTAAAATTCATCGAATTCGCATATGGTAAGAGATACCAAGTGACGATTGAAATACATTGAGAATACCAAAGGGCGAGTTAAGCTCTAGTTATCAGGTCACGCAGCAGAAGCTAGTGGGCCGTACCTGGCAAACCTGATTGAAGCCTTAGAGGCTAGAATCGAACCCGCTTATGAGTTAATTAACCACATTGAAGTTAAAACACTTCATGATACTTGAATTAGTAAACCAATGTTCAGTGATAACATATGGTTGGTTACGCGGGCGTAACCCCTTTTAAGGGGGGTAGGGCGAGAAAACGCTTAGAGTATGTTTTACGTGTTGGTGCGTAAACTACTATGTGCATAGCACAAAGAAAATTGTTTTGATGTTTGGAACTCATGTTACATAAACATGTGTACCCATTCATTGTGTAATTATGATTATGGTGCATGAGAGATGCGAGTAACATGTAAGTAATATGTATGAAAACAGGAGTAGAGAAACTCCTGGGGAGTGAGAATCCCTAGAGTATATGTCTATTGATATTAGACATGAGTTATGATGAGTATGAATCGGTATGGAACCGATGTGTAACCTAAGAGGGAGTGAGTTCCCTAAGTGATTTTATTTGAGAATGATTGATGGAGTGAGTTCCATCCTTTGGAGTTGTATGTTGTGAGTTTTATTTGAGTAATAATTTGACTAATGATGCCATGAGTACTGAGTACCTAGGTAAAGGAAGTGTAATAAATTGAGAATTATGGATGACTTTAGTTCCATAACTAAGAGATAAATTAAATGGATTGTTTTGTGAATATGACTAGTAAGAGTACAAGATAGAAGACAAAAATGTTTGACTATCTGTTTGTTTGAAACTGACATGGGAGGTAGAACTTGATCTGCTAGCGATCAAGGGAAACCGAACACAAAGTGGGGTGGAAGGATAGTTCAACTCTGATGCTGATCACATCAGGGTTGGATGATTCTTGAAGCTCCCTATAAGTGGTCACAAATAATCACGCTAAGGGAAAAGGCAACTACCATAAATTGGATTTGGAGTTGTGTGATGTTTTAAAAAGAATTTCAAACAGAATTTGAAAAAAAGATTTTCTTCAAGTATGAAGATGGAAACGAAAACTGGTTTTTAAACCGCCATCACCCGCCGATGGCTATGGCCTTAAGTCTTGATGACCGGTAGAACGGTGGGTGTGTATTAGTTTTGAAACCATTTCACCGTACGTGCGGCGGTCCTAAGTGACCGGTTGGGGCGGTGACAGTGTGTGATTTTTCCAAAGGCAGCGGGACGGGGAGAGTACCCTGAGATGTTCCTGTGTTGAGTGAGTCAACCAGAGTGCCTGAGGATATGTATATGTGTAACGTTTTGATCAGAACCGAAGGGACCGTGGGCCAGAGAGAATAAGTGCCCATTTGTCATGAAACGGCCGTGGACCAGAGAGCGTAAGTGTCCAACGTGACCGGTACCTGAGGGATCAGTAGTATATTACTCAATATGGGATCGAGGACTGTTGTGCCTTCTTGTCTTCGGACCAATTCCATGGAGAGAGTAAAATAGTATTTTTGATTTCTATACATGCTGTGATATGTGTGTGGTATGTGTAGTATGAAATGGGACGGACTTGTGAAGTCTGTAAGGTTATACATGTATTATAACCTTGGCATAGTACGCCCATGAGAGTAACCATCTAGATTCACCAACTTTGAGGACAAAGTTCCTAAGGGGGGTAGATTTTAATACCACGGACCTAATAATGGTGATTTAATTACTCTAATAGAATTATTAAGGGCCTAATTATGCCTAGAGAGTATTGGTAAAAAGAATAAAACCAAAAGAAAAGAGAAAACGCTTGAAAAGCGAAAAACGCTAAAATGCGCATTAAATGAAAATAAAAGATATATAATATCGTAAGGGTCCGAGATGGATTCCTAAGGCTTAGTTAGGCCTAATTAGTATACGGTAATGATTCCCGAGGAAAACGGATCCAAATAAAGGATTAAAACGCTAACGGAGTTTTAAGCACGTTTTTCGAGGAAAACCCGAAAACGTGACTTTAAGTGGTCAAACGGACCCGTAAAAATTATAGTTGATTAAATAAATATAATTAAGTATTAATGGAAGCTTAGTAACCATTAAAATTAATTAAACGGCAAAATTCCGGAAAACGGACCCGGTAAATGAATAGTGTCGAAAACGAGAGACGAAACGTGTTTAATTCGAAAAGCCGAGAAACGACCCGGGCTACTAATTCAAGTGGGCCGGTTTTAATTATAGTGTATACACTCATTAATAGCTTGCTAGCTATTTAGTAATAAGAAGACAAGTAAATAAATAAATAAAGCAAATAGTGTAAAGTAAAAAGTAACTTGTATTTACCTCTCACCTCCTTCTTCCTTATTTCTCACGTATTGCCCCAGCTCTCTGAGAGCTTCTTCTTCATCCTCTGTAATTACCGATTCGAGAAGGCAAGCAAACAGCCCCTCTTCTTCCTCCTCAAACTTTCTCATTTCTCCACCGAATCGCACAAAAATTGTACCGTTAGATTCGTATCGGCGAGGGCTACGTTTTCCACCCCTCAAAATCTTGTTTCCTCCACCTTCACTTCCATGGGTGTTTTGCCTTTCGAAGCTTGAGGAGCTGATTTTGAGCCTCCATCATCTTCTTGATACTTCAAGGTAAAAAGAAAGTTACAAGCTCTTCATTTCTAGCTAACTCTCCCAATTTTGGAAAAAAATTCCTTCACGTTGAATTTTTCCCCATGTCAGCCGTGAGCATCTTGCGCTTGTGGAGGGTTGGAAACTCTTCCAATAGATTGCCAAGCTATCCATTTGGTTATGCTAAGGTAAAACCTAAGCTAAACTCTAAAAACTAGCTCTTAAAATATACATTAGGTTTTGTGGAGGAAAAGTGAATTGATTGTTGAATGTTGTGGGGGGTGGTTGTAGTTGGCAATCCATAGCCCTTGTGTGGTGAGGAAAACAAGAAGAGAAAGAGGAAACAAGAGAAAGAGGAGGAAGCGAAAGAAAACAGAAAACAAACACGGTAAAAACTCACCTTGAGTTGGTTTATCTTCTTGCAAAACAGATTTTTGTAAGTGGTGTGGATGACCTTGTATTAGTGTAGTTGAGATACTACAATTTAATGATGAATGAAGCTGTTTTAATGTTGCTTAAGTGTGGGAATTAAGCTTGAGTCTAAACTAGTACATATGTGCGGTAGGTGGAATTTGGTGTATTGTGGTTGTTGATGCTTGATGAAACAGGAGTGAAGATTGTGTATGAGTTGATTTAACTGTGGGGAATATGCTAAAGAAGTAGCCAAGTGCTGTCAAAATTTGTTTAGGAGATTATGGGCTTGAGTGTTTTTATTAAAGGAAGGAGCTAGATGTGTTAAGGAGATTTAAGTGAGTGGTTAATGGTTTGGAAAACCAAACTTTGAAGAAGAGTGTGTTAGGAGTAAAATAATGCCATGTGAGTGCAAGTAATGGCATTAGTAAGTGAGGTTTGAAGGCTTAAAGAGGAAACCAAAATCTGTTACAATCTGATAGAAAACAAGTGAGAAAAACTAGCTTGTAAGTGTGAAAGAATCTAAGTAAATTAACTAGATTGGTAAGGGTACTTGGTGTTTGGTTTAAGGTGGTTTAGGTGGGTAATTAGATGCTAAAACATGTGGATTTTAGTTGGTGAAAGTAGGTTAATCAATGGGCTAAGAGATAACCTGTAACAGAGTTAGAAAATGTCAATTCTGCAAAATCTGTAGCAGGGTCCGGGACTTAGGTCCAGGACCAAGTCCCGGACCACCCCTATTTTTACCCCCGAGAGTGCTCTGCTTGTTTGGTCTGGGTCCTAACCCCATGCCCAAGTCCCGGACCATATACATTTTTCAACCCGAGAGTTCCCTGCTTGTTTGGTCCGGGACCTAACTCCATGCCCAAGTCCCGGACCATATACAATTTATTAGCCGAGAGTTTGAACCAAGGTTGGTCCGGGACTTAAGTCCCATGTGAAGTCCCGGACCAGACCAGAAATGTAAAAATAAGAGTTTTAAGTGGGGTTTAAGCTAGGGAATGGCTTGGTAATGATGTTATAAGATGTTTAGGCCTTGTTTGGTGACATGTAAAGGCCCTGGGAAGTGGAAGAAAGTGTTAGAATTGAGTGTGAAGTAAGAACTCAAATTAATACAAGTGAAACCGGGTTAACGGGATAACGGGGTGAGTACGGGAATAACATTTTATTATGTACCGTATGAGTTTAGTATTAACAATAATGTTTGAAACATTATCAGAGAATCGTGCGTGACCCGAGCATGGTGAGATGACACGGTAAATGTAGAAACCCCGGTGAAAGGTATGATTTTCTCATACTCCGCGTGCTAACCGTGTTACGTTGATTTGTGTGTTGTGTGCCGGCTTAATCAAGATTAAAGCATGAAAATAATCCCTTGTTTGATTATGTATGCCTTGTTGTATGTTGAATGAGCTAACATACTTGTATGCCGGTGTGGTCTAACATAGTGAATGGACCGACTCGTAGTGAGTAACGTTTGGCTAGAGACCCATAGATCGGGTCGATGCTTATGATAACGAAAACGTGCAAACACACAAACTACCCGTTAAAGTATAACGATAATGCAAACATATGAACTCCCTAGAATGTGAGGAGAAGTACGGGTTGAGTAAATACCCGATAATGGTTAGAAAACCACATTGAAACAATCCACGAAACAAATGAGAGTGGAAAGATAAGTAAACCTCCTTCAAGAGGATTTAAGATAGTTCGAAGATGTGAACTAGTGAAGAAGGTAAAAGAGACCTGAGGGATTAGTAACTCCCTTGAGACATGGTCGACCTCCTATATGAGGATTTTACCTGATATATATAAATAACCGAAAGTATGAGTAAAGTAAATGTACGGGTAACTCTTAAAACCTAAGATTAACCAAACTTAAGTAATGTTCCCAAGGTCATTAGAAACATCGAGAGTGATGCTTCTAGACTAATATACATAATATTACTATAACTCCGAGAGAGGAGTGTATGGGAATGTAAGTAGTCCGAGAGCAGTCGGGCCTAAGCAAAAGAGTTAGGAACTAAGAGAGAGTTCCGTGAGCTAGTTGAACCTTCCCACCATGCTAGACCCAGAGTAGGGTCGAAACCGGGGAAGTAAGACTATGCTAGAGAGCCATGAGTTTTTGCCTAAGTATGTATTAAGAGTATCAAGCGTGACGTAGGAGACCTGTAGCGTCTCGAGAATCTACAAGAGCTTGTGTATAATTAACCCAAGAGTGTGGGTGAGAAAACGAGTATAATTAACCCAAGAGTGTGGGTGAGATAATGAGTATAGATAACCCAAGAGTGTGGGTGAGATAATAAGTATAAGAACCCGAGAGGGGTGAGTATAGCGAGTAGCTCAGGAGAATGGGTGTGTATATGAACAAGTAACCCGAGAGAGGGGTGAGATAATGAATAAGTAAACAAGGCAAGGTGAGGTATAACCCCCAAGGCCTAAGAGTAAGTAGATACAACTAACAACCTTGTTATGTTAGTTTGGAATTGTGTTCCGTGATTGGATGTAGATTCCTTGAGTAATACACATATATATTGTATTGCTATGATGCATGTTGTTTGACTAATGAACTCCATGTATATCGACAAAAGTAGTCGGCGTACCCCGGTTAGCGCTCGGGGTATGCGAATTTCATATGCAGCGTTAAGATGAGCCCCTAGGGGCGATGTTTTTATTTTACAGGTACACCGAAGATGTTACCGTTCGAGAGTAGGACGAGGTCGGTGGGTTGCATGGGTAGTTAGATTTAATTACTTATGTATTGAAAGAGGTGTAAGACCGAATATGTTGTCGGCATCCATAAATTGTAGACTCGGTATAGTAAAGAAATGAAATGTGTATTGTGTTAGTATTGTGTAATCGGTTGTTCCAGTTCATCAGACCGTTACGGTATGCAAGGAAGGCCTGGTTAGCCATATGGGTGGCTAACGGCGTTGTTTGACCCCTCGTTGTAATTAGAGTTCCGCTGCGTGAGTAAGAGTAATTGGTGACAATTTAAGAGGTAATGACGAGCTTAACGGTTGGGGTGTTACACTTTTGTATTTCATTGGTCTTGGTTTAAGACATCTGTTTCATCTTTGATTCAGTTTCCATTATGTTAAGGCCTTGTGCTTTGGGGTGTTGCTCTGCAACACCTTATGTCTGTTTGATTAAGCTTCTGATTTGGGGCCTAGTCTTCCCTGTGTCTGAGTCGTGGATGGCTGGGTCTAGCTATCCCGTAGCATGCTTGTAACACCCCAACTCAAATCCAAATTTGGCCTCGCAACTTAACAGCATATGTATAAACATATCACAGTGGAATTCTTTACACTCCAGGACCTTGCCACGGTCTAACTACAGAATATACCGAACATTAGTACAACAACCTTAACCAATTACATTTCCTTCTTACAATCCCCTCATAACCTATACATCTTACTAACTCAATTGTCATACGAGTGTACATGCACAACTCGTAGGCCACACTTAACCCTTCACACTTGTGCCCCTTCTTACTCTCGCGACGGTCGCCTCCTGATGTTCACCTATGTAGTAAAAACAGCCCCCAAAGGGGGTCAGCACGAATGCTGGTACGATCCTCTCATGGCCCCCAAGCTAACGTGGCTACGACGACTAATTGTCGATAGCATGGAGGTTGATTAGATGCACAACATAATAGAAAGTGCAGTAAACAACAACTCAGATATGAACAATCAAAGTTCACACACAATGAACGACTTAAATGCGTTCCCTTAATTAGAGAGTTAATTATTTAACTCCTTAAGTAATGTTCCCTCTTAATCTTAGTCCATCCTTATCTCACCTCAATCTTAGTCTTATCTTAATCTTAGAAACAACCATCCTTTAATAAGGAGTGGATGTAGCTTATCTTAATCTTAATAATACAAACCATCCTTTAAAAAGGAAGGGTTGCAACTTATCTTAACCTTACCTTAATCTTAATCTCAACTTAATCTCAGTATACAAACCGTTCCTGGAAGGGAATGGTTGTAGCTTAATTCGAACCTGGGATTTAGGTGATCGCACCGCACCATCTTAATGCCACCTACTCTGGACGGGAGTCCACCGTAGCTGAGCCGGCAACCGGCCCTAGGCTACAAGTCCGAAGACAAGTCCTTAAGCGGAGGGCGGATCTGATTCAGATACCGTCCCCCTTTTTCCTTAGCATGCATGACCGGAGATCGGTCCCGGGTTTCCTCACTCAAGTTCCAGTTAGTAGTAGTCTCAAGACCATGTTTGTTGGTTAACCTCTTTCGGTTTATATCGCCCCATATTAGGGAGCGTTCCTTAGTCTCACTCATTTCCTTACTAAACGTTGGTTAGTAAGTTCTCACGGTATGTTGTGTTAGTTTTCAAACATCACACAACAATACAATAAATATAATATTCCGGTTGCATGCTTTATCTTGTTTAGTGAGCACACAAAAACAAATAGCACACAAGCCGAGGGACACCTCGTTAGCAAGCAGGTCACAAGAAGAACTGTACCGTTCACCGTTGGTCGTTCGGTTGCTTACTCTCTTCCGGAGTCCAAATTCCAAGTCCTAAAACATTCATTCAGTTTTAGGTTGTTAATCACTTAACTCAATTCAACTTACTTAACTTACTTAACTTACTTAACTTACTTAACTTACTTAACTTACTTAACCCTTAATGATTCCAACCTAACACCTCTTAAGTCTTACAACTTAATCTTACAAACTTAATCTTAAACTTTTAAGTTTATTCTTAACTTAATCCCTTAGGTCTTTATACCTCTAATCATCATTGCCCCCTTAATGGGGTACCATTAATACCACTAAACTTCCTTAGGGTTTCTTTTTTTTTTATTATTATTTTTTTTTGGGGTCGACCGACCTTACCGACCAACCTTACCCAAGGTCGGTCCATTCCAGAACTCATAACCGTTTGAAAATTTCACCCCGACCGACCTTGCAAGTCCGGTCCCAAGGTCGGTCCATTCCCGAGAGTTTCCCCGTGGGATTTTTAAGCCTGACCGAACTTGCCAAGTTCGGTCCAATGTTCGGTCGATTCCAGAGACTCAATTCGTACACAAAATACAAGCCCGACCGAACTTGTAAGTCCGGTCCCCAAGTTCGGTTGGTTCCAGAAACCCCCTTCCGGTAGTGTAAACTGAGCTCGACCGACCTTGCAGGTCCGGTCCCAAGGTCGGTCGGCTCCAGAACCTTGTTTCTAAATTCCCATTTGACTCCAAACTTCTCCACAAGTTCCCCCATGTGTCCTAATACCATTTAGGCACTTAAAATCACCTTAGAACTTCCACCAAACTCTCCAACACAACTCCCAAAGATCTTCTCAAACATTTACTAAATTCTTACAAACACTCCTAACACTTGTCATATGATTCCTTACATTTCCAACTTGTAACCTTACCAAAACTTCAACCAACCCAAGTGTTCCCTCCTTAACAGTTTGAGCACTTCATAAACATCATCTTCCATCTTCAATTAATTTACCAAGACTTCCTCAAGTCACCTTGCATATCCATGCACAAATTCCTCTCTTTTCCTTTGGTTACTCACCACTCTTAAACTCTTCAGCTTACCCATACATTTCTTTTCACCACTTATCACCTTGACCTTGTTCTTCACTTACCTTACCCATGCAACACCCTCCTTAGACTTTTCCACTTCTTTTATGCAACTTACTCACCATTCTCATGATCATAAACCTTTATACATTTCCGGTTATTTTCCTTGACGACTTACAACATTCTCCTACGATTTTCACTTTCATCTCCCAAGTCCCCACATTACCATTTAACTAAACCTTACTAGTCCACCACTAGCATCACCACCTATTACACAAACTTCCCGAAACTCTCAGTGTTATACTCTTAGTTCATACCTAAATCACCTTAAGCATTATACACCTTCTCCTTCAAACTTATGCACAAGTCTTACATTCCTCATATCTTGGTTTTGGTGTGTTTAATACACTCACCAATTCACTAATTCCTCCTAGACATCTCTAGGTCATTCTAAACCTCAAGAACTCCTTAGTTAACTCATTTCCACTCAAATTCCTTTTTATGACTCCTAGTAAATCCTAGGTCATATTAGTTCACCACCATCACCTAAACACTTATTTTCTACTCAAATTTCGCCATAGCTTCTCTAGTATCTTATCAGCCCACACACATTGTTTTCCTCATTCAACCATCTCACACACATCAAGTTCTTTCTCATCACATCTCATCACCAAACCAACTCATTCACAACAACTCATTACATTGCAATAATCTTAAATTGCATGGCACCAAGGATCTTAAATGACATGGCTCTTAGGCCCTTAAATGACTTAAACTTAAGCACTGAATTTCCCACATATAAAAGCTTTCAACCTGCAAATACACCCATCAATCTCATAATAGTTATAATGCTCTCTTAAAACCATCTCAAACTTATATTACTAACTCATTCCCATTGGCTCCTTAGTCACAAGTTCACAAGCTTATTTAAGTTCTTTTTCCTAGGTTATAACCCATTACCTAATGTAAGCCTTAGGCTACATTGGTACTCATCTAAAACTCATTCCTTAACCCTTAACCACCATTAGGTAAGTAATTTACCTTGTTTTCTCAAGCTTATCTTATCTTCCTCCTTAGACCTTCTTCTTGAATGAATATCGGCCACCACTTAAATTACCCTTGCCAATGTTCTAATCAATATTCAAGTACTTCATATGAGTACTAAACAATACACTAACCTCAAGGAATGAAAACCTAGGTTAGAAATGTGTTCTAAGGCATAAAAGTGGATGATTACCTTTGAAGTCTCAAGATAGACCTTGGCATTGAATGAAATAGGACCTCCACTAGTCCTTGGTGAATAAATCAAGCTAGAACAAGGCATAAAAACAAGGCCCCATGAGTAGTAATTTTCAGCCATGTAAGGAAGTGATGGAAACTTGGTTTTTCTTACATTTTCTTTACCTTAAGAGAATGGAGAAGCTAATGAGCTCTTCAAACTTGATTTTCCTCCATCAATGGAGTTTTCTCATGGCACCAAACTTGAGCTTTGAAATATTTGAAAAGATAGAAAGCTAGAGCTTGAGCTAACTAAGAATAATATGTGTTTAGTTTTTGATTTGGAGCTAAAATGAGTGAGTTGTAGACAAGGCAAGGTGAGGCAACAATGGAGCTTGATCTCTCGGTTTGAGAGGATGATGAGCATGAAGAAAACCGTGGAAGAAGAGAAATGAAGAGAGAGGAGAAGAAAAGGTAGCTTTTAAGAGATATTTTGTTCTTATAAAGCAAATAGTAACTTTACTTATTTCCCTCTTCTTTTCTTTAATTGAATGACTCATGTGGTGACTCACCACTCTCAAAAATCGGCCCCCTTGTTAAATAAGGGCATGTTTGGCCTTTATTGACCAATTAACTAAACTAAGTTGATTAAAGACTAAACTAGTCACTATTTGGCACTATTCACAAATTAGTGCACATATTTCTGAAATTTTTGATTTCCCATTGATTTAGGCTTCCTAATGTGATACTAATTAGTACACATGTTGATTAAAGAGTAATGATGGACATTTAGCCACTCAAAACTCAATTCTAAGACAATTTCTCAAAAAGGTGCTTTAAGGAGTCTTAAAGCACATTTTGTGTTTAAGCTTGTTTTTGAGCTTGGTTTTCTTTGCTAATTGATTTAAAATGTCCATTAGCATATTACTAAAGTCTTATAATGGTATTTGGGTGCTAATCAAAGTCACTCCAAGCTTAGAGCACGTTTTTGCCCAAATTGCCCTTAAGGCACTTTCTTACGTTTTCCTTGGTTTAAATTGTCTACCAGTCTTTCTAAGGCATATTCTAGCCTTACTACATCATAATTTGATGTTTACTTAGCATACTTAGGTTTGGGGTATTTCAATCTACCCCCCTTAAAAGGACTTTGTCCCCAAAGTTCCCACGCACCTTATCTTATTAGGATACATATCTTACCTCATTCCTCAGATCATATAGATCATACTTCTATATACTTAAACTCATTGGATCATTAGATCCGCCATATTCTTATACTCAAATATCACACAACATGCTTAAGCATGTATAGCACTCAAAATTCTTCTTGTTTCTTCCGATGATTGAAAACAGTCACATAATTTCCAACGTATTCTCCCATGTCACCGGTCCGTAGACAATGGCTCATTGGTCCTCGTCACCATGGGCCAGAATACAAAACACGCTGCTCTCCCCATGTCACCGGTCCGAAGACAAAGGCTCGTGCGTCCTCGACTTTATGGGCGAGACTCAGTAAAAAGGTAATCCTTTTTACGAGGTCATGTGAGGAATAATTCCTCTAATTAAAAATAATCAACTCCAATTTCATTTTATCCTAAGGCCTCTATCCATAGTGTGATTTAGTTGTGACCACTGGTAGGGAGTTTCAGGAATCATCCAACCCTGATGTGATCAGCATCAGTGTAGAACTATCCTTCCACCCCAATTTGTGTTCGGTTTCCCTTGATCCCTAGAAAATCAAGTTCCACCTCCCACGTCATTTTCAAACATCCAAATAATTCACTCATGTCCAATTTTCTATCTTTTTAGTTCTTCTAATCATAATCAATACATCTCCCAAGTGTGGACTCAGTCCATCAAACATTCCCAATTCATCTCTTAGTAATTACCTCAAGACTTAAATTCCTACTAAGTTCTATAACTGTCCCATACCAATTCTCACCATCTTATATCTCATAACATTACTATCTTCCTCCTATGCTCATGTCAAATTGTATCTCATAATGTTATCTTATTCTTATCTCACACATAGTCTCATATCGACTCATACCTCATATATTCTTATTTCTTAAGTCTCCTTAATCCTCTTCCTTAATTCTCTTAACTTGTACTCACACCGGAGTTAACAAGATAGGTACTTAATATGTATGGTATTCACATCTTCTGTGTGCAATAACCATGATTTTATCTCAAAATGTTTATGTTAAAACATATTCTTAAGTCATTTTGTGCTATGCACACCGTAGTTTATGTACTCAGTACACAAACATACGCTGAGCGGTTTTCGCTCTACCCCCCTTAAAATGGATTACGCCCACGTAATCAGCATTATATCATCCTTGAACATAAGTTCAAGATGTCTAATTCTCACCAAGCATTAAAGCTTCCACGTCAACTATCTTACTTATAAGTCGATCAGAAATGACTTAGTCTCTGTATCGAGGATTCTTAACGGTACTTATACCGTTTCCTTAACTTAGTTTGGTCTAATCTCAAAGGTAGTGGTCTGCTAGCTTCCGCTGCGTGACTCTGATAATCTTAGGCTTAACTGTCTCGCTTATCCTTTTACAGTATTGTATATTTTCCTCCTGCGTGCTTATGGTTTAGCACTAAAGGTCCCTCAATGGTCACGTGTTATCTTTACATATACACGGCCTTGATGAGTTGTAGCTCGTCTATCCAATCTCCCTGGAGATCTAATGTTCATACTCTTAGTGTTTTCTCGAATGTCTAAATCGTTCTCTCCAACTGACCTTTGGTCTGAGGATGATTCCTAATCTGAAACTACTATTTAGTGCTTATTGCACTTTACAGTTTAATCTTATTCATCTTAAGACATGTCCTATGTCTATACTTAACAATCCGTGCTTCTCGCACTTCATAGTCCTTAATTATTTGTTCTCTGATTCCCTTGCGTTGCTGGTTCAACTGAATTCTTCTCTTCGATTGTTTGTGGTAATGACTGCTCTTGTCTGATCTTGTGTCGTTGTTTGTGGTACGGAGTCTACTACCTCCCGTGTTCCTTACACCACTCGTCTACATGTATGGGGTACCTTACTGGTACATTACTACTTACCCAACTAACTCATAAATGAGCGTGTCAGGCCTGCAAGCCCCTGTGGGGTGCAGTCGTCCCACGTCTCGTTTTAGTAAACTCATAGTGTCCGTCACACGTTTAGCTATTGCTAATTATGAAGTATTCTGTTGTCGATCTCCTCTTTCATCGTTCCATAATAACATTTATTGTTCTTCTTGAAGTTAATCAAGGGAAATCCATTTACTGCGTTCTTGGGTATGGTATGCTCTAGCTCCTTTCTGTATTCCGTATTGACTCCATTTCTTAGTAGCTTAGGTCTCTTTCCATAGAGCCTCTATCTTCTTTCTCACATTTGTTCAACTAGGAATGCACTTCCAGTTCCTCAAGGAATGGGTAGTGTGCTTCCTGTGAAATCTTACCTAACTAGGTCCAGACTACTGGCATCAATGCTCAGTTCGTCAACCATCTTATTTCCTTACTTATATTGGTCTTAACTCATAAATCTAATTGCCTCAGTGTCAATATTTGATGGCTCATACCTAACGATCGCTTTACCGCGCACCACAACTTAATTCCCCTTATATAACTATTGTACTCACGACCACTACTACCGTGGTAGTTGGCCCTTACCATGTTCCCATTGATGGTGCAACCTCTTACTCACTTATTCTAATGTCTTACCTTATAATCAATCCCTTCTTGGTGTAAACACACTGGGAGTTCTCTCATTCCGGTGTATGGCGGTTGTCATACCGTGCTGTAAAATAGTTAACTCTTAATACGAAGGTGTTCTACTTCAATCTCAGATTTGTAAGTAGGCTAATTTCTCTCGCTTTCTTTCATCCTTAGTGATGTTATCTACCATATAATTTAACTGGTTCCTGAAGAAGTCATCCGCTGAATCACAAGCTCTTCTGAGCGTTGGTCATTTGACGTGCCATTCTATGCACTCACCATTTTTATCTCTGATGATTACTGATTCTTGAATCCCGGGTGTTGGATATGAGGTTAGTCTCTGCAGCCTTCTTATTTACTCAAGTGTATCTGACATGTTCCAAGGTAATTCCAAGTTTACAGTTTCCATTCTCTAACAACAGCGTATTGCATCTCTAATAAGTGAAAGCCTTTTTGAGGGGTTCATTCCCACTCATGGCCTCACAACAAGGAGAGGTATCCCCACCCTAAAAGGCATGGTTCGTTCTCCGCCCCTGTCCTTAGCATTATCTCAATATTTTCATTGGTACCCTTTCTTGGTAATATCTTCCCCAATCTAAGTTATAAGTTTGTAACCGTTCACATCTACACATTGTAGTCCCTTCGTGGCTTAAACAAGCTCTCTTATAACGTACTGCGCCTCGGGCTCTGATGTGATTAACATCCTTGGCTCGTAGGCTCTTAGTGCTTAATGTCCTAGTTCATTATTTGTACTCTTACTCATCTGCAGGTCATCCTTATAAGATTCTGGTTCTTTGAGCACCATCCACCGTTAGGTTACATACTAAATGTAGTATCGGGTTTCATGGTAAGTTGCTGCATCCTGCTTCCTGCTATGGAAGTTGTTCAGGTGATCTGCGGTTACTTAATGTCTTTGACAATACTATCATTTTACTAGACTTATGTCTTTTAGTAGTCAAGGTTAGGTTCGTGTTAGGCGTTTGCCTTACGGTGTCCAAGTTGGATATCATCCTGTCATCTTATACTTCCATCTCAACGCTTCGTTCAACTTCCGTTGACTACGCCACCCGTTGATGATCAATCATACTTGGGTGTTAATGAGTTAGACAAACAGTATTAACTGTCTTTCATTACTTTGTTCGGCTTGACTACTGGTATTCTTAGTGATCAATCTGGGAGTCTTATCCCATCCTCGTTGGAAATCGTTCAGTCGACTACCTTTATTGTATCTCTTGATACATTCCATGAATGTTGTTACTTACGTAGTGTATTTGCTCGAATCGTTGAGCGATCTTTTAGGTTCCTCTTTGAGATCCGGGTTGGTGTTCTTACCGCACTGTCGGTTGTTGTTGTAGGAGGTTATACCGTTGCTAATATTTATATGGTTTAATATTTTGTCCAAGTTTCGCTCCTGGCTGACTGGTGTGTCACCTCATCTCATCATGGTCAGGCTGCCGGGCCTTTCCAAGATCTTATTTTCCTGTTCTTAGGGATTTACAATGCGGTATTAATATGTGTTACAACGGTAGCGTTCTCCTATCTTGCCATGGTGGCTTTCCATGTAGTTTAACCGTGGTAGCACTTGCTATGGCAAGTGCGCCATGCAGGATGGGTTATTGGTACAAGGCACATTGGTAGTGATACTTCCTTCTAATTTCCATGTAATTGGTAGTCCTAGGGACTCCTTCGATAATATCTTATTTTGGATAACTGACCCTCCGGCAGTTTCCTTGTTGTTTGACAGTACTTGTCATTCATCAGGGTGTTCCTCTTTCTAAGGGAACCCCTTAATATTTTCTTATGTCTTAATCCTCACTCCTATCTCCACACATTTTGCTGTGGTTACTCAGTAATGATTCTTCTTTAGGCACTACATCGTAGTCCTATTTCGGTATACAATTTATATGTGTTTCCACCGTTGTTCGCGTTGTGTCGGCCAGGTTTGTAACCCTTTTTTCATTGTATAGGGTTTGGAGTTCCCGTTTCTCACTGGACTTTCCTGTAATCTCAATCCTCATGCTTGGTATTATCCTACTGTTATGCTCCTTCGGACCACTATCCGGTACTCATGTCGCTTCCCTTTTCCTTTCTATTGCACCCGTAGTGCTTTCCTTATCATTGGTATTGCGGGTTATTTCGAATGCGTAGCATGTCGACCCATGTTGCCGGTAATTACCGTTCTTTTACGGGTAAGGTTCCATTGGTAGCGCCTGTTTCGCCGATGCGCTCCATTAAAAATCTCCCAGTTCTCCTTAACTGTTATGCAACAAGATGTTTCTCGTATTGCTTACTGTTAGCTAACTACCAGATCGGGTTCCCCCGAGTAAGAGAAGGCTTTCTTCTCTCTGGCGTTTGTTCCACATATTCAGGGTTAGGGATGTGGAGGGCGGGTCTAGGTACTATGGGTATCCGGTAAACACCGGGAAGTCCCGACTGACGCACCTCTCACTCTTTCCCTCAACCCTTAACCCATAACTCAAACTCAACCTCAGTATTCACCTAAGTTCGGTATTTCTTGTCTTCAGAGCGTAACTACGCTCTGATACCACTTTTTGTAACACCCCAACTCAAATCCAAACGTGGCCTCGCAACTTAACAGCATATGTATAAACATGTCACAGCGGAATTCTTTACACTCCAGGACCTTGCCACGGTCTGACTACAGAATATACCGAACATTAGTACAACAACCTTAACCAATTACATTTCCTTCTTACAATCCCTCAAACCTATACATCTTACTAACTCAATTGCCATACGAGTGTACATGCACAACTCGTAGGCCACACTTAACCCTTCACACTTGTGCCCCTTCTTACTCTCGCGACGGTCGCCTCCTGATGTTCACCTGTGTAGTAAAAACAGCCCCAAAGGGGGTCAGCACGAATGCTGGTACGATCCTCTCATGGCCCCCAAGCTAACGTGGCTACGACGACTAATTGTCGAGCATGAAGGTTGATTAGATGCATAACATAATAGAAAGTGCAGTAAACAACAACTCATGATATGAACAATCAAAGTTCACACACAATGAACGACCTAAATGCGTTCCCTTAATTAGAGAGTTAATTATTTAACTCCTTAAGTAATGTTCCCTCTTAATTTAGTCCATCCTTATCTCACCTCAATCTTAGTCTTATCTTAATCTTAGAAACAACCATCCTTTATAAGGAGTGGATGTAGCTTATCTTAATCTTAATTATACAAACCATCCTTTAAAAAGGAATGGTTGCAACTTATCTTAACCTTACCTTAATCTTAATCTCAACTTAATCTCAGTATACAAACCGTTCCTGGAAGGGAATGGTTGTAGCTTAATTCGAACCTGGGATTTAGGTGATCCCACTGCACCATCTTAATGCCACCTACTCTGGACGGGAGTCCAGCGTAGCTGAGCCGGCAACCGCCCGAGGCTACAAGTCCGAAGATAAGTCCTTAAGCGGAGGGCGGATCTGATTCAGATACCGTCCCCCTTTTTCCTTAGCATGCATGACCGGAGATCGGTCCCGGGTTTCCTCACTCAAGTTCCAGTTAGTAGTAGTCTCAAGACCATGTTTGTTGGTTAACCTCTTTCGGTTTATATCGCCCCATATTAGGGAGCGTCCTTAGTCTCACTCATTTCCTTACTAAACGTTGGTTAGTAAGTTCTCACGGTATGTTGTGTTAGTTTTCAAACATCACACAACAATACAATAAATATAATATTCCGGTTGCATGCTTTATCTTGTTTAGTGAGCACCAAAAACAAATAGCACACAAGCCGAGGGACACCTCGTTAGCAAGCAGGTCACAAGAAGAACTGTACCGTTCACCATTGGTCGTTCGGTTGCTTACTCTCTTCCGGAGTCCAAATTCCAAGTCCTAAAACATTTATTCAGTTTTAGGTTGTTAATCACTTAACTCAATTCAACTTACTTATCTTACTTAACTTACTTAACTTACTTAACTTACTTAACCCTTAATGATTCCAACCTAACACCTCTTAAGTCTTACAACTTAACCTTACAAACTTAATCTTAAACTTTTAAGTATTCTTAACTTAATCCCTTAGTCTTTATACCTCTAATCATCGTGCCCCCTTAATGGGGTACCATTAATACCACTAAACTTCCTTAGGGTTTCTTTTTTTTTTATTATTTTTTTTTGGGGTCGACCGACCTTACCGACCGACCTTACCCAAGGCCGGTCCATTCCAGAACTCATTACCGTTTGAAAATTTCACCCCGACCGACCTTGCAAGTCCGGTCCCAAGGTCGGTCCATTCCCGAGAGTTTCCCCCGTGGATTTTTAAGCCCGACCGAACTTGCCAAGTTCGGTCCCATGTTCGTCGATTCCAGAGACTCAATTTGTACACAAAATACAAGGCCGACCGAACTTGTAAGTCCGGTCCCCAAGTTCGGTCGGTTCCAGAAACCCCTTCCGGTAGTGTAAACTGAGCTCGACCGACCTTGCAGGTCCGGTCCCAAGGTCGGTCGGCTCCAGAACCTTGTTTCTAAATTCCCATTTGACTCCAAACTTCTCCACAAGTTCCCCCATGTGTCCTAATACCATTTAGGCACTTAAACTCACCTTAGAACTTCCACCAAACTCTCCAAAACAACTTCCAAAGATCTTCTCAAACATTTACTAAATTCTTACAAACACTCCTAACACTTGTCATATGATTCCTTACATTTCCAACTTGTAACCTTACCAAAACTTCAACCAACCCAAGTGTCCCCTCCTTAACAGTTTGAGCACTTCATAACATCATCTTCCATCTTCAATTCATTTACCAAGACTTCCTCAAGTCACCTTGCATATCCATGCACAAATTCCTCTCTTTCCTTTGGTTACTCACCACTCTTAAACTCTTCAGCTTACCCATACATTTCTTTTCACCACTTATCACCTTGACCTTGTTCTTCACTTACCTTACCCATGCAACACCCTCCTTAGACTTTTCCACTTCTTTTATGCAACTTACTCACCTTCTCATGATCATAAACCTTTATACATTTCCAGTTATTTTCCTTGACGACTTACACATTCTCCTACGATTTTCACTTTCATCTCCCAAGTCCCCACATTACCATTTAACTAAACCTTACTAGTCCACCACTAGCATCACCACCTCTTACACAAACTTCCCGAAACTCTCATTGTTATACTCTTAGTTCATACCTAAATCACCTTAAGCATTATACACTTCTCCTTCAAACTTATGCACAAGTCTTACATTCCTCATATCTTGGTTTTGGTGTGTTTAATACACTCACCAATTCTCTAATTCCTCCTAGACATCTCTAGGTCATTCTAAACCTCAAGAAACTCCTCAGTTAACTTATTTCCACTCAAATTCCTTTTATGACTCCTAGTAAATCCTAGATCATATTAGTTCACCGCCATCACCTAAACACTTATTTTCTACTCAAATTTCGCCATAGCTTCTCTAGTATCTTATCATGCCCACACACATTGTTTTCCTCATTCAACCATCTCAACACATCAAGTTCTTTCTCATCACATCTCATCACCAAACCAACTCATTCACAACAACTCATTACATTGCAATAATCTTAAATTGCATAGCACCAAGGCTCTTAAATGACATGGCTCTTAGGCCCTTAAATGACTTAAACTTAAGCACTGAATTTCCCACATATAAAAGCTTTCAACCTGCAAATACACCCATCAATCTCATAATAGTTATAATGCTCTCTTAAACCATCTCAAACTTATATTACTAACTCATTCCCATTGGCTCCTTAGTCACAAGTTCACAAGCTTATTTAAGTTCTGTTTTCCTAGGTTTATACACCCCAGTAACCTAATGTAAGCCCTAGGCAACATTGGTACTCTCTAAAACTCATTCTTTAACCCTAACCACCATTAGTAAAGTATTTACCTTGTTTTCTCAAGCTTATCTTATCTTCCTCCTTAGACCTTCTTCTTGAATGAATATCGGCCACCACTTAAATTCCCCTTGCCAATGTTCTAATCAATATTCAAGTACTTCATATGAGTACTAAACAATACACTAACCTCAAGGAATGAAAACCTAGGTTAGAAATGTGTTCTAAGCATAAAAGTGGATGATTACCTTTGAAGTCTCAAGATACCTTGGCATTGAATGAAATAGGACCTCCACTAGTCCTTGGTGAATAAATCAAGCTAGAACAAGGCATAAAAACAAGGCCCCATGAGTAGTAATTTTCGGCCATGTAAGGAAGTGATGGAAACTTGGTTTTTTCTTAATTTTCTTTACCTTAAGAGAATGGAGAAGCTAATGAGCTCTTCAAACTTGATTTTCCTCCTCAATGGAGTTTTTCATGGCACCAAACTTGAGCTTTGAAATATTTGAAAAGATAGAAAGCTAGAGCTTGAGCTAACTAAGAATAATATGTGTTTAGTTTTTGATTTGGAGCTAAAATGAGTGAGTTGTAGACAAGGCAAGGTGAGGCAACAATGGAGCTTGTTCTCTCCATTTGAGAGGAGAAGAGCATGAAGAAAACCGTGGAATAAGAGAAATGAAGAGAGAGGAGAAGAAAAGGTAGCTTTTAAGATATTTTTTCTTATAAAGCAAATAGTAACTTTACTTATTTCCCTCTTCTTTTCTTTAATTGAATGACTCATGTGGTGACTCACCCACTCTCAAAAATCAGCCCCCTTGTTAAATAAGGGCATGTTTGGCCTTTATTGACCAATTAACTAAACTAAGTTGATTAAAGACTAAACTAGTCACTATTTGGCACTATTCATAAATTAGTGCACATATTTCTGAAATTTTTTATTTCCCATTGATTTAGGCTTCCTAATGTGATACTAATTAGTACACATGTTGATTAAAGAGTAATGATGGACATTTAGCCACTCAAAACTCAATTCTAAGACAATTTCTCAAAAGGTGCTTTAAGGAGTCTTAACACATTTTGTGTTTAAGCTTGTTTTTGAGCTTGGTTTTCTTTGCTAATTGACTTAAAATGTCCATTAGCATATTACTAAAGTCTTATAATGGTATTTGGGTGCTAACAAAGTCACTCCAAGCTTAGAGCACGTTTTTGCCCAAATTGCCCTTAAGCACTTTCTTGCGTTTTCCTTGGTTTAAATTGTCTACCAGTCTTTCTAAGGAATATTCTAGCCCTTACATACATCATAATTGATGTTTACTTAGCATACTTAGGTTTGGGGTATTTATGCTTAATGCTGCGTAGGACGTCCTTCTGTTATCTCACGGGCGTCTCCCCCGTTCTGTTCACAGGTGTCTCACCTGTTCTTTTCACGAGTGATGTTTACTCGTTCTGTTCACTGATTCGCTCTGTTCTGTTTGTATGCATTGATCACTAGTGTCCCACCTCTATCCATACTCGGTTCTACTTCTGTCTGATCACGTTTGTACTTGACAGACTGCTGTGTGCTTTCTATCTTCTGGAAACCTTTGATTTGTTAAGTGCTCTGCTTCCGTTTGATCTTACTGTTTTGGTTTGTGATAGACTGTTGTGTGCTCTCTGTCATTGAACGTCTCTGTTTTGAAAAGTGCTTTACTTCGTCTACTCTCTCTCTATGTTTGTTTCTAGATGGACTACTATGTGCTTCACATCTTTTGTTAAGCATTCATCTTTGTTAAGCATCTGATTTTGCTAAGCTTCTAACTGTGTTTAAGCTTTTGAGTTATAAGCTTCTGATTATATTAAGCTTCCACCTTCAGTTTACCTTCTACTTTCAAGAATCTGTTTTGACCACCGCTTAGCTCCTTATGTTTTAGACTTCTGCCTATTTGAAACACTTCCGATTTGTCTCTAATTTTGCTCTGGCTAAGCGCTTTGTATATATATATATGTATGTATGTAGTATGTTCTATATTGGTGTTGAGCATGCTCAGCTGATGAAATTTATCACCTATTGAGCTATAGTTTTGCTCACCCCAATTTCCGTCTGATTTACTGATTTTAGTTCATGGTTGGAGATTCTGTTTCTGTTTTTTGTCTTGGCATTTGAGTTTTGCATTCATCTTGTTTGGCCATGGTGCCCAATTGTAATTAGATTATGCTTTGTATTTCAGTTTGGCTTCCGCTTATGTATTGTAAAGACATTTTGTAATAGTTTTTTTGGTAATATTTGAGCATTAGTTCTGTTTTGGGGTTTCGATAGTGTAGCCTTGTGTGTCTTAGGTAATAAGCGTGTGGCATGTAACTATCTCTCAACCAGGGTGGTTTTGGGGTCATTAGATTTAATGGTATCAGAGCCGGGTTGGGCTTTTGTTGGGTTATGGGTGTCTGCATGTCTACGCTTCTGTGTCCTTGTCTGTTATGTGTTGTGTGGTATCTATCTCCTGAAATGTGTGCTATCTGCTACTTGATTTAACTGTTCTTTGGAGTCTATTGAGTGTGTCTACTCTGTGGTTGTCCACTATCGGAGTGGCGCAGCGGAAGCGTAGTGTCTATTTGCATGTGCTTGTGTGTTTTGAGAATGAGTCTGAGGGAGTCGGGTCAATTGGGAAAGGATGATCGAATGTGAGTTCTTGTTTGACAGATTTGTGTGCTTCAGTTGTGAGTTTGTGTTACATGCTTGTGTTGTATGTTCTGTGTTGTTTTCTGGTGGGAGTTCACGAGTGTGTTGGTCCTTTGGGTAAGGACACCTCTGAGAGCTCTTGTATGTTTAGGCTGAGTGTTAGTAATCTTTTGTTTCACCTCTTCTGTTAGTGAGTCAGCTAATAAGTTCTGAGTGTTAGATTTGTGAGTTGCCAGCTTCTGAGATATGTTAGTGTTGTTCCTATTCCTTCAAGCTTAGCCTTCAGCAACCTTCTACTTTGTTCCTCTGTTAGTGAATCAGCTAGTGAGGTTCGTGTGTTAGCTCAAGTGAGTTAGAGCTTATCGGGTATGTGAGCGCCCTTCTTGCGCCTTTGTGTTAAGTCTTAAATGATCATCTGTTGTGTTTTTCGGTCAGTGGATCAGTAAATGTGTTCTGAGTGTTAGCTCCGTGAGGTTCAGGCTTCTGAGATGTGTGAGTGTTGTTCCTATTTCTTCAAGCTTAATCTTCTATAATATTTTGCTTCACTCATTCTATTAGTGAATCAGCTAGCAAGGTTCATGTGTTAACTCGTGTAAGTTTGAGCTTTTGAGATGAGTGTGAGTGTTCTTTCTATGCCTTAGGGCTAATCTTCTATTATGTTCCTCTATAATTCAGTCAGCAGTGTGTTTGAGTGTTGTTCTTGTGCCTTCAGGTTTAGTCTTCAGTAATTTTTGCCTCGTCTCTTCTATCAGTGAGTCAGTTAACAAGTTCTGAGTGTTAGCTCTGTGAGGTGTGAGCTTCTGAGATGTGAGAGTGGTTCCCTCTATGCTTTAGGACTATGTGTTAGGAATCTTCTGCTAGTGCATCTGTCAGGAAACCAGTAGTGAGTTCTGAGTGTTAGGTCCTTGTGAGTGTTTGTAGTATTCTGGCACTGGAAGTGCACTTGTTCTTGTTACGGGTTTTGTCGAATATCGGGCTTTGTCGAATATCGAGGATGAAATTCACCTTGAGTAAGGAGGATTACATTGTCCTTTTTTCCCTTTGCTGTTTATTTACTAGTAAAAGAGGGATCACTATTATTAATTCACTCCTTTTGTTATTTATTCGTTAGTTAGTAAAAGGATTACTAATTCCCCTTTTCCTTCTTTTCTTGTGATGTTTTTATTAATAAAGGAAGGAGTTTCTAATTTAATTTAGTTTTCCTTTCCCTCTTCTTCCTAACAATATTTCACATCAATTCTCTTGCTTTCATGAACCTTCCGCTCTGCAAAGTCTCCGACCCCCCTTTGCTCTCTTCTTCAAATTCTTCCTCTTTGCAACTCAATTGATCTGATGCGCCGTTGTTTGAGTCCATAGATCTTGAGTGGGGATTCCAAGTTTATTATCATATTTCATTCCAGTTCTTATCTCCTCTCTCTAGTTCCGGTCTTCTCCCAATTTTTTCATGCGTTTGTGAATTCGAGTGGAGATTCGAGGAGTCTGATGTGTTGAGTCCTCTAAGATTGCGCTTTGCTTCGGATGTGAGGTAGGTGGTGGATGAATTCTGTTGTGTGTGTTCGACCACAGGGATTTCTGATTTTGTTCATTGTCTGTATATGTTTATGCGCTTCTCAGATTGTGATGTTTCTCGATTGATTTTGGTTACTTTTCGATCAGTCATAACCTCGTGGAAATGTGTTATCGATTGGCTATGTTGCTACTATAAGTTATGTATGTTTTATGGGGAATTTGTAGCTTGGTTATGGCTTATTTCCGCAATTGATTTTGCAGTTTTCACTATGTCCTAGCTTGTGTCTGAACATTGAAGTTCGGACATCATGCGCAGGTAGATTTGCTGACTCTCGGCTAACGTCCGAACATGCAAGGTCGGACACATGTTCGAACCGCCCTTTGTTTTTGCATAACTTCTTCGTCTGAGCTCCGTTTTTAGTGTTTGCGGCGTTAGATTCTTCTTTTCAAGTACTATCTGTTTTGATATGTTTTAGCACATGTATATCTGTACCTTGATTTGAAAATATTTGATAATACTTTTAACTCTGATTTGCTCTGAAAGTGAGTTTCAACTTCTGACTTTAGTTTTGACTTTTGAATTTCATTGGTCTTGGTTTAAGACATCTGTTTAAGCTTTGATTCAGTTTCCATTGGGTTAAGGCCTTGTGCTTTGGGGTGTTGCTCTGCAACACCTTTTGTCTGTTTGATTAAGCCTCTGATTTGGGGCCTAGTCTTCTTTGTGTCTGAGTCGTGGATGGCTGGGTCTAGCTATCCCATAGCATGCTGCATAGGACGTCCTTCTGTTATTTCACGGGTGTCTCCCCCGTTCTGTTCACAGGTGTCTCACCTGCTCTGTTGACGAGTGATGTTTCCTCGTTCTATTCACAGATTTGCTCCGTTCTGTTTGTATGCATTGATCACTAGTGTCCCACCTCTATCCGTACTTTGTTCTGCTTCTGTCTGATCTTTTTACGTTTGTAGTTGACAGATTGTTGTGTGCTTTCTGTCTTTTGGAAACCTCTAATTTGCTAAGTGCTCTGCTTTCGTTTGATCAGACTGTTTTGGTTTGTGATAGACTGTTGTGTGCCTCTATCATTGAACGTCTCTGTTTTGAAAAGTGCTTTACTTCGTTTGCTCTCTCTCTCTCTCTCTATGTTTGGTTCTAGATGGACTACTGTGTGCTTCCCATCTTTTGTTAAGCATTCATCTTTGTTAAGCATCTGATTTTGCTAAGCTTCTAACTTTGTTTAAGCTTTTGAGTTGTAAGCTTCTGATTATATTAAGCTTCCATCTTCAATTTACCTTCTACTTTTAAGTATCTGTTTTGACCATCGCTTAGCTCCTTATGTTTTAGACTTCTGGCTATTTGAAACACTTCCGATTTGTCTCTGATTTTGCTCTGGCTAAGTGCTTCTTATATGTATGTGTATTTATATGTTCTGAAATACCCCTAAATTAATTATTTCTTTTATTAAACCATAAATATTACTATTAAATATTAAATTATTGTATGGAATTATGAATATTATGGAATTATGAAATTAAATTATGGGATTTCTTCTATTTAACCCTAAAGAATACCATTAAACATTAAACTATTATATGTTATTATATAGTATTATGAATTTAATAATAAGATTTATAAGTCAATAAATCTTGGAAAAATTTCTAAACGCTCCAAGTATATTATTTAGATTTTAGAAATAATTGGAACATTAATTTGAATCGTAAAAGTCAATATAAAATCATGGAAACCATAAAGCTTCTTAAGCCTTGCTAGGGTTGACTTTTTGAGAATGATAACTTTTACCAGTTTGCAATCACTAAATCGCCCAATCTACAACCCTCAATGAACAAGAAAGAGTAGAAACACAGTGCGCATCGCAAGAAGAAGAAGATAAACCCTCAGCAGGAATATAACAAGAAAGAGAACTCTGCTTTCTTTATTAAAGACGGGAGAAACATACAGAAGACTCACACACACCAAATCGTGTTTTTGTTAGTTGAACCCACTTACTGCTCTACCCTACTTTTATACTAAAGAAAAGGGACAGTTACAATATATACAACATTCTTAAAATAAGTTACGGGAATATTAGATAAGGAGAATATCATCCTAACATACTCTAATACCCCCCCCCCCCCCAAAATCATGCAAGAATTGCATGATTTGGCAAAACAAACAGACTAAGGAACAGAACTCCCCCAGTCCTTCAAACTCATCTTCATTATCAGCTGCGGATACTGCTTGCCAGGCAATGTTTTAGTCAGCACATCAGCCAGCTGATTCCGTGAAGTGACGAACTTAACTGCTATAAGTCCTTCCTGCAGCTTCTGTCTGACATAATGAATATCCACCTCCATGTGCTTCGTTCTCTCGAGTAGAACGGGATTCTTCGCTATATGGTTGGCAGACTAACTATCTGATCTCACAGGAACTGGCTCTATATCTGAAATGCAAGCTCATTCAATAACCTTGTAAGCCAACTAAGCTCCGCAGTAACCTGTCGCATAGCCCTGTACTCTGATTCTGCAGAGGACAAAGCAACATAAGTTTGTTTCTTCGATTTCCAAGAAAATGGGCTACCACTAAAGCAAATGAAATAACCACTGATTGAACGTCTAGTGTTAGGACAACCAGCCAAATCAGCATCACAAAAGGCAACAAGATCAAAACTCTTAACATTATTGAACAGTAACCCATAACCTAAGGTACCTTTAATGTACCGCAAGGTGTGTAAAGCTGCTTCTAGGTGCAGATCAGTTGGACAATCTAAGAACTGACTCAAGACTTGTATAGCAAAGCATAAATCTGGTCTAGTGTGAGAGAGAAAGCTGAGTCTACCGACAAGCTGTCTAAATAAAGTGGAATTTTCCAAAGGCTTTCCTTCACCTCTCCTTAGCTTAACATTGAGATCTAGAGGACTAGCCACATACTTCTTGTCTTGGCAATCAAAATCAGAGACTATGCTTTCGGCATACATTTTCTGTAAAAGTACAATACCAGCAGGTGTATGAAGAAAATGCATGCCTAGAAACTGACTAAGCATCCCTAGATCTTTAATTTTGAATTTCTGATCAAGCTCAAGTTTAATGGACCTTATCAATTCAATATCATCTCCTGTTATAAGGATGTCAACAACATAAACTACTAGGAAACACACTTTCTTACCAGATCTTTTGATTAAAAGAGAGTAGTCATTCAAAGATTGCACAAAGCCCAAGTTTTTCAAGAAATCACTCAATTTCTCATGCCACTGCCTAGAGGCCTGTTTCAAACCATACAATGATTTTCTCAGCTTACAAACCTGGTTTGTACCTTCTAAAGCATGCCCCTCTGGTATTTCCATATAAACATCCTCAGCTAAGTCCCCATGCAAAAATGCATTATTCACATCTAACTGCCCTATATGCCATTTCATTTTGGAAGCTATAATAACTAAGGCCTTAATGGTAGTGAATTTAACAACCGGAGAAAAGGTTTCTAAATAATCTATGTCATATATCTGCGTGAACCCCTTTGCTGCCAACCTGGCCTTACACCTCTCTAGACTGCCATCAGCATTGTATTTGAATCTATAAACCCATTTACATTTTATTTGTTTCTTTCCCACGGGCAGATTTACTATGTCCCAAGTTTTGTTTCTATCTAGAGCCTTAAACTCCTCAGACATAGCTAATCTTCACCTAGAATCCTTTACTGCCTCAAAATAAGAACTGGGTTCAGTTTCTTTATCCAGATAGGTGCTAAAACAAGCATGATTCATATCAGAGAGAAAACAGACATATTCCTAGACAGATTAGAGCAAGCAATAGTATCATTGTCATTCAGCATCACAAGATTAGTATCATGCTCAAAATTCTTATCAGAACTAATAATGTTTGAATTTAGCTTGGAGATTCTACTGAGCAGTATTTGAGAAAAGGAATCAGAAGGAGACTTATCTGAATTTTTAAGGAAGATTGACCAACCATATAATCCTCAAGATATTTTGGAGGATGTCTTTCTCTAGACAAGCACCTTAAGGAACTGTGCTGCTGACCTCCAGTTTGAATATCTGTCTGCATCTCAGTGTCATCAGGTTGAACCCCTTCATGGACATTGAGTTCAGTTTCTGCTTCTAATGTCGGTGAAAGACAGTGATTCTAATCAGATTCTTCTGCATCAACAACAACTGGAATGGTCCCATCTTGTTCTTCTGAACTTGGACTAGTCCTTATTTGAACATCATCATACTCATAAACAAAAGGGTTAGAACCATTCTCAAGTGTAATAAAATCCTTATTTAAGCTCTCGGTAAGAGTATTGGTCCTGAATGGGTAAAGATTTTCATGAAACACAACATCCCTATTATAAATAATGGAGTTGTTATCAATATCAAAGATTTTGTATCCTTTCTTACCAGCAGCATTACCAAGAAAAACACCTTTGATAGAGTTAGAAGCAAATTTGTCATGCTGATTTTTGTTAACATTGGCAAAACATAAACATCCAAAACATCTTAAGTCATCATAAGTGGGTCTGGATTTGTAAATGATTTCAAAGGGTATCTTATTCCTGATACTGGAAAGTGGCATCCTATTTATGAGAAAAACAGCCATTTGTACACTATCACCCCAAAACTTCAGAGGCAAACCTGAGTAAAACATGAGTGCTCTTGCAGTTTCAAGAATATGTCTGTGGTTTCTCTCCACAACACCATTCTGTTGTGGAGTATGAACACACGTTGTTTGGTGGATAATACCATGTTTTCTTAAATAATCAGATGCAAATTTAGAACTTCCTAGTTCGTAAGCATTATCAGTTCTAAGAATCTTGACTTTTCTGCGAAATTGGGTTTGGATCAGTTCAAAGAAATTAACAATTATTCCAAAAGAATCAGATTTAGAAGCACACAAGTGACCCAGGTGGCTCTGCTTTTATCATCAACAAGAGTCAAAAAATATGAGTTACCATCATTGGTTTTGGTCCTATAAGGACCCCAAAGATCAGCATGTATCAATTCAAAAATATCATTGCTTTTAATGGTGCTGGACATGAAAGGTAATCTATGACTCTTTGACCTACTGCATGATTCACATACAAATTGCTTATGTTTCAAATCAGAATCTACTAAATCAAGCATGAAGATTTTATTTTTGGGCATGTGGCCCAATCTATGGTGCCAAAGGGAAACTTTATCTCTACAATCAAAACCTAGACTAATCACTCCATCATTACCTTCCAAAGAAGTATGCTCCTTATCTTGAGTTCTATCATGATTGTCATCCAAGATGTACAGGCCCCTGTAAACCTTCCCAATTTGGACTGCATTATTTCCTTCACAATCCTGATAAACACATGATTGAGAACTGAATATAAATTTCCCTCCCATATGTTCACTCAACTTGCTAACAGAAATCACGTTAAATTTGAAGCTCGGAACATACAAGACATCTTTCAGCAATAATAAGGGGCTAATTCTATTGTTTCCAATGATTTTCACATATTGGGGATGGCCATCAGGCATTCCAACAACATGTGGATGTTCTAAAACTGAATAATTGTTAAACAAATCCAAGCATCCACACATGTGATCGGAGGCACCAGTATCAAGAATCCAATCAGATGCAGTAAATAATTCATTTTTCTCACTACTCATGGTATGGTGTGTGCTATAATTTAAACAAGAAAGAGTGCAAGAAACGTTACCCACAAACCCAAAGTTTGAGGAACTAACAGGTTGTCAATCTCTGTTGCTTGGGACAGTCTTGCTGATGTATTCCACCAGCTTAGCTGCTTGCTCTATGGATATAATTCCTCCAAAACGGTCATAAGGAACCCCCTTCTGTTCCTCGTCTTTCTGTTCCAATTCATTGACTGCATTGGCGCTGCCCTTTCTTACTCTAGGGTTCCTCCATCCTTGGGGGTACCCTATTTTCTGATAACACCTCTCTTCAGTGTGAACAAGCTTGTTGTAGTACGAACATTGCAAGTCGCTTCGCTTGGGACCCCCACCTTGAATTCTTGATTGATTCCTCTTGGGTTGATCAGCAGCGAAGGATAGCGAGTTTGATTCTGAGGAAGTTGGTGCAGAAAGGTGCTTCTGCCTTTCTTCTTGAATCAGAAGAGAAAATACTTCTCCAATTTGAGGTAGGGGTTTTACCATGAGAATGTTACCTCGAATCACACTGTATTTCTATTCAGCCCCATGAGAAGCTTGATTACTTGCTGCTCCCTAATATACTCAGCGAATTTCTTGGACACCTCACAGGTACAGTTCTGGCACACGCATCCTGGAATAATTTTCGTTGTGTCGATTTCATCCCACAACTTCTTTAGGCTTGTGCTGTAGTCGCAAACGTTGTCTGCTCCTTGGGTAATGTTGACGAGTTTGTGCTCAAGAGCATAGATCCGTGTGGCGTTTGCCGAGTCGTATCTGAAACACAACTCTTTCCAAATTTCGGCAGCAGAAGGTGCGAACAAGACGCTATCTGCTATGTGTTTCTCAAGCGTCATTAAAAGCCAAGCTCTAACCATAGAGTCACATCAATTTCATGCTCGCGTCTTCTGGATGGAATCAACCGGTTTCTTTATGGTTCCATCAATGAACCCTAATTTGTTCTTGGCCCCGATGGCAATCATCATTTGCATCTTCCAGTAGGGAAATCCGACGCCTCCAAATTTACTTGCCAGCATCATTCCTGGTTGCTCTGAACTTGCCATGTATAAGGGATCATCCTGAACGCTACTGCTGTTATTTGCTTCGCCGTCAGTGTTCGACCCGGCGAGGTTTGGATTTTGAATCCCCTTTCCCGCATCTTCGGTGATCTTCTCCAAGTCATCGTTGGCAGCCATCTTCGATCAGTTCAATCGTGGGGAGAACAAAATTGCTGAGATCGCGCGCGTCGATTCGTTATGTCGAACGAAGCTCTGATACCATGATAACTTTTACCAGTTTGCAATCGCTAAATCGCCCAATCTACAACCCTCAATGAACAAGAAGAAAAAGATAAACCCTCAGCAGGAAGATAACAAGAAAGAGAACTCTGCTTTCTTTATTAAAGACGGGAGAAACATATAGAAGACTCACACACACCAAATAGTGTTTTTGTTAGTTGAACCCACTTACTACCCTAACCTACTTTTATACTAAAGAAAAGGGACCGTTACAATATATACAACATTCTTAAAATAAGTTACGGGAATATTAGATAAAGAGAATATCATCCTAACATACTCTAATAGAGAATGGTCAAACCAGCCTATGAAACCTATACCAATAAAAAGGTTATGGAAAACCAAGAAGATTGATAAAAAGAACGTCAAAAACGGATCATCCTAGCCAAAGTCATGATAAAATGAAGTTTAGAGCCAAAATTTAGATAACAAATGCTGATGTGGCATGGTTGCTGACTCACCAGCGTGCCTCGGGAAGCGTGCCACGTCAACCTCGCCGGATTCCTCTATAAATTCGGCTAAGTCTTCAGAAATTTGCCCTAACTTGTGACACTGATATCTCTCTCGTCTTTGATAATTTTTGAGCGCCGTTTTCTTCATTCTCTTCTCCTTAAACTCCTCTTTCCAACCATAGCTCACACTTAACCTAACTCTTTCTACATCCACCAGAAATCGATCCAAAGTTGCCTCCCTGCAAAGTCGTAACCCAGAATTCCAGAATATACTGAAAACAGGTAAACTTCGTCTGATCATAACTCCTTCATCTGTGAACGGAAATTCATGTTATTTAGCTTGTTCTGTAGATATCTAACTCCTCTACAATTCTTATGTTTACACCCAAGGCTAATTCCCAACCGTGTGCAAGAACGAAGCGTCTAAATTTCCCGATTCGTCATGCACATAAAATCATAGAAAAACGCAAGGTATAAACTCGTAAATTTAGGCTTAAATTTCTTTCTGCATATCGCGAATTAGATTAAGATGTTGCAATCAATCTGTAGATCTACATCTCTTCTTTCGATTAAGCCCTCAAACATGGCCTAATTCGAGCTAGAAATTATTTTATAGATCCTCAAAGTTAGCTCCTCGATCAGGCCAAAGTTCAAACTTTTTCCAGAAACCCGATTTTGATTCTTCTCACTGGCGCATCTACGGTAAGTTTTTCTTTCAATTCTTCCGATATTGTCCATCCTTGTTGTATTATCGGTCATACCTAGCTTTCAATTTGACCAATTACATATTGAATCGGGAGAATTTCTTAAATTCGAATTCGGTTACACATAACCCTAACTCGAGGCAACCCAGAATCGAAAACCCAGATTATTGCATGTTAGCTAGCGAAATCGGTATCATTAGAACCGAAATTAAATTTCGAATTCAATGGAACAAGAAGCAACGAATTTGGTTCTGTGAGCTGAGAGAAATCATCGAATTCGTACTCGGGTTTTGGTTTCGGTTCGCTGATGAACTCGCGAGTCTCGGGCCGTCCGATCGTAGGTTATAGAAACGGACAGCCGAGATTAAAACGTGGGAAGATTAAGTAGTTTTATGTTTTATGAATTCCAGGATTAAACCCTAACTTGTTGAATTTATTTAATGGTCTTCCTGAATGTATTTTGACATGAAATTTTAACCATAGATTCCTTATAAAATGTAGTTTATTATGATGTAAATTAATATCAGTTTTGAGTTTTTAAACGTAAGTTATAATTTTTGTAAATTTGAGTATTATGAAATTATTTAGATAATTTAAAAAGATATTTTTATGAAATAAAATTTTTATAATATGTCTAAAATATCCTAGTTACTATATATTAAATTTGGGAATTTTTAGACAAGAGGAAATAGGTCTAAAAATTGTAATTCTGAATTTTTCCTAAGATATATTATAATATATGGTTTTAGATGTAACCAAAAATTAAAGTATAGTTGATTAAAGAACCTTATATGTTGGGGAAAATATAATCAGACTAAACTAACACCTAATACAGAGTGCTAATGAATATTTTTGGTTGTAAACTTTTAAGTGAAGTAAAAAAATATATATATATACATATATAAAAGAAATAAAATAGTAACTTAGGTTAAAACAAGGAGTTAAATTAGTCTACACTTATATTAATTAAATACTATAGAAGCTAATATTCTAAAATGAAACAAAAGAAATTCTTTATAAAACATACATTGAATGCAGATATATGTAGAAGTTAATAGAAATAGTTTAAGTACAATAAGCTACGTAAAGGATGACTTAAATAAATTCTAATACATGTTCATGCATATATATATATTATATATATATTAAAATAAATAAAGGAAATACATACCTCATGGAAAATGTAATAAGAGGGGAAATATTCGAGTAAACCTAGTTCATACGCAACAATTAAAACATTAAATGTTAATGTGACATATAGGTGGACTATTAGGAGAAATATATATCCTAAACCTTAATCATGTGTTGAAGTAAAATTGCCCACTATAACTTAAGAGCTTAATTAAGTTAACCCTATGACTAAGAGTGGGTGATTGAAATGAAATTAAATGTACCCTCAAGACATACAATTCAATGGCGTAAATGGTCAAGTCAAACCTAGAATTAAATCAAGGTTGCACGTTCGAAACCTCACAAACTCTTTTTAGGAAGTTTCATCAACTAACCAAAATGTAACACGGGCTTGGGCTATCCTACTGGGGCTAAGTCCATGAACTCCAAAAGCCCACTTAAACAATTCAACGAGAGTTTGGGCCACTCTCGGGATAAATCCTAAATCATTCCAGATTAAATGAAATGGGTCTAACAAAAGATTTAATTAACAAAATCTAGCCCAAGTCTTTGTGAGAGAATAATGGTAAAGCTGAAACTATAAATCAGTAAGAACAGAACATGGTTAGTTTATAAGTCCCTTAACTAATCAATACTTGGAACACCTTAATTATAGGTTATTACTCATTCGAGTTAGTTACTACTTCTTCACATACCAGGTACGGTTTCTCGTACTCAAATACTTTTGCAAACGGACTTTATGGATGTTTTGGAAAACGCTAACTGAGCTTGAATGGATTTCAAAAGGAAACTGTTTGTGTGACTAACTCAGCTTGATGTGACTAACTGAGCCTTGAATATACAACTTTCATGATTATTGGTTCCTCCTATCTGGTTGTCTCAATGGATATTAGCTGCTGAGGGTTTACGCCTCTACACTCTGTAGGACTGAGTGTTTTGGTATTGCGCTTGTGCAGTTAATAATCTAGTGGGAATATGGGAAATGTCAAACTTGGTAAATCCTTCCTTTGACTCTGGATATCGTTTCATCCATGAGCTGAGTTTTGTTGTGATGTGCGCGCGTCTTCTCTAGTAACAACAAAGGGCTGTATATCCCTTGTCCAATAAGGACGTAAATAACAGCAAAGGGATGTATATCCCTTGTCCAAAAGGACGTGTATGACAGCAGGGGGCTATATATCCCTCGTCCATATGGACATTTATATCTGGCGGTGGGGGGCCTTCTCTCCCAATTGGTGTTGTTCCACTCTTGAGTTGTTGGTTCTTGGATATCTTCTTTCATTCCTAGTCCTTGTGACTACTTGGGTCTTTCTACTCCTAACTGGAACTGAATCTAACACAAGCAATGGATGTTCACTAACTGGTGGTGTGATTTCTTTTAATTGACTAACTTTAACTTTCTGTTGTTTATCTCTTTTCTTAACTTTTTATCTTGACTTGGTGATTTTAAAGTGCCTTGTTCCTCTGTGTTGTTTTAAGTGTTTGTCTTCAAGTTATTATTTATTAAAGAATTATGTTTATGAGGTTGTTTTGGAGAATCGTACCAGTTCCATTCCAGGGAACTGACTCACCCCTCTCGGGGTGGGCTGCTTGGTTTCATCTTGCAGGTACGAGTTGATATACAGGTGGCCACGAAGAGAATGAGTGATTGGGATGGGATTAGGTTTTGTGGAGACTTAATTTATTTTATTACTATTATGTTTACGTTAAGTTTTCTTGAGGTTTAGACTGTAGCTTTTGTAATTTTATAAGTTGTAATTTGTGAGGTTTGGTGCCGGGTGTTTGGAGCCCGATGATCTGTAAACGCCATAGTATTTTATTTTCCGCTGCATTTTTGTTTAATAGGGGTGTTACATGTTCTGTATCAGTTTTGAGCATGCTCAGCTGATGAAGTTTATCACCTGCTGAGCTATAGTTTTGATCACCCCTGTTGATGTTATTTTGATCGGCAAACACAGTCCAATACTGAAGTCCAATATGCGATCAATTCGAAGCGATACTTGTCAGCCTTGAACTGAAAGAGACAAGAGAGAAGATAGAATATTTTAACAGGATTTTATTTATCAGTTAAAGATAAATAAAATCTAGATCGATAGATTGTTATTAGATTCTCTATACTCTATATATATGAGAAAGCGAGCTTAGGGTTAAGTAAGGTTTTCAACAGATAGAAAACGGCAAACACATAATAAGTTTTTCTAACAAAAGAGGTGTAAACACTGTGGGTGAGTTTCAGAAAAACGGGTTACATTATCTGAAGTTATGTTTGGGGTAGAACTTTAGAGTTTAGGTATTGAAGAGATAGATCTCTTCAATGTGTTATTGAGAGGAGTATACTCGTGAGATTGTAGGGAAGAACTCCTCTACGTGAAATACTTGTTTCAAGGGTGATACGTGATGCACTATCAATGTGATTTTATTTCTACTGTTGTCGATACTTCTCTGGTGTTCTTTATCAGTCTTATACTCACACGGTAGGATTTTTCAACCCCTATTTATGTCTGATTTGCAGGTTTTAGTTCATGCTTGGAGATTCAGTTTCTACTTTTCGTCTTGGCATTTGAGTTTTGCATTCAGCTTGTTTGGCCATGGTGCCCGTTGTAATTAGATTATGCTTTGTATTTCAGTTTGGCTTCCATCTGTGTAATGTAAAGACATTTTTTAATCTTTTTTTTTTGTAATATATGAGCATTAGTTCTGTTTTGGGGTTTCGATAGTGTAGTCTTGCGTGTCTTAGGTAATAAGTGTGTGGCGTGTAACGGTCTCTCAACCAGGGTGGTTTGGGGTCGTTACAAATACCATATAATTGTTATGACATTTATAACATTGTAGACTATAGTCTAAAATTCATTTCTTAACACCTAGTATTTGCGCAATAGCCCTTAGGTTATCAATTATATTTTGACCCCATATATTATACAACATTACAATTTATAACCTTATATCGTATAATATGATATTTTTATTTCATTATTGTTTTAACCTATAGTTTTATAAAAACTTTTATAGTTGCCGAGAAGGCACTAATGACATATGTCTGATTTTCATCAACTTCCCATACTTTTCTATTATTACAATATTGTGAGATAGTTTATACAATATTATATATATATCATATATTATAACATTTTAAACTTTATAACAATTATAACCTATGGTTATTTACATACAAAATTACCGAACAGACCATAGGGTCTGTTCTAATTTATTTTCCAGCCCACTAACTTCCTATATTTATGAATTGACCTCAATTTTTATTATATACTTTGTAATGTCATTATAACTATATATTATACACTGTTCATATTTAAACCCCTTATATTATTCTAAAAATCACCAAACTATACTAACATGTTATAATTTGTTATATTAACTATTTTAACCCAAAACATTCGGTAATTTCCATTCCTACCCCATAAGTTTTGTAAATTCAACATTTAGCATCTAATCTTAATATAAGGTCACAAATTAATTACTTATGTCATAAATTTTGGTCAAGGTTCCTAACATGGTCAATATTGACCTATAAACTGCCGGTTTGACCATAAGTTACAGAAATTACGGTTTTGACCCATACTTTCCAGGAATTATATTTTTAACCCCAAATTTTATAAAACTTTATAAAATTCATTTGAATAGCTTTTAAAGCCTAGTTTTCGGCTAATATCATGTTACATAAATGTCACAAATGACATAAATGGTTCACGTCTTTTTACTGTAACCCCCCAATATTTTCTAGAATTGCATTTTTTCCACTTTAGTAATTCATATGACATTATAAGTCATCTAAATAACAAGTAAACTAACCAAAAATGTTATATAACATTTTAATACATAATTAAGTCATTTTAACCCTTACTAACCCATGGCTTGTATTTTGATGTAACAAAAATTACATAAAACATTAATATAACATAAGGTAAGATTTACTTACTTGTTTTATGCTACAAAATAAACCAAACACTTATATGGCTCTCCGCCTATTTGTAGAACAAGATTTAGTTAGTTTTTTTTTACATAACTCACATATAAACTCACTTAGTATATCATTAAGGTAGTAAATCAACTTACTTTGACAAGTCTGCACTTAAGCTTGATTTCTACAATTTTAGGAAGAAAGTTTCCAAGGTTATACAGCACCATAAGCCAGCATTTATGCAGAGAACAATACATGTATTAGTCTTGTGACATAAGGATCATTAAGGAGCAATTTAAGCTTGTTAAAAGCATGATTATACCTTGATATTTGTAGGCTTAGGTAGGGCTGTTCACTCCTGAATTTTTTAGGCAAAAGAAGGTGTCAAACACCATTCAAACCAAGGAATAAAACCGGTAATAATAAGGTAGGAAATGGCTATAAGTTTCCTTACAAAAAATGCCAAAAATGAGGTCTTTTGGCTTGGATTTGGCTACCTCTTCAAGGTATGGATAAGTCTACTGAATAAGCATGTAAAGAAGAAAAAATAAGCTAGGGAAGTGTGAGCCTCGATTTTAAACCCTATCCTATGTTGATTAAAGTTGATTAGGATCTAAACGGGTTTTAGGTCCACTTATAACCTAAGATTAATAACTATGTCGTATAACAATAATTATTAAAACCTAAGCTAGCTCACTGGAACCTATTAAGTCGCCACCTAATTTTGACCTAGATTAAATTAGGAAAGGAGAGTTCGGGTTCGGGGGCTTGGTATTCGACTTAATTAGGGTTCAATTACTTTCATTACCCTTCCTAGGTCGTTTTTCCTCTACTTGGTTTATTTACGGCTTATTATGAGTCGTTTTAAACCTAAGTGCGCGAGCTTCTGTTTTTTTTTTGTGTTTTTTAGCCTTTTTTGATAGAAAATTAAAGTGGAAATTAAAATTACCTAAACTAGGGTTTCGGAGGCAGAATTAGGTCAAATTTTGTTTCTGTCCGTAGCCACGGACCTAATGTCCGAAGCCACGGACCCCAGTTAGCCTATATGAAGATAAAAGTCGAATTAAACAGAAAACAAAAAAAATTGCAAAGTCCGGGGCCACGGACAGGCTGTCCGTGGGCCCGGACATTATTAGAAAACCTAAATTTTTTAAAATTTAAAAATCCCGCCGCCGTCCGTGGGCGTCCGGGCTTTCGGACAGTGAGTCCGGGACCCCGGACACGACGTCCGTGGGTGCGGACAGCCCTCGGACGGCGGCTTTGAGGCTGTTCCCGAAGGTGTTTTGGCTCAAAATTTATGGGTGTGTAGCCTGAAAGATGTACAAGATGTTAGTGATTGAAAGTTTTCAATTTGACTACGAATTAAGGACGAAACGTATTGAACAAGTTAGAAGGCAGAAACACAAACAAACCTTAATTCAGAAACAAGGAAAAATCAATTCGGTTAGAAATTTCAACCAGAAGTGTATTTAGACCAGAAGGGTTAGAGAATTTGGTTTTTACCTTGTTTTGATTTCGAAAATTTGTTGTTCCTTCACGTCGGGAATCTCTGAAAGCTTCGTTGGTGGCCGATCCGGTTCGACTTTGACCCGAGCTTCTGACCACTCCTTCCTTGTGTTGTTAAGCACGTTTTGGTTCTGTATTTGTGGTGTTTTGATGCTTGGAAGTTCAATGGGAGAAGAAAGAATGTGTTTTTGGTGATTTTGGGATGATTTCGATAGAGTTTCGGTGTTGGGAGTGTTGAAAACGTGGGAGGCAAGTAGACGGCTGTGTTTTTTGACTATGGGGATGTTCTCCTCTGCCCCAGGTCGTTTTTTTTAGAAGGCCTTTTATAGAAAGAGCATGGCCAAGTTGATAGAACAAGATTTTTATCTAAAACCCTGATTTTGTGCTCTAAGAGAATCTGATTTTTTAAAACGTGCTACAGGTTGATAAAAATTCTGAAATTTTAACCAAAGATAAAAGACGATTTTTAGGAATTTTGAGAGTTTGGAATCAGGTTTTTTCGATAAATAACCAATTAGATAAAAATCTTACAATCTGGAATCTCCCATAATTCATAACTTACGATTGGTAAGTCGGAATAACGAAATTCCAACGGCATTAGTCTCTAAAATTCATCCTCTATCTTGTGTTAAAATTTCATGACATTTTGTTTTGATTTAGGTATTTTCCAGAGGAGAGAGAAAATTGCAAAAATGATTGAATTTCTCTTTTAAATTTTGGGATAAGGTTCCAAATAAAATAATTCAGGTTTATGACTGTGTGTAGTCATGCTAACCATGTGACAATTTTATTTTAATTTTGAAAACCCTTTTATTTCTATTTTGAGGTTATTTCATGTGTTAATTATTAAAGAAACTAGCTTATTAAAAGCTTAATTTCCAGAATAAATATTATCAGAAAATCATGAAATACCTTTCATAATGACTATGATATTTGGAAGTGTTTGGATATAATGAACAAGTCATATGAAAATAGAAAATCCCGAGATTGTCCTTGGAAAATCCTGTATTGGTGCATTTTGACCATTTTGCCCTTTGTGACATGTATGCCTTAGAGACTACTCCGGGGGGGTTGAAATTTTGGGTATAACATTGCCCCCCGTCAACTAGGCTTTGTAATGAAGATGAAAAGACTAGTTGATGCCTGAGTGATACCCCAAAATTTTGGATCTCAAAAGACCCTACATGTAGATTGAAATCTGACGAGTTGTGTCGAGCTGTTCTAAGGCGCTGACTACCTATGAGTAAAGTGGAAGGGATGTCAAGCGATTCTAAGGCGTTGACTACCTATGAGGATGATGATGTCAAGTTATTCTAAGGCGTTGACTACCTATAATGAATGATGTCAAGCTATTCTAAGGTGACTACCTTTAAAGGAGTGAAGTACATGTCAAGCGATTCTAAGGCGTTGACTACCTAAAATGTGAAAAGTGGACTGAACTAAGAGTGAATAATCAAGACCGAGCATCTAAGGTGCCGGGAACCTAAAATTAAATGGAATACGCCGAGCATTATAAGGTGTCGGGAACCTGAAGCTGAATGAAATACGCCGAGCATTATTAGGCGTCGGGAACCTGAAGCTGAATAGATTACGCCGAGCATTATAAGGTGTCGGGAACCTGAAATTTGAATGGATTACGCCGAGCATTATAAGGTGTCGGGAACCTGAAATTTGAATGGAATACGCCGAGCATTATAGGTGTCGGGAACCTAAAGCTGAATAGATTACGCCGAGCATTATAAGGTGTCGGGAACCTGAAATTTGAATGGATTACGCCGAGCATTATAAGGTGTCGGGAACCTGAAATTGAATGGATTACGCCGAGCATTATAAGGTGTCGGGAACCTAAAATTTGAATGGAATACGCCGAGCATTATAAGGTGTCGGGAACCTAAAGTTGAATGATTACGCCGAGCATTATAAGGTGTCGGGAACCTGAAATTTGAATGGATTACGCCGAGCATTATAAGGTGTCGGGAACCTGAAATTGAATGGATTACGCCGAGCATTATAAGGTGTCGGGAACCTAAAATTTGAATGGAATACGCCGAGCATTATAAGGTGTCGGGAACCTAAAGCTGAATAGATTACGCCGAGCATTATAAGGTGTCGGGAACCTGAAATTTGAATGGATTACGCCGAGCATTATAAGGTGTCGGGAACCTGAAATTGAATGGATTACGCCGAGCATTATAAGGTGTCGGGAACCTAAAAATGAAAGGAGATGTAATGAGATTGATGTGATGTGTGCGTAAATTGACGAATGTAAAGTAGGACCTATGGGTGCCTAAGTGGAATGGTAGGAAATCAGGTTCGTGATGAGCCTGAGGTTGAGTTCATCTACTCTGGTGAATCTGAATCTTTGGCTGAGAATCTGCATCTCTGAAGAGTCTGTATCTTCGGCTGAGAATCTGTATCTCTGAAGAGTCTGTATCTTCGGCTGAGAATCTGTATCTCTGATCGGGTGAGAATCTGTATCTCTAAAGAATCTGTATCTTCGGGGCAAGAATCTGTATCTCTGAAGAATCTGTATCTTCGGGGTGAGAATCTGTATCTCTGAAGAATCTGTATCTTCGGGGTGAGAATCTGTATCTCTGGTCTATGATGAGGAGTTTCGTACGGATGGATGCAAGGTTAACTTTATGCAAATGATCATAATGAAAGTTGATTATGAAAGTGCCAAACATGGCAAAGATGATGTGCATGTCAAAATACAATCAAAGTGTATGTAGGAAACTTGTCCAAAACAAGAAATCATTGGAAAATGTGCCAAACATGGCAATGTTAAGGATCAAAAATTGTCCAAAGCAAGACATTGCTAGAAAGTGTGCCAAATGCGGCCATGATGAGGTTTATGAAACCGAAGTGTTTAAAGGAAAGTTGTTCAAGACAAGAAATTGTTGTTTGAAGAAAATTCTGTTTAGTAAAAAGGAAAGTGAATCATCATTTCCTAACTATAGACTTCGGACTTGTAATTTATCTCCTACGAGATGAACATGCCGCCGGTGGGGTATGGTGTATGATGTGAAGGTAAGGGCTTATGTGGGCATGTGTGGTGTATGAAGTGAAGGTAAAGGCTTGTGTGGGCCTGTGTGGTGTATGAAGTGAAGGTAAGGGCTTATGTGGGCCTGTGTGGTGTATGAAGTGAAGGTAAGGGCTTATGTGGGCCTGAGGTGTTTGATGTGGTGGTAAGGGCTTATGTGGGCCTGAGGTGTTTGATGTGGTGGTAAGGGCTTATGTGTGCCTGTGGTGGGATGGTGGTGGTGATGCTTAATCCTTGGGTTCCAATTGGTGTTGTCATAGCAATTGTTGGAGCCAACAATTGCCCCCAGTATTTTTCCCTTAAGACAATATGAGCTAGAGTTCATGGCAATCGATCGTTCCGATCGATTGCCCCCAGTATTTTCTTTGATCAAACGTGCGAATGAGTCTCGTCCTCACAGGGTCAAGGCTTATGTTCTGATATGGTGCTTCCTAACCTACACTCGACGTGTTTGGTGTTTACACTCGTTTCTCACTTACGGTCACAACTTCTAGACCATTGAATTTGATATTTGATGAATTTACGCATTCAATCTGTTACTTTCACGTGATTGGATACACAACTACCAAGTCGGAAGTCTTTGAGGCTTATAACGTGGCCATGGGGTGTGATGCAAGACAATGGGACCATGGAGGGATGTTTGAGGTATGTGGAGTTTAAAGGGGTGACCAAAGCTGCACTTTGTGTCTTCTCTCGGATTCATCTTCCTTGTCTTGAAGTCGTCTAGCTGCTTTGTGTTGTCGTTGTTTTTGAGCTTCTGGACTTGGACTTTGAAGTTGTCCTTTACACCATTTCTCTTCTCTTTGTCATTTGGATTTCTTCGAGGCACTTCGGGTTTGCCTTTTTTCTTTATCCTTTCTTGACTTTGCCTTCGGGGTTCTTGTGTTTCCCGGTTTTGGGCTTCGAGAGCTGTTTTGATGTGAGCTCTTTGGATCCTGTGTCACTCTAGGACCATTTGCGGATCACTTTGTCATGCTGATAGCGGCATTGCTTCTTCGGACTGATGAGAATGTTATCTGAGAGTCGGGCTCCTCGCCTCCTTTGGTCACCGGGTCGGACATTCATCATTGGCTGGGTTATTTTGTGGAGTTCATAATATCGAAAAGGGATATATGAAAGGCTCAGCGGGGGTGCCTAGGGTTTAATGACTGGGTTTACAAGCTTTGGCTATGTGGTGCTATACCTAGGTGCTTCGTCATTCCTGATAGTCGTATATCCGTTCTTTGTTACTTTTCACAGGTCTAAGCGTAAATTTACAAATTATCTCCTTCGGTCGGAGTTATACCGTTTACCTCACCTTTGAATGTGGGCTCACCGGAGTCGTGTAAAAATGACACGCTCGTTCACTCATGGTTTTTCCGCTCAAGACATTCTCGTGAATTTCACTCAGAGACTAGTTCACACGCTTAAACGAAAGATGAAAGATGATGAACCTAAACTCAGATTGCCCCCATTATTGATTTGGGGTTAATGACGACAATTTAAAAGATATGGATTTGGAACCGCTTTGGGGGTCATTTGGATGTTTTGGGATAAGCTGTGGGGTTTGGTAAGGCATGTCCAAAACTTCAGAAACAAAATACAAGTCTTTGTATTCCATTGTCGGGAGATAATTAATTCATGAACCATTTTCTCAAAAGAAACTTGTGTGAAACAAAACCTTCTCTTTTTTGTGTTATCATTTAGACTTGAAAAAGTCATCGATTTGTGAACATGAGGAAGAAGATGATTTAACAAGATCAATGCTTCTTATTAGTGGTCAGAAAACGATCATTCTTTGAAAAATATGAGAGGTGCATTTGGAAGATGAGTGTTATGGCAGGTTATGCAGTAGAATGCATGGGAACCCTAAAAATTCTGTTGAATCCAAATCCTGCTGAACCGTCTGAAGTCGGCATGCTGAAGACTCGAGCTCTTGACCGCCGGGATGTCGCTAAGATGACTGCGATCGTCTTCTTCTTGGACTCTTAGTAGGCTCCTAGGAATGCCTATGGATGACGCATGAGACACTTGGGCCTGCATGGGTTGAAACAGTTTCATGAATGTGGATTAGGCGCTCGGGCCTGGATGATTTTCATGGATGTGGATAGGCACTCGGGCCTGGATGAATTGAAAGTGAGGCACACATGCCAGAATGATTCATAAGCGGGTTGGCACTCGGGACGGAATGAGGATGCGGCACTGGGGCCAGAACATGTTGTGAGACTGTGGCACTAGGGCCGGAATGTTTAGAATATGTGGCACTTGGGCCAGAAAGTGTTTGAGGATGTGGCGCTTGGGCCTGAATGTGTTTAGGAAAATGGCACTTGAGCCGGAATGATTTGGGATTGTGGCACTTGGGCCAGAACGATTTCAGATTGAAGTAAGAAATATGGGCCAGAGGGACTTCTAGACTGGAACGAATGTGCGGGCCTGAATACCCTTAATCTGGAAGTGGAGTAAACGGGCCGAAGGAAGCCACATGGACCGTGAATGTGCCACTGGGCCGAGAGAGAAACCTTGAAGCCTAAGATTCGTTTGATGATCTTGTTGGGCCTTGAGGCCAGAAACTAGAATGAATGGGTTGCGCAAACTATCTGGGATTCAAATGTTTTATGCTATGGGCCAAAATTTTGGATTCAGAGCAAAGTTCGTGGGCCAAAACTATGAATTGGTCTATGGGCCCAGATTAAGTGAGTTATGAGTGTGGCACTTGGAATATTCTAAGAATTTGGCACCTGGGCCAAAATGTGTTTGGGCTAGAAAGAGGGCGCATGGGCCGAAATGATTTCTAAACCATGTCCCAGATGTGAATTGGAATTTGGGACCGAGTACTTCTGATTGGGCCTAAAAGATGATACTTATACCTAGGATTTTGGGCCAAAGCCCGAGTGGAAAGTCTTTCTAGACTAGAATAAACCCTGAAACGGAAAGGCCTGATGGATTTTCATGAACTGCTTTCGGTGGATTTGTTTTCATGGGCCTAGAACTAAATTGATAATTCAAATTGGGCCGAAAGAGAGAAATCACCTAGGTCTGAACTTTTGGGCCAGAGCCCAAACAAACAATTCATTTATTCAAACCAAACAGGGCCTTAGGGCCGCAAACAATGAAGTCGTGAATTCCAGGTTGGGCTGAGTTGACATAGGAAGAGTTCCTATCAATTTCTAGGCTGGCAGTGGGCCGATCATACAAGCAAACAAGGCCCACACAAGTTCAACATGTCCTTACTAGACGCTTCAACCAAATTGGGTATGGATCGATCCGGAGAGGTGCTTGGGGCATGGGCCCAGGTCACCACAAAGGAATAGGGCTTGCACGCTATTCTCTTTGGGCTTCCCCACTTTTTTCACATCACCTAAGGTGTGCGTCCACGGTCGGGTCTTTGACTGACCAAACAATGGGCTAGGTAAGGGCACTGCCAGGAAAACGCTTGGGGCTAAAGCCCAGGGATTAAGGGGATGTGGTTAGACGACATCCTCCTCTTTTCCCCCGCTTATTCACATCACCTAAAAGGTTTGAGTCCCTGACAGGGGACCCTCAAACGGGTCCCCGGGGTGAAATCGGTTCGTGTGGACCCTCGCTCTCATATGATGCAAAGGTGCAGAAATTAAAGTGCACACAAAAGTAAACCAAACAAAGTAATATAAAGCCATAAATAAACAATTTCGAGTTAAGCCCTCTTTCTTAAAATTAAACAAGTTAAAATTAAGAAGTTTGTCCCCAGCAGAGTCGCCAGTCTGTGAGCCTCGTTTTAAAAACCCTATCCTATGTTGATTAAGTTGATTAGGATCTAAACGGGTTTTAGGTCCACTTATAACCTAAGATTAATAACTATGTCGTATAACAATAATTATTAAAACCTAAGCTAGCTCACTGGAACCTATTATGAGTCGCCACCTAATTTTGACCTAGATTAAATTAGGAAAGGAGAGTTCGGGTTCGGGGGCTTGGTATTCGACTTAATTAGGGTTCAATTACTTTCATTACCCTTCCTAGGTCGTTTTTCCTCTACTTGGTTTATTACGGCTTATTATGAGTCGTTTAACCTAAGTGCGCGAGCTTCTGTTTTTTTTTTTGTGTTTTTTAGCCTTTTTTGATAGAAATTAAAGTGGAAATTAAAATTACCTAAACTAGGGTTTCGGAGGCAGAATTAGGTCAAATTTTGTTTCTGTCCGTAGCCACGGACCTAATGTCCGAAGCCACGGACCCCTGTTAGCCTATATGAAGATAAAAGTCGAATTAAACAGAAAACAAAAAAATTGCAAAGTCCGGGGCCATGGACAGGCTGTCCGTGGGCCCGGACATTATTAGAAAACCTAAATTTTTTAAAATTTAAAAATCCCCGCCGCCGTCCGTGGGCGTCCGGGCTTTCGGACAGTGAGTCCGGGACCCCGGACACGACGTCCGTGGGTGCGGACAGCCCTCGGACGGCGGCTTTGAGGCTGTTCCCGAAGGTGTTTTTTGGCTCAAAATTTTGGGTGTGTAGCCTGAAAGATGTACAAGATGTTAGTGATTGAAAGTTTTCAATTTGACTACGAATTAAGGACGAAACGTATTGAACAAGTTAGAAGGCAGAAACACAAACAAACCTTAATTCAGAAACAAGGAAAAATCAATTCGGTTAGAAATTTCAACCAGAAGTGTATTTAGACCAGAAGGGTTAGAGAATTTGGTTTTTACCTTGTTTTGATTTCGAAAATTTGTTGTTCCTTCACGTCGGGAATCTCTGAAAGCTTCGTTGGTGGCCGATCCGGTTCGACTTTGACCCGAGCTTCTGACCACTCCTTCCTTGTGTTGTTAAGCACGTTTTGGTTCTGTATTGTGGTGTTTTGATGCTTGGAAGTTCAATGGGAGAAGAAAGATGTGTTTTTGGTGATTTTGGGATGATTTCGATAGAGTTTCGGTGTTGGGAGTGTTGAAAAAGTGGGAGGCAAGTAGACGGCTGTGTTTTTTGACTATGGGGATGTTCTCTTCTGCCCCAGGTCGTTTTTTAGAAGGCCTTTTATAGAAAGAGCATGGCCAAGTTGATAGAACAATTTTTCTAAAACCCTGATTTTGTGCTCTAAGAGAATCTGATTTTTTAAAACGTGCTACAGGTTGATAAAAATTCTGAAATTTTAACCAAAGATAAAAGACGATATTTTTAGGAATTTTGAGAGTTTGAATCAGGTTTTTTTCGATAAATAACCAATTAGATAAAAATCTTACAATCTGGAATCTCCCATAATTCATAACTTACGATTGGTAAGTCGAATAACGAAATTTCAACGGCATTAGTCTCTAAAATTCATCCTCTATCTTGTTAAAATTTCATGACATTTTGTTTGATTTAGGTATTTTCCAGAGGAGAGAGAAAATTGCAAAAAATGATTGAATTTCTCTTTTAATTTTGGGATAAGGTTCCAAATAAAATAATTTCAGGTTTATGACTGTGTGTAGTCATGCTAACCATGTGACAATTTTATTTTAATTTTGAAAACCCTTTTATTCTATTTTGAGGTTATTTCATGTGTTAATTATTAAAGAAACTAGCTTATTAAAGCTTAATTTCCAGAATAAATATTATCAGAAAATCATGAAATACCTTTCATAATGACTATGATATTTGGAAGTGTTTGGATATAATGAACAAGTCATATGAAAATAGAAAATCCCGAGATTGTCCTTGGAAAATCCTATATTGGTGCATTTTGACCATTTTGCCCTTTGTGACATGTATGCCTTAAGACTACTCCGGGGGGGTTGAAATTTTGGGTATAACAGGAAGATAAGGATTCAAACAGGAAATGAAGAGGAGAAAGAATTAACAAGTTAATGCATGTTTTTACCTTATATGTTACTTAAGGCTTACTTCCCTTCTCTTTTGAATTTTCAGCCTAAGAACACCCCTTCTTTGCAAGCCAACTCAGACTAGAGGAGTGGATGGAAATGGGATTATGCTACATCAATGGAATAAAGAATAAAAGAGGGAGAGAATGGTTATTTCCATGGTTTAAGACCTTACCTAGTTCAAGATGAGTTGCTCTTGGAATATGGCTGCTACTCATGTAAATGGAGGAAGGAAAAGGGAGGGTTTGAGCTTATGTCTATAGATGAGAGAAGGTGAGGGAAGAAAGAATGAACTTTTTGGCTAATAAGATAAGAATTGATTAATTAAGTGAATAGTCATAAGGTGAGTCATAGATAGATATTTTGGAGTTTTCTTAGTGATAAGGGAAACCTCCTAAGCTTCCTCCTCCACTTAGTCAAGGTCAAGGGCTTGGTCTTGACCATTGACTATATTAGATGATTAAGTGCTAGTTTGCACTATTTGAGTACTATATTCACATTTTGTTGCACATATTTCTGATTTTTTTTTAAACTTTGATTTAGACATTATAATATGGTATATTATGTCTCATTAGTATATTTAAGGGTATTCAAGACCTTAAAACCAATCAAAACTCAATTTAAAGACAATCTCACAAAAATGTGCTTTAAGGAGTTTTAAAGCACATTTTGTGTCTTAACATGTTTTTGAGATTTCTTTTCTTTGGTAATGGTTTTATTATGTTCATTCATGAGTTATGATACTTAGGAATTAAATTTGGGTCCAAAGGAGTTCATTAGGGCACATATTTGTCCTAAATGGTCACAAGATATAATTCTTGTCTTAAAGGCATGTTTAGGCCTTAATTTATTTAATTAGATGTTTAATCAATGTCTAATTAGTTAGGGATATTTCATGTATCGAGAAGGACATAAGTGTGGCTTGGTACATGAGCAAGGTGGGTGTGCCACAAAAAAAGGTTGGGTGTCACCCGTGGCTTGGTCGATAGAAAAGTGATACCTTATAGAACCAAAGATTTTGGGTTCAAAACTTACCCACTACTATATTATGAGAAAGATTCATTTAGAGTCTTAGTATCATTCTTATGCTAAATTTTCAGCCACCTAATTATATATAAAAAAAAGTTGGGTTATCAAGACGTCCATGGAGGAGGATAAACCTTTGTTGAAGTCTAATTGATAGTGAAAATGTTAAAATGATGTGCTTTTTGAAATTTGATTTTAATTGATTCTTGATGTGCTATCCACATTTGAAGATATGACCTCTAATTTGTTACAAACCTGTTTTTGATAGAGTAAAGTAATACATGTGTTCTGTACACGTCAATGTTGTTAACGTGGTACGGATCTTACATGAGAAGGAGGGAATAATATGGAAGTTCTATGTGAACATGAGAAGCATCATAACAAGGATATATGGATGATGACGTAGCTTGAAAATACGATGTACCATGATAGGGCTTGTTACAAATAGAAAGACAGACAACAACTACGCTGAATCAGAGTATCACTCTTTATAAGCAAGTAACTAGAAGATATGACGCACCATAAGAAATCATTTACTCCCTCCTATCTAAAATTGTCGTTTTAGAAATGAATCTGAACTTAAATATATTCAAATTCATCTCTAAAATAACTATATTTTGAATAACAAGAAATACTTTCTAATTTGTCTATATATACGTTGAAATGTTTGAATGACTGTGTCTAATAGTGATGATGAAGAAATAAATAACATACTAGTAACTTTATAATATTAAATGTGACAATTCATAGGGTCAAGACTTTGTCTCATCACCATTTTTTTCCCCATTGTGTGCTCAGCATTTGACTCAATTAGTTAGATGTTGCCAAACCCAACTTATCATTCTTAGGCCGACGAAACCATAGGAAACTTGTAAGAATGAGATGATAAAGCAAGAAAGACGCAATATAAAACATAAACTATAAATTTCGTAAAGAAACAAATCACTTAGATATAACTATTGCAATACAATTCATTAATATTTGAATAACAAAAAACAGTTACATTAAGGCTCGAAATTAAAACATTTAAAATTATGAAAACAGCAAAAATCATCATAAATATGGTTAGAAAATGGAAAAAGCACTACAATCAATCTTATGGCAGAATCTTCAAATCAACTTTTTCCTAAATGCTCAAGCAACTCTCGAGAGTGAATTGTTCTGTCTTTGGGTCAATTTTAGGTCAAATCTTATTTAAAATGAGTTGAAGTTGACAAAACATGTTAATAACCAGTGTGGCCTTTAGGTCAAATTCTTATTTCATGTTTTTATTGTCGTTTTAGTTTTTGACAATATTTTTTACGATCTATAACATAATGTAATTTATTTGATTTTATTATAATTGACTTAAAATCTGTTATGGGTTAGGCTTGCAATTACAGGGCCCATCATTCGGGGGGTACCCCCTCCCCCCCCGATATTGCGGAACGCTGGGGGGTGCGGGGGGCAAAGCCCCCGCTTGGACTGTTGAGGGTGCGGGGCAACATGGTATGGTTTGGGCTTTGGGCCCATATCAGGTTTTATTGGATGAGTTTATGTCTATAAGTAGACAGATGATTTAGGGTTGTAAATATATTCTTTTGCACAGATTAATACGAAACCCTAAAAAACGTAGTTTCCTTAATATCATTCATCTTTCTTCTTCGCTTTCCCTCTTATTTTTTTCACTCGGATTTACAACAAGTGGTATCAGAGCAAGGTTGCGATGGCGAATTCTATGAAGTTCGAAATTTCACGTTTCGATGGACCTTGGAATTTCACCCTATGGCAGCGGTGAGTGTAAGATCTGCTTACGTAACAGGGGATGCAGAAGGCGCTTCTGGATGCCAGACCAGAAGCCACGAAACATGAAGATTGGGACGAGATACAGGAGAAGGTGGCATCGATAATTCGTTTGTGCCTTGCAGACGAAGTGGTTTATCAGGTGATCGATCTTAAAACTTCTAAGGAGATTTGGGATAAACTGGAGAAAACGTATATGCCAAAATCATTGTCCAACAAGTTATATCTGAAACAAAGGTTATACGTGTTGAATATGTCTGAAGGTTCAGATGTGGTACAACACATTAATACTTTCAATCAGATTATTGGGCAATTAGGGTGTGTTGATGTAAAAGTGGATAATGAAGACCAAGCCATGATCCTGATGTGTTCTCTACCTCCTGCGTACGAGACTTTGATTACAGCCCTCACCGCAGGGAAGGATTCGATAAAACTGGAGACGGTAACTGCAGCGCTCGTTGCCCATAACAATCATAGACAGCACACCAGTGGAGATAAGTCTCAAGGCGATGGGTTGTATGTTTCCAACAACCAGGAAAGGGGTAGACAGAAGGACGGAAAAGCTTATGGCAAGGCAAGGGGCAAGTCTAAGTTCAGAAGCAGGAAGTGTGTTACCTGCTATGGATGTGGTCAGAAAGGTCACTCTAAAAGAGATTGTCCTAATAAGAAGCAGAACAATGGAAGTTCAAAAAGTTCTTCAAAATCTGTAAATGTTTTCCAGGAGGATAGTTCAGATGGTTGTTGGGAAAATTACAAACATAGTAATTAAACCTAGCAAAAATGGGCAAGTGCACCCAATTCGTTGCAATACAACAAGTGTCGTATCCACAAGGAAATTGGTTTCTAAATCCCAAGCTTCGGTATAATAGTTAAGTACGAATAAACAGTAAAATGGGGGTTTAGCCAGAGGCAAGCTTGGTTGTTTGTTAATTGAAATGCAATAAAAACAGTAAAATGTTTATGTATGGAATGGATGGGGAGAGTACCCTAGGATAGTGGGAATCACCTAATTCACTCAAAGAACTTCAAAACCATAACTCATCATCTCAATGCCTATTAGAGTTTAGCTCATGAATCCTCAAATCATGGGAAATCCAATTCTTACCTAAATAATCAAACCCCTTAATTAAAGGAGGTTCAAGTCATCAATTAGCATTAAGCAAGCACTCTTAATCAATAGCCCTAAGCATTCACTTCCAAAATCAAGAAAGCAAAAGTTAGGGTTTACTCCCTTCTTGGTCTAGTTCCAAACTCAAGCTCAAATATTGAATGAAACCACCATAAATGCAATAAGAGATCAATTTAGTGCATTAATTGATATTGAAGGGAATAGAATGAAAGTAATAAATGAGTTAGGTTTCTAGCATTCAATGAGCAAAATGGGTTCAAACCCTCACCCTAGGATACAAATGGAACTACTCAGCCATAGCTAAAAGAAAGAGCAAGGAGAAGGGAGAATTAGCCATTAGAGGAGCTCCCAAGCTTCAATGGAGGTAGAAATCTTCACTTTCTTCTTCCTCCTTTCTTCTCTTCTTTTCTCCTCTTCTTTTCTCCTCTATTTTCGCCTCTTTTTCTCTTGTTTCAGGCTGGAGTCGTGTGTCTTGGATGATGGGGAAGGAAGCCACAAAATGTAGCCTTTTAACAGAAGATTCTGGGCAAAAATTCCGTCCGACCGACCTTGCAAGGTCGGTCCCAAGGTCGGTCGGGCTCTCTTAGACGGAAGCACGTGACAGGTTTTAAAGCTTGACTAACCTTGCAAGTCCGGTTGCAAGGTCGGTCGATTCCAGTGTGTTTGGGACGGCTTGGATAGAGTCGGACCGAGCTTGCAAGGTTGGTCCCAAGGTCAGTCGCCCCCGGAATGTCCTTCTTCTGTGCCGGAATTCTCCTGATGCTTCTCGTTGGCTTGGCATCCTTCCCGAGGTGCTCGAACATTGATGCATTCTCAGATTGAGCTCTCAAAATTTACTCAAATGAGTATTTACCTATTTGAATATGCCAAAGGTATAAGATCGCTAATAAACACAAAAATACTCCATAAAGTGGTGAAATAAGTCATGCGCTAAATAAAATGACGGTGAATAAAGACCTTGAGAGAGCACTATTTCACTACTTATCAACTCCCCCACACTTATCTATTTTCTTGTCCTCAAGCGAAATTAGATAAGGACCCACGAAAAGAAGGAACATTTAAAGCAAGCAAGTGTTTAGATGAGTTCTTGAATTCAAGTGAGCAAAATTTGTGAAAAACCTCAAGAGGAGTGCAACCAACCTTCTCATGATGACATGGGTGTGCTTAGGGATGAAAATATAGAGTTTCGGGGTATGATCTAGAGTGATTCCGAGTTTTTACAGTTTATGGAACTTGGAGAACTTTTACCATGACCAACTTCTCTCATGAATGGGCATTGAGGAAAAACAAAAGGAAAAATAGAGATTTGCATTTGATTCACTTTTGCAACAGATGAGATAGGAGGTAATTTGGCATTTTGCCTTGCTTCAATGAACACTCAACTCTCATTTGTTGATTACCTATGGTGTCTCTCAAGTTCCTTTTTAACATTTTTCACAAAGGAAGCACCCCTTAGCAATCCCTAGATGAGAAGGTAGAAAGAACCCCTAAGCAATAAAATTTCACCAAGATATGGGTTTATGACTGCACCGCACATAAGTGCTCCTCAAGAGTGAACCTTTAAAAAAAAGTTCGGTGGAAAATTCCAAGAATTCAAGGAAAAACTTGCTTACTATAAACATAACTCCTACATGGAAGCTATAAATATATATGAGAAAATTGAGCAGTGCATCAATAAAAGAAAAGGTCGTTTTATTTCCCCCACACTTGAATGGGACAATGTCTTCATTGTTCAAAGAAAAGCTTATGGAAAAACAAACAGAAGACCTTTTTGTAGCACTAGGCTTGAAGTAAGCAAAAAGAGTGTTACATTGTAGAAATTGGAAAAAGTTAGAGAACTAGGACTCCCCTGCTAAAGGTGAGTTGGTGGCTGGGTTCCCCCCCCCCCCCCCACACTTGCTAGTGTGCATATTCATGTAAGCGCTAGCTCCGACAGGAAGAGTCAAAGATCCTAGGAAAAATTGACAAGAGGTTCTCTTGAATTTCTCCTAACTCACTCTGGGGTGTTGTTGAGTTCAGTGGAGATATCTACAATGCAAAACCAAAAAGAAACTAGGCGCAACATGGATTCCACAGAATTTACATTAATACCATAGTTAGATAATCAAAAGGGGACTCATAAATGAGTCACATAGCAGAGTAGTCAATGAAGTGCGTAAAACATCATAGCGCAGAGGATCAGTACGATAATGCGAAAGTAAAGGAAGTTTAAAGTACAAACATAACAAACATCTTAACGAAGTCTAACAGCCTAAAAGAGTATTTGAAGATAGATGAAACAAGTAGAGAAAACAAAGGCAGGGCATCCCGGGATCTGAAGATGGCTACTGGGGAGGGGCACCACCACGCGCCGCCTGCTTGCGAAGGTACTGCATCTGTGCATCCATCTGGCGCTGGTGCTCCATCATGAGACACCGGTGCTCAACCATCTGCCTCTCGAAGGCCTCAAGCTGCTTGGGGGTCACAGCTCTAGTAGGTGGTGGAGGGGGCAGGGCAAGGAATGGCCTGGCGCAGTACCGAAGGTGGAGGCACCAGAAGACGAGGATGCACCCCTGCTCTGTCGATGCTCTGCGGTCATCTTGTGTCACCCGTCCTCGTCGCGATAGAAGCCCATCTTCTGCATAGTAGTGTCGGAGATTGGGTCCACATGTAGGCTGGCGACCTCATCAGCTCTGGGTCGCACTCCACATCGGATCAACTGCCTCTGTAAGAAGTGAGGAAAGCCCAAGTGATGGGACTCCTTCTTCGTGATGATGTGGCAAAGGTGGTCAAAGATGAGATCAGAAAGGGAGAGCGACTTCTCCGGGTCCGGGGCAACCAAATAATCCATGAGATAGCAGTCCCTGGAGTTCAGATCCTTGTTTTTGCGAGGGGTGACATTGTGATGTAGGATCGTGAGGATGGCCCTCTTTAGCGGGCTGCTCACCATGTTGAGGGTCATAGTGACCCTAACGTCCGTTCCGGCTTGGATTTTTCTACGTGTCTGGACCGGAAGGTCGGCAAGGTAGCGGTGGCGACTGGCGATGAGGTCTCCCGGGTGGATGACGGAGAAGTGCTCGAGGTCATTGTCTGGGAGCTGAAAGAACTGGTGCACGTCCCATCTCCGGATGGCTATGGCACGGCCACTGACCACTGAGGTGATCTCCTTGGGCTGCCTGCTGACCGCCGCATTCGCATAAAATTCCTTGATCAGGCGGGGGTGGTAGTGGCCACCCATGGTGAGCACGCTGCTCCAGCCCAGATAGTCGAAGTGTGGCCGGAGCTCTAGGTCCGCAATGAGAGCCGGATCCACAGGACGCTCCCAAAAAATATCCTGTCGTTTGGGGGAGGTGAACCAACGTTGGGCCTCTTCGTTGATGAAGATTCCATCGAGTAGGCCAATTGGGTGGCCTAGTTCTAGGTTTGGAGCAGCTTGGTTCCTCCTAGCACGGCGTTGTCGGTTGGCCATGGTGCTGCAAAACAAAGAAAAGAAAATGCAAAACAGAAACAACAAAAAGAACAACCAGTAAAAGGCTAGAAAATAACTATGAGGACAATAAGGAAGGGGCAAAACAGTTAGCGTGATGCACGTTATAGAGCATAAGGAATGTCGTTTATTTGGAAAAATTTTGGCAGAGTCTCCCCTATTTTTCTATCTTTTCCCGATTCTAAGAACCGCCACATGTTCATTCAAAAGGTTGGCAGTCACGTGTTTAAACAACCCAACGGCAGAATACAACCACAGAGTTGCAAATCACCAAGCAATGTAATAGGTCACCCCGTTTGGCACAATGATGAGCAACCCGAATACTTAACAAGCGAATGTGCTACCTAGTGTATTTCAGCAGTCAAGGACCAAACATGGTTGCTAATCAACCCACCACATTCATACAGCGTTAGCACCTCCAATTCTAGCCACAACATGACATATTAGGCAAAATTCAATACTAAGCATTAAGTAAACCATGTATGCGAACACCATCGAAATATCACCAGTTCGAGCCCAATTCCACATACAGTAACATAACAATATCAATCAAGAGCAGTTCCCGCATCAAATTCACCAACATTCAAAAAGTTTGCCCATGGCCACGTTTAGTTCGCAGGATTTCTAGCCTAAAACAGGACTTGCTCAAAAAAACTGTAGAAAATGATCATTTAAGGTGAGATGAGCATACCTTAGTGTTGTTGAGAAGAGTAAAAGCAGGAAATTTGACAAGGAGGGGCTAAAAAAATGAAAGAAATCAGATTGGGGAAAAAGTGGGTGTTAGGGATTTGAAAAAGGGGAAGGGTGGCGCTGGCTCTGTGGTTGGTGACGGTGTGGCCCGAGTTGGTGGCGCAGAACAGTGGCGTCGGAAGGTGCTGGTGGCGCAGGCAATCGGGGCGACTGGTGTTGGTGCGCGAGAGAAGGTGGAGGTCGTGGGGTGTGGCTGGGCTGCGCGAGAGGGAGGGGTACTGGAGGTGCGCGTTGTCTGAGCGGAGGCGGAACTTAGCACGGCGGTCGGCGGCGTCGTCGGACGAGCGAGGCGGTGGTGGAGTGAGAGAGGGAGAGGGTGGTGGCAAAACGGGGGGTTGCGCAAAGGGTGAGAGGAAAAACGCAGGGCGAGTTCGCAGGGGATGGAGTCGGGGGGAAGAAAGAAAGAAGACGACTGAATGGAAAAAATATATCAAAACGCATCGTTTCGCCCTTTTTTTTTCAAAATTTTTGAACCGACCGACCTTGCAAGTCCGGTCGCAAGGTCGGTCCATTCCAGAAGGTCCTGGTTTCGAAAAATTTCATCCGACCGACCTTGCAAGTCAGGTCGCAAGGTCGGTCCATTCCAGAATGTTACGGGTTTGTTAATTTAAGTCCGGCCGACCTTGCAAGCCTGGTCGTAAGGTCGGTCCAAGTCAGTAGCTCGGTGGGTTTGAAATCTTGGACTCGACCAACCTTCCAAGTTCGGTCCTAAGGTCAGTCGAGACCAGAATCTCCCAAAACGTTTGTTTTCTTGCCCACAACACTTATTATCAATCAAAAACAGATTCAACATGTAAAAATAACTAGAACAACCAATAAATAAAGCGTTGAATAAGCAACTAACTAACATAACTTAAATGAGAAAGCAATGCAAGGTAAAGTGCCAAATGTCCGGGTTGCCTCCCGGAAAGCTGCCTGTCTTTTTAAGGTCTTTGGCTAGACCATAGTGAGGGTTAGAGGGAACCTGGAGGGTCTCTTAAGTAAAGAGCCCGAGCTTCAACCTTTTGAATGTCTCCTCCATGATAGTGCTTTAGTCGGGAACCGTTGACCATGAAAGTCTCCCCCTTGACATTCTTCAGCTCATAAGCTCCATAAGGGGTGACCTTTGTGACAGTAAAAGGGCAAGCCCAATGAGACTTTAACTTCCCGGGGAATAACTTCAACTTTGAGTTGTAGAGGAGATCCCGGTCACCTTCGTGAAACTCCCGCTGCATAATCATCTTATCATGCCATTTCTTGGCCTTTTCTTTGTAGATGAGGCTATTTTCGTAGGCATCCTCCCGAATTTCTTCTAACTCGATCAATTAGACCCGTCTCTTGTCACCAGCGCTCTTGAGATCATAGTTGAGGGCCTTCACCGCCCAATATGACTTATGCGCTAATTCGACCGGAAGTGACAAGCCTTCCCATAGACAAGCCGGAACGGGGACATACCGATTGGAGTTTTGTTGGCGGTCTGATATGCCCACAATGCATCATCGAGCTTCATGGACCAATCTTTCCTTGAGGAGTTGACTGTCTTTTGAAGGATCCATTTAAGCTCTCTCTTGGTGACCTCAGCTTGGCCATTACATTGAGGGTGATAAGGAAGGGCAACCTTGTGTCTCACTCCATATTTACTCATCAGCGCTTCAAATTCTTTGTTGCAAAAATGAGACCCGCCATCACTCAATATGGCTCTCGGTACCCCGAACCGGGTGAAAATATTTTTCTTCAGAAACTTGATCACAACTTTGGTGTCATTAGTCGGGGTTGCAATTGCTTCAACACACTTGGTCACATAGTCGACCGCCACAAGAATAAACAAGTTTGAGTAAGAAGATGGGAAGGGGCCCATGAAATTGATACCCCACAAATCAAACGGCTCAACCTCTATCATTATGTTGAGCAGCATCTCATGCTTGCGTGAGGTGTTCCCAAGCCTTTGACATTGGTCATAGGAGGCAACGAACGAGTGGAAGTCCTTATGAAGGGTTTTCTAGAAAAACCCGGCTTGAAGTACCTTGGTTGCTGTTCGTGCTGGACCGTGGTGTCCTCCGGCTTCACCCGAGTGACAGTGAATCAAAATATTCTGCGCTTCACTCATGGGCACACATCTCCGGATCACCCCATCGGCACAAACTTTGAAAAGAAAAGGGTCCTCCCAGAAATACCTCTTGACGTCGGAGAAGAATTTCTTTCGTTGCTGATAGGTCATCTCCGGTGGGACCACTCCTCTTACCAAATAATTTGCAAAGTCCGCATACCATGGGTCTCCGGTCTCTGCAATCATGAAGATGCTCTCGTCTGGGAAGAATTCATTGATTGGCACACCATCATCAGGGACCTCCATTCGAGATAGATGATCAGCTACTACATTCTACACACCCGGTTTATCCCAGATCTCTATCTCAAATTCTTGCAGAAGCAAAATCCATCGGAGAAGTCTAGGTTTTGCATCACCTTTGTTGAACAAGTACTTCAGTGCTGAGTGGTCTGTGTGCACCACAACCTTGCTGCCCAAGAGGTAGGATCGGAATTTGTCGAGGGCGAAAACCACAGCCAACAGCTCCTTTTCGGTGGTGGCGTAATTCTTTTGGGCATCATTGAGAGTTCTACTAGCGTAGTAGATACTCCTCAATATCTTTTCCTTCTTCTAACAAAGGACCGCCCCCACCGCATAGTCGCTGGCGTCGCACATGATCTTAAACGGTAAACTCCAATCGGGGGAAACCACGATAGGCGCAGATATAAGGCACTGTTTGAGAGTGTTGAAGGCACTAAGGCACTCTTCGGTGAATTCAAATTTAACATCCTTGGCCAAGAGGTCGTAGAGAGTCTTTGAGATTTTGGAGAAGTCTTTTATGAACCTTCTGTAGAAACCGGCATGACCCAAGAAGCTTCGAATGTCATTCACTGATGTTGGAGGAGGTAGCTTTTCAATTACTTCAATTTTAGCCTTGTCTACCTCAATACCTTCTGAAGAGATCTTGTGCCCCAAGACAATTCCTTCTTTTACCATAAAATGGCATTTTTCCCAATTGAGCACAAGATTTGTCTCCTCACACCGGATCAAGATAGTGTCGAGATTGTCCAAGCAAGTGTCGAAGGAGGTGCCGAAGACGGAGAAGTCGTCCATAAAGACCTCAATGATTTTTTCTAGGAAGTTAGAGAAGATTGCCATCATGCATCTCTGAAATGTGGTCGGGGCGTTGCAAAGCCCGAAAGGCATCCGGGTGTAGGCAAACGTCCCATATGGGCATGTAAATGTCGTCTTCTTCTGGTCCTCAGGAGCTATGGGGATATGGATATACCCCGAATATCCATCCAAAAAGCAGTAATAGTCTTGTCCCGCCAACCTCTTGAGCATTTGATCAATGAACGGGAGAGGGAAGTGGTCTTTTCTGGTGGCGCTGTTCAGCTTCTAGTAGTCGATGCAGACTCTCCAACCATTGGTAGTCCTCTGAGACACCAGCTCACCCTTTTCGTTGGGGACGACGATAACGCCTCCTTTCTTTGGGACCACTTGCACGGGGCTGACCCATTTGCTGTCGGAGATGGCATAGACAATCCCCGCATCTAAGAGTTTAAGAACTTCCTTTTTGACAACCTCCTTCATATTGGGATTTAATCTCCTCTGAGGTTGGACCAACAGCTTATAGTCATCTTCCATGAATATCCGGTGGGTGCAGAAATGAGGGCTGATCCCTTTGATGTCGGCTATAGTCCACCCGATAGCCCGTCTATGGTTTCGAAGCACCCTCATCAGACTTTCCTCTTGTGCACCTGTCAAGGAAGAAGAAATAATAACAGGTAGAACACACGGATCAGTCAAATAAGCATATTTAAGATGAGAGGGTAGAGGTTTCATCTCCACAGTGGGAGGCTTCTCAACCGAGGGCAACGGCTTCTGAGCAGCTCGTTCCAATGGTTCGGGTGGCGGATAGCGTGGTCTATAGCTAGAAAATTTGCTGTTCAACTCAGCCACCATTTCAATCATTTCTGGGTAGAATTCCTGTTCAAAACAAGCCTCAAACAAAGCTAATTCAAGGGCATCAGATTTAACAAGAGAGAGAGAGAGAGAGAGTGATCCTGCACAATTGAATCTATGACATCTATAGCAAAAACAGCCTCAGCCTGTGAGGGTCTCTTCACTACCTTAGACATGTCAATTTCTAATTTTTCATCATGAAGTTGCAGAATTATTTTGCCTTTCTCCACATCTATAAGGGCCCTAGCAGTTCTCATGAAAGGTCTGGCCAAATTTAGAGGCACTCTCTGGTCCTCTTCCATATATGTCACAATGAAATCAGCTGGGAAAACAAATGTACCAATAGTTACTACCAAGTCCTCTACCTTCCCTTTTAGGATAACCAAAGATCTATCCGGTAATTGCAATTGCATAGGAGTGAGAGTGTATTTACCAATTCCAAGCTTATTAAAAGTGGAGAGAGGCATAAGATTTATACTAGCACCTAAATGACATAACCCGCTACCGCAGTCAATTTCACCAATAAAGCAAGGAATGATAGGTAAACCGGGATCTCCAAGCTTTGGAGGTAGGCTTCTTTGTAGAACCGCTGAAACTTCTTCGGTGAGGTGAACGGTTTCCGCTTCCTCTAGCGATCTCTTGTTTGGTATGATGTCCTTCATGAACTTAGCATAAATCGGCATCTGTTTCGAAGCATCAGAAAAAGGAATGTTAATCGTTAATTTCTTGAAAATGCTTAGAAACGTCCCAAATTGTTCATCCAAATTTTTCTTTTTGAGTCTATTGGGAAAAGGAAATGGGGGAAGATGCTTTGAAAAAGTAGTAGAAGTAGAAGGTTCAGGAGACCCCTTCTCCTTGGAAACTTCCTTAGGTGGAGGTGGTGGTTCCTCAACAATCTCTTGCTCTTCTTCTTGAGCTTCATCTTCTTGGGACTCCATGTCACATGTGAGCATGAAGGATCAAGGAGTCTCCACTCCTTTAGTGTTACCACTTTGCTTCTCTCTTGGATTGGGCTTCCTTGACTTGGAAGAACACTCGGTTATCTGTGAGCAAGCTGTGGGAGATGCTTTCAAGTTGGGCTTCAACCCTTTTGTTGGTGGCATCTTGGCTTGCTTTAAAAGCACCAATCAGCCACTTTAGTGTGTACAGCCGAGACAAGATTTTTCATGTCTCTTAGCTCGGCATTGGCATCCATGGAGGAGGAGAAGGTTGTCGATGTGGTTGGTGTTGTTGTTGTTGAAAGCCCGGAGGTGCTCCTTGTGGTCGGTAACCCATTTGTGGGTTGGACGTTTGAGACGACCCATGTGACCGGTAGCCCGTGGGAATGTTGGAAGCATTGCTAGCTCCCCCTTGGGTTTGGTCATTGAAATACCCCAAACCTTGATATGTGGTTTAAATATTAACTATGGTATGTAAAGGCTAAAAAGTGCCTTAGAAAACATCAGTGACAATTTAAACCACAGTAAATGCAATAAAGCACTAAGATATAGTTTGAGCAAAAACATGCTCTAAGCTATGAGTGAACTTGGTTAGGACCCAAAGAGCCTACCAAGACTTAATAATATTCAATTATGATTTAATAGGGCTAATTAAGTCCTTAGGAAACCTTGGTAGTCAGTTAGACCAAATAAAACACAAGGAAATACCTTAAAGCCAATTAGAGCAAAAATGTGCTCTAAGCTTGGGATAAATGTGTATAAGACCTAATGGTCATACCTATACCTTATTTATATGTTAATGAACATATTAAATCAATTACCAAAGAAAACCAAGCTTGAAAACAAGTTAGAACACAAAATGTGCTTTAAGGAGTCTTAAAGCACGTTTTTGAAAAATTGTCTTGTAAATGAGTTTTGTATGGCTAGGTGTCCATCATTACTCTTTAATTAACATGGGTACTATATAGTATCACATTGGAAGTCTATATCAATGGGAAATCAAAATTTCACTTCTAGTGCCTTGTTTTATGAATAGTAACTTTTATAAGCTAGTTTGTAACATATGTTGTTATAAGTAATTAAATTGGTCAACAAAGACTATTATACCCTTCTAATATGTAAGGGGGCACGGTTTTAGTGGTGTGAGTCACCATACTTGGCCATCCAACTAAGAAAAGTAAAGAAAATAAAGTAAAGTTACTATTTGCTTTATAACATAAATATCTTCAAACTTTGCCTCTCTCCTCACCTTTCTTCATTTCCTCTTGTTCCCACCGTCATCTTCCTCCATTCTCCCAACCAAAACCGTTCATGGTGCAGCACCTCTCTTCTCCAACTTCAATTGCTCACCAATGTTCATTAATGCTCCAAATCAAATTCTAAGACCATATTTGTCTTAGTTAGACCAAGCTCTTCACTTCTATCTTTTCAAATCTTCAAGAACTCCATTTGGTGCCATGAAGAATCTCCATTGAAGGGGGAAAAGCTCATCTTCTTTCATATTGTCATTCTCCATTGTTTCAAGGTAACAAAACCAAAGAAAATCTAAGTTTCCTCTCATTTTTGTATGTGTCCGAAAATTCACCTCACAATGGTGCTTTTTCTTGCTCTCTTCATAAGCTTAATTCAAACTTCAAAGGACTAGGAGGAGTCCTATCTTGCTACTTAACCAAGCTCTCTTCGAATTCCAAGGTAATCATCAATTTTGGTGTTAAGACACATATGTAAACCTAGGGTTTAACTATGAGTTGGAGTATTAAACTTAATGCTCATAACCCTTATATGTGTATTGATTAGAAGATTGACAAGTGATAAAAAGCCCTTGCCGATTTTCTATCAAGGAAGAACAAAGAAAAACAAGTGGGAAGTCTTGAAAGAAAAGAGGTAAATGTGTTAACCTAATGTGGTTTAAAAGCCTTAGAAGAAATGAGCTTCTGTTTCTTATGGAAAATACCTAAGGAGCCAATGGTGAATGACCTAGAGAAATGCTCTCAAGGAGTTTATTAAGGGCATATGTATTGTTGGGTGTATTTGCAGGTCAAAGGCATTACTTATGTGGGAAATTCAGTGTTTAAGGTTTATGCAATTTAAGGGCCTAAGAGCCATGTTATTTAAGGGCCTAAGTGCCAAGCAATTTAAGCTTATGCACTATATTGTGATGTAGTGCTAAATGTGTGAAGTTTGTGTATAAAATGTGTTTGATGGATTTTAGGTGTTCTTGAATGGAATAAGGTAAAAACCTAAGTGTTTGGATGTGAGAATATACAAGAGAAGCTATGGCAAAATTTAGTTGGTGAACAAAGGAGTTCATGTGTTGTAATGAGATTTTATGACCTAGAAGGTGCTAGGAATGGTTGAGTGTGAAGATGGTGAATTAAGGTGTTCTTAAGTGTTAAGATGCCTTGGGCACAATCTTGGAGGATTTAGAAATCAAATGATGTTTTATACACACCAAGGTTATGATATGTGAAGTATTAGGTCTTGTTAAAGTTTAGGTAAACAAGGAAAAGTGATCCTTGTGAAGATCTAAGTGTAAACTTGAGGATATAGGAGGAGTTGTGTAATGGAGGTGTTTGTGAGGAATGATGCTTGGAGTAGATGTGATGGTGGTGAGAAAACATTTTAGTTAGTTGTTATCATAAGTATAAACCACCACTTAGGAACTTAGGGAAAAATGTTATAAGTGTTAAGGAATTTTACAAGGAAATGAGTAGATGTTGAAGAGTTTAGAAATGAGTAAGAACTTGAGTTTAATGGATGTTATATGAAGTATTTAGTGTGCCATATGGTGTTGCAACACATTGGAGACTTAAGGAAAAGTTGGAACAATTTGGACAATTCTTAGGAAGTTTCTGCAGCCGACCTACCCAGGGGACCGACCCCAGTCTGGGTCGGTCGGCAGAAACTGTGAACTTAGATGATCTCTGCAGCCGACCTACCCAGGGGGTGGGTCGGTCGGTGGGTCGGTCGGACCTTAAAAAAAAAATTAATTTTAAAGAATGTTAAGGTATTAGTGGTATGCCATTAAGAGAGTATTGATGGTTAGAAAGATAAATATATATGGACTTGAGAGATTAAGTTAAGTAAGATGATTTAAATGTTAAGGTTATAAAATGATATGTAATGATGGGGATTGATTAGTAATGATGTTATAAGGTTGTTAAAGACATGTTAGGTGAGTTATAATGGCAATTTGGTGAGGGAAAGTTGTAACAAAATGTAAAAGTAAAACAAGTTAAAATGTAAAGTTATGTAACTAAGTTAACGGGGAGAAGTTATAAGCATTAGACATTAAATAATCATGCTACCCCGATGTTAATAAAAGTACATGTAATGTTATCAGTTGTTCGAGAATTGCTCGAGGAACATAAGTGGACATGATAAAGTGGACTCCGGTGACAGGTATGGTTTTCTTGCAACCTGTGTCCTACCGGATTACACCGGCTTGTATGCCAATGTGTTTCTGTATGTTTGCCACGTTATAAGATAAATCATGAAACGAGTTTACAGTCGTTATTGTTGTTGTATGTTTACGTGCCGATACCGGTAACCTCGAATGCGCTTGAAGGGCTAGTTAACCACTATTAGGTAAACGTAGGAGAACGGTATCCGGTAACAACGTTTCCGACTTAAGGAACGTTCTAACCACGGCTATGCGTGAGTTGGATATGTGATGTTTGTGTGTGATTTTGTATGTGAATGTATGACTCTCCCTTCCCTTGTGTGTGTCTAACAAGACTTAACCCAATGTGTGATTGTTTAACTAAGTTCAATGATGAACTTCTGACAAGTGCTAACGGGGGAGTGAGGAGTCCGGTCTGTTCCGGCCACGCGTGTGAGTATGGGGGTCGTTGTCATAGCAGGTTCGATCCTCTCCGTATGTTATGGTTGTTTTCCAATTTGGTTCCCAACCTTCCCTTTAGCTTAACCAAGGCTATTACTGACTCACGTCGGGCCACAGGGGCATACTATTGTTATGTTTGTTTCGGTGTGCTTGGATCACTATATCCGAGACACCTTGTGTTAAGTTAACCGTTCATTTAACGAGACGGTAACGAGTTATGTAACGAGCTTATCATGAGACTGGCAACATTCTCTAGGCTCACCAGTGTATTAACAATGTTTGGGTCGGTTCCTAAGAGGACCATTCCCGTTATGTTATGTATCTTTGTTGTGATGCAATATCTATTGCGGTGTTATGTTGTGCACGTGGAAACGTGCAAAGTGTTGTTAAGTGTTGTTATGTAGTGTATGTTATATGTTGTAAAATGTGGAGTATGTGGATCATGGATATGAATCCCAGTTGGAGAAAAGAGGCGTTTAAGGTTAACCCGATTTAAGGGTAAGTGTCGTCTGTTAAGGAAGTAGCTCCATTAGAGGAGGAACACTCTAGGGATATTGAATACCTTGAGTGACTTATTAAGTAAGGATGTATTATCCGTTTGTTGAGCCCGTTGAGGCGAAATGATTATGTGTTGTGTTTACAGTTGCATGCATGATTTAAAAATAATCAACCGCATGCTAAGACGACAATTAGTTGTGCGTGGCCCGGTAGCATGTGGGCTGCGGGATTACCATACCAGCAAAGGTGCTGAGCCCCTTGGGGGCCACCCTTTCTCTTCTTTTCCTATTTCAGGTACGAAGTGCTGGAAGCCGTTCGAGAGTAGGACGGGTAGTCGTTGTACATGGGTAATCATTTAAGTGTATATACAGTAGGTGTAGTAAGACCGAAATTGTTGTCGGCATCAGTTTATAGATACTCGGTATAGTTGAAAGGTGTACGTTGTTGTTGTTGTTAATGGAAAGGGATAGTAATGTGTAGTCGCTCGGGAATTTAGCCCATCAGACCGGTACAATGTATGTGTATTAGCCTTGTTAGCCACGTGGGTGGTTAACGGCGTGTAACACCACGAGTTGAGTTATTTGATGAGTTGTGTATTCCGCTGCAGATTGTTTATGTATTTGTTGTTGGGGGGTGTTACAAAAAGTGGTATCAGAGCGAAGTATCGCTCTGATGACTGAATTACCGAGCTTAGGAAGTACCGAGTTAGGATTTAAGTACTTTGGGTTAAGGGTTGAGTGATAGCGTGAGAGATACGCTAGTTAGGAACTACCAGTGACTACTGGAAACCTACAATATCCATCCCACCCTCCACAATCCCTGTTTGATAACTTGGGAAAGAACGCCAGAGAGATGGAAGTCCTCTCTTACTCGGGAATACCCGATCTGGCTGTTATTAAGTACCTCTAAAGGTACGGAGAACCTGTCACACGGTAGATCCCGAAAACTGGGAATCCCGGAGACGGTCTCCATCTGAACAATGTTAACCGCATTTAATAGCGAAGAATGAAGAATCTTGTGTATAGAAGAATAGAATTTCCAGCAACCTGGGTCGACATGCCGAGCAGTCGAGGATAACCAGCTTGCAACGCACCAACCGTGCAACAGGCAAGAAATGGATTAATAAAACCCGAGACGAGTGTCTACGGAACCACAGTTGATAAATAATACACCAACGGTATACCAACCGACAAGGGAACTACAACGTAGTGCCCAAATACGTGGAACGGGCTACAAAGTGAATACAATACTAAGAAAAAGGGGTCTCCCAGAATGGGAAACACCCTAGTTAATGATTATCATATGAAGACAGTGAGAAGTCACCTAGAAGAGTTATTATCAAGGCAGTAAGATCAGTGAGGGCCAACAAGGCCACTGATGACAGTATGGGTAAAAACAATACCACAACCGGTATGTGTTAAACCGATAGCCAGTTAGCATGGCGCACTTGCCATAGCAAGTGCTGCTATAACAGGGCTGTTCGGGAAATTTATAACCACTAAAGTACTTAGTAAAGTACCATGAAGTTAAATATGATCGACATAACAGTGGAAGGGCCTGTTAGCCTAACCCTGTAATTGTAAGTACACCAGTCAGCAAGAAGCTAGACTTGGTTAAGGTAAGAAGATGTTGTGAAACCATGAAATTTTCTTTCAACCCAGATTTATTCAAACCCTTTTCTTTTCAAAACCAGATTTTCTTTCAAACCAACACTTCTTTCCAACCTTCTTTTAAACCAAACCAGTAAAACCAAGGCAGTTGATAAGATACAACAGTGGATAAACTTTCCCTCGATTAAGTTCGGGAAGCAGGAATGAATATTGTCACGGGACAATATAAGGGAGTTGACAACAGAATACTTCACCTAGGCGTGTGACGGACACTACGAGTGTACCAACTGAATTGTGGGACGACCGCACTCCGATAGGAGCTTGTGGGCCTGACAGACCTACTTATGGGTTAGTTGGGTAAGTAGCAATGTATCAGTATGGTACCCCACATATGTATACGAGTGGAGTCCGAAACACGGGAAGTAGTCGACTCCGTCTACGGTCAGCAGTATAAATCAAACAAGAGCTAAGGATTACAAGGAATGGTTGAAGTTAAGGAACTCAGTTAAGTTAACGAGACTAAAGGAATTAGTGAATTCCTTCAAGGAAATGTTTAAGAGTCAGGAGTGCGAAGTGCACTAACTGTATGTAAAGACATGTATACGTCTAAGGATCCTAGGGATAAACATGATAGCTGGAACGACCAGCCTGCATGGCAAGCAGATGCCTAATGTGGACACATTAATGTGCAATGAACGGGATGAAACTCCCAGAATGAGTACCTACACTATCAGGAAATGTTGATCTTCACAGAAGAAGATAATAACCAGTTAAGAACGCAAACGGCGTGGCTAACTGAATGTACCAATAAGTGTGAACCAGATGTAAAGGCATAACTTACAACACCCAGGAGCAATCCTTGAAGGGTGTTCGCATCAACAATTGTTGAACGAAATGCATGACAGAACACAAGGGTTGAAACTAACACCCAGTTTAGACATAAGTTGTCAGGAGACGGACTGACAACCTAAGGGGCATCCCATGAAAGGAAACGTGATGCAACGACCTTGTCATGGAGCCATATAAATCAACCATGTAATGTTGTACAGAGAAGTACATGTGTGGACAGCCTACAATGAGCCCAGCTCAAGGCAAATAAGGCTTATAAGCCATAAGCAAGATATGTTATATAAATTCAATTGATTGTAGAAGTTTATGTTATAAGTGAATAGAGTGGTAAACGAACCACTGCATTAAGAGTGGGGATACCTCTCGATATTGTGAGACCGCAGGAGCGGTAGTTATGTGAATCAAGCCAAGAAATATGTTAAGGATTGACCATATTGTTATTGAAAGAGAGCAGTTAGCTTAGTAACATGTGTGTATAAAGTGAAACACCGAGCTGAATAATGCCGGCTTATGACTCGAATGATCGATGCTCAAGGAGCATTCAGTAGCCATCCAAATGAGTGATGAACCATAATACGAATGATGTAAGTATATGCGTGGAAGTTAATGTGACAATAAATACGATGTAAGTTAGTGTTATACAATAAAGCACGGTGCGCAGTAAGCGACCGTTGTATAAGTGTTGTTGAATAATGATGTGGCAGATAAGACCAGTTATGAGTTAAACTCAATGGACATGCAAGCAAGTGATGATACACAGACTGGGCAATAAGCCAATGGTCGGTACTATGTGATAAGGAACTCAGTGTGAATTCCATGGCGAATCGCATAAGGGATTTACTGTCAAGAGTTTACGCCTCTGCACTCTGTATGACTGAGTGTTTTGGTATTGCACTTGCGCAGTAATGATCGAGTGGGATAGCTAGGAATTGGAAACATGTTAATTGTGGGGAATAATGTTATAATGGCCGATGCATAGGAAATGCAAGGCCGCACCAATAAAAGAGTACTTGTACAAAACCAAATGTGGAGGCATGATTAACAGTAAGTGACTACAGTAGCACTAACTACCAAATACGTATGGAATATACCCAAATGTTGGAAATAGCTGAGAGAGCACTACACACTAGGTAGTAGCTCAATCTCAACCGACAGTAAGTCGGAAGGGAACAAGTCAATCATCGTGAAATACAGAGTTGTATACACAGTAAATTCTTATGGAAGTGGATAGAAAGTGTATAACTCACCGAATTCGCTAACGGTAAGAGATACCACGCGTCGGTTGAGAAACCATGTTACCAAGACGAAGGTGACAATTGAGGATGTACAATACAGTAAGAATAACAAAAGGGAGCAATTAAGCTCTACAGTTATTAGAGTTCGCAGCAGAAACTAGTGAGCCAGTGATTCAAGTGTTGAATGTACATGGTGAACATGAATGAATGGCTAATTATAAATGCCTAGAAGCCTAACAGGCCAGAATCGAAACCAACTAAGAGTTTAAACAAACTCCAATGAGAATTCTTGGTTTAGGAACTAAACCGCCAATATGGTTAAGATCCTCTAATCAAAATCCATTGTGTAATAAACCGCGTGGAAGTTAAAACACTTCACACGGCAGAACATTTTAAGCCAATGTTTAGTGATTGATTACGTGGGCGTAATCCCTTTTAAGGGGGGTAGAGCGCAAAACCACTTAGTGTGTATTACCGTACAAGTGTACGTAGTGTATGTGACTTATATTGTGCATAGCACAAAATTTTGTTTTGATGATTGGTGTGTGTGTTACGTAAACATACACATTCATTCATGGTTTAATTGTGGTAATTGCGCACAGAAGATGCGAATACCATTGTGATAAGTGTGTTTGTTTGTTAACAATTGTGTGTGATAGTACAAGTGTGGGAGTAGAGAAACTCCCGGGGAACAAAAGCCCCGACAGTGTATAAATGTAAAACCAGGTGTTGTATTTTGATAAAATATATGTGTATATATATATACGATATTGATGCATGAAAGGGTATGAAACCGACATAGAACCTAGTGAGAATAATATTCCCTAGGTAACAACATTAAAGTGAATGGAAATAACTGATAGACGAAGTTCTATCCCTTGGAGATGTTATGATCATGACTAGAATGATTTAAAAGATAGAAAATTGGAAATGAGTGATTTATTTGGTGCTTGAAAATGAAGTGGGGAAGTGGAACTTGATTTGCATGCGATCAAGGGAAGCCGAACACAAATTGGGGTGGAAGGATAGTTCAACACTGATGCTGATCACATCAGGGTTGGATGACTCTTGAAACTCCCTATAAGTGGTCACAAATAACCACGCTAGGAAAAGAAGCAAAGAGCTTAAGTTGGACTTGGAGTTGTGTGTGTTTTCAAAAGGATTTTCAATTGGTATTTATAAAACGTTGATAGATACTTTATATAATTAAAGTCTTCTTACTTAACCTCACAAGGAAAAATTTCAAATTTAAGTGATTGTTTTGATCTCCCAAAGGCACGGGGACGGAAGGTGTCCATCGCGACCGGGTTCTGCGGGATCACAGTGTATATCAAAGATATTTTGATTGTTATACATGCGATGACATGTTGTGTGGTATGTGTAATAAATGCTATTTTGACCTCGAGTTCTAAAAGTGTATGCTATAAGACCTATGAGTCTAAATGTGTTGTGTTACATAGACCTATGTCTAAAGCCTGTTATGTTATCGGGACCTATGTGTCTAAATGTTGTTATGTTACCCAAGACCAGTGAGTCAAAGGGGTTGTTATGTATGTGTAAGTGTTGTTAAGATACCCGGACCATTGAGTCCGAGGTTATCATGTGAATATGTTATGTTATGTGTGGATGTGAATGTGTTGCCCGGACCATTAAGTCCGAGGTTGTGATGTAAAGTGTGTTTGGTTATGGAAGTTTTATGGCTGTAAGTAATCCCCGTATTCTAATCTAATGATGTGTGGGAAATGTGAACTTCGAGGACGAAGTTCTTTTAAGGGGGGTAGATTGAAATACCCCAAACCTTGATATGTGGTTTAAATATTAAACTATGGTATGTAAAGGCTAAAAAGTGCCTTAGAAACATCAGTGAACAATTTAAACCACAGTAAATGCAATAAAGCACTAAGATACAGTTTGAGCAAAAACATGCTCTAAGCTATGAGTGAACTTGGTTAGGACCCAAAGAGCCTACCAAGACTTAATAATATTCAATTATGATTTAATAGGGCTAATTAAGTCCTTAGGAAACCTTGGTAGTCAGTTAAACCAAATAAAACACAAGGAAATACCTTAAAGTCAATTAGAGCAAAAATGTGCTCTAAGCTTGGGATAAATGTGTATAAGACCTAATGGTCATACCTATACCTTATTTATATGTTAATGAACATATTAAATCAATTACCAAAGAAAACCAAGCTTGAAAACAAGTTAGAACACAAAATGTGCTTTAAGGAGTCTTAAAGCACGTTTTGAAAAATTGTCTTGTAAATGAGTTTTGTATGGCTAGGTGTCCATCATTACTCTTTAATTAACATGTGTACTATATAGTATCACATTTGGAAGTCTATATCAATGGGAAATCAAAAATTTCACTTCTATGTGCCTTGTTTTTATGAATAGTAACTTTTATAAGCTAGTTTGTAACATATGTTGTTATAAGTAATTAAATTGGTCAACAAAGACTATTATACCCTTCTAATATGTAAGGGGGCACGGTTTTTAGTGGTGTGAGTCACCATACTTGGCCATCCAACTAAGAAAAGTAAAAGAAAATAAAGTAAAGTTACTATTTGCTTTATAACATAAATATCTTCAAACTTTGCCTCTCTCCTCACCTTTCTTCATTTCCTCTTGTTCCCACCGTCATCTTCCTCCATTCTCCCAACCAAAACCGTTCATGGTGCAGCACCTCTCTTCTCCAACTTCAATTGCTCACCAAATGTTCATTAATGCTCCAAATCAAATTCTAAGACCATATTTGTCTTAGTTAGACCAAGCTCTTCACTTCTATCTTTTCAAATCTTCAAGAACTCCATTTGGTGCCATGAAGAATCTCCATTGAAGGGGGAAAAGCTCATCTTCTTTCATATTGTCATTCTCCTTTGTTTCAAGGTAACAAAACCAAAGAAAATCTAAGTTTCCTCTCATTTTTGTATGTGTCCGAAAATTCACCTCACAATGGTGCTTTTCTTGCTCTCTTCATAGCTTAATTCAAACTTCAAAGGACTAGGAGGAGTCCTATCTTGCTACTTAACCAAGCTCTCTTCCGAATTCCAAAGGTAATCATCAAATTTTGGTGTTTTAAGACACATATGTAAACCTAGGGTTTAACTATGAGTTGGAGTATTAAACTTAATGCTCATAACCCTTATATGTGTATTGATTAGAAGATTGACAAGTGATAAAAAGCCCTTGCCGATTTTCTATCAAGGAAGAACAAAGAAAAACAAGTGGGAAGTCTTGAAAGAAAAGAGGTAAATGTGTTAACCTAATGTGGTTTAAAAGCCTTAGAAGAAATGAGCTTGTGTTCTTATGGAAAATACCTAAGGAGCCAATGGTGAATGACCTAGAGAAATGCTCTCAAGGAGTTTAAAGGGCATATGTATTGTTGGGTGTATTTGCAGGTCAAAGGCATTACTTATGTGGGAAATCAGTGTTTAAGGTTTATGCAATTTAAGGGCCTAAGAGCCATGTTATTTAAGGGCCTAAGTGCCAAGCAATTTAAGCTTATGCACTATATTGTGATTAGTGCTAAATGTGTGAAGTTTGTGTATAAAATGTGTTTGATGGATTTTAGGTGTTCTTGAATGGAATAAGGTAAAAACCTAAGTGTTTGGATGTGAGAATATACAAGAGAAGCTATGGCAAAATTTAGTTGGTGAACAAAGGAGTTCATGTGTTGTAATGAGATTTTATGACCTAGAAGGTGCTAGGAATGGTTGAGTGTGGGATGGTGAATTAAGTGTTCTTAAGTGTTAAGATGCCTTGGGCACAATCTTGGAGGATTTAGAAATCAAATGAGTGTTTTATACACACCAAGGTTATGATATGTGAAGTATTTCTTGTTAAAGTTTAGGTAAACAAGGAAAAGTGATGCCTTGTGAAGATCTAAGTGTAAACTTGAGGATATAGGAGGAGTTGTGTAATGGAGGTGTTTGTGAGGAATGATGCTTGGAAGATGTGATGGTGGCGAGAAAACATTTTAGTTAGTTGTTATCATAAGTATAAACCACCACTTAGGAACTTAGGGAAAAATGTTATAAGTGTTAAGGAATTTTACAAGGAAATGAGTAGATTTTTGAAGAGTTTAGAAATGAGTAAGAACTTGAGTTTAATGGATGTTATATGAAGTATTTAGTGTGCCATATGGTGTTGCAACACATTGGGAGACTTAAGGAAAAGTTTGGAACAATTTGGACAATTCTTAGGAAGTTTCTGCAGCCGACCTACCTAGGGGACCGACCCCAGTCTGGGTCGGTCGGGCAGAAACTGTGAACTTAGATGATCTCTGCAGCCGACCTACCCAGGGGGTGGGTCGGTCGGTGGGTCGGTCGGACCTTAAAAAAAAATTAATTTTAAAGAATGTTAAGTGGTATTAGTGGTATGCCATTAAGAGAGTATTGATGGTTAGAAAGATAAATATATATGGACTTGAGAGATTAAGTTAAGTAAGATGATTTAATGTTAAGGTTATAAATGATATGTAATGATGGGGATTGATTAGTAATGATGTTTAAGGTGTTAAAGACATGTTAGGTGAGTTATAATGGCAATTTGGTGAGGGGAAAGTTGTAACAAAATGTAAAAGTAAAACAAGTTAAAATGTAAAGTTATGTAACTAAGTTAACGGGGAAAGTTATAAGCATTAGACATTAAATAATCATGCTACCCCGATGTTAATAAAAGTACATGTAATGTTATCAGTTGTTCGAGAATTGCTCGAGGAACATAAGTGGACATGATAAAGTGGACTCCGGTGACAGGTATGGTTTTCTTGCAACCTGTGTCCTACCGGATTACACCGGCTTGTATGCCAATGTGTTTTCTGTATGTTTGCACGTTATAAGATAAATCATGAAAGTTTACAGTCGTTATTGTTGTTGTATGTTTACGTGCCGATACCGGTAACCTCGAATGCGCTTGAAGGGCTAGTTAACCACTATTAGGTAAACGTAGGAGAACGGTATCCGGTAACAACGTTTCCGACTTAAGGAACGTTCTAACCACGACTATGTGTGAGTTGGATATGTGATGTTTGTGTGTGATGTTTGTATGTGAATGTATGACTCTCCCTTCCCTTGTGTGTGTCTAACAAGACTTAACCCAATGTGGGATTGTTTAACTAATCTCGTTCAATGATGAACTTCTGACAAGCTAACGGGGGGAGTGAGGAGTCCGTTCTGTTCCGGCCACGCGTGTGAGTATGGGGGGTCGTTGTCATAGCAGGTTCGATCCTCTCCGTATGTTATGGTTGTTTTCCAATTTGGTTCCCAACCTTCCCTTTAGCTTAACCAAGGCTATTACTGACTCACGTCGGGCCACAGGGGCATACTATTGTTATGTTTGTTTCGGTGTGCTTGGATCACTATATCCGAGACACCTTGTGTTAAGTTAACCGTTCATTTAACGAGACGGTAACGAGTTATGTAACGAGCTTATCATAAGACTGGCAACATTCTCTAGGCTCACCAGTGTTTAACAATGTTTGGGTCGGTTCCTAAGAGGACCATTCCGTTATGTTATGTATCTTTGTTGTGATGCAATATCTATTGCGGTGTTATGTTGTGCACTGGAAACGTGCAAAGTGTTGTTAAGTGTTGTTATGTAGTGTATGTATATGTTGTAAAATGTGGAGTATGTGGATCATGATATGAATCCCAGTTGGAAAAGAGGCGTTTAAGGTTAACCCGATTTAAGGGTAAGTGTCGTCTGTTAAGGAAGTAGCTCCATTAGAGGAGGAACACTTTAGGGATATTGAATACCTTGAGTGACTTATTAAGTAAGGATGTATTATCCGTTTGTTGAGCCCGTTGAGGCGAAATGATTATGTGTTGTGTGTTTACAGTTGCATGCATGATTTAAAAATAATCAACCGCATGCTAAGACGACAATTAGTTGTGCGTGGCCCGGTAGCATGTGGGCTGCGGGATTACCATACCAGCAAAGGTGCTGAGCCCCTTGGGGGCCACCCTTTCTCTTCTTTTCCTATTTCAGGTACGAAGTGCTGGAAGCCGTTCGAGAGTAGGACGGGTAGTCGCTGTACATGGGTAATCATTTAAGTGTATGTATACAGTAGGTGTAGTAAGACCGAAATTGTTGTCGGCGTCAGTTTATAGATACTCGGTATAGTTGAAAGGTGTACGTTGTTGTTGTTGTTAATGGAAAGGGATAGTAATGTAGTCGCTCGGGAATTTAGCCCATCAGACCGGTACAATGTATGTGTATTAGCCTTGTTAGCCACGTGGGTGGGTTAACGGCGTGTAACACCAGCGAGTTGAGTTATTTGAGTTGTGTATTCCGCTGCAGATTGTTGTTATGTATTTGTTGTTGGATGGGGTGTTACAGTCATTATTTCTCCATGAGAAGTTTGGATGGTTCCTCCATGGGGCGTTTTGTTGGTAGTAGTTGTATCCGGGCCGGTTGCCTACAAAGTTTACATCCTCATGTGGATCGGCATAAACCTTGCCTTCGCAAAAGTGGGTCTCATGAGGACCCGCACAAATTGCACTCCCCTCTTGGATTGAAGTAAAAGTAGATGGAGAGGGTGATGATGAAGAAGTTATAGACTTTGTTGTTTCTTTTTGAGCTGTAGCTAGCTTCTCCACCATCTTGGTGAGTGAAGATAGTTGAGCGGAAAGGTGGTCGGTGGGCTCAACATGTAAGAGACCATCTGCTCTTGGTGCTCTCCCCTTTTGCTTAGACCATTGCCTTGTGTTACTAGTCATCACCTCTAGGAGTTCCATCCCCTCTTGAGGTGACTTAGTCATAAAGCTTCCTCCAGCTGAGGAGTTCACAAGTTGTAACACCCCTACCGTTAATACTGTCATTACCGTCTAATGTCCCCGTACTTCCAGAGTCACGCAGCGGTACATACTTACACACGGTGGGTGATACAATGTCGTTAGTCTCCCACGTGACTAACAAAGCTACTACTATTACATACAGCATCGGTCTGATCGACCGGAATCCCGAGTACTACACATATACAGTACATACTCCATTTACCAATCACATACTACTATGCTCCATTCAACACATTACTCCATTACAATACCATACGATACAATGTACATAACCGAGTTTACTAAGTTCCAAACACAAATACAATACTCCTTCCAAGTTCATATATACTCAAAAAGAGTCTACAACTACCCATTCCTCGCAACTACATACAAGGCTCCAAGCCTTTTACAATCCTCTACTAACTACAGTTCATCCTAGCTATCCAAGTGTAGTCGCCGGTCTCTTACCGTGATCATGTCTGCTTCTGGTACCTGCACACTAAAAACGTTCCCCCTAGGGGGTCAGCTTACGCTGAATATGACTTCCGCATACCCCGCATACTAGCGAGGGTACGCCGACCACTTAGGTCGAATACATGCAGTTCATTTTACAATACATACATGCGTACATACGTACATACATTCTTTCACAATACTACAATACTACACAAGGTATACATACATACGCACAGTACATTACATACATGGAAGACAATACAAGTCAACCGATACTTACTTACCCTCTTCCGGATTACACATACACAATACATACACATCTCATACTCAATACGCAATACGGAAATACCCTTCTCCATTTCATACCAAGGTCTTGTTAGCTTCATTACACACACCCGGGTTAATCGGGTGTTCAATACTCTTTTACTCAAGGTCAATGACTTACAATAGTCAAGATCGATACACATACAATACTTACTTCTTACTTACTTACTCAAGTCAAGTCGGTATGACCTCCGGGCAGGGATTACTACATCCCACCACGGGCTTTAGGGTGGCCCACTAATCCAGGATGCTACCCATTCAAGGGATTTGGTCCATGGAAAAGATTACAGCCAGGATTCGGATCCAACCTCTTGTGTTTCCTTATCCTCACGCGTGGCCGAAACTATATCGGACTTCTACTCATTCCATTTACTCATTACTCATGTTAGGAGTTAGATTGTTAGGAATTAGTAGAAGTCAGTACTTCACTTCCATACATCCATACAATACACAAGTACACAATACTTACACATACTCTTCATTTCCATTCATACATTTCATGAATTATACAAACTAAATGTTCAAGAAGATACACAAGAACAAAATAGTTCAAACACAGTTAAGTGCAATATAAGTCTGATTCGTGCATTTATCTTATTGGTGATCACATAAGCACACAAATCGGGGTAACCAGGTTAGGATACAGAGCATGAAGAAATCATACCTTTCACCGTTGATTTACTCTAGCGGGCGTTCCCTTGTTCCTTTGGTTCACATTTGTTTCTCGAATCTTACTCTCGAATCAATGACTACATGCCAAATGATTCCATTAATACTAAGCTTTACAATACATGCTTAATTACTACGCCCGTACTTACCCCGTTATCCCGTTGTTTCGGTTTAACTTAATGTTCTTATACTTACAATTTCCTTAATTTGTTTTCTTACTCATTTACTCATTTCCTTACCATTACTACCTCATTAATGGCGTATCACTACATTCATATGCATATATGTGTATAGGCATATATATATACATACATATGACTACCATAGTCATATAATAAAACATATAGTTTTTTTTTGTTTTGACTCGACCGACCTTACCCAGGGTCGGACCCAAGGTCGGTCGAAGTCAGTAAGTTTCGTTAAGGCAAAATTCCAGGCTAGACCGACCTTGCAAGTCCGGTCCCAAGGTCGGTCCATTCCAGTGAGTTACGTACGTGAAAATTTCAGGCCCGACCGACCTTGCAAGTCCGGTCCCAAGGTCGGTCCGTTCCGGTATGTTCTGGGTTCGAGTTTTCTGGACTCGACCGACCTTGCCCAAGTTCGGTCCCAAGGTCGGTCCATTCCAGTAGACCTCTGGCCATCACAATTTACGACTCGGTCGACCTTGCAAGTTCGGTCCCCAAGGTCGGTCGAAGTCAGAAGACTTCCCGTCTTTGTATTTTAAGGCTCGACCGACCTTGCGGGTTCGGTCCCAAGGTCGGTCCGGCCGAGTACTTCAGTTTTAAAATCTGTTTCTTAGTGTTTTACTTTCCCATTGATTCCCCAGTCTTTACCAATTCTTCCCTACATGTTTACCACCCATTTAGATGCTCTAAATCACCTTACTTCATCCACCAAGTCCATTACTAAATTCATTTCCCATTCTCATAGGGATTTACACAATTTCCTCTCTTCCCATTCCTACACACATAGCAGTTTTTGCTCCTCTTATGCAACAGCTTTTGAACCGACTTCTACCATTCAATACTCCTACCACCCATACCATTACTTGTATCCTCATCACATTATTTTCCATTCAATCCTCCCCCTTTACCTAACTCCTCTCCAATCTGTTACAAAGTGGTTTGCTACACACTTTAAGCTCTCCAAAACACCTAGTTCCTCCTAGTTTCTCCAATGCATTTTTAGTACTTCATGCTACAGATTTTTTTACATCCTTTATCCTCATACCACAGCTACCATTCCATGGTTACTATGTATCTCTACTATCACCAATATACACCTTGGTTCTCCCATTCACCAAGTCATCCATAATTGTACATATTCCTACCAAAATTTTGCCATAGCTCATCTACTTTTCTTACTTAGCCACACATACACATTCTCACCAAATTCATGCCTATTCTAGCCACACCCATACAAGGGTCCTACCAGCAATCAATACAATACCAATTCATCAATACTCCCTCAATCCACAATATTAATACACATATACAATACTCTTGGCTCTAAGGCCTATAATTCACATACTAGTTCACAAATACCCAAAATTCCAATACTACAATACCAATAGAATATTTTGGGTTCCTTAAATTGGTTTACCCATTCCCATTACTCTAATGCATTAAATTTACCATTCGAGAAAGAGCTCTTACCTTAGGCTCTTAATTTCTTCTTTCTTTTCCATTTCTCCTTCTTCTCTCTTTCTTGCCCAAATCGGCTACATGGGGAATGGAGTTGCCAAACTCCATTCCCATCACCCAATGTACAAAAAATAAGTGCAATTAAAATGCTAACCCTTAAATTAACACTTATTCATTGGAGTGTTTAGAATACAAATTCTAGGGTTTACCTTTGGAGTGTTTTAGGAGGGGTTTTAGCCCTTGTTTCAAGAAAGTGATTCCACCACCATTGCAAGGTTGGAATGATGCTCAAAAGAAAGAGAAAAACAAAGCATTATAAAGGGGTGAAAACCGGCTACAAAAGGAGGTGGAGAAAACATGGAGTTTTCATGGAGATTTTTACCTTAATAGAGAGAGGAGACTCCAAGCTACCCATTGATGCTATTTTCTCTTTGAATGGGAAACCCATGGAGATGAACTTCCTCATTTTTGGATTTTGAAAAGAGGGAAGTGTAGAGAATGATGAGGGGGGTTCAAATATGTAATTTGTTTTTGATTTGGAGCTTTAATAAAGCTTGGGCATGAGATTAAAGTTGGAGTAGCCATGGGAGAGGGAAGAAATCGGCTGCACCAGAGGGAGGAGGAAGAAAACGTTAGAGAAGGAGAGAAAAGAAAGAGAGAAAGTGAGGGAGGAGAGAGAGGGTGATGTGCTTTTCTACTTTTCTTTCTTTCCTTTATTTCTTTCTAGCTTATTAGGTGTGTGTGAGGGAGTTTATTATCTATTAAAAACCAGCCCCTCACATTACTACTAGCTGGAGCATTTTTCGTCTTTTACAGAAAACGCTCGTTATTTTACCCGGTTTAGGTACTATTCACTAGCCGGGCCTGTTTTCCGGAATTTTCTCGTTTCTTTATTTTTATTGGTTATTCAGCTTCCATAAATGCTTAATAATATTTATTTAATGACTTATAATTTTTACAGGTTCATTTGACCACTTAAAATCACGTTTTCGGGTTTTCTCGAAAAACATGCGTTGAAGCTCTATTAGCGTTTTAATACATTATTTGAATCCGTTTTCTTTGGGAGTTGTTCCCATATATTATTTAGGTCTTATTAAACCTTTTGGATTTATTTTTCCTTACCAATATTACTTAAGCATTATTAGGCTCTTAAATAAGGATTAGAATAATCTTAATCACTATATTTAAGTTTGGGGTATTTCAATCTACCCCCCTTAAGAACTTTGTCCTCAAAGTTGCTCAAGGTTATAGGGTTACGATGCTTGCTCGTTCATACTTGTCTATGTCAAACGTCGTACATTCTTCCTCCTTACAATTCCTAAATCCATTACTCAAGATTTCTACTTTCCATACCTTACCAATGTACAATAATTACTCAAATCCACATTACTACCGGCCATCCAGTTCCTCATTACAAAATTTAAACATACATACAGTGCAAAGCTATCCCCAAAGCAATGCAATACACATTACAATCCTGCAGGCACTCAGGTCATCTAGACACAGGACTCCTCTATGTCCCGCTGCCCTTGGAATAATACAATATGATACACTACTACCTTCTCCGGTATACGCTTCTCACAAATCCTTCATCACCAGGCTAAGAAAATCCTTTCGCAACTACTACTTAGAATTTTCTAAAACACACAACTCCACATTCCAATTTATATTTATTACTTCTATCCTATGTGTGATTCTTGTGACCACTTGAGGGGAGCTTCGTGAATCATTCGATCCTGATGTGATCAGCATCAGTGTTGAACTATCTTTCCACCCCCAATTTGTGTTCGGTTTCCCTCGATCTGATCAGGATCAAGTTCAACCTCCTACATCAGTTTCAAACAAACAATTAATTTAATTGTTTTCATTTTCTATCTTTTTACTCTTCCTAGTCATAATTACAATTTCATACAACTCCAAAGGATGGAATTCAGTCCATCAATCATTCTCAATCTACTTCCCAAATACTTTCCTCGGAATTCAATGCCTAAGTGCTCATTTCATCAATTTTCTCTACTTCCTTCCATTACTCTCTATTATCTCTACTACCATAACTAGGGAATATAATACTTATGAAATTCGGCTGTCTTCTATTTACTTCCAATAGCATACTTACGAATACACCACCCGTGGGCTACATTCCTCTACTACTCATAATCAATCCGTACTACTTCTTTAAGGTTACAATACTTGTGGGGCTCCGTCCACTACTCATTCTCAATTGTATCAAAACAATCACCTAGGGAACTCACTTTCCTCTAGGTTCTACATCGGTTTTATACCGACTCATGCATCGTAACGCCATGTCTAACTTCAAATAGACACACACTACAGGGATTATCATTTCCCCAAGAGTTACTCTACTCTTCTTTACTAATACTTTTACACTGGGGTTACAAGATGGGTATATTCATCCTATGGTATTCGCATCTCTCGTGCCTAATTACCACAGTTACAATATGAACGAATACGTATGTTTATTTAACATAAGTACCAATCATTAAATCAATTCTCATTTGTGCTATGCACATTATAGTTTACGTGTTTTGTATGTGATACTTACATTAAGCGGTTTTCGCTCTACCCCCCTTAAAAGGGATTACGCCCATGTAATCTACCATATGTTATTGTTAATAAACATTGGTTTACTCAATTTGGGCCATCTAAAGCGTTTTAGCTTCTTTACGGTTTATTACATAGTGTACTCTTGTCAAAGGGTCCTAATCGTAACAATGGTTTAGTCTTTGCACCAAGGATTCCTATATGAGTTTATTTCACTCATAATTAATTCGGTTCCAGCCTATTAGGCTTCAAGGCATTAATAGCCATTCTACTATGCTTACTAGGTATATTATCTCCTAGCTAGGGCCCACTAGCTTCTGCTGCGCGACCCTGATAACTCGGGTTATTCACCCTTCTTGTTATCCTTAATGTGCTATACATCACCTTCTTATCCGTCTATTATGGGAATAAGGTTTACTAAATAAATGTGGTATTCTTTTTACCGTGTTCGAACTCACGAGTTTTAGATTCATAACCAGATCTCTGGCAATCTATTATACGTATTATTCGTAGTCCCACGACTATTCAGTGGTTTCCTCCGACTTATTGTCGGGTGAGGTTAAGTCACTACTTAGTTTTAGTGCTTCCTTAGTTGTCACTAGCTTCTGAATTATACCAGTTCTTCTGGTTCAGTACAAGTGTTCTTTACTTGTATGACCTTACATTTTCTATGTGCGTCGGTTCTAGTGACTTTCTTCGGTTCTTTCACCTTTTATTCCAATGGAATTCACACTTGTGATTGTTAGTGTGTTTCACACTCTTCGTGCTTCTTTGGCCTCAGGCCGCACGGTTTGTTGCTACGCTAGCTTAACTGGCTTATACCATGTTTGTTGGTGACAAGAAGCGTTTACTACGGTTTACATTTTCCCATATTCCTAGCTATCCCATTAGATCATTAGCTGCGCTAGTGCAATACCAAAACACTCAGTCATATAGAGTGCAGAGGCGTAAACGCTTGACAGTAAATCACTTATGTGATCGCATAGGAGTAAATATTTATGCCTGTCTGCTCATACTTATACTCCGTGTCATTATCTGCTACTTCCTCATAGCGGTCGCTTGTTACGCACCGTATTCTTACTCATTGTACAACATTGTTTTTACTGTTTCTGTTACTGTGGTAGTTCCTCTTTACTTATTGCCATTATCATTGGCACCATTTCCTTATGGCATGAACACTGAGGGTTTCCTCTGTTCGTGTATATGACGGTTGTCGTAGCATACTGCAGTATCATTATCTTCCTAATGCGGAGGTGTTTTTATTTCCAATTGGGTTTCATGTGTAGGTTAGTTTACCTCACATTACTTCCTCATTCATGATATAGTTTGCCAATTAACTTCGTTTATCGGGTTACAAGCTCTCTTGAGCGTTGGTCATTCATGGTGTACACTGTGCACTCACATTGATTGTTTTGACCATTACTGTCGCCATAATGCTGAGCGTTAGTTATAGGCTCTAGCTGTGTAGTTCTACTTGTATGTACATCACCGGGACATCCCAAGAAACTTCGAGGGTTTTCTGGTCCCGTTCTCCAATTAAAGGGTATTTTATCACTAACAAGTGAAGGTTCATGTTGAGGGGTTGTCTCCACTCATAGGTCTCATAACAAGGTTACTATGTTAGTACCTGCTTACGTACTGCATATGGAGTATACTTACTCCTTTAAGTCGCGATGGTTAGGAATGTCTTTTCCTTGTTTTATCGCCTCTTGGCAATATCTATATGCGTAGGCTCTATTGTTATAGTAGATGGAAGCCTCTTTTAAGGGTTCACATCTTCACCACCTCGGTGGTCTTCGATTAACGAGGGTTACTTTTCCTCGGGTTTCCCGTAGGGTCCAAATGTGGACTAGGCCAATGTTGGCATCATCACGATTCTTATGCCCCTGTGCCACCATTGCTACAGAAAGCATGAAGGTAATTAAAAGCTTGTCAACTGTATGCTAGACTGATGCTCTAGTGACAGTGACACTGAGTTGGCCACTACTCCAAGCCACTCAAGATGTTGGGCTTGAATTGATGGTCCAGTTGTTGATTTCTTGTCGTATGGGATGATATCTCTTGCAAGTTTCGTTATCAAATGGTATGGGTTATGCAACCGTTAAGGTTTACATATCATAGTTGGTTGATGGCTTTTAAGCCTTATTACTGCAGGTTATGCTCTTCGCAAGCTGCTTATGCATGTTTCCACTCGATGTATACCCCATAGGTTGGAGGTATTACTAGGCTCTATGGTAAGTCGTGACATCATGTTTCCGTTCATAGGAGGCCCTTTTGGCAATCGGGTGTTAATCCGAGCCTTCTGGTAATTTAGGGTATTTCCTGTTAAGTGAAATCCCTTCGGTGTCCTAACCGAATGTTCGTTCTAGCTCATGTGCTCTAGTCATGATGCTTGTTCAACTGTTGTTAATCCAAACACCCCTTTAAGGATTTCTCCTGGGCATTGTTGGTCACGCCGTTACATCCGGCTAATGTTTATGGCATTTGTGTGTCTCTACCTACTACCTACTCTACCGCCTTGTGGTATTGTATTTTGAGTTATCCCTTTTTGGGTTATAACGTCTCCCGTTCTTGGGTAGACTGTTCATACTCTCTCCTAGTGTTTTAGACTAGGTTAAAAATCCTCTCTAGTGATGGATTACGCTCCTTGGTAGTCTTGGCATTTGTTCTTGGGATTCTCGTCCCGTTCATTGAACATTGTGGCGTTCACATTAGGCATTTACCTTACGGTGTTCAGGCTGAGCATCCCTTCCAGCTGTCATGTAATTGCTTGAAGTTTTGAGACATATCCATTGTCTATACTTACTAGTCTACGCTCTTTGCGCTTCCTAATCCTCATCTTCAGATGGATTCTCTGAGTTCCTTATACTTGATCGTCTGAGGTTCCAGTTGTTCTGGTTTAAACTTACTCATGGTCCGTAGAATGGAGTTGACTACTTCCCGTGTTCTGTACACTACATGTATACATACGTGGGGTACCTTATTGATACGTTACCACTTACCCGACTATCTGTCAGGCCCACAAGCTCCTTCGGAGTGCGGTTGTCCCACATCCCGTAATTGGGTACACTCGTAGTGTTCGTTACACGCCTAGGTGAGGTATTCTATTGTCAACTCCTCTTGTATCATTCTATGATACTCACCGCAATTATGTAGGTTTGGTTTTAAAATCCAAGGTTTAAAGAAGGATTGTGGTTTTGAAAGAAAAATTTTTTGGGTCTGAAATGATAGTTCGGTGTTAAAAGATGTTCTTCATGGCATAGCCATGCTTGAGGTCTTGACCAAGTCCAGCTTGTTGCTGACTGGTATGTCCTTAATACAATGGTCAGGCCACTAGGCCTTTTCAGGGTTTCATTCTTCCAGTTTTCAGGATTTGTGATCCTGTGGTCGTTTCATTGCTATCACGGTACATTACTATGTACCCGTGGTGTGCTAAAGTTCCTTCATATACCCCTGTTCTTACTGCACTTGCCGTGGCAAGTGCGTGGTACTGTTGGTTTTTCACTAATCCTATACCGATCTTGGTATGGTTTCCACTTATATTTAATTGTCCTGTTGACTCTTCCCTTGATCGTATTGATCTATGTTTGGGATACTCGATTCTTATAAGTAGCTTCTCATTGATCTTGACATGGTTGTCTTGGTTGGGGTACTTCTCCAATCCTTGGAGATCCCCATTTATTTAGTGTGTGTTTTCCCTTGTTGCTCGTTCCACTGGTTTGCCGTGGCAATTGAGCCTTAAATGGTTTAGGCACTACCCTTGTAGTCCAATCGGTGCATATCCCGTGGATATCCTTGTAGATGTGTAAGTTATGTCGGCCAGATGTTGTAACCTCTTGGCGTTGTAGTTTGGAGTTAATCACTCTAGACTATGTCCTTAGTCAGTTGGTATACCATTGGTGGTATTATTTAGCTACTGCTGTCCCGTAGACTTGCGTCTCGGGTTTTGTTATTGTTCCTTCTTCTACTCCGTTGCACGCTTAGTGCTTCTTTTCCTGCTGCCGATTGGTTAGTCAGGTTCTGCGACTGCTAAGCATGTCGCCCCATGTTGTTGCATGTTGTAGTCTCCTTATGGTTTGAGTTCTCATTCTACGGCCATTAAGTGCGGCTATTGTTGTTCAACCGGGATCCATTTCCGGGACATTCAAATCCTTGAATCAACCATATGTCTGTTCTTGTTTACTGTGTGATTGTTTCACAACTGCCAGATCGGGTTTTCCCGAGCATGAGAGGACTTTCCTTCTCTCTGGCGTTCTTTCCCAAGTTATATAGTGGGTTTGCGGAGGGCGGGTCTGGTATTGTAGGTATCCGGTACACACCGGGAGTTCCTAACTAGCATATCTCTAATGCTATCACTCAGCCCTTAGCCCTAAGCTTCTAAATCCTAACTCGGTACTTCCTAGACTCGATATTTCCAGTCATCAGAGCGATACTTCGCTCTGATACCACTTTTTGTAACACCCCTACCGTAAATACTGTCATTACCGTCTAATGTCCCCGTACTTCCAGATTCACGCAGCGGTACATACTTACACACGGTGGGTGATACAATGCCGTTAGTCACCCACGTGACTAACAAAGCTACTACTATTACATACAGCATCGGTCTGATGGACCGGAATCCCGAGTACTACACATATACAGTACATACTCCATTTACCAATCACATACTACTATGCTCCATTCAACACATTACTCCATTACAATACCATACGATACAATGTACATAACCGAGTTTACTAAGTTCCAAACACAAATACAATACTCCTTCCAAGTTCATATATACTCATCAAGAGTCTACAACTACCCATTCCTCGCAACTACATACAAGGCTCCAAGCCTTTTACGATCCTCTACTAACTACAGTTCATCCTAGCTATCCAAGTGTAGTCGCCGGTCTCTTACCGTGATCATGTCTGCTTCCGGTACCTGCGCACTAAAAACGTTCCCCCTAGGGGGTCAGCTTACGCTGAATATGACTTCCGCATACCCCGCGTACTAGCGAGGGTACGCCGACCACTTAGGTCGAATACATGCAGTTCATTTTACAATACATACATGCGTACATACGTACATACATTCTTTCACAATACTACAATACTACACAAGGTATACATACATACGCACAGTACATTACATACATGGAAGACAATACAAGTCAACCGATACTTACTTACCCTCTTCCGGATTACACATACACATCTCATACTCAGTACGCAATACGGAGATACCCTTCTCCATTTCATACCAAGGTCTTGTTAGCTTCATTACACACACCCGGGTTAATCGGGTGTTCAATACTCTTTTACTCAAGGTCAATGACTTACAATAGTCAAGACCGATACACATACAATACTTACTTACTTACTCAAGTCAAGTCGGTATGACCTCCGGGCAGGGATTACTACATCCCACCACCGGGCTTTAGGGTAGCCCACTAATCCAGGATGCTACCCATTCAAGGGATTTGGTCCATGGAAAAGATTACAGCCAGGATTCAGATTCAACCTCTTGTGTTTCCTTATCCTCACGCGTGGCCGAAACTATATCGGACTTCTACTCATTCCATTTACTCATTACTCATGTTAGGAGTTAGATTGTTAGGAATTAGTAGAAGTCAGTACTTCACTTCCATACATCCATACAATACACAAGTACACATTACTTACACATACTCTTCATTTCCATTCATACATTTCATGAATTATACAAACTAAATGTTCAAGAAGATACACAAGAACTAAATAGTTCAAACACAGTTAAGGGCAATATAAGTCCGATTCGAGCATTTATCTTATTGGTGATCACATAAGCACACAAATCGGGGTAACCAGATTAGGATACAGAGCATGAAGAAATCATACCTTTCACCATTGATTTACTCTAGCGGGCGTTCCCTTGTTCCTTTGGTTCACATTTGTTTCTCGAATCTTACTCTCGAATCAATGACTACATGCCAAATGATTCCATTAATACTAAGCTTTACAATACATGCTTAATTACTACGCCCGTACTTACCCCGTTATCCCGTTGTTTCGGTTTAACTTAATGTTCTTATACTTACAATTTCCTTAATTTGTTTTCTTACTTATTTACTCATTTCCTTACCATTACTACCTCATTAATGGCGTATCACTACATTCATATGCATATATGTGTATAGGCATATATATATACATACATATGACTACCATAGTCATATAATAAAACATATTGTTTTTTTTGTTTTGACTCGACCGACCTTACCCAGGGTCGGACCCAAGGTCGGTCGAAGTCAGTAAGTTTCGTTAAGGCAAAATTCCAGGCTCGACCGACCTTGCAAGTCCGGTCCCAAGGTCGGTCCATTCCAGTGAGTTACGTACGTGAAAATTTCAGGCCCGACCGACCTTGCAAGTCCGGTCCCAAGGTCGGTCCGTTCCGGTATGTTCTGGGTTCGAGTTTTCTGGACTCGACCGACCTTGCCCAAGTTCGGTCCCAAGGTCGGTCCATTCCAGTAGACCTCTGGCCATCACAATTTACGGCTCGGCCGACCTTGCAAGTTCGGTCCCCAAGGTCGGTCGAAGTCAGAAGACTTCCCGCCTTTGTATTTTAAGGCTCGACCGACCTTGCGGGTTCGGTCCCAAGGTCGGTCCGGCCCAGTACTTCAGTTTTAAAATATGTTTCTTAGTGTTTTACTTTCTCATTGATTCCCCAGTCTTTACCAATTCTTCCCTACATGTTTACCACCCATTTAAATGCTCTAAATCACCTTACTTCATCCACCAAGTCCATTACTAAATTCATTTCCCATTCTCATAGGATTTACACAATTTCCTCTCTTCCCATTCCTGCACACATAGCAGTTTTTGCTCCTCTTATGCTACAGCTTTTGAACCGACTTCTACCATTCAATACTCCTACCACCCATACCATTACTTGTATCCTCATCACATTATTTTCCATTCAATCCTCCCCCTTTACCTAACTCCTCTCCAATCTGTTACAAAGTGGTTTGCTACACACTTTAAGCTCTCCAAAACACCTAGTTCCTCCTAGTTTCTCCAATGCATTTTTAGTACTTCATGCTACAGATTTTTTTACATCCTTTATCCTCATACCACAACTACCATTCCATGGTTACTATGTATCTCTACTATCACCAATATACACCTTGGTTCTCCCATTCACCAAGTCATCCATAATTGTACATATTCCTACCAAAATTTTGCCATAGCTCATCTACTTTTCTTACTTAGCCACACATACACATTCTCACCAAATTCATGCCTATTCTAGCCACACCCATACAAGGGTCCTACCAGCAATCAATACAATACCAATTCATCAATACTCCCTCAATCCACAATATTAATACACATATACAATACTCTTGGCTCTAAGGCCTATAATTCACATACTAGTTCACAAATACCCAAAATTCCAATACTACAATACCAATAGAATATTTTGGGTTCCTTAAATTGGTTTACCCATTCCCATTACTCTAATGCATTAAATTTACCATTCGAGAAAGAGCTCTTACCTTAGGCTCTTAATTCCTTCTTTCTTTTCCATTTCTCCTTCTTCTCTCTTTCTTGCCCAAATCGGCTACATGGGGAATGGAGTTGCCAAACTCCATTCCCATCACCCAATGTACACAAAATAAGTGCAATTAAAATGCTAACCCTTAAATTAACACTTATTCATTGGAGTGTTTAGAATACAAATTCTAGGGTTTACCTTTGGAGTGTTTTAGGAGGGGTTTTAGCCCTTGGTTCAAGAAAGTGATTCCACCACCATTGCAAGGTTGGAATGATGCTCAAAAGAAAGAGAAAAACAGAGCATTATAAAGGGGTGAAAACCGGCTACAAAAGGAGGTGGAGAAAACATGGAGTATTCATGGAGATTTTTACCTTAATGGAGAGAGGAGACTCCAAGCTACCCATTGATGCTATTTTCTCTTTGAATGGGGAAAACCCATGGAGATGAACTTCCTCATTTTTGGATTTTGAAAAGAGGGAAGTGTAGAGAATGATGAGGGGAGTTCAAATATGTAATTTGTTTTTGATTTGGAGCTTTAATAAAGCTTGGGCATGAGATTAAAGTTGGAGTAGCCATGGGAGAGGGAAGAAATCGGCTGCACCAGAGGGAGGAGGAAGAAAACGTTAGAGGAAGAAGAAAGAGAGGAAAGAGAAAAGAGAAGAGAAAGTGAGGGAGGAGAGAGAGGGTGATGTGCTTTTCTACTTTTCTTTCTTTCTTTCCTTTATTTCTTTCTAGCTTATTAGGTGTGTGTGAGGGAGTTTATTATCTATTAAAAACCGGCCCCTCACATTACTACTAGCTAGAGCGTTTTTCGTCTTTTACAGAAAACGCTCGTTATTTTACCCGGTTTAGGTACTATTCACTAGTCGGGCCCGTTTTCCGGAATTTTCTCGTTTCTTTATTTTTATTGGTTATTAAGCTTCCATAAATGCTTAATAATATTTATTTAATGACTTATAATTTATACGGGTTCATTTGACCACTTAAAATCACGTTTTCGGGTTTTCTCGAAAAACGTGCGTTAAAGCTCTATTAGCGTTTTAATACATTATTTGAATCCGTTTTCTTCGAGAGTTGTTCCCATATATTATTTAGGTCTTATTAAACCTTTAGGATTCATATAATACGCTAACCGAGGTTGCATACCTCCTACAGTTGTCTAACGCTTATTTAGTGTTTTTCGCTTTTTAAGCGTTTATTATTTCTTTTGGATTTATTTTTCCTTACCAATATTACTTAAGCATTATTAGGCTCTTAAATAAGGATTAGAATAATCTTAATCACTATATTTAAGTTTGGGGTATTTCACAAGTAGTCTATTCGAGTCGTCGAGACCGTTGAAAAATGATAGACATAGTGATTGGTCGTCCAAACCGTGGTGGGAACAATTCATGAACATGTCCTTGAATCTATCCCATGCATCGTATAGCGTCTCTCCCGGCTCTTGGAAAAAGGTATTAATATCTCCAATTAATTGCCTCGTTCTACTAGTGGGGTAATACTTGGCAAGAAATTTTTGAGCCATTTGTGCCCAAGTATGGATTGATTTTGACGGTAGGCTCCTATACCATCTTGATGCAACGTCGGACAGTGAGTGAGGGAAGAGCTGCAGGCATATCCTCTCACCAACGTTTCCAGTTCTACCAAATGAGTTGCAAAAGTCGAGGAATTGACATAGGTGGTTGGGAGCTTCATCGGGATGTGCTCCACTGAATTTTCCTAAGTCCCGAACAGCAGTGATGTAGTGGGTCTTGAACACCGATTATCCGGCCTCTGGAGGAGTCAACTCCGGTAGGACTATGGCCGAAGGTCTCCCTTCGGTGTCCGGCTGGTTGTAGTCTTTGAGAGCCATTTGTTGTGGGTTTTCGTTTTCTTCTAAACCCCCGTGTTGGTCTAGATCAGTCGTGATTGAATTTTTCACAGTTCGGATAGCTCTCAACAATGAGCGCTCGAGCTCGGGTCTCGGACTAACAAGTGGAGATCCTTTGGCTCGAGTGTTTGGCATACACCGAGAAAACAGAAGGTACCTAAACCGCACCAACACCAAATGCTCTTAAGTAGAAGGAAATGTAAAAATATAGACAACAAATAAAAACAGAAATACCACAAATTAAATAAAATAGATAAAAGTACTAAATGCACAAAAACTAAAGTACCGAACCAAGGGAGATTGAATAATCAATTTCCCCGGCAACGGCGCCATAAACTTGTTGGGAAAATTACAAACATAGTAATTAAACCTAGCTAAAATGGGCAAGTGCACCCAATTCGTTGCAATAAAACAAGTTCGTATCCAAAGGAAATTGGTTTCTAAATCCCAAGCTTCGGTATAATAGTTAAGTGCGAATAAACAGTAAAATGGGGGTTTCACTAGTAGAAAAATGATTTTAAATGACGCACTTTAAACCACGGTTAAAAAAAATCACTGTCGTTTAAACATTATAAACCACGGTTCAAGGAAGAACCGTCGTTTATCTGGCATGCTTCATCAGATAAATGACAGTTTTATAAATAACCGTCATTTATAATTACACCGCTTAGAGCAAAAAACGACGGTTCCAATACAATCGTCGTATAAAGTGCTTATAAACCACGGTTCTCTATGAACCGTCGTTTTATATGTTGCGCCAAAACTTTAAAACCGCGGTTTTTTTAAAACCGTCGTTTATTGCTCCCGTCCCATAGGCTTTAAACGACGGTTTCTAAACTAACTGTCATTTAAAAGTTTTTTTACTTACCCACCCGACACCCCATTTTCTTCTTCCTCCTGGCTTCTCTCTCTCGATCGCACGATTTCCCTGCCGTCTTCCCTTGTCGCCGTTGAGCCTCTCCTCCGCCGCCGCCTGAAGCCCTGTCGGTCGACCTACTCCGCCGCCCTGTGCGAGTCCTAGCTCCCGACTTGAAGCTGCGCGCAGCATTTAAAGGCCGCCCTGTGTTCTCCCACGCACCGCCGTCTCGGTGTCACGCCTCCGTCGGTCTGAAGCCGCACCAGAGCACCAGCGCCGCCAGCTACCACCTGCCTGAACGCCGCCCCAACCCTCTCGGTATGTTTTTTTTTCTTTCATTGTCTCAATCTGCTGCTAATCGATGAAGGAGTAGGTTAGGAGTATAATGGTGGTAAACAGAGAGTGCAAATTACTGCATACTGCTAGCGTCTGTTTGGTTTCATTGGAAGTCGATGTGGGAAGAGAAGGAACTGGCGCCCTGTAGGATTAACAGAAGAAGAGGATGAAGATTGTGTTGACAATTAATTATTGCTATACATACTGGGTTTAGGGGAGCTTGATCATGAAGAGACACAAAAACTAGACAAAACAGCTTTATAGTAAGTTGGGTACAACCCACCCTCTTGACCTCGACAAAGAGCCTACAACCCACAAAACAACTGATTAAAACCTGCTAAGAAAACAATGCTAAAGTCTTCTACCCACTTGCCCACGTGGAACCAAAAATTAATGTTGGGGATGACCGACAAAATTTGTATATTATTTGTGACAATTACTTGAAAAGTATTTTACACCATATATATTTTTGTGGTGATACATGTATGCTGGAGTATGTGGTTGTCCAACAGTTGTACCTACCCACTTATCTTTGATTGTTGGTGTGCATTACATATTCAGTTTCCGCGTGGGAAAATGATATGTTCATGGTTTTCATATTAGTAGTATATATATCATCAATTATTGCTCTTTTTCTTATGACCAATTTATTTATTAGCTCCGTTAATGTTATAATTTCATAGAATGTACGTACGTACATGTGGCGTATATAATACGTGTATTGTTATTCATCCGCTGTGGCTGAGATAACAGGTTAACACCTTAACAATTGTTACCTCTCAATACGAATCCCTTCCTTGTTAATGCAGGATTAACTTGTCGTTTATTTTCAGGTTTTTTAGTTCGGTTTCTATATTTCTATTTTACCCAACTTTACTTTGTTCTTGCATTTGTCTTTCATTTGAGAATATTTTAATACAATAGTACTTTGAATGTTCTCAAGTTTTTGGAGCTATGTCAAACAAGATTAATAATCTGAACTTCCAATGTTACATTGCCGAGAGATTGTTTGATTAAAACAAAAGAGTGCTATTATGCTGCTATTCTGTTTGGTTATGCCAAAAAAAAGTGTGGAGTATCTAATTATACGCAAAGGTCATGCCAAAATTTTTCCATAACTTAACCTTATTCTAATTTTATTGCATAGGTGTTACTACGGTTGAATAATCCCTCTTCCATCCCATTTTGTGAGTTGCTCGTCACTACTCATCTGGTAAGTATATTATAAATGTTTTAACAATTTGGTTTGTCAAACTATATTCATTTGTTTATTTGTTCAATTAGTCATGTTTTTTAAAATTAAAACCTTATTCAAATTTCATTGAATAGGTGTTACTACACACGGTTGGATTGTCCATTTGTCGCACTAATTGTTGTTGCCCCGTCAACCTCTGCCACCGGTTTGCCTAATCAGAACCCACGGTAAAACACTTGCATTTCTGATTATGATTTTATAAACAAATACTTATATGTACATGTACATATATAAATAATATATATACATTTACTATATGCATACTTGTATGTCTGATAATAATTCGTATGGTTTGTTGAGAATTAATGTTGCTGCTACTATGTTTGTTTTTGCCTTAAAAAAATGTGGAGTATCAAAAAATACGCAGAGGTCATGCCAAATTTTTTCTAGAATTTAACCTTATTTTAATTTTATTGAATAGGTGTTTCTACGGTTGAACAATCCCTCTTCCTTCCCATTTGTGACTTGATCATCCCTACTCATTAGGTTAGTTTTTTAAAAATGTTTCAATAACATGGTTTATTCAAAATATCTTCGTTTGTTTATTTGTTCAATTCATATTATTTTTCAAATTAAAACCTTATATTCTAATTTCATTGAATAAGTGTGTCACTACACACGGTCGGATTGTCTACTTGTTGCACTATCTGTTGCTGTCAACCTCTGCCACCGGTTTGCCTGATCAGAACCCACGGTAAAACACTTGCATTTCTAATTATAATTTTAGGACAAATACTAATATATGTATATATGTACATATATATATATATATATATAATATTGTCACAAATAAACGTTATACTAAATTCTACTTGTATTCTGCAATCATTAGAATATATATTTGCATAGTGTGGTGAAATGTGAGATTAAGTTGAAATGGGGTTGTTTTTGTTCATTTATCATATATATAAATATATATATATATATATATATATATATATATATATATATATATATATATATATATCTATATATATATATTATATTTATACACATTTACTATATGCATACTTGTCTGTCTGATAACAATTCGTATGGTTTGCTGAGAATTAATGTTGCTGCTACTGTGTTTGTTTCTACCTTAAAAAAATGTGGAGTGTCTAAAAATATGCAAAGGTCATGCCAAATGTTTTCCAGAATTTAAGCTGATTCTAATTCCATCGAATTTAACTTTCTTCATAATTACTTACAGTTTCAATTTTTTCATCTCTTGCAGGTTGCTCTGAGGTAGAAGACAATCGAATTAAGATGAGGAGAGCAAAAATAACCGGTAATAACATTAGCTATGTTCGTTTGTTTAATATGTTCAATTATTCAAGTTTTTAAAATTAAAACCTTATTATTATTTCATTGAATAGGTGTCATATACTACGTGCAAGAACATTTGTCTACTTGTCTCTTCTCTATTTGTGCTGTTCGCGCTGACCATCCAGTACTCATCAGGTTGGTATTTAAAACGTTTCAATTTATTATTATTTTTTTTTAAAACAATGGAAAATCAATTCAAACATAGAATTACCTGTCTGAGATTTATCTGATAGAGGTATGTCTTAGATAGTCCCTGTTGGGACCGTCCAATGACCTTTATCTCACCATCTAGGTTGTGAATGAGTTAATAATATACAGTAGTTCAGTGATAATTTTAGCAGCATTACCCTAGTGTTCTTCTAGTGTACATATATATATGAGAATTGAAACGATTCATATATATATATATATATATATATATATATCTACACTTGGAGAACTGTAGGGTAATGCTGCCGAAATTATCACTGAACTACTGTATATTATTAACTTGTTCCTATGTGAGATCGAAGGTGATTGGATAGGTTTAGGTTGTTAAATCTGTAAATAAAAAAGATGAGATCAATGGAACGAGTTCACGACATCTGGTGTGTGTTGAAAAAGGAGATGGAGTGCTCAGTGATGTACAGTGACAGATTGGACATTAAATACCTAGAAGGGGTCAATAAATTTTGCAAAGTCCTTGTTGACAATCTTAAACCAAGGGATAAGGGATATATTCGATGTCCTTGTGTCGATTGCAAGAACGACATCAAATACTGAGGTGTGGACAAGATTAAGGATCATCTGATTCGCAGAGGGTTTACAGAAGATTATGAAGCCATAACAATACTGCATGGTCAACATTCAATACAAGTGTTTGAATGTGATGATAACGTCGTTGCAGAACAATCAGAAATGGATGCTTCACACGATTTTGGGAATACTCAAGATGATTCACTAGTTAGTGATTCAGATGATCAGGAGGACCTTAATGCAATGATGGAAGATGTTGAACAACATTTTTCCAACAAACCCAAAACATTCGAAAATCTGATGCAAGCATCAAAGGAACCGTTGTACAGTGGATGTGATACGCAAACACAAAACAAATTGAGTGTTGTCCTAAAACTATTCAATCTGAAGGCGAGACATGGATGGAGTGATGTCAGTTTTACAGATCTTTTACAACTGTTGAAGGATGTACTACCAAAGGACAATGTGATACCCACAACAACTTATGAAGCAAAGAAGTTACTGTGTCCGATGGGTATGGAATATAAAAAAATACATGCTTGTCCAAATGGGTGTATGTTGTACTGGAAGGAGAATGAGTTGGATGACCATTGCTCTGAATGTGGGGAATCACGCTATGTAAAAAAGGGTGAGAGAAACCACATAAGCACTAAAGTGGGTTCTCCTGCGAAAGTGTTGTGGTATCTACCGATAATTCCCCGATTCAAAAGATTGTTTGCAGTTCAGAAAGATGCTGAGAACCTCTGATGGCATGCTGAGAACCTCCGATGGCATGCGAAGACTTGAGGCTTTAGTATTGGGCCATGTGCATACTCCTACACCGACACCTACTCCTACACTGGTGTCTGCTCCTACCGCGACGGCGGATACATCGACAGTGGTCGCGTCTCCTACACCGGCACCTACTGCTAGACCGATGTCTGCTCCGGATCCTACCACGACGGCGGATACTCCGATGGTGGATCATCCTGCACCTTCTTCTTCTACCAGAGACACATTTCCTTATCAAAACCTTCCGGTTTGTTCTTTTTTCGTCCTTAGTTATTTTAACATTACTTTTAAAACAATATAATTTTATTACCTTGCTTACTGTTGTGAGTTGATGTAGGTGGCTAAATCATGCCATCTGTTTCAAGTGTTGGATGGTGAGACTGTGCATATTGCATACGGTCGGGTTTTAGCGACCGGACCGAACAGTATAGTACATTTCAAGCTCATCCCACCTCTTCACGCTCGTGTGATGGTAGACGACATTGTGCGAGGCCATGAGGACTCTCCGCTTCCGTTGGAGTGGAATCAGTGGAGTAAAATAGGTCAAGCACAATCTTCAGTTGTTCCATGGCCATATTCTCTCATTGATGTTAGTGACAAGGTAAACTATTTACATGCTTACTGTTTAGTTTTTAACTTGACTGATATGATTATAATTTAAATTTTGTATACTATTAGATTGATAAGGAATTAAGACCGGTTAAGAAGAGGAAAGTGGATAAGGGGAAGGAAGTTTGAAATCAAATGATGAGAGTCAGAGTGTGAGAAAGGAAGTGGTGAAACCTTTCGATATGACTCCTAGGAGATCCGCCATTCTGACACCCAAGTATCTGAAGAAGTTGACAGTCAAACAAAAAATGTTGTATGACTTTTTCATGACAAAGCCGCAGTCTGTCACCAACTTCAACATGAAAGTGTCTAAGCATGTTTTCCACTCCCCTGAGCCCAGAGATCTGATGATTACCGTGAGCGATCTAAGAGAATTTTTGATGGGAGACCTGCTTAACATCTCTGTGATTCAGGCCTATTGTGTGTAAGTATCTTTTAAATCATTAAATTATCTTTCATGTTTTTAAGCTATTTAACATATCTTATGAAAAAATGTTGTTTAGGTGTTTGACTAGTAGACTGCTAGCGAGCAAGAGATTATTTGTCATCTCTTTCTTGTGTCCGCAATTGATGTCAGCAAGTCAGGCCGCATTGGATTAGCAAGGATGTGCACAACACGTGAGGCAGGGATTTTGTACTGCGATGCGAAGAAGAAGCAAATATTTGCTGATCCCATATCATCAGATGTAAGTACACAATAACTGTAATTTTTTGCTTCCTAATTGCATTATGTGATAAATTAAAAATATTGTTCTACAAAACATTCTTTGTTTTACCTGTGGTAACAATCATTGGATGTTGTTGGTGTTGTGTATTGACACCTCATGCGTGTTGATACTAGACCCGTTGGGCGCTGATGACCTTCGAGAGATCGCCGTAGAGAAATATTTGAAGGAGTGAGTATTTAAAATTTTAATGCATTTTGTATTTATTTTACGCTTGTCCTGGATTATTGGCAATAAATGGATTCATTTTAAAATTTATGCAGGGGCCATAAGCCTTGTTTAAGTGATGAGAAGAAACCATTCTCCATCTTGAACTTCCAATACATACGTGTAAGTAATCATTTAATTTATGCATGCATTTTTGTATTAAAGTTAAATGTTTAAATTTCTTGATCTGTCTAAAGTTGGTAATCCATGGATGGTGTGATGACAGTGTCCTATACAGCCTGATTCACGGAGCTGTGGCTATTACGTGATGCGGTACATGTACGAGATTGTACAAAATATTGACACGCTTGACAATGATGACAAGGTAACCCATTAATCAAAGTTGTAGTTAAAGTTATTGCATTTTAAATAAAATTGTGTGTACTAATGATGGTCAGTGTCTTTTTATGGATAGTACATTTCTTTTTTCACAAATGTGGGGGTCACGTATTCCAAAGTGGATCTGGACTTTGTAAGAGATCATTTATCGCAGTTTTGGTGTAAAAATTACTTGAGCGTTTCTTAGATCTTATCCCTAGCTAGTGTAGTTAGACTTACACTTTTGTTTGTGCTGAAGCAACGTAGACTCTCAAAGTTTGTAAAGTTCAACTCTCTTTTATTTTTAAAAGTTTTGTTTGCAATTCGTTTTAAATGTTGCAATTCAAACTGGTAACTTGGTTTATGGTCATGTAGTGTGGTTGGTTATCAAAGGGCAATACCAGTTGGATGCCCTGTACAGGTTGTATATGCGATTGTAAATTGGGTTGTGTTGGAAAACATATGTGGTAGAGGCTAAAAAAACTAAAAAAAACTAAAAAAAAAGAAAAAAAACCACGGTTCACTTAAAACTGTGGTTTAAAACTCAATGGAACGACGTTATAAACCACGGTTTAGTAGAAAACCGTCGTATAATGTACATTTTGTACCACGGTTTCTGTCCAAAACCGTCGTATAAAAACATTATATACCACGGTTTCTGTCCCAACCGTCGTATAAAATCGTCTGATTCCCGCGACCACAATGGGCTTTAAACGACGGTTTTAGCGGAACCGTGGTTTATAATCCGTCTTTTAAACGATGGTTTTGAACCGTGGTTTATTGCCATTTTCCGATATACCACGCGAGTATAAACCACGGTTTCTAACAGTGGTATATAAGAAAAATAACCGTGGTAAAAAACATTTTCTGCACTGGTGTTTAGCCAGAGGCAAGCTTGGTTGTTTGTTAATTGAATTGCAATAAAAACAGTAAAATGTTTGTGTATGGAATGGATGGGGAGAGTACCCTAGGATAGTGGGAATCACCTAATTCACTCAAAGAACTTCAAAACCATAACTCATCATCTCAATGCCTATTAGAGTTTAGCTCATGAATCCCTAAATCATGGGAAATCCAATTCTTACCTAAATAATTAAACCCCTTAATTAAAGGAGGTTCAAGTCATCAAATAGCATTAAGCAAGCACTCATAATCAATAGCCCTAAGCATTCACTTCCAAAATCAAGAAAGCAAAAGTTAGGGTTTACTCCCTTCTTGGTCTAGTTCCAAACTCAAGCTCAAATATTGAATGAAACCCCCATAAATGCAATAAGAGATCAATTTAGTGCATTAATTGATATTGAAGGGAATAGAACGAGAGTAATAAGTGAGTTAGGTTTCTAGCATTCAATGAGCAAAATGGGTTCAAACCCTCATCCTAGGATACAAATGGAGCTACTCAGCCATAGCTAAAGGAAAGAGCAATGATAAGGGAGAATTAGCCATTAGAGGAGCTCCCAAGCTTTAATGGAGGTAGAAATCTTCACTTTCTTCTTCCTCCTTTCTTCTCTTCTTTTCTCCTCTTCTTTTCTCCTCTATTTTCGCCTCTCTTTCTCTTATTTCAGGCTGGAGTTGTGTGTCTTAGATGATGGGGAAGGAAGCCCCAAAAGTAGCCTTTTAACAGAAGATTCTGGGCAAAAATTCCGTCCGACCGACCTTGCAAGGTCGATCCCAAGGTCGGTCGGACTCTCTTAGACGGAAGCACATGAAAGGTTTTAAAGCTCGACTGACCTTGCAAGTCCGGTCGCAAGGTCGGTCGATTCCAATGTGTTTGGGACGGCTTGGATAGAGTCGGACCGAGCTTGCAAGGTCGGTCCCTAGGTCAGTCGGCCCCAGAATGTCCATCTTCTGTGCCGGAATTCTCCCGATGCTTCCTGTTGGCTTGGCATCCTTCCCGAGGTGCTCAAACATTGATGCATTCACTGATTAAGCTCTCAAAATGTACTCAAATGAGTATTTACCTATTTGAATATGCCAAAGGTATAAGATCACTAATAAACACAAAAATACTCCATAAAGTGGTGAAATAAGTCATGCGCCAAATAAAATGACGGTGAATAAAGACCTTGAGAGAGCACTATTTCACTACTTATCAATGGTGGAGATTCAGACATGCTTTCTATAACCTCAAGCAGCACTCCAGATTCCTAGATTCTGGATACAGGGTGTACGTTTCATATGACTCCTAACAAGGAGTGGTTTAATACCTACGAGGCTAGAAATCAAGGATCTGTTCGATTAGGAGACAACAGCCCGTGTGGTGTTGTTGGTATTGGGAAGATCAAGATCCGTATGCATGATGGCATCATCAAGACGCTGACTGATGTAAGGCATGTTCCGGATCTGAAGAAAATTTTGATTTCTATTGGTACTATGCATAGAAACGGGTTCAGTTACAAGTCTGATGATGAATACTTGAGAATAACCAGAGGTTCTATGACAGTGATGAAGGGGAAACTTACTAGAGGTAACATCTACCAACTGGTTGGGAGCACTATTGCAAGTGAAGTTGCTGCTGTTATATCTGAAAGTGATAACACTACTCTATGGCATATGCGTACGGGGCATATTGGTGAGCAAGGTTTGTCTAAGTTGCACAAGTGTGGCCTTATGGATGGTTTGAAGAACTGTAAGATGGGATTCTGTAAGTTCTGTGCGATGGGAAAGCAGTCAAAATTATCCTTCAAAATTGGCCAACACACGACAAAGGATCTCCTTGACTATGTGCATTCTGATGTGTGAGGGCCAACTTGGGAGTAGTCTCTAGGAGGATCGAGGTACTTTGTTATATTCATTGATGACTATTCCAAGAAAGTTTGGGTCTATTTCATGAAGCACAAATCTGAGGTCTTTGACAAGTTTAAGATTTGGAAAGCTGAAGTAGAAAATCAGATATGGAGGAAGGTAATGTATCTAAGATCTGATAATGGGACGGATTATACTGATTTGAAGTTCCATAAATTTTGTGAGGAGCATGGTATTCAGAGGCACTACTCTGTGAGAAAGACACCACAGCAGAATGATGTTAGTGAGAGAATGAATCGCACAATTACTGAGATGGCCAGGTGTCTAAGGCTGAATGTAGGGCTTCTAAAGCAGTTTGGGCAGAGGCAGTAAACATGGCGGTCTATCTCATTAATAGATCACCAAGGAGCTCTCTTGAGAAGAAGGTCACTAAAGAGGTATGGATTGGAGTAGTTATAGATTTATCCAACTTGAAGATATTTGGTTGTCCTGCTTATGTTCTAATTTCTAATGATGAACGATCTAAGCTGGACTCCAAGTCCAAGAGATGCATCTTTCTAGGGTTTGAGAAAGGTGTGAAAGGCCTCAAGTTATGGGATCTTGTGGCTAAGAAGAAAGTCCTTAGTTGAGATGTTGTCTTTGATGAACAGTATATGCTGCAATAGGCTAAGTTAGATCAGGGACCTACAACTACATTTGAGACTGATGTTGGCCCAATAACAGATCTTGGGAGCTGAAATACCCCCAAACTTAAATATGGTTATTAAATAATTCTAATATGGTATTTGAGGGCCTAATAGTTCCAAGAGAATTTTTGGTGAAGAAAATAAATCCAAAAGAAAAGAGAGAAAACGCGTAAAAAGCACAAAATGTAAAAATGAGCGTTACGCAACCATTAGAGGTATATGACCTCCTTTAGGGTTTTAAATGAATTCCTAAGGCTTAATTATGCCTAAATAATATGTGGGAACAATTTCCGAAGAAAGTGGATCAAAATAATGGGTTAAAACGCTAACGGAGTCTTAGAGCAAGTTTTTTTAGAAAACCCGGAAACGTGACTTTGAGTGGTCAAATGGACCAGTAAAAATTATAGTCAACCAAATAACTATAATTAAACATTAATGGAAGCTTAAGAACCATTAAAATCAAAGAAACGAGAAAAATCCGGAAAACGGACCCGGTTAGTGAATAGTGCTAAAACAGGGTAATTAACGAGCGTTTCTTATAAAAGACGAAAAACACTCCAGCTTACATGTATATATGGGGGCCGGTTTTTGAGGTATAAAATCAGCCCTCTCTATTAGTGACTAGTTAGAAAAGAAAAAGAAGAAGAAAAGTAGATAAAGTAGAAAAGTTAGAAAAGTAGCTTTTCCTCTCTCTCCTCCCTCATTTCTCTTTTCCCTCTTTTTCCCTTCTTTCTTCTCCAGCAGTCCTCCTCCTTCTCTCCCTGCTGCTGGAAGATTTTTGCAAGCCCCATCCGTGGCTTCCTAAGCTTGTCTCCCTTGTACAAGCTAGCTCCATGCTCCAAATCAATAAAAAATTACATATTCTTCTTCCCCTACTCAAGGGATACACTTCCCTCTTTTCAAAATCTCAAAAGGATGAAGTTCATCTCCATGGGTATATCCCATTTAAAGAGAAAATCAGCTTTTATGGAGCTTGGATGCCTCCTCGCTGTTTTAAGGTAAAAAATCACAAAAACTCACTCTTTCCTTCATCCCTTGTGTGGCCGGTTTTTGACTCCCCAACTTCCTTGTTTTTCCTTCCTTAAATGAGCCTTGTTCAAGATTCAAAAGCTTATTGGGAGTCCTCCTCTTATTCTTGACCAAACCCCATTTTAGGGTTCCGAGGTAATTCTCCATTCTTGTGCTCTAAGCACCCTTCTTTGTATTCTGACTTAATTAATAAGCCTAAGTGCATTGTTTAAGTGCTTAATTCCCCATTTGGGTGTTGGTCTAGATTTTGGGCAATGGCAATGCCCCTTGACCGATTTTGCATCAAGAGGAGTAGAGGAGGGGAGAAGAGAAATGACAAAGAAGAACTTGTGAATTAAAGGTAACTAAACTACCTTGATCCCTACCTTTAATGTTGTAGCATTTGGGATGGGAAAATTAAATGAATGAACTAAACTTGAGCTAAGAATTTGTTTGGTAGCTAGTAAGAGTTGGTTGTTAAATTGATGAGTGTATTGTGTTGATTTAAGGGCCTTGGAGCCAAGCAATTTAAGTTATTGCATTACATTGTGTTTATGAGTTTCGGATGAGCTTGTGTGCTGTTAGTGCCCAATATTGGGTATGGCTGGTTTCAATTGTTTTAGGAAGTGAAAATAATGCATTTGGGCATGTTAGACTTGTAGGTGAACCATGGAAAAATTTTGGTAGAAATTATGGTGTTTTAAGAGATGTCTTGAGTAAGGAATGACCAAGGGTTAACTAGGTGTTTGGAGAGAAACCAATTTGGTTAGTTAACCACCTAGGAGCTATTTTAGATGTGAGTTAAGTAGTGAGCAAAATCTGTAGCAAAATGGATGTTTTACTGTCTTGAATTTCTAGAAAAAAGACCTAGTGTATGTAGCTTTGAAAATGAAGTTTGAACTTGAGCAATGAAGTGCAAATGACTAGGAATGAATGGTTATAGTCATGAGATGAATTGGTAATGAATGGTAAAAGTGAAAACTGTCATGGAAATGTTTTTAGAGCATGAGTGTGCAAAATGCAAAATGTCAGAATTGAAATTTGTGGAATTGAACAAGAGTTGGGTAATGAATTGGATCAATGATTTAGGAAGGTTTAAGGAGTGTTTTAGGGTGTTTAAACATGTAGGAAACATGTGGAAAGTTTATGGAATGATTAGGTAAGGATTAAGGTTGGATTAGGGGTTGAAAATGAAGTTTTAGCAACTTTTTAGCAGGGTCCGGGACTTAGGGGCCGGACCAACCTTAAAAATGCCCCGAAAGTCAGGAAATGAAGTGGTCCGGGACTAGAGACCCGGACCAGTACCCGGACCAATGGTAAAAACTAGCCGAAAGTTGAGTAATGCTTGGGTCCGGGACTAGAGACCCGAACCATGTCCCGGACCAAGCACAAAAATGAGCCGAAGGTGTTTTTAAGCCTCTAAAACATGGGGGATTGATTGGTAGTAGTTTTAGATGATGTTTAGGCCTTGTTTGATGACATGTTAAGTTCCTAAGAAGTATATGCAAGTGCTAGAAGTGAGTAAGAAGTAACAACTTAAGTTAACAATGATGAAGATGAGATTAACGGGATAACGGGGTAAGTACGGGAGTAGTAGTATTTACATACCGTAATACCTTAATGTTAATAGAAACATTTGGAATATTATCAGTGGATCAAGTGTGAACCGAGGAACGTAAGGTGACACGGTAAAGTTAATCCATGGTGAAAGGTATGATTTTCTCATACCCTGTATGCTACCGGGATTACCCCGATTTGTGTGCTTGTATGCCGAACTAATCAGAATAAGCATGAAAAATGTTCTATTGCTTTGATTGTATATTTTGATGCATGTTGTGTGTACTAACCACCCTTGTATGATTGTGCCGTCTAACTTAGTGTTATAGACCGACTCATAATTGAGTAATGATTGATTAGTGACTCGTAGAATGAGTCGTTTCATAAAATAACGAAAACATGGAAACACATGAAAACTATCTAATTAAGAATAATGATAATGCAAACCTATAAACTCACTAGAATGTGAGAGAGTTGTACGGGATTAGTAAACTCTCAATAATGGTTAGAGAACTGAATTGAAACAATCCACGAAACAAATAACGGTGGAAGAATATTGACGGGATCGGGGTGCTGACCGAGTAGGTCTAAGGTGTTAGTCTCAGACCAACTCTGCTTGAAGAATAAATGTTTGCAGAAAATAATAACGCGGAAGCTTTTGTTTTAAACTTATTGTTATACCCAAAATTTTGACCCCCCCGGTTAAGGTCTACGAGGTTTTGGTGTTGTGAGGGATATTTCAATCAAGTAGTGAGAGATTCCGGCCCGATTGGCGTGTTCCATGGCATGGGGAGCAGCTTCGTCATTGTCAGGGGCGTTTTCGTAATTTTTAAGGCTCCTAAGACCTCCTATAGGCTTTCTCTCTCCTCCAAAGGACGCCCAAATCAGCTTGAAATGCTTTGATATTTTAACCCATGATAGAGGATGGCATTTTAAGCATAATGGGGTTGGAATTTTGATTTTTCGAATTTCCAGTAATTTTCTAGCAATTTCTGACTGAATATGACGGGAAATTCAATTTAAAAATATTCCAACATTTAAAAAATTCGGTTCCACCTCAGAAAATTCATAATATCCATCCTTGACATGTGGTTAAAATTTCACAGCAAAATTCCTTTGGGAAGTCTTTTAATTAAAATACCAAAAAATCTTACTTTTACTAGATTTTCTTTATCTTTAAGAAAGTCTATATAAGGGGATAGGTTTTTGGATAAAAGGAGAATCTCATAACCTCAAGAACCCTAGACTCTCAAAGAAGGTAGCCGTCTCTCTCTCTCCACGTTTTTGAACTCCAGAGCCACAATCAAACACCGAAATCTCACCAAAATCAACACCAAAACATATTTTTCAACTCCCACAACATCATCAATCATCAAACATCAATCAAACCACCTCCAAAACGTGAAGAACAGCAAGAACAACCAACAACCAGAAGCTTGGTTCGAAAACCTTTCGGGTCTGCCATCAACGGAGCACTCGACGAATCCCGGTGTGAAGAATCGTTGGGAATCCGAAGGTAAAACAGGTAGAAACTCTACTTCCCTAATTCTCTACGGTATTATCTGTCTTGCCTCAAAATTTGGGCTCAAACTAACCCTTCTACGCTTCTGTATTGCTGTTTGTTAAGCTTCTGTCCAATAACTTGTTTACCAAGTTTCGTGCTTAATTCGAATCCAAATTGAAAACTTTCAATCACTAACGTCTTGTACATCTTTCAGGCTACACGCCCATAAAATTTGAGCCAAAAACACTTTCGGGAACAGCCTCAAAGCCGTCGTCCGAGGGCGGTCCGCACCCACGGACGTCATGTCCGGGGTCCCGGACTCCCTGTCCGTAAGCCCGGACGCCCACGGACGGCGGCGGGATTTTAAAAAATTCAAAATTTAGGTTTCTAATAATGTCCGGGCCCACGGACAGCCTGTCCGTGGCCCGGACTTTACAATTTTTTTTTGTTTCCCTTTAATTTCGACTCTTCTGTATAATGAGGTTAACTGGGGTCCGTGGTCTCGGACATGGGGTCCGTGGCTACGGACGTAAGCAAAATTTGACCTAATTCTGCCTCTGAAACCCTAGTTTAGGTATCTTTCAATTTCACTTTAGTTTTCTGTCAAAAAATACTAAAAAACACAAAAAAACAGATGCTCGCGCACTTAGGTTAAAACGACTCGTAATAAGCCGTAAATAAACCAAGTAGAGGAAAAACGACCTAGGAAGGGTAATGAAAGTAATTGAACCCTAAGTAAGTGGAATACCAAGCCCCCGAACCCGAACTCTACCTTTCCTGATTTACTCTAGGTTAAAATTAGGTGGCGACTCATAATAGGTTCTAGTGAGCTAGCTTAGGTTTTAATAATTATTGTTATATGACATAGTTATTAATCTTAGGTTATAAGTGGACCTAAAACCCGATTAGATCCTAATCAACTTAATCCACATAGGATAAGGTTTAAAATCGAGGCTCACATACTGGCGACTCTGCTGGGGACAAACTTCTTAATTTTGACTTGTTTAATTTTGAGAAAGAGGGCTTAACTTGAAAATGTTTATTTATGGCTTTTACTATGTTGCTTGTTTACTTCTGTGTGCGCTTTAATTTTTGCACCCTTGCATCATATGAGAGCGAGGGTCCACGCAAACCAATTTCACCCCGGGACCCATTTGAGGGTCCCTTGTCAGGGACTCACACCTTTTAGGTGATGTGAATAAGTGGGGGAAAAGAGGAGGGTGTCGTCTAACCACACCCCCTTAATACCTGGGCCTTAGCCCCAAGCATTTTCCTGGCAGTACCCTTTCCTAGCCCATTGTTTGGTCAGTCAAAGACCCGACCGTAGACGCACACCTTTGGGTGATGTGAAAAAAGTGGGGAAGCCCAAAGAGAATAGCGTGCAAGCCCTATTCCTTTGTGGCGACCTGGGCCCGCGCCCCAAGCACCTCTCCGGATCAACCTGTACTAGTTGGACTGAGTCATCTTGTGAGGTCATTTGCATCACCACCTTATGTAAGACTTTTGTGCATATGTTCTCTTTCTCCTGGGCCTCAGGCCCAATGTCTGTATCGACCCATCAATCTCTCCCAGTCCGAATGAAATGCTTGAATGTTTCAACGGCCCAAACAGTCCAAAAAAGCAAAAGAGTCCTGTGATTAGAACACAAGGGCCCTCAGAGGAAAGCCTTTCCACGTCATTGAAAGCTCGTGCCCTAATGTTTCTTTTTTATGTCCCAAAACAGAAAGAAGGCAAGATTTCAGAAAGGCGCTGGGACAGAAGTTCCGGACGTTTGACCCGACTGCCTACTCCCCCACCTCCGTTATTTCAGCCCGAGGTAGATTCTAGCTCATCTGACATGTCGGTCCAAGCGCATGACGATATCTCTCAGGAGGATCAGCCAGCAGGGGGGGAAACCAGAACACTTCTGTTGAAGAGCTCATGAAAAACTTTGATTTGAAACACCAGGAAGCAATCCAGGCACTCGAGAATAAATATGTGGACACAATCGCCAAGCTAGAAGATAAGTTGGCTGCATTGGAAACGGCAGCCCAAAGCAGGGCCGCTGAGGGTCCGACAGGGGAGTAGGATCAAATAGCCAGCCTGGTACGGAAACATCAAGCCGCCATTGAAGCCTTGGAGGCACGGCATACGGCAGCAACAGTTGAGCTCCATGAGAAAATAGGATCTTTGGAGGCGGCAAGACAAGAAAGACCGCTGCAAGGATTTGTCAATCCTTTATACGGCATGGACAATATCTCCTTAGAAGGACATGACACCCAAGTTGGATACGGTGGTGGTGCTCCCGGGAACCAGTTAGCCACCGAAGTTCAGAGGGCTTTGAGGCGCATTGAGCGCATGGAAAAGGCCGGTAAACCCGCTGGTTTTGATTATCTCTCCATGGGATCCTATCCAGATGTTGAGCTACCTGTGAAACTGAAGCTCCCCACTTTGGCTCTCTACAAAGGCTCGACCGATCCCCAAATTCATTTGGCGATGTTTGATCGAGAGATGTCTATCCTGAGGCTCAATGATATGCAGAAGGCCAAGGCCTTTGCCCGATACCTAGATGAGATCCCTCAACGATGGTACCTAACTCAGAGGATGAACACCAGGACATATGAGGAGATATGTGAAGCTTTCCTGACTCACTTTGAGTATGCTAAAAATTTGGAAATCACCCGGTCTGACCTCGCCAGCACGCGCCAAACGGGAAGTGAGTCCATGTCCGACTTTATAAAGCGGTGGAGGAGAAAGGCAGCAGGCATGCCTACAAGGATGGATGAGCAGGAACAAATCCGCATGATTGTTGAGAACATGCAAAAGCAGTACAATGATGAATTAAAGTATATGTACTTTCCGAGCTTTGATATGCTCATGGGCCAGGTAGGGGTATTGGAGGAGAATATCCACAAGGGAGACCTAAAGCTTGGATACCCTCGAGGATCCGGAAGTAATTCGAAGTTCCCAAAATCTGAAACAGCAAAGGTTTCCTACTCAAACACAGCTTACGCACAGAGCGCACCGCAGAGGTACGCGGGACAGTACGAAGTGAACGCAGTCCAGCAGCCGAGGGAACAGGGGAGGAATTATCGGGCAGTACCACCTCCAAGACCGGATTTCAGTCAACGAGAATTCACAGATATTGGCCGGCCATTGAGTCATGCTCTGAAAAAACTCCAGGAGCAGAACATCTTACAGCCTCTTCCGCCCCGACCAGGAGTCACCTGTTTGGGCAGGAATCCAAATCAGTTCTGTCTCTACCATCAATTACCAGGTCACGACACCGATCATTGCAGGGCCCTACAGCATAAGATCCAAGACCTGATTGACCAGGTGTTATACCCAAAATTTCAACCCCCCCCCGGAAGAGAGTCTCTACTAATAGCTAGTTAGCGAGGGTTCCCATTCGACGCACACTTTTCAGAGTACTAGGGACAGCTTAGTCATCGCTCCAGGGGCATTTTTCGAATTTTTCAAGGCTCCTAAGCCCCCTATAGGCTTTCTCTCTCCTCCAAATAAGGGTCAAATCAGTTCCAAATGCTTTGAAATGTTAACCCATGATAGATGCGACATTTGAAGCATAATGGCGTTGGAATTTTTTATTTTTCGAATTTCCAATAATTTTCTAGCAATTTCTGATTGAAATCTGACGAGAAATTGATTTAAAAAATATTCCAATATCCAAAAAATTCGATTCCACTTTAGAAAATTCAGAAATATCATCCTTTACCCATGTGTAAAATTTCATAATCAAATTCCTTTTGGAAAGCCCTTGAGCTAAAACGTCGGTAAATCTCGGTTTTTACCGGATTTTTCTATCTTTAAGGAAGCCTATTAAGGAACCTTATCCCATGATCAAAGGAGAACCTCAAGACCCTAGACTCTCAAAGAAGGCAGCCGTCTCTCTCTCTCCACGTTTTGAACTCCAGAGCCCAGTCAAACACCGAAATCTCACCGAAATCAACACCAAACACATTTTTCAACTCCCACAACATCATCCATCATCAAACCCTCACCAAACAGCACCAAAACGTGAAGAACATCAAGAACAGCAGGGGATCAGAAGCTCGGTTCGAAGTTCTTCCGGATCCGCCATCAACGAGGCCTCCGAGAATCCGACGTGAAGAAACACACGAATCTAAAGGTAAAACAGGTTGCAATTCTACTTTTCTAACTCTCCACGACTTATTAACTCTCTGTCAAATTTGGGTTCAAACTAACCTTTTTACGCTTCTGTATGCAATACTTTTGTTTTGCCTTGTTACTTGTTCGTCAAGTTTCGTACATAATTCGACTTCAAAACTGCAATCTTTCAATTACTAACGAATTGTACACCTTCAGGCTACACGTGCATAAATTTTGAGCCGAAAACACCTTCGGGAAACCACCATAAAACCCCTGTCCGTGGGTTGTCCGGGATCTCGGACCTATGGTCCGGGACCACGGACGGGTTGTCCGTGGCCTCGGACGCCCACGGACGGCGGCGGGATTTTAAAATTTTAAAATTTAGGTTTCTAAAATAATGTCCGGCCCACGGACAGGCTGCGTGGCCCCGGACTTTTCAAACTTTGTTTTCCTCAAATTCGACTTTTCTGTATAATTAGGTTAACTGGGGTCCGTGGTCTCGGACATGGTGTCCGTGGCTACGGACGTAAACGAAATTGACCTAATTCTGCCTCCGAAACCCTAGTTTAGGTAGCTTTTAATTTCACTTTAATTTTCTGTCAAAAAAATGCTAAAAACACAAAAAAACAGAAGCTTGCGCACTTAGGTTAAAACGACTCGTAATAAGCCGTAAATAAACCAAGTAGAGGAAAAACGACCTAGGAAGGGTAATGAAAGTAATTTGAACCCTAATTAAGTCGAATATCAAGCCCCCGAACCCGAACTCTCCTTTCCTAATTTGATCTTGGTTAAAATTAGGTGGCGACTCATAATAGGTTCCAGTGAGCTAGCTAGGTTTTAATAATTATTTTTATAAGACATAGTTATTAATCTGGGTTATAAGTGGACCTAAAACCCGATTAGATCCTAAGCAACTTAATCCACATAGGATAGGGGTTTAAAATCGAGGCTCACACCAGGGACTTCAGTTCTCGAGAGCGCGGGAATATCTTCAGGAATCCTATGCCAAAACCCACTAAGGATCATTGTTGTTTTTCTTCTCCCTTTAGTTGTTTGCGTAGCTTTTGTCTTTTTCCTTTGTCTTTTCTTTTAGTTCTTTAGCTAGTTTAGTTTGTTTCTCCCATTTAGTTGGTACTCAATGTCATTGTTACTTCTTTTGGTTATCAATAAAATTTCTTCTTTGATTCGTGTTCTAATGAGTATACTTCCGTTCATGTGCTAAAAAAAGAAAAGAAGGGAGAAAAGGGAAAAAAAACTCTCTCTTGTAAAGCTTGTCTGCAAACATACAAAAGAAAAACCTTCGTTTTTTTTTATGAGACCCCCTGTACGAGACCACCTTCCCATCCATGTATTCACCACCTCCATTACAGTCACCACACATGTCGCAGCATTCCATCACCTCTACCATTTCATCAGACACATAAAAAGCAAAACCGCGGCCGCCAAAAGGCCAAAGAAATGATCACTCACAATCAACCCACCATCACCACCACTCACCACCATTGTTCACCACCACACATGCAATCACCCTCCACAAATAACTTGGGCATTCTAAGGTTTGTCAAGAAACCCCACAACAATACTGGGGGCAATCTGAGTTAAGGAACGATAACGTTGTTTATTTTGTGCAAGCAAGTCTCTGAGTGAACGTTTCGCGAGAGTGCCTTGAGCGGTAAAACCAAGAGTGAAAGAGCGTGTCATTTTTACACGACTCCAGAGAGGCTACATTCAAAGGTGAGGTAAACGGCATGACTCCAACCGAAGGAGATAATTTGTAAATTTACGCTTAAACCAGTGAAAAGTAACAAAGAACAGATACACAACTATTAGGGATGACGAAGCACCTAGGTATAGCACCACACAGCCAAAAAGCTTGTGAACCCTGACATTACACCCTAGGCACCCCCGCTGAGCTTTGCATATATGACACCTCTTTTACAACACTACAAGCTCCACAAATAAGCCAGCCAGTGATGAATAACCGACCCGGTGACCAAAGGAAGCGAGGAGCCCGACTTCCGAACAACAACTTCACAAGTCTAAAGAAGCAAAACTGCTACCAGCATGACGAAACGATCCGCAAATGGTCCCAAAGTGACACAGGATCCAAACGAGCTAACATCAAAGACAGCTCTCAAAGTTCAAAACCGGGAACACAAGAACCCCGATGGAAAGGAGATTCAAGGAAGGCAAACTTGAAAAGCCTCAAAGAAATCCAAAATCGGAAAAAAGAAGAAGATGCAAGGAACAATCCAAAAGTTCCAAGTCCCAAGTTCATAAGCGAAGTCATCACGAAGTAGCCAAATGACTTCAAGGCAAAGAAGACAAGTCCGAGAGACGGTGCAAGTTGCAGCTTTGGTCATCCTTAAAGCTCCACATATCCTAAACATTCCTCCATTATCCTGTTATCATTCATCACACCCCATAGCCACGTTATAAGCTCAAAAGACTTCCGACTAGTAGTTGTGTACCAATCGAGTGAAAGTAACAGGTTGAATGCGTAGATCCATCAAATATCAAATTCAATGGTCTAGAAGTTATGGCCATGAGCGAGAAATGAGTGCAAACCCAACCACGTTGAGTGTAGGATAGGAAGCACCACATCAAAGCATAAGCCTCGACCCTGTGAGGATGAGACTTGTTCGCACGTTTAATCAAAGAAAATACTGGGGGCAATTGATCGTCCGATCAATGCCATGAACTCTAACTCAGATTACCTTAAGAAAGAATACTGGGGGCAATTGTTGGTTCCAACAATTGCAACCACCAACACCGATTGAAGCCCAAAAGTCCAAAACCCAAAGGTTCAAGTCGTTCTCACATCCCACAGGCCCGTCCTAAGCCTACCTCCACATCCACATCCAAACATTCACAGGCCCGTCCTAAGCCCTTCCTCCACATCAAATTCCCACAGGCTCGTCTTAAGCCCTACCTTCACACCCAAACATCCGTAGGCCCATCTTGAGCCCTACCATCTTCAGATTTGACATAAACCCTAATCTTTCTACATCCATTTAGACCCATCATACATTTTACTCACTTTCACTTAGAACAACCTTTAGGCTCGTCATAAGACCTAGATCCATCCTTAGGCTCGTAGTAAGACCTAGTTGCATCCCTTTAGGCTCGTCATAAGACCTAGAACCATCTTTTAGGCTCGTCATAAGACCTAGATCCAACCCTTAGGCTCGTCATAAGACCTAGATCCAACCTTTAGGCTCGTCATAAGACCTAGATCCTTCCTTAGGCTCATTATAAGACCTAGAACCGTCCTTTAGGCTCGTCATAAGACCTAGAACCGTCCTTTAGGCTCGTCATAAGACCTAGTTGCATTTCCTTAGGCTCGTAGTAAGACCTAGCGTTACCCTTTAGCTTACCCACTCTCATCAAACACATTGCATTCATCTCATTCATATAGGCTCGTCGTAAGACCTAGTTGCATTATCCAGGCGCATCACAAGACCTGGCGACAGAAAGTTGGCGAGGTGATGGCCATAAATCCTCCTTTTGCGATGTCAACTTATTTTTGGGATCAATGAATGGTGGGCAAAGGCAATAAGTCCCCAGGGTTTTTACCAGGAGTTATCCCTGCACACCGGCTTGGGGGCGATGGCAATAAGTCCACATTGGGACCAGCCAGGAGCATCGGCACGGGTTTCGGTCCCCAGAAGCATCCGAGAATCATCAGCATCATCAGCATCATCAACATCATCAACATCATCAGCATCATCATCATCAGCATCAGCATCATTAGCACCCTTAGCATCTCAGCATTCTTGCATTTGCATACCATCCAGTTTTCACATCCTAGGTAGTCAACGCCTTAGAAACGCTTGACATTGCATCATTTCATTACAGGTAGTCAGCGCCTTAGAACAGCTCGACAATGCTTTGTAGCTTAGGTAGTCAGCGCCTTAGAATAGCTCGACAATGTTTTGTGGCTAAGGTAGTCAGTGCCTCCGAATAGCTGGACGTAGTCAACCCAGTTTCGCACAAACATGGAGGATTCTGTGGAGTCCAAAATTTTGGGGCTTCACTCAAGCATCAACCAGACTTTTCACATCTGTTACAAAGTCCAGTTGACGGGGGCAGCTGTTATACCCAAATTTTGACCCCCCTGGTTAAGGTCTACGAGGTTTTGGTGTTGTGAGGGATATTTCAATCAAGTAGTGAGAGATTCCGGCCCGATTGGCGTGTTCCATGGCATGGGGAGCAGCTTCGTCATTGTCAGGGCGTTTTCGTAATTTTTAAGGCTCCTAAGACCTCCTATAGGCTTTCTCTCTCCTCCAAAGGACGCCCAAATCAGCTTGAAATGCTTTGATATTTTAACCCATGATAGAGGATGGCATTTTAAGCATAATGGGGTTTGGAATTTTGATTTTTCGAATTTCCAATAATTTTCTAGCAATTTCTGACTGAATCTGACGGGAAATTCAATTTAAAAATATTCCAACATTTAAAAAATTCGGTTCCACCTCAGAAAATTCATAATCCATCCTTGACATGTGGTTAGAATTTCAAAGCAAATTCCTTTGGGAAGTCTTTTAATTAAAATACCAAAAAATCTTACTTTTACTAGATTTTCTTTATCTTTAAGAAAGTCTATATAAGGGGATAGGTTTTTGGATAAAAGGAGAATCTCATAACCTCAAGAACCCTAGACTCTCAAAGAAGGCATCCGTCTCTCTCTCTCTCCACGTTTTTGAACTCCAGAGCCACAATCAAACACCGAAATCTCACCAAAATCAACACCAAACATATTTTTCAACTCCCACAACATCATCAAACATCAATCAAACCACCTCCAAAACGTGAAGAACAGAAACAACCAACAACCAGAAGCTTGGTTCGAAAACCTTCCAGGTCTGCCACAACGGAGCACTCGACGAATCCCGGTGTGAAGAATCGTTGTGAATCCGAAGGTAAAACAGGTAGAAACTCCACTTCCCTAATTCTCTACGGTATTATCTGTCTTGCCTCAAAATTTGGGCTCAAACTAACCCTTCTACGCTTCTGTATTGTTGTTTGTTTAAGCTTCTGTCCAATACTTGTTTACCAAGTTTCGTGCTTAATTCGAATCCAAATTGAAAACTTTCAATCACTAACATCTTGTACATCTTTCAGGCTGCACGCCCATAAAATTTGAGCCAAAAACACTTTCGGGAACAGCCTCAAAGCCCCGTCCGAGGGCGGTCCGCACCCACGAACGTCATGTCCGGGGTCCCGGACTCCCTGTCCGTAAGCCCGGACGCCCACGGACGGCGGCGGGATTTTAAAAATTCAAAATTTAGGTTTTCTAATAATGTCTGGGCCCACGAACAGGCTGTCCGTGGCCCCGGACTTTACAATTTTTTTTTGTTTCCCTTTAATTTCGACTCTTCTGTATAATGAGGTTAACTGGGGTCCGTGGTCTTGGACATGGGGTCCGTGGCTACGGACGTAAGCAAAATTCGACCTAATTCTGCCTCCGAAACCCTAGTTTAGGTATCTTTCAATTTCACTTTTGTTTTCTGTCAAAAAATACTAAAAACACAAAAAACAGAAGCTCGCGCACTTAGGTTAAAACGACTCGTAATAAGCCATAAATAAACCAAGTAGAGGAAAAACGACCTAGGAAGGGTAATGAAAGTAATTGAACCCTAAGTAAGTCGAATACCAAGCCCCCGCCCCGAACTCTAACCTTTCCTGATTTACTCTAGGTTAAAATTAGGTGGCGACTCATAATAGGTTCCAGTGAGCTAGCTTAGGTTTTAATAATTATTGTTATATGACATAGTTATTAATCTTAGGTTATAAGTGGACCTAAAACCCGATTAGATCCTAATCAACTTAATCCACATAGGATAGGGTTTAAAATCGAGGCTCACACTTATCAAGATATGATTCTGCTTGTATTGAAATTCAATGTGAATTACAACCTAGCTTCCTATCTTGGGATTCGATAGAACTAGTCTGTCTCATCCAACACTCTCTCTACTCTCGGCTTTAATCAATGCGTCACAAGAAGTAAAGGGGAGTGTTCTATGTGTGCTCTCTAGGTAATAAATACCTAAGCTAATTGACAATGTCTCACTAAGATCTCTCAAAACGCTTTCTCTCTCAAGGTGGTGTTTCTCTCACTCGGAATGATCTAGAATGCACACCGAAACTAATTACAATCCTTTGTTTATATACTTGTTAAACGGTTTCCTAAATCTTTAGTATTGTCTTCACGTAGCGGCTGCTTGACTTGGATGTGCAAGTATCGGGGTTGTTTGTTGCTCCATGTTCTCATGTTGTGCATGCTTCCACGTATCCAAGATTTCCGCAGCTATTCGATAGTGTCGCGCCTTGGTTGATCGGAGACCGATAGACAGGTCTTGCTGTAGAGGTACTCAAGCTGGTGAGTTACGACGCCAAGTCTTTCTGTAGAGCTACTTCGACTGAGGAGGCAATCATCTGCAAAAAAGTCTTCAACAAAATTCCCCCTTTTTGCTGATGATGGTAACTCAGTGTATCCGGCGTAGATTTTGAAGTTTTTAATGGATGTACCTGCAAAAAGGACAGATAGCAAGGTAGAGCAACTATCTCGGAAGAATAACTCACTTTTGTTCCCCCTTAAACAAATACTCCCCCTTAAGTTAATGCAGTTGATAAGAGCAGATAAAAACTATGATACGAAGCTACTTCAAATACTACTTGACAGAAATAAAACCAATCCGAAACAGATGAGGCCTTCAGAGGCACTCAGCATCCACACATAGTTACCCGCATAAACTAACCGCGGGACACAGCTTCCCCCCGTTTGCCAACATCAGGGGAAACGCATGAAAATTAACCAAAAACACATAATCCACAAAGTCTTAAAACCAATCCACCAGCGCAAAACCAAAAGTATTTAAAGAGTCAGTCAAGCCTAAGAGTTAGAGGGAGTGGGGTAAAGAGCTAGTCATCTCCTCGATCCATTCCTGTGTCCTCATCTCGTGCACCATCTTCCCCCGAAGCCTCAGCATCATCCATTGCCTTCGCCGCTGCCAGGGTGTCAACGAAAGTCTCCCTGAACTCCTCCGCTAGCTTTAGGACTGTAGACACTAAAAATTCTCACCCCATAAAAGCAAAATTCAGACTAATAAATAAAATAAGAGGGTTCTCCTTTCTTTCCAAAACTTGTTCATGTGCATACCATATTGAAACTGCCATGTTATGACAATTTTTTGTAATTAATTTTCAAAGCATCCGTTTTCAAATCCATCCCCTTTTGTTATTTACTTATTTTATCATTTTATTTTTCGATTTATTTCATGTTAGTAAGTTACGTTTTATTCACTTATTTATTTGCCTATTTGTTTTATTTTAGTTCATGTTATTTCGTTACTTGTTTATTTTATCTCATTCCATTTTATTGATACATTTACTTGCATTTCCTTTATTAGTACTTGTTTTTTTCCTTTGCCTTTATCGTTATTATTTTTAGAATCATCTTCATCATTTCATGTACCCTTTCACTATTATTTTTCATTCATGTTAGTATATTTCATTCCGTCTCTAGCTTGATTAAACTCCGTCTCATTTCATTACGTTATTATTTATTTATTTATTCTATCTTACTTTCCATCACTCGTACATATGTAATTCAATTTCCATTTTTTGGACATTCACTTGTATTTTATCATACTTTTACTATTTCATTATTTCATGTATTTACTCTTATGTTATCGTTTATGTTATACTTTTTTATGATTTCACTTTATTTTTATCTTAAGTTTCATTATTTCATGACTCTTAAGATAAAATAAAAACAATTCATTTTTTTAAATAGAATTTTGTCCTCTTACCGTAAATTTCTGTTTAAAACTACATTGTTTTTGTTATAGAATTCATTTGGTTTGAGCTAGAGCTTTAATACTATTTGTCACATTCTTATATCAAGTTCTGTTATTAATATAAGTAGAGGTTCGAATCAGTTTAGGAGTGTATATAGCAATCATTTTTTTGTCCGCGGCCCAAACCTAGCGAGCCTAATGATCCTACGCGGGCTTCTTCCTGTTACTCATCCGGTTGCCCCAATCTCTAACCCAAATTCCCAGCCCAGTCTGATCAATCCCAAACCCAACACCACTTATAAAACAACAACAAAAACCTAGAGAGTACTATAGCCGCTCTCGGAGGTTTTCATCTTCTACCTCAATTCTATCTTCTTCAGTCGAAAAAAAAACCTACCGTTGTTCATTCCAATGAGGCAGCCGACACAGTATAAAAAAACATGTTACTCTCACTTGTCTGATTTCTTCGCCGGACTTCAACACCCGTGGAAGAACCTCAACAAATTCTCGAGCCTAAAAATGGCTGAAATACTATAACCAACACCACCATTGACTATCCCGTCTTCAATCAAGTTTCCCCATCTCTGTCTCACCTTTCAATCTCCAAAACAAAGAAAAAAAACAACAGAAGCTCAAATCCTCCCCAACCCCATCTTTGAAGTCCCGAAACAAAATATCAAACCCAGAAAACAGACACCATAGCCGACGTTCTTTTGTCGTGATCATAAACCACCACCGACGCCTAATTTTGCCCAGAAAACCAGTTCATGCCCTTCGTTTTTTTCTGTCAGTTTGTGATAAAACAAAACCCAGCGATACAGTAAGAACAGAGGTCTTCTTCCTCCTTCATCAACCCTAACTCCCACACAGTAGCCACCACGGTCTGCTTCACCCGCCTCCATCTTCTTCTCTGTCTCCGCCCCTCGACTATCTTCTTGGAGCAGACATGTGAAATCGAAGCACACACTTAAAAAATTCTGAGGCCATATCTGAGAGATCCCACGGCACCAAAAAAAACTGAACAACATTCTCCACATATGGGCACGAAGAAAAGAGAAGCTCCACCCCAAGCCGGTCCAACTCCTCGGTCGCATTTGTTATAGTCCCAGACTCTCCATCGATTTCGAGGCACCATTCGGCTCAACCGGAAAACCCTTGTTTACCACTCTTCGGATTTTGTTCCATCCCAGTTGTGTTGGCTTGAGTTCGAATCAGTCAATTTTGTCACTCGAACTGCATTTTTCCTGCACTCATCCGGATTCTACCCACACGCTCTGTGCCTCTTTCGACCTCTACTTAAGTTTAGCAGCCAGAACTTGCGTCTCGCTCCAGTGTATACGTACAAAGGAAAGCAGGGAGATGATCCGCTCCCCATTTTTGGGTTTCATCACAAAATTCTCACTGCTCGCTCTTGCGTTGGTACCAAATCATTCTTTGATTATTCATGTATTGTTTGAATCATGCACATGAATCTTGTTTGATTGCTGCTCCTTGTTTCGTCTACTATTTTACCGTCACTCTGAGCATTCCACAGTAGATTCAAGGCAAAGGAGCCTCACGTTCAGCCCCCTGATGTTGTTTATCCCCACTTTTGTTTTGCATAACTGTGCTTTGGGTTAGGCCCTAATTTCTGCCTTGTTAATGTTCCGCTCTCTCGGTTTTGGGGTATTCTGAAATTATGTTCATGTTTGTGCTACTGATTATGTCTAGATTTAACTCCACTTCATGTTTATCAGTTTCATTTGTGGGTTAACGAAAAAGGAGAGTAACATTGGAATTTAATCAGTTGTGATTGGCTTCCGTGACTAAGCTGCGTATTAGGGCTGAGTAAATGACCCCTCAAGAACTAAAAGTGGTTTAGTTAAAACCGATTTGCTCAGCTCTTCATAAGAACATTTTAGTTTCAGTTCATTACTTCCGGTTTAAAAAAAATGATGAAAAAGAGAATTGGAATAGGGTGTTTGTGTTAATTCATTTATTTCTTCATACTGTGCATGAGTCATGTTACGCTTCAAGTATATGATTTGCCAAAGAGAGGAAGAAATTGGCTTAAGCATTCAATCGGTCCCGTGTTAATCGGTTGTCTTTCTAGTTTGAATAACCCTAGATTAACTTTGCTAACTCATGATTGCTTTACAAATAAACCCGAGTTTGTCATCCGGGCCATTTTATTTTCAATTTCCATTATCTTACGATATCGTTATATGTCAGTGATCATCTTGCGGCATTTACTTTTGGGTCGGGTCCAAACATAACCATTTGTTTGGCCCAAGACCAATTTTGGAGTCTGACTTTTGGGTCAAGCTGGGTTAGTGTAGATCACCACCCTAGAAGCCCATAGGTTACCCATTTGTATTTTAGAATTGATTTATCGTTTCAGGCCCACAATTTTCTATGGGTCTCTTTAGAAAAGCCCTAGGACTTATTTACAGATGTTGCTCACATTAAGGTCGTAGTACCCGAGGGTCGTAGTACCTGTTTGTGGGCAATGCCTCTCCTAGTTAAAAAAACTTTCCAAACTATCCATAATCATAAGAATAAAATTCACAATCAATTGAAATTCCAAAAACTCTACTTCAATATCAGGCCCAACTCAGAGGCCCAAAATCAGGCCTAATTTCAGCCCAAAAACTTGTCCAAAAAAAGACCCATTTCAAGGCCCAATTTGGCCCAAATTTCAAAGTCCATTTAAGCCCACTTTTCAAGGCTTATTTTGACCCAAATTCCAAGGCCAAATCCTGGCCCAAGAGCTCAAATTTGGCCCAATTTTAACCCTGGTCCAGTCCCGTTTCAGCCCATAATTCAATTCATAAATCAGCCCAAAATAAAATCAAGTCAATCTCAATTCAAGTTCAACCCTAATTCAATTCAGTTTCAATTCAATTCCGAATTCATTCAAATTCAAAAATCAATTCAATTCAATTCCAAATTCATTCAAATTCAGTCCCAAATTCATTCAATTCCAATTCAAATCAAAATTCATTCAATTTCAATTTAAATTCAACTCCAATTCAATTCCAAATTAATTCCAATTCCAATTTCAAATTCGATTCCAATTCAATTTCAACTTCAATTCCAATCAAATTCAATTCCAATCCTTTTCAATTCAATCCAATTCATAATTCCGAACTTCATAAACCTCAAAGTCTCAAATACCCTAAATTCCAAGTATCGTGGACTCAAATCATCCCAAAAATCCAATTATCCCCACACATTCGAATGTCTCACAAACCCGAGTGTCTCACAGACTTTGTCGACCCAACGATTCGAATGTCTCACAAACCTGTGCGTCTCACAGACCCGAGCGTCTCACAGACTTCGACATCTCAAGGTTTCAAACGTCTCATAGACCCCGAGCGTCTCACCGACTTCGATATCTTATTCCTTCCACATCTCAATATCTCAATTGTCTCATAGACCTGAGCGTCTCACAGACTAACACCACAAATCTAAACTTTTTGAAACTCTAAACTCCTTTAAATCTCAAACCCCTCAAAATCCCTTCAAAACCTTAAAATTTCCAAAACCTATAAACCCTGAACTACATAAGGTCTGATCTCAACAGGGAGTTGAGTACGTAGGCAGCCCATCTAGGGTGCGATCCCATTCCAAACAAGAAACCCTTTTTCCCACTCTAAGGTGTTCTTTATACCTCTCAAAACGCTCAAACCTTCTTCAGCTCCCACAAACTTCAAACTATCAGACTCTAAGTCTTGTTCATCCACTCAACCTCAGACTTTTCCAAATCTTCATTCTATACTCATCCGAATTCCCCAATTCCCTCTTCTAGGCGCAGGCTTGGCAGAAAAGCTCGCCTCATCCACTATCTCTCTCTCTCTCTCTTCTCATCTTAATCATATTCTTGGTTTTTAAATGAATCTCTTTAAATAAGGTTTTGAAAGAAGGCAATCCCGACAATTGGAGACCGAGGTTTCCTCGGGCACCAATCCGAAGTCGTGGTCGTTGCCACTTCTAAGGGGTGTAACCCAGTGCGAACCCACAACAGAATCTCTAGTATGACCAGATAAGTCCAATCCATATGCAAATCACAGAGTCAATTAACGGTTCTTAGAGCCATTCTCCTCCGTTCCAAGTTCCTTAGGTCAAACTAGGTGGCGACTCTAGTCAATTCAGCCCTTAGGGCATAAGTCCGTGTGGAGCCCATCGAGAGTGGGTGTAGTGCACACTTGCTCTCCCCCTTATGCTTTCTGGGAAAGACGGACGATTTAGTAGGTATTTGAGGGATGCCAGAATAACGGGTTTTCACCCTCCATAGAATGGCATTTCTAGGATCTTGGCTTTTCAGTCATACCATATTTGGATAGACCCCCCACCCCTCATACCGAAAAATCACCCTCCACAGAATGGCGACTCTGCTGGGGAAAACTTGAGTAAGTTTTTCTCAAACTCAAGGAAGACTGAACTCCATTCAAAATTGTTGGGACTTCCCCACTTCTTTCAAAACCTTCAAGAGATTCATTTCGAAAGCCATTAGGTTTACTCTACTCCACACTTAGAGTGTGAATGATGAGGATAGCTAGGATGAGAGTGTGTAGCTTATACTCGACTTTGCCTGCCATGTGTGCTTCGCTTGCTACATAATTGCGTGATTATGCTAGACTAACCTGCATGATCCCCCAGGTAGGTGGGCCCATTAGGGCCAACCTCTTGTGAGCCTCGATTTTAAACCCTATCCTATGTTGATGAAATTGATTGGAATCTAGTCGGGTTTTAGGTCCACTTATAACCTAAGATTAATAACTATGTCATAAAACAATAATTATTAAAACCTAAGCTAGCCCACTGGAACCTATTATGAGTCGCCACCTAATTTTTACCTAGATCAAATTAGGAAAGGAGAGTTCGGGTTCGGGGGCTTGATATTCGACTTAATTAGGTTCAAATTACTTTCATTACCCTTTCTAGGTCGTTTTTCCTCTACTTGATTCGTTTACGGCTTTCTACAAAGTTGTTTTTAACCTAGGTGCGCGCTTCTGTTTTTTTTTATTTTTTAACGTTTTTTTGACAGAAAATTAAAGTGAAATTGAAAGTTACCTAAACTAGGGTTTCGAAGGCAGAATTAGGTCAAATTTTTATTCCGTCCGTGGCCACGGACCTAATGTCCGAACCCACGGACCCCAGTTAACCTAATTACACAAAAAGGTCAAATTTAAACAGAAACGAGATTTTGAAAAGTCCGGGGCCACGGACAGGACGTCCGTGGGCCCGGACATGTTTTATAAAACCCTAGCTTTCGAAAATAAAAATATCCCGCCACCGTCCGGAGGCGTCCGGCTTTCGGACAGAGCGTGCGGGACCCCGGACATAGCGTCCGTGGGTGCGGACCGACCTCGGACGGCGACGTTAAGGCTGTTCCCGGCGGTGTTTTTTGGCTCAAAATTTATGGGTACGTAGCCTGAAAGATTCTAAACATGTTAGTGATCAAAAGTTTTCAATTTGACTACGAATTAAGGACGAAACTTATTGAACAAGTTAGTGGACAGAAACGCAAACAAACTTTAATTCAGAAGCAAAGAAAAGTCTGTTCGAATAAGAATTTCAACCAGAAGCGTATTGTGATCAGTGGAGTTAAAGAATTCGAATTCTAACCTGTTTTGGCTTCAGGATTCGGTTGTTCCTTCACGTCGGGAAACTTCGAACGCGTCGTTGGTAGCCGATCCGGTTCAGCTTCGACCCGAGTTTCTGATTTCTTCTTCCTTGTATGATTAAGACGGTTTGCTTCTGTTTTTGTGATGTTTTGGTGCTTGGAAGTTCAATAGGAGAAGAAAGGATGAGTTTTTGGTGATTTTGGGGTGATTTCTGCAGTGTTTCGGTATTGATTTGAGGCTTGGAAGTGTAAAAACGTGGGAAGAAGGTTTGTGGCTGTGTTCTCTGACTTTGGAGGCGTTCTCCTCTGCCCTAGTTTGTTTTTTGGGGGTCCTTTTATAGAAAGAGCATGGTCAAATTGATAGAGCAAGATCTTTATCTAAAACGCTGATTTCGTGCTCTAAGGGAATCTGATTTTGTAAAATATGTTTAAGGCCGAGATAAATTATGAAATTTTAACTGAAGATAAAGGATGATTTTTAGGAATTTTGAGAGTTGGAATCGGGTTATTTTGATAAATAACCGATTAGATAAAAATCTTGCAATCTGGAATCTCCCATAATTCATAACTTATTATTGGAAAGTCGAAATAACGAAATTCCAACGGCATTAGTCTCTAATAAACATCCTATATCTTGTGTTAACATTTCATGACGTTTTGTTTTAATTTCGGTATTTTCCATAGGAGAGAGAAAATTGCAAAAATGATTGAATTTCTCTTTTAAATTTTGGGCTAAGGTACCAAATAAAATAATTTCAGGTTTATGACTGTATGTAGTCATGCTAACCATGTGACAATTTTATTTTAATTTTGGAAACCTTTTATTATTTCTATTTTGAGGTTATTTCATGTGTTAATTAAAGAAATTAGCTTAAAATATGAATTAAAAGCTAAATTTCCAGAATAAATATTATCAGAGAATCATGAAATACCTTTCATAATGAATATGATATTTGGAAGTGTTTGTAGATAATGAACAAGTCATATACAAATAGAAAATCCCGATAATGTCCTTGGAAAATCCCGCCTTGGTGCTTTTGACCCCTTTTGCCCTTTGTAACACGTATGCCTTAGAGACTACTCCGGGGGGTTGAAATTTTGGTATAACACCTCTTCTCTCTCTTTGCTTGCACATTCATTACCGTTTTTTCTCTTTGCTATTGAACTGTTAGGAATAGTCCTGATGGGGGTGCATAGGGTAGCTTAGGAGATGCATTCCTCTGTGTCACCCTTGATATTTGCGGTCGGGATAAACATTGGTCCACAATTGGTTTCCCATGAGCAGATGCCCTTCGTAGTAAGGACTATGCACACAAGGTGGTATGATCGTAGTATCTACACCTTGAAAAGGTCATGATCCTTCAACACTTACCTTTTCGAGTCAAAGCCAGCATATAGTGAACTCTAAGCCTTTAGTGTCCAGCTGCCTGGTCCCGTGTCTAAGATGGATTTATGGATAGTCACCCCCTTGTATGTCGTCTGTCTGACCACCCTTTTGCTTTACCCTGAAGATTGCATGGGCTTAGTTCTCCATGATTCCTCTGCACCACGGGTGTCTTTAAAGCCCAATGTCGCGCTACAAATTCATAGAGGATCCCGTATTTATAGATACCCATACATGACATAGCGTAGTCAATGAATAATTTAGACTTTAGACACACCTTATCGTGCAAACGAGGGGAGACCTGTGCCCATGCAGTACTTCCCAAGTTTTCCAAAAGTGAGTATGTTGTGATAATCCTCGGTTATGGCTCGTGTGATTGTATCACATCGGGTATCCTGACCTTTCAAACTTAAGCACTCCGGACTTTCTTGATGACATGCCCCATAAGGCATAACAAAGATAAATCCCGAGAGATGAACAGTGAAGGAACGACAGTTCCCCCGGTGGTATGGAAGCATTGATTGACCTGGAAGGTGATTATCCCAATCATTCGCACTCAGCTCCACATAAAATCAGCCGCGATTTTCATTTGTGCTTACATATATGTGTGACCACGTTTTAAAAATTAGCAAAAATCAGAAATTAAATCATGTCGAACGCTCTAATGAAATATCTTCAAAAGTTATCCATCTCGAATGATTTCAAAAATATATAATGATTTCAAAATTGTTATTTCAAAGCAGTTTTCAAAACAGTTTTCAATCAAAGTCTTCCAGACAATAAACTTTACCAAACAGGTCGCAAAGAACAGATTTCAAAAAGCTACTGTTTACAAATGATTTTCGAACATTACTTCTCACAAATGACATTTCAAAAACTATTCTCAAAAACAGATTTCAAAAACCTACTTTTTACAAACGAATTTCAAACAACTTTTTTCACGAATATTATCTCAAACTTGTTTTTGAAAACAATTTTCAAGTTGATTTCCACAAATATTTTTCAAAATAAATGATTTAGTCCCCATGTTGTGATCCGTTATTTTTGAAGTTCAACCCACCTTCAGAGCAGCGGTCATTACCGTGGAGCGTACTAGTCATTTTGTGTTTTCACAAAAGTGGTGGATTTTCACATAAGATTTAGTGCTCGATCATTCACTTTTCCTTTCTCAAAATATCCCTCATTCCTCTCATCGGAGCAAGTGAAGCAGCATGAAGATTGACTACGCGGATCGAGCTGACGCACCAACCCGTGGAGCTAGCCGCGTATGTCACCAACCGTTTAAATACAAAATCAGAGGTGTACCAACCCGGGTCAAGCGACATGAAGATTAGGAACACCTGTTCGAGTTCAAACTGTTGAAAATCGGAAGAACACCAACCCGTTCTGTTTGATCATAATACTGCCCCATTGCAGGAGCCTAAAAACGAATGAGCAGCCGGTCAAGAGTCCGCAGACGAAGAGTAGCTGGTCAAGATCCAATCAGGAGCCCTAGCATAAGCAGTCAGTCAGAAGCTCGAAGACGAAGCAGAAGAATTTGGGAGAATTTTTTAAGCTCAAACTCCCCCATTTAATGACTTTTAGAATTGATGTATAGGTTTTCCCCTAGCATTCTTTTCTCTCTTGTCAATTTCTGAATAGACTTTGTGTATAGGTTATAAATTTCCTTTGAATTCATTTAGATCATTGTGTATAGGGTTTCCCCACTTCCTATTTTATTTGCGAATGACCAAGCATCAAAATTTCTACTGCGAAAATCCACCACTTCGGAAACACGTTTTTTCAAAACCGTTTTTCTAAAATGTAGCTTCTTTTGGAAACGAGCTAATAAAACAACCAACAAAACAAAAGCATGCAACACATTCATGGCAGAAAGGAAAAGTTGCATGCATTCTCATTCAGTTCAAATTCATTAATCATGCATGAATCACGCTCATCTCAGGAAAATGCATAATCACATGTTACATTTCCAACACACCTCACACGAGCATTCATCCCATTTTTCAAGCATGCTAACATTTGTCAGATTATTCTTTCTACGGTGATGGTCGTGTTTGTAGGTGAATAACTGCCTTTGCCTATGAGTGGCGACATGATCTTCGAAGTGATAGCAAGAAATACCGGGCATTCAAGCCTTTTTCTCATTCAGCATACCATGTACATAGAGACCAACAACCACAAAAAAGCATACACAAAAAAAATCCCAAAAAAAACCGTACATCTGAAAATCCAAAAAAAATTGTACATCCGAAATACCAAACAAAAATCATACATCCAAAAATCCAAAAAATCACATGAAATACCCCAAACTAATAAAACATGGATTAAATATCTAATCACATTGATTAAGGCCTAAACATGCCTTAAAAGTCAACTGAGAACAACAGTGGTCAACACAAAGCAACATATTGCACCCTTTGACTGTTGAGGGTAAATAAGTACCCAAATGAACTTCTTAGGCCTAAAACTTTGTCTAAGCATTATAACACATAACTAAACATATTACAATCGTTGGACAACACTCCAACACAAATAACAAGCATTTACATGCTTCAAGGTCAAGAAGGGCAAAAATGTGCTCTAAGAAACCTTAAAGGTCTAATGATCTCTAAATGATATAAAATTGGATACCTTGATCAAATATCATGTAAGGAACACAAAAAACCATTCTCAAAGAAAATAGAGCTCAGAAACATCTTGAGACACAAAATGTGCACTAAAACACCTTAAAGCACGTTTTTGTGTAATTGCCTTCTAAATTGGTTTTTAATGGGCTTAAAGGTCATAATTACCTTTAAATATGATATATATCATATATATCATATTAGGAATTTAATTCCAGAAATTTACAAATTTTTACAAATTTAATATTAAAATATTAATAAAACCCTAAAAGGGGGCCCGTTTGAGTCAACATTGACTAAGAATGGTCAAGAGGTCAAAGTTTGACCCCTTGGACCACATGAGGTCGACAGCCACAAGCAAATGAGCTTAAAATTCGTCACTTTCAACACAAGGGACAACCTCCAACATTTCCATGATTTAAGGGACCACTTTTGCCTTTATGATACAATAATGTAAATATTCAACCTTGGCTCCTTATTTGATTGACTCAGCCTTCAAAAAACGTGTGAGACCCCTCCAGACCCTCCAATAATCGATGCCAGCCTGCTTAGGTGAGTCATCAAACACCAAATACATTAAACAAAGAAGAAAATGTGTTTTAAGACAATTTGACCTACCTTTTCTCATTAGCCTTGCTTCCAGCCGACACCAAGGCTCCTCATCCTCCCTTTGGCTTCTCCAAACCGTGGCTAACATGCCAAGAACAAAGGAGAACACCAATTGACATAGGTAAGCTTATTAAGCCATTTTATGTTCATTTCTTCACAAATCTTTCTCCTTTCGGTGTATCTAAGCATCAACCACTTCCATCCATGGATCTAGGTTGTTTTGGAGGTTAAATGAAGGGCAAATCTCGGCCATAACAAGGGAAGAAGGTGGGCAAACCCAATCTTGTTCTTAAGGTACAAAAATGTGCTTTAAGCACTTATCTCTTGATTCTCTTTAGATCCGGTTGTAAAACCTGTTCTCCTAGCCTTATAATCTTCTTCTTAACATACTTTCAGTGGATCTATCAAGAGCTTCAAGGTATAGCCAGATCCAAGCCAAAAACACCATTTTTGGCATTTTAAACAAGGTAAAAAATAGCCATCTTTGAATCTAAGTTATACCAGTTTTAAGCCTTGGTTTAGTAGCTCTTTTGATGCTCTTTTGCTTCTGTAAATTAGGTCGAAGACAACCCTTGGTCACCTTGGTATTCTAAGGTAAATTTTACCTTGAAATATACATTAAAACACTTCTTATGGTTAGATCTTGCTTGAAGACTAACTATGCCTTAATTTGTTTGAAAACATGTAAAAGAAGCTGTGGAAATTTTATTCCTAAGCAGCCGAAACCAAACAAGGCCTAAACTAGGCAAAAACAAGGTATAAATCACTTAAACCTTCACTTGGTATATTAATATGTAATTATACATATGTATAGTATATGCCGTGAGTGAACTGGTTAATAAGCTCTTATTTTGACCTTAGGTGATTAAGGAATGGTTTAATAAATTTATCTAAGTAATTAATTAACATAATTGTCAAATTTAAGACATTATGTGGAAAATTGGTAAATATTGAAAAGATATGGTGAGGGCCGAAAGTTTAATGCATTTTTGGACATTTATGTGTAATTTATTTTATAAGCCAATGTTTGTAATAAGGCCATGTACTTTAGGCCATTTTATTTATGCATTTATAAGATTTTATTTAAGTTTAGGTGATATATATGCATTACCGCATATTATAAGGGTCTAAACCATAATTAAATTAAATTTGGGGGATATACAATAATTAAGCCGAAAGTTTGAGGTTAAAAAGAGTTTAAATAAAAATTATAAGATTTTATAAAGTTTTGGTGGTTAAATGGTAATTTCTAAAAAGTATAGGTACAAACCGTAATTATTAGGAATTAATGGTCAAGGAAATATTAAGGAGGTCAACCTTGACCATATGGTAGGTTTTGACCAAATTAAATAAGTTAGATAACTTATTTAAGGTTTTATAATAAGATAAGTATTTTATTGTAACAATTTTATAACATATGTGGTGAATATGTTATTACCGAAAATAAAGGGTGTATAATGGTATTATAAACACCCGTGGGCTATTAGGAATTTTTAGGAATTTATTGGGTTGATTTTGGAATTAAGATAAACTACATATGTATAATATATAGTTATTATGTCATTATGACACTTTGGAGAAATATATGTGGTGGAATTGTAAATACCAAAAGTATATGGGTTAGTAAGGGTAATTATAACCCTTTGGTGAAATTTGGTGATTTCTAGAATAATAAAAGAGTATTTATTAAGATATGTGTATAATATATAGTTTTAATGATATGATAAAACTATATGTTATAAATTGGGCCTAATGGAAATATAAAATATATATTGAGGTCTGTTCGGTTATTAAATAAAATAACCATAGGTTATACTCTTTTATAAGTTAAAAATGTTATATTATATGGTATATATAACATGGTATAAATGATGGGGTGAATTTGTAAATCAAGGAAACTATGGTTTATGGAAAAGAATAAGGTTTAATATATATGCCTATGCGGCAATATATAATAGTTTTGTATAAAAACTATAGGTTATAAGTTAAAGGAAATAAAAATATCATATCAAATGATATTAGTATATGGTATAACATTACATAATGTTATGTGGTCAAAATAGAATTAAAATAAAGATAGGTGCTGTACCGAATTATTAAAGATTGGAAAATGAATTTTAGGCTAAGGTCTACAATGTTATAAATGTTATAACATTATATGGTATTAATGTGGTTTTAAATGAAATTAATACAAGTAAGGATATTCACATTAAATAATGTGACAAACTATAAATAAATGAGACTTATAAACTAAGGTATTTATTGAATAAACCTTGGGAGTTGTAAATATACAACATAAAATGTTACATAATATTGGGATAATAATCTTAATATAGGTTGTATAATATAATACAACTAGTGGGAATAATCATCTAAAATAAGATGATAAAATGAGACATATAATACAAGAGTTTTATAACTTATGGAATTTACCTATATGGTATATGTACACATATACAAGAAAAATGTATATAAGGATGGATATATATTATGGTTGGAAACCATATTAAATAATGGTGGTGGTTATTAAAAAAAATATATAGTCACAAACTATAAGTTATGAGTTTTTGGAATGCAAATATAATTTGCTAAGATAATGGAAAATATAATACAATGTATTATAATGGATGGTGGGAAAATGATACAATATGAAACTAATACAATGTAATATAATCATGCATGCATACATGCAACTATAGGTTATGTACCTAAATTTAATGATGGATAAGATTAAAGAAATATAATGAACTAAACTTAACAGTCGAAATGTTCTGACATACGAGTTTTAAAGCAACAAAGCCGACCGGTTTAGAGAAACCCGTAACAAATAACTGTAGAAAACAGGGATGAACTGTCGGGGTTACTTGTTATTCAGAAATACCGGATGTAGTTAGTCATGGAGACTGACTTATAGTTTTAATACCGTTTAGATCATACTTCAGACAAGGACGCTTGACGAGCTAGTGGACTACACTACGCATCCTAGGTCTTGGTGAACGGTATGTAAAGGGGTTTGATCCGGGTTGACCTAAGGAATTCCTTGGGCTCGGATTTGGTTGATATCACTTGTGTGTTAAGTGTTTTGGATACATGTATGTGATTGTGTGCTACTGCATTAATTATTTATGCACGAGCGTCCTACGGGACTAACACTACGTCGACTATAGATCGGCTTATATAAACATACATATACGTTGTTGTGATAAAATGACGGTTACTTGATATAATACCATAGTATTAATAAGTATATGGTAACCTAAGTAAAACACTTAGGGACGAGTCACGACATTGTCGGTCTCTAGAGCATGGATCTCGAACATGAATATAACCTAGATTACTTCTAGGTATGCGTGAGACCCATTGGGCAGCTAATTAATAATTATTCTCCATAAGACTAAGAGCATATCTTAAACATTATGAGAGAGAGATGGTATGAGTTGAGGTGAGGAATCCCGGTGGTTTACGAACTACTTGGTTGCGCATTTGTGATCACTGAGGGGTTTCCGATTGGATTCCGCTCCAGGTTATACCCAACGAGCCCAAACTGGATCGTGGGTCAGGTGGCTACGGCCTTTATATGGACGTCTTACGAGACATAAGAGAATAGTCAGGGGCCTCCGGACCTCTGGCGAAATGAGCACCTTTGTGTGTACGGGAGGACTACTGTCCATGGTGAGGTTATAGGGTTGTCTTAACATGACGCCCAACTGGTATTAATTAAACATGGTTTGGATGGGGCCTTAAAGGCCAAGGTAAATTAACTATGGAAACTGAACGCTACGGCGAATGTACATTGTACATTATTAACTAAGGAAACTGTACGCTACGGCGATTTGTACATTGTACATTATATTGTGGTTATTCGATACGTTCGATATACAATTGTGGTTTGTGATATTAAATGAATGTTTGGATTGGATGGATGGTTAAGTGTTTATGAATATTTGGATGGATGATTATGTATATTATACATGTATATTACAGTATTGATTATAACTGTAAAATGGTAAAGCATGAAACCAATCTAATAATAAGATGGTTAAAATGACTAAGTCACCAATAGGGTCCAGGCCCGGCATACTCAGCGTCTATCGCTGATACTACACCATTGCAGGTTGTTGATTATCGCCGAAGCCGAAGTGCGGGAACAGGGTAATTAGAGTTTATTTTAATTACCGCACATGGAGTTGTATTATGGTAAGGTTATGTATATTCAGGTTTGGGTAGACGCTCACTTGTCGATGTTTATGATTTATGGACTTAGTATGATGTATAGGAGTTTCTCGTTATCACGGTGGTTAGTAGTTTGTTTTGTTTGGTTGTTGGATGTAGTTTGGCTTCGTTGCTCGCATGGGTGAGTAATGGCCGGTGACACCCGAGTGAGTATTGTTTTTATTATTTATTCTTCCGCTGTAAGACGTTTTTATTTATTGCTACGTGAGGGATTATTACGTGTTTAAGGAGAGGGGTGTTACATCACACCTCCAAAAATCCAAAAAAAATCATACATCCAAAAATCCAAAAAAAATCATACCTTCAAAAATCCCAGAAAATGCAGCCCATGTCATATTAGTGGGTCACCATGCGGGAGTTGTCACTCCCTAAAAGTCCCAAGATTCAGGAGCCAATCACCAACCTGACCTCACTCGAGAATTACTTCTTCGACAACAATCACCACAACTCGACCACCTTCAGAGCCAACAATGACGGGATGAGCTTCATGAACCGCAAGCTGAATTCGGCTCAAGCGAGACTAGTCATAACCTTACCACTCATGCATTGCATCCAAAAACAAAACAAACACAAAAAAAAACATTCAGTCAACCATCTCAATTCATCATTTTCACAGCATTTCATGCATCCTATACATGGTAATTCTATATTACCATAATACACCGCATGGTCGATAATTGCATTTGCATACTCCCATATCAAAACGACATCTTCGGGAAAATCACGAGAGATTGATTGAACAGAGTGCATGAACCACTTAACTCTCGACCTGTCAATGAGTACAAGGGTCCAATCAAAATCAGCACCACAAACCAAGTGAGTAGTGTGCGAAGAGCGGTATTTTCCTTTGAATTTCAAATGAATGTTTTGGACAATCCAATGAGTGATGAGGAAAGATAGAGCGAGTCCACAGAGGTAAAACCACGAGCGACTTGTGCTTTCTTTCAGCACATGGAGAGGCACAATTCATAGTGAGATCAATGTCGATAAACAGGATACGAACTGTGATTCATGCAAAGATCTGAGAATAGTAAGAAAACAATCATTGACTAATGAGGATGACGAGGCACTTAGGAATAAAAATCCCCACAAAACCAAAAAACTTTGACTGCCCTTTACATAACCCTTAGTGAGCCCCGCTGAGCCTTTCATGAAAAACTTTTTCTACAAAGAAGAAACTCCACAACATGCCGCCCCACATATACATACTTACCCTTGCAATAGAGGATCTCGAAGGAGCCGGAGCCATGGCCCCTCCCCACCATATTTTACAAAAACAACAATAAAAATGTTCAAAGAAATCAGCGAGTCAATGTAACTCCAAAGCCAAACACCAAAAAAAGAACACCGAAATGCTCAATAAGACCAGCGAGTCAATGAAAACTCAAAGCTGAAAGCAAAACTGAAGGCCAAAGGAGTAAGTAGAAAAATCCCAAGAAGGTCGATGAGCCCATGCGATTCCAAAAGCAGGAAGTAGGAAAGCGAAAATCATACCCCAAAGAAGAAGGATAAAATAAGCAAAAGGACCAATGATGTCCAACTGAAACCAACAAGGATTCTCAAAGAACGTTTGTCTAATTAATCCACCCATGGCGAAGGTGAAACATATCCTCTATTGCACAAAGCTTCACAATTCCCAATCAAATCCTCCAGTCCCATGTGACATACATCATACCCCTCAGCCCCATTATAACCCAATAAAAGACCTCTGACTCGTAAGTCGATGAGCGTTAACTGAAAGTATCGGACTTGAAACATGAATCATAAGTTTCGTACTTGTTATCAACATGTCCCGCCTTATAACAAAGGGACCGTGAGCGAATGAGGGTGACCTTTGAAAAAGTCTTATAAGTGCGAGTGAATCTTCAGTCTGAGCACCAAATCATAAACAGCCTACCCCGTTGCAGGTGAGGAATTTGTGAGAATTCGAAGGTCCAACACCTCAAAAAGAAATTCTAAGGAAAATATTGCTCCAAGCGTCGAGAGTATCATTACACCATTAGCACGCACAGCTAGACTCACGAGAGATTGACCCATATACCTCCACGAAAGGAAAGTGATTCACGCACTCGAGGTCAACAATCACTCAAGATCGAACCGAAGATGTCTTATATTCGTAAGCCTCATACTAATAGAGATAGGACCGTACCTTCTCTCCAAAAACTGCATATGCATTTTGTATCGTGTCTAGCATTTAATACTTGCATGCACCATAATCATTTCATCATCAACATCCGACTGGTAAGAACTCTACCAAGTCTCGCTGAAAGTCGACTTCAGTTGCAGTTGTTGAAGCGTAACTTTTGATCAAAAGATGTCAACTTGAGCCACCCCTGGCCATCATCAAGCTATATCGAACCACATCGGAGCCATCCAGTGTCATGCTCTTGCCTCATCGACCACCACTCCCAAGCCAAACTAGAGCCATGCGGGAGCCGTCCTCAAACATTGAGACCATTCCTAGAGCTACATAGGGGCCATCCTAATAGTCTGAGAACAATACGGGAGCCACCTCAAATCCATGTCGTAGCCATCATCACCAAGACCTTGCTCACAAAGTATCGAACTACGTATGGTCTGATCTCAATACGGAATTGAGTACGTAGGCAACCCGTCCAGGGTGCGACCACATCAAAGGTGAAAACTTCCCTTTTTCCCTCGATGTCATTAAAGTAAACCAACCAAAGCATCGTCATGCTCAATCAGCACAAGGTCATCCCGGAGCCATCCATGGAAATCCTGGAACAATGATGGGAACTCCCAACAAAGTCATGAGACTGTGTTTCATCATTCACTCGTAAAAAACCATTCACTCACTACAAAGTCCACAACAAATCCCATCAAACAACAACAAATCCATCATCGGAGCCATCAAACTACCCTGAAAAAAAAGTCTCAAGGCAAATCAAAGCCCACAATTCGCCACAAAATTACCAACCATGTCAAACCCACCAACCACCCTGAGACCATTGGTCACACCGGAGCCATCAGTACCTACCAGAGCCATCAGTGCATACTGGAGCCATCAACGCATGCTGGAGCCATCTCAGATGCTTGAAGCCATGCCGGAGTCATACCGGAGCCATCCCGAGGTTTTGATGTAACTATAGAGCCATCTGCTCACACAAAAACCTACATCCACAAACAGGGAGTTTAATTCAATTAATACATTGGTTAATCACCTCACATCACATATCATCTGCATATACCCACAAAATTTGCTCACTATCTGACGCATCTTTACACCCGCTAGGCAGCTATTGCGCTACTAGTGCGGTCGCATTTCATTTTACACCCGCTAGACAGCTATTGCGCTACTAGTGCGGTCGATTTTTTGTTTTACACCCGCTAGGCAGCTATTGTGCTACTAGTGTGGTCGCATTTCATTTTACACCCGCTAGACGGCTATTGCGCTACTAGTGCGGTCGATTTCTCGTTTTACACCTGCTAGACAGCTATTGCGCTACTAGTATGGTCGCCTTTCGTTTTACACCCGTTAGACAGCTATTGCGCTACTAGTGCGGTCGAAGTTTTCGTTTTACACCTGCTAGACAGCTATTACGCTACTAGTACGGTCACCTTTCGTTTTACACCTGCTAGACAGCTATTGCGCTACTAGTACGGTCGCCTTTCATTTTACACCCGCTAGACAGCTATTGCGCTACTAGTGCGGTCGAATTTTTTGTTTTACACCCGCTAGACAGCTATTGCATTACTAGTGCGGTCGAATTTTTCATTTTACACCTGCTAGACAGCTATTGCGCTACTAGTACGGTCACCTTTTGTTTTACACCTGCTAGGTAGCTATTGCGCTACTAGTGCGGTCACATTTCATTTTACACCCGCTAGACAGCTATTGCGCTACTAGTGCGGTCGAATTTTTCGTTTTACACCTGCTAGACAGCTATTGCGCTCTAGTATGGTCGAATTTTTTTATACACCCGCTAGGCAGCTATTGCGCTACTAGTGCGTCACATTTCATTTTACACCCGCTAGACAGCTATTGCGCTACTAGTGCGGTCGAATTTTTCGTTTTACACCTGCTAGACAGCTATTGCGCTACTAGTACGGTCGCCTTTCGTTTTACACCTGCTAGACAGCTATTGCGCTACTAGTACGGTCGCCTTTCATTTCACACCCGCTAGGCAGCTATTACGCTATTAGTGTGGTCCCGCTTTTTTCCTCCACTAGGCAGCTATTACGCTACTAGTGTGAGATCGTTCATTTCATAACCCACTAGGCAGCTATTACGCTACTAGTGCGGTCCCGCTTTTTTCCTCCACTAGGCAGCTATTACACTACTAGTGCGAGTTCGTTCATTTCATAACCCGTTAGGCAACTATTACGCTACTAGTGCGAGTTCGTTCATTTCATAACCCGCTAGGCAGCTATTACGCTACTAGTGCGGTCCCACTTTTTTCCTCCACTAGGCAGCTATTACGCTACTAGTGCGAAATCGTCCAATTCATAACCCGCTAGGCAGCTATTACGCTACTAGTGCGGTCTCGCCTTTTTTCCTCCACTAGGCAGCTATTACGCTACTAGTGCGAGATCGTTCACTTCATAACCCACTAGGCAGCTATTACGCTACTAGTACGGTCCCAATGTTTTTCCTCCGCTAGGCAGCTATTACGCTACTAGTGCGAGATCGTTGCACATCCGCCTGCTAGGCAGCTATTACGCTACTAGTACGGTCCCAACATTTTTTCTCCACTAGGCAGCTATTACGCTACTAGTGCGAGATCGTTCAATTCACAACCCGCTAGGCAGCTATTACGCTACTAGTGCGGTCCCAATCTTTTCCACCTGCTAGGCAGCTATTACGCTACTAGTACGGTACATTCAGAAGTATTATAGGCTCGTCATAAGTCCTATAGCTAGATGTCAAGAGGTCTAGTTGAGGCTCTCCTAAGTCCTCGTACTGTCATTTGCATTCTAGGCCCGTCATAAGCCCTAGAACTGGATATCAAGAGGTCCAGTTGAGGCTCTCCTAAGTCCTCGTGCACCAAAACTAATCTATTGTTAGCATACTAGGCTCGTCATAAGTCATAGGACTGGATGTCAAGAGGTCCATTTGAGGCTCGTAATAAGTCCTCGGGCATTCAGCTATCATGTCATTCCCCGTCGCATTCATACATTATCTTCCTCGCGGTCATATCCTAATGCACCACCAAATCGTAGTGAGAATTTTTGGCGCCCTCTCAACCTCGATCCAATTCTGCAAGTGCTTGCAAAATTGAATCAAGGGGAGCCATCTGTAGACACCAAAAATTCTCACCCCATAAAAGCAAAATTCAGACTAATAAATAAAATAAGAGGGCCGTCTCCTTTCTTTTCAAAACTTGTTCATGTGCATACCATATTGAAACTGTCATGTTATGACAATTTTTTTTAATTAATTTTCAAAGCATCCGTTTTCAAATCCGTCCCCTTTTGTTATTTACTTATTTTATCATTTTATTTTTCAATTTATTTCATGTTAGTTAGTTACGTTTTATTCGCTTATTTATTTGCCTATTCGTTTTATTTTAGTTCATGCTATTTCGTTACTTGTTTATTTTATCTCATTCCATTTTATTGATACATTTACTTGCATTTCCTTTATTAGTACTTGTTTTTTTCCTTTGCCTTTATCGTTATTATTTTTAGAATCATCTTCATCATTTCATGAACCCTTTCACTATTATTTTTCATTCATGTTAGTATATTTCATTCCGTCTCTAGCTCGATTAAACTCCGTCTCATTTCATTACGTTATTATTTATTTATTCTATCTTACTTTCCATCACTCGTACATATGTAATTCAATTTCCGATTTTTGGACATTCACTTGTATTTTATCATACTTTTATTATTTCATTATTTCATGTATTTACTCTTATGTTATACTTTTTTATGATTTCACATTTTTTTTATCTTAAGTTTAATTATTTCATGACTCTTAAGATAAAATAAAAACAATTCATTTTTTTAAAATAGAATTCTGTCCTCTTACCGTAAATTTCTGTTTAAAACTTCATTGTTTTTGTTATAGAATTCATTTGGTTTGAGCTAGAGCTTTAATACTATTTGTCACATTCTTATATCAAGTTCTGTTATTAATATAAGTAGAGGTTCAAATCAGTTTAGGAGTGTATATAGCAATCATTGTTTTGTCCGCGGCTCAAACCTAGAGAGCCTAATGATCCTACGCGGGCTTCTTCCTGTTACTCATCCGGTTGCCCCTTTCTCTAACCCAAATTCCCAGCCCAGTCCGATCAATCCCAAACCCTACACCACTTATAAAACAACAACAAAAACCTAGAGAGTACTGTAGCCGCTCTCGGAGGTTTTCATCTTCTACCTCAATTCTATATTCTTCAGTCGAAAAAAAAAGGGAAAATTACATCGCCCACCCATGACGTTTGGCGTAATTACACGCCCACCCACGAGGTTTCAAAAATTACTTTGCCCACCCATGTGGTTTCCACAATTTTACATCCAGCAACTTTTCTAATATTTGATCAACTTAAAATGGTTAAATGATATCCAATTTGATGAAACTTTATATGGACGATATTAAATGTTATATTTTGGTAAAACATGAAATCCAACGTTTTTTAAGCTCATATTTGATCCGTGGGACCCGATGAACATGTCTCATGTTTCATTGGGTCCCACTGGTCATATATGACCTTAAAAAACTTTGGATTTGCATTGAACAAAAATATAACACCTTAGCATCGTCCATGTAAGTTTCATCAAATTTGGATATCATTTAACCATCTTTTAAGTTGATCAAATTAGAAAAGTTGTTGGATGTAAATTGTGGAAACCACATGGGTGGCAAAGTAATTTTTGAAACCTCGTGGATGGGCTATGTAATTTCATCAAACGTCATGGGTGAGCGATGTAATTTTCCCAAAAAAAACTACCGTTGTTCATTCCAATGAGGCAGCCGACACAGTATAAAAAAACATGTTACTCTCACTTGTCTGATTTCTTCGCCGGACTTCAACACCCGTGGAAGAACCTCAACAAATTCTCGAGCCTAAAAATGGCTGAAATACTATACCACACCACCATTGACTATCCCGTCTTCAATCAAGTTCCCCATCTCTGTCTCACCTTTCAATCTCCAAAACAAAGAAAAAAAACAACAGAAGCTCAAATCCTCCCCAACCCCATCTTTGAAGTCCCGAAACAAAATATCAAACCCAGAAAACAGACACCATAGCCGACGTTCTTTTGTCGTGATCATAAACCACCACCGACGCCTAATTTTGCCCAGAAAACCAGTTCATGCCCTTCGTTTTTTTCTGTCAGTTTGTGATAAAACAAAACCCAGCGATACAGTAAGAACAGAGGTCTTCTTCCTCCTTCATCAACCCTAACTCCCACACAGTAGCCACCACGGTCTGCTTCACCCGCCTCCATCTTCTTCTTCTCTGTCTCCGCCCCTCGACTATCTTCTTGGAGCAGACATGTGAAATCGAAGCACACACTTAAAAAATTCTGAGGCCATATCTGAGAGATCCCACGGCACCAAAAAAAACTGAACAACATTCTCCACATATGGGCACGAAGAAAAGAGAAGCTCCACCGCCAAGCCGGTCCAACTCCTCGGTTGCATTTGTTATAGTCCCAGACTCTCCATCGATTTCGAGGCACCATTCGGCTCAACCGGAAAACCCTTGTTTACCACTCTTCGGATTTTGTTCCATCCCAGTTGTGCGTTGGCTTGAGTTCGAATCAGTCAATTTTGTCACTCGAACTGCATTTTTCCTGCACTCATCCGGATTCTACCCACACGCTCTGTGCCTCTTTCGACCTCTACTTAAGTTTAGCAGCCAGAACTTGCGTTTCGCTCCAGTGTATACGTACAAAGGAAAGCAGGGAGATGATCCGCTCCCCATTTTTGGGTTTCATCACAAAAATTCTCACTGCTCGCTCTTGCGTTGGTACCAAATCATTCTTTGATTATTCATGTATTGTTTGAATCATGCACATGAATCTTGTTTGATTGCTGCTCCTTGTTTCGTCTACTATTTTACCGTCACTCTGAGCATTCCACAGTAGATTCAAGGCAAAGGAGCCTCACGTTCAGCCCCCTGATGTTGTTTATCCCCACTTTTTTTGCATAACTGTGCTTTGGGTTAGGCCCTAATTTCTGCCTTGTTAATGTTCCGCTCTCTCGGTTTTGGGGTATTCTGAAATTATGTTCATGTTTGTGCTACTGATTATGTCTAGATTTAACTCCACTTCATGTTTATCAGTTTCATTTGTGGGTTAACGAAAAAGGAGAGTAACATTGGAATTTAATCAGTTGTGATTGGCTTCCGTGACTAAGCTGCGTATTAGGGCTGAGTAAATGACCCCTCAAGAACTAAAAGTGGTTTAGTTAAAACCGATTTGCTCAGCTCTTCATAAGAACATTTTAGTTTCAGTTCATTACTTCCGGTTTAAAAAAATGATGAAAAAGAGAATTGGAATAGGGTGTTTGTGTTAATTCATTTATTTCTATACTGTGCATGAGTCATGTTACGCTTCAAGTATATGATTTGCCAAAGAGAGGAAGAAATTGGCTTAAGCTTTCAATTGGTCCCGTGTTAATCGGTTGTCTTTCTAGTTTGAATAACCCTAGATTAACTTTGCTAACTCATGATTGCTTTACAAATAAACCCGAGTTTGTCATCCGGGCCATTTTATTTTCAATTTCCATTATCTTACGATATCGTTATATGTCAGTGATCATCTTGCGGCATTTGCTTTTGGGTCGGGTCCAAACATAACCATTTGTTTGGCCCAAGACCAATTTTGGAGTCTGACTTTTGGGTCAAGCTGGGTTAGTGTAGATCACCACCCTAGAAGCCCATAGGTTACCCATTTGTTTTTTAGAATTGATTTATCGTTTCAGGCCCACAATTTTCTATGGGTCTCTTTAGAAAAGCCCTAGGACTTATTTACAGATGTTGCTCACATTAAGGTCGTAGTACCCGAGGGTCGTAGTACCTGTTTGTGGGCAATGCCTCTCCTAGTTAAAAAAACTTTCCAAACTATCCATAATCATAAGAATAAAATTCACAATCAATTGAAATTCCAAAAACTCTACTTCAATATCAGGCCCAACTCAGAGGCCCAAAATCAGGCCTAATTTCAGCCCAAAAACTTGTCCAAAAAAAGACCCATTTCAAGGCCCAATTTGGCCCAAATTTCAAAGTCCATTTAAGCCCACTTTTCAAGGCTTATTTCGACCCAAATTCCAAGGCCAAATCCTGGCCCAAGAGCTCAAATTTGGCCCAATTTTAACCCTGGTCCAGTCCCGTTTCAGCCCATAATTCAATTCATAAATCAGCCCAAAATAAAATCAATCCAAAAATCAAGTCAATCTCAATTCAAGTTCAACCCTAATTCAATTCAGTTTCAATTCAATTCCGAATTCATTCAAATTCAAAAATCAATTCAATTCAATTCCAAATTCATTCAAATTCAGTCCCAAATTCATTCAATTCCAATTCAAATCAAAATTCATTCAATTTCAATTTAAATTCAACTCCAATTCAATTCCAAATTAATTCCAATTCCAATTTCAAATTCGATTCCAATTCAATTTCAACTTCAATTCCAATCAAATTCAATTCCAATCCTTTTCAATTCAATCCAATTCATAATTCCGAACTTCATAAACCTCAAAGTCTCAAATACCCTAAATTCCAAGTATCGTGGACTCAAATCATCCCAAAAATCCAATTATCCCCACACATTCGAATGTCTCACAAACCCGAGTGTCTCACAGACTTTGTCATCCCAACGATTCGAATGTCTCACAAACCTGTGCGTCTCACAGACCCGAGCGTCTCACAGACTTCGACATCTCAAGGTTTCAAACGTCTCATAGACCCGAGCGTCTCACCGACTTCGATATCTTATTCCTTCCACATCTCAATATCTCAATTGTCTCATAGACCTGAGCGTCTCACAGACTAACACCACAAATCTAAACTTTTTGAAACTCTAAACTCCTTTAAATCTCAAACCCCTCAAAAGCCCTTCAAAACCTTAAAATTTCCAAAACCTATAAACCCTGAACTACATAAGGTCTGATCTCAACAGGGAGTTGAGTACGTAGGCAGCCCATCTAGGGTGCGATCCCATTCCAAACAAGAAACCCTTTTTCCCACTCTAAGGTGTTCTTTATACCTCTCAAAACGCTCAAACCTTCTTCAGCTCCCACAAACTTCAAACTATCAGACTCTAAGTCTTGTTCATCCACTCAACCTCAGACTTTTCCAAATCTTCATTCTATACTCATCCGAATTCCCCAATTCCCTCTTCTAGGCGCAGGCTTGGCAGAAAAGCTCGCCTCATCCACTATCTCTCTCTCTCTCTCTCTCTCTTCTCATCTTAATCATATTCTTGGTTTTTAAATGAATCTCTTTAAATAAGGTTTTGAAAGAAGGCAATCCCGACAATTGGAGACCGAGGTTTCCTCGGGCACCAATCCGAAGTCATGGCCGTTGCCACTTCTAAGGGGTGTAACCCAGTGCGAACCCACAATAGAATCTCTAGTATGACCAGATAAGTCCAATCCATATGCAAATCACAGAGTCAATTAACGGTTCTTAGAGCCATTCTCCTCCCTTCCTAGTTCCTTAGGTCAAACTAGGTGGCGACTCTAGTCAATTCAGCCCTTAGGGCATAAGTCCGTGTGGAGCCCATCGAGAGTGGGTGTAGTGCACACTTGCTCTCCCCCTTATGCTTTCTGGGAAAGACGGACGATTTAGTAGGTATTTGAGGGATGCCAGAATAACGGGTTTTCACCCTCCATAGAATGGCATTTCTAGGATCTTGGCTTTTCAGTCATACCATATTTGGATAGACCCCCCCCCCCCCCCTCATACCGAAAAATCACCCTCCACAGAATGGCGACTCTGCTGGGGAAAACTTGAGTAAGTTTTTCTCAAACTCAAGGAAGACTGAACTCCATTCAAAATTGTTGGGACTTCCCCACTTCTTTCAAAACCTTCAAGAGATTCATTTCGAAAGCCATTAGGTTTACTCTACTCCACACTTAGAGTGTGAATGATGAGGATAGCTAGGATGAGAGTGTGTAGCTTATACTCGACTTTGCCTGCCATGTGTGCTTCGCTTGCTACATAATTGCGTGATTATGCTAGACTAACCTGCATGATCCCCCAGGTAGGTGGGCCCATTAGGGCCAACCTCTTCTCTCTCTTTGCTTGCACATTCATTACCGTTTTTTCTCTTTGCTATTGAACTGTTAGGAATAGTCCTGATGGGGGGTGCATAGGGTAGCTTAGGAGATGCATTCCTCTGTGTCACCCTTGATATTTGCGGTCGGGATAAACATTGGTCCACAATTGGTTTCCCATGAGCAGATGCCCTTCGTAGTAAGGACTATGCACACGAGGCGGTATGATCGTAGTATCTACGCCTTGAAAAGGTCATGATCCTTCAACACTTACCTTTTCGAGTCAAAGCCAGCATATAGTGAACTCTAAGCCTTCAGTGTCCAGCTGCCTGGTCCCGTGTCTAAGATGGATTTATGGATAGTCACCCCCTTGTATGTCGTCTGTTTGACCACCCTTTTGCTTTACCCTGAAGATTGCATGGGCTTAGTTCTCCATGATTCCTCTGCACCACGGGTGTCTTTAAAGCCCAATGTCGCGCTACAAATTCATAGAGGATCCCGTATTTACAGATACCCATACATGACATAGCGTAGTCAGTGAATAATTTGGACTTTAGACACACCTTATCGTGCAAACGAGGGGAGACCCGTGCCCATGCAGTACTTCCCAAGTTTTCCAAAAGTGAGTATGTTGTGATAATCCTCGGTTGGCTCGTGTGATTGTATCACATCGGGTATCCTGACCTTTCAAACTTAAGCACTCCGGACTTTCTTGATGACATGCCCCATAAGGCATAACAAAGATAAATCCCGAGAGATGAACAGTGAAGGAACGACAGTTCCCCCGGTGGTATGGAAGCATTGATTGACCTGGAAGGTGATTATCCCAATCATTCGCACTCAGCTCCACATAAAATCAGCCGCGTTTTCATTTTGCGCTTACATATATGTGTGACCACGTTTTAAAAATTAGCAAAAATCAGAAATTAAATCATGTCGAACGCTCTAATGAAATATCTTCAAAAGTTATCCATCTCGAATGATTTCAAAAAATATATAATGATTTCAAAATTGTTATTTCAAAGCAGTTTTCAAAACAGTTTTCAATCAAAGTCTTCCAGACAATAAACTTTACCAAACAGGTTGCAAAGAACAGATTTCAAAAAGCTACTGTTTACAAATGATTTTCGAACATTACTTCTCACAAATGACATTTCAAAAACTATTCTCAAAAACAGATTTCAAAAACCTACTTTTTACAAACGAATTTCAAACAACTTTTTTCACGAATATTATCTCAAACTTGTTTTTGAAAACAATTTTCAAGTTGATTTCCACAAATATTTTTCAAAATAAATGATTTAGTCCCCATGTTGTGATCCGTTATTTTTGAAGTTCAACCCACCTTCAAGAGCAGCGGTCATTACCGTGGAGCGTACTAGTCATTTTGTGTTTTCACAAAAGTGGTGGATTTTCACATAAGATTTAGTGCTCGATCATTCACTTTTCCTTTCTCAAAATATCCCTCATTCCTCTCATCGGAGCAAGTGAAGCAGCATGAAGATTGACTACGCGGATCGAGCTGACGCACCAACCCGTGGAGCTAGCCGCGTATGTCACCAACCGTTTAAATACAAAATCAGAGGTGTACCAACCCGGGTCAAGCGACATGAAGATTAGGAACACCTGTTCGAGTTCAAACTGTTGAAAATCGGAAGAACACCAACCCGTTCTGTTTGATCATAATACTGGCCCCGTTGCAGGAGCCTAAAAACGAATGAGCAGCCGGTCAAGAGTCCGCAGACGAAGAGTAGCTGGTCAAGAGCCAATCAGGAGCCCTAGCATAAGCAGTCAGTCAGAAGCTCGAAGACGAAGCAGAAGAATTCGGGAGAATTTTTTAAGCTCAAACTCCCCCATTTAATGACTTTTAGAATTGATGTATAGGTTTTCCCCTAGCATTCTTTTCTCTCTTGTCAATTTCTGAATAGACTTTGTGTATAGGTTATACATTTCCTTTGAATTCATTTAGATCATTGTGTATAGGGTTTCCCCACTTCCTATTTTATTTGCGAATGACCAAGCATCAAAATTTCTACTGCGAAAATCCACCACTTCGGAAACACGTTTTTTCAAAACCGTTTTTCTAAAATGTAGCTTCTTTTGGAAACGAGCTAATAAAACAACCAACAAACAAAAGCATGCAACACATTCATGGCAGAAAGGAAAAGAGTTGCATGCATTCTCATTCAGTTCAAATTCATTAATCATGCATGAATCACGCTCATCTCAGGAAAATGCATAATCACATGTTACATTTCCAACACACCTCACACGAGCATTCATCCCATTTTTCAAGCATGCTAACATTTGTCAGATTATTCTTTCTACGGTGATGGTCGTGTTTGTAGGTGAATAACTGCCTTTGCTATGAGTGGCGACATGATCTTCGAAGTGATAGCAAGAAATACCGGGCATTCAAGCCTTTTTCTCATTCAGCATACCATGTACATAGAGACCAACAACCACAAAAAAGCATACACAAAAAAAATCCCAAAAAAAACCGTACATCTGAAAATCCAAAAAAAATTGTACATCCGAAATACCAAACAAAAATCATACATCCAAAAATCCAAAAAATCACATGAAATACCCCAAACTAATAAAACATGGATTAAATATCTAATCACATTGATTAAGGTCTAAACATGCCTTAAAAGTCAACTGAGAACAACAGTGGTCAACACAAAGCAACATATTGCACCCTTTGACTGTTGAGGGTAAATAAATACCCAAATGAACTTCTTAGGACCTAAACTTTGTCCTAAGCATTATAACACATAACTAAACATATTACAATCGTTGGACAACACTCCAACACAAATAACAAGCATTTACATGCTTCAAGGTCAAGAAGGGCAAAAATGTGCTCTAAGAAACCTTAAAGGTCTAATGACCTCTAAATGATATAAAATTGGATACCTTGATCAAATATCATGTAAGGAACACAACAAAACCATTCTCAAAGAAAATAGAGCTCAGAAACATCTTGAGACACAAAATGTGCACTAAAACACCTTAAAGCACGTTTTTGTGTAATTGCCTTCTAAATTGGTTTTTAATGGGCTTAAAGGTCATAATTACCTTTAAATATGATAATATATCATATTATATCATATTAGGAATTTAATTCCAGAAATTTACAAATTTTTACAAATTTAATATTAAATATTAATAAAACCCTAAAAGGGGGCCCGTTTGAGTCAACATTGACTAAGAATGGTCAAGAGGTCAAAATTTGACCCCTTGGACCACATGAGGTCGACAGCCACAAGCAAATGAGCTTAAAATTCGTCACTTTCAACACAAGGGACAACCTCCAACACATTTCCATGATTTAAGGGACCACTTTTGCCTTTATGATACAATAATGTAAATATTCAACCTTGGCTCCTTATTTGATTGACTCAGCCTTCAAAAAACGTGTGAGACCCCTCCAGACCCTCCAATAATCGATGCCAGCCTGCTTAGGTGAGTCATCAAACACCAAATACATTAAACAAAGAAGAAAATGTGTTTTAAGACAATTTGACCTACCTTTTCTCATTAGCCTTGCTTCCAGCCGACACCAAGGCTCCTCATCCTCCCTTTGGCTTCTCCAAACCGTGGCTAACATGCCAAGAACAAAGGAGAACACCAATTGACATAGGTAAGCTTATTAAGCCATTTTATGTTCAATTTCTTCACAAATCTTTCTCCTTTCGGTGTATCTAAGCATCAACCACTTCCATCCATGGATCTAGGTTGTTTTGGAGGTTAAATGAAGGGCAAATCTCGGCCATAACAAGGGAAGAAGGTGGACAAACCCAATCTTGTTCTTAAGGTACAAAAATGTGCTTTAAGCACTTATCTCTTGATTCTCTTTAGATCCGGTTGTAAAACCTGTTCTCCTAGCCTTATAATCTTCTTCTTAACATACTTATTCAGTGGATCTATCAAGAGCTTCAAGGTATAGCCAGATCCAAGCCAAAAACACCATTTTTGGCATTTTAAACAAGGTAAAAAATAGCCATCTTTGAATCTAAGTTATACCGGTTTTAAGCCTTGGTTTAGTAGCTCTTTTGATGCTCTTTTGCTTCTGTAAATTTAGGTCGAAGACAACCCTTGGTCACCTTGGTATTCTAAGGTAAATTTTACCTTGAAATATACATTAAAACACTTCTTATGGTTAGATCTTGCTTGGAGACTAACTATGCCTTAATTGCTGTTTGAAAACATGTAAAAGAAGCTGTGGAAATTTTATTCCTAAGCAGCCGAAACCAAACAAGGCCTAAACTAGGCAAAAACAAGGTATAAATCACTTAAACCTTCACTTGGTATATTAATATGTAATTATACATATGTATATGTATATGCCGTGAGTGAACATGGTTAATAAGGTCTTATTTTGACCTTAGGTGATTAAGGAATGGTTTAATAAATTTATCTAAGTAATTAATTAACATAATTGTCAAATTTAAGACATTATGTGGAAAATTGGTAAATATTGAAAAGATATGGTGAGGGCCGAAAGTTTAATGCATTTTTGGACATTTATGTGTAATTTATTTTATAAGCCAATGTTTGTAATAAGGCCATGTACTTTAGGCCATTTTATTTATGCATTTATAAGATTTTATTTAAGTTTAGGTGATATATATATACCGCATATTATAAGGGTCTAAACCATAATTAAATTAAATTTGGGGGATATACAATAATTAAGCCGAAAGTTTGAGGTTAAAAAGTTTAAATAAAAATTATAAGATTTTATAAAGTTTTGGTGGTTAAATGGTAATTTCTAAAAAGTATAGGTACAAACCGTAATTATTAGGAATTAATGGTCAAGGAAATATTAAGGAGGTCAACCTTGACCATATGGTAGGTTTTGACCAAATTAAATAAGTTAGATAACTTATTTAAGGTTTTATAATAAGATAAGTATTTTATTGTAACAATTTTATAACATATGTGGTGAATATGTTATTACCGAAAATAAAGGGTGTATAATGGTATTATAAACACCCGTGGGCTATTAGGAATTTTTAGGAATTTATTGGGTTGATTTTGGAATTAAGATAAACTACATATGTATAATATATAGTTATTATGTCATTATGACACTTTGGAGAAATATATGTGGTGGAATTGTAAATACCAAAAGTATATGGGTTAGTAAGGGTAATTATAACCCTTTGGTGAAATTTCTAGAATAATAAAAGAGTATTTATTAAGATATGTGTATAATATTAGTTTTAATGATATGATAAAACTATATGTTATAAATTGGGCCTAATGGAAATATAAAAATATATTGAGGTCTGTTCGGTTATTAAATAAAATAACCATAGGTTATACTCTTTTATAAGTTAAAAATGTTATATTATGGTATATATAACATGGTATAAATGATGGGGTGAATTTGTAAATCAAGGAAACTATGGTTTATGGAAAAGAATAAGGTTAATATATATGCCTATGCGGCAATATATAATAGTTTTGTATAAAAACTATAGGTTATAAGTTAAAGGAAATAAAAATATCATATCAAATGATATTAGTATATGGTATACATTACATAATGTTATGTGGTCAAATAGAATTAAAATAAAGATAGGTGCTGTACCGAATTATTAAAGATTGGAAAATGAATTTTAGGCTAAGGTCTACAATGTTATAAATGTTATAACATTATATGGTATTAATGTGGTTTTAAATGAAATTAATACAAGTAAGGATATTCACATTAAATAATGTGACAAACTATAAATAAATGAAACTTATAAACTAAGGTATTTATTGAATAAACCTTGGGAGTTGTAAATATACAACATAAAATGTTACATAATATTGGGATAATAATCTTAATATAGGTTGTATAATATAATACAACTAGTGGGAATAATCATCTAAAATAAGATGATAAAATGAGACATATAATACAAGAGTTTTATAACTTATGGAATTTACCTATATGGTATATGTACACATATACAAGAAAAATGTATATAAGGATGGATATATATTATGGTTGGAAACCATATTAAATAATGGTGGTGGTTATTAAAAAAAATATATAGTCACAAACTAAGTTATGAGTTATATGAGTTTTGGAATGCAAATATAATTTGCTAAGATAATGGAAAATATAATACAATGTATTATAATGGATGGTGGGAAAATGATACAATATGAAACTAATACAATGTAATATAATCATGCATACATGCAACTATAGGTTATGTACCTAAATTTAATGATGGATAAGATTAAAGAAATATAATGAACTAAACTTAACAGTCGAAATGTTCTGACATACGAGTTTTAAAGCAACAAAGCCGACCGGTTTAGAGAAACCCGTAACAAATAACTGTAGAAAACAGGGATGAACTGTCGGGGTTACTTGTTATTCAGAAATACCGGATGTAGTTAGTCATGGAGACTGACTTATAGTTTTAATACCGTTTAGATCATACTTCAGACAAGGACGCTTGACGAGCTAGTGGACTACACGCATCCTAGGTCTTGGTGAACGGTATGTAAAGGGGTTTGATCCGGGTTGACCTAAGGAATTCCTTGGGCTCGGATTTGGTTGATATCACTTGTGTGTTAAGTGTTTTGGATACATGTATGTGATTGTGTGCTACTGCATTAATTATTTATGCACGAGCGTCCTACGGGACTAACACTACGTCGACTATAGATCGGCTTATATAAACATACATATACGTTGTTGTGATAAAATGACGGTTACTTGATATAATACCATAGTATTAATAAGTATATGGTAACCTAAGTAAAACACTTAGGGACGAGTCACGACATTGTCGGTCTCTAGAGCATGGATCTCGAACATGAATATAACCTAGATTACTTCTAGGTATGCGTGAGACCCATTGGGCAGCTAATTAATAATTATTCTCCATAAGACTAAGAGCATATCTTAAACATTATGAGAGAGAGATGGTATGAGTTGAGGTGAGGAATCCCGGTGGTTTACGAACTACTTGGTTGCGCATTTGTGATCACTGAGGGGTTTCCGATTGGATTCCGCTCCAGGTTATACCCAACGAGCCCAAACTGGATCGTGGGTCAGGTGGCTACGGCCTTTATATGGACGTCTTACGAGACATAAGAGAATAGTCAGGGGCCTCCGGACCTCTGGCGAAATGAGCACCTTTGTGTGTACGGGAGGACTACTGTCCATGGTGAGGTTATAGGGTTGTCTTAACATGACGCCCAACTGGTATTAATTAAACATGGTTTGGATGGGGCCTTAAAGGCCAAGGTAAATTAACTATGGAAACTGAACGCTACGGCGAATGTACATTGTACATTATTAACTAAGGAAACTGTACGCTACGGCGATTTGTACATTGTACATTATATTGTGGTTATTCGATACGTTCGATATACAATTGTGGTTTGTGATATTAAATGAATGTTTGGATTGGATGGATGGTTAAGTGTTTATGAATATTTGGATGGATGATTATGTATATTATACATGTATATTACAGTATTGATTATAACTGTAAAATGGTAAAGCATGAAACCAATCTAATAATAAGATGGTTAAAATGACTAAGTCACCAATAGGGTCCAGGCCCGGCATACTCAGCGTCTATCGCTGATACTACACCATTGCAGGTTGTTGATTATCGCCGAAGCCGAAGTGCGGGAACAGGGTAATTAGAGTTTATTTTAATTACCGCACATGGAGTTGTATTATGGTAAGGTTATGTATATTCAGGTTTGGGTAGACGCTCACTTGTCGATGTTTATGATTTATGGACTTAGTATGATGTATAGGAGTTTCTCGTTATCACGGTGGTTAGTAGTTTTTTGTTTGGTTGTTGGATGTAGTTTGGCTTCGTTGCTCGCATGGGTGAGTAATGGCCGGTGACACCCGAGTGAGTATTGTTTTTATTATTTATTCTTCCGCTGTAAGACGTTTTTATTTATTGCTACGTGAGGGATTATTACGTGTTTAAGGAGAGGGGTGTTACATCACACCTCCAAAATCCAAAAAAATCATACATCCAAAAATCCAAAAAAAATCATACCTTCAAAAATCCCAGAAAATGCAGCCCATGTCATATTAGTGGGTCACCATGCGGGAGTTGTCACTCCCTAAAAGTCCCAAGATTCAGGAGCCAATCACCAACCTGACCTCACTCGAGAATTACTTCTTCGACAACAATCACCACAACTCGACCACCTTCAGAGCCAACAATGACGGGATGAGCTTCATGAACCGCAAGCTGAATTCGGCTCAAGCGAGACTAGTCATAACCTTACCACTCATGCATTGCATCCAAAAACAAAACAAACACAAAAAAAAAACATTCAGTCAACCATCTCAATTCATCATTTTCAGCATTTCATGCATCCTATACATGGTAATTCTATATTACCATAATACACCGCATGGTCGATAATTGCATTTGCATACTCCCATATCAAAACGACATCTTCGGGAAAATCACGAGAGATTGATTGAACAGAGTGCATGAACCACTTAACTCTCGACCTGTCAATGAGTACAAGGGTCCAATCAAAATCAGCACCACAAACCAAGTGAGTAGTGTGCGAAGAGCGGTATTTTCCTTTGAATTTCAAATGAATGTTTTGGACAATCCAATGAGTGATGAGGAAAGATAGAGCGAGTCCACAGAGGTAAAACCACGAGCGACTTGTGCTTTCTTTCAGCACATGGAGAGGCACAATTCATAGTGAGATCAATGTCGATAAACAGGATACGAACTGTGATTCATGCAAAGATCTGAGAATAGTAAGAAAACAATCATTGACTAATGAGGATGACGAGGCACTTAGGAATAAAATCCCCACAAAACCAAAAACTTTGACTGCCCTTTACATAACCCTTAGTGAGCCCCGCTGAGCCTTTCATGAAAAAACTTTTTCTACAAAGAAGAAACTCCACAACATGCCGCCCCACATATACATACTTACCCTTGCAATAGAGGATCTCGAAGGAGCCGGAGCCATGGCCCCTCCCCACCATATTTACAAAAACAACAATAAAAATGTTCAAAGAAATCAGCGAGTCAATGTAACTCCAAAGCCAAACACCAAAAAAAGAACACCGAAATGCTCAATAAGACCAGCGAGTCAATGAAAACTCAAAGCTGAAAGCAAAACTGAAGGCCAAAGGAGTAAGTAGAAAAATCCCAAGAAGGTCGATGAGCCCATGCGATTCCAAAAGCAGGAAGTAGGAAAGCGAAAATCATACCCCAAGAAGAAGATAAAATAAGCAAAAGGACCAATGATGTCCAACTGAAACCAACAAGGATTCTCAAAGAACGTTTGTCTAATTAATCCACCCATGGCGAAGGTGAAACATATCCTCTATTGCACAAAGCTTCACAATTCCCAATCAAATCCTCCAGTCCCATGTGACATACATCATACCCCTCAGCCCCATTATAACCCAATAAAAGACCTCTGACTCGTAAGTCGATGAGCGTTAACTGAAAGTATCGGACTTGAAACATGAATCATAAGTTTCGTACTTGTTATCAACATGTCCCGCCTTATAACAAAGGGACCGTGAGCGAATGAGGGTGACCTTTGAAAAAGTCTTATAAGTGCGAGTGAATCTTCAGTCTGAGCACCAAATCATAAAAGCCTACCCCGTTGCAGGTGAGGAATTTGTGAGAATTCGAAGGTCCAACACCTCAAAAAGAAATTCTAAGGAAAATATTGCTCCGAGCGTCGAGAGTATCATTACACCATTAGCACGCACAGCTAGACTCACGAGAGATTGACCCATATACCTCCACGAAAGGAAAGTGATTCACGCACTCGAGGTCAACAATCACTCAAGATCGAACCGAAGATGTCTTATATTCGTAAGCCTCATACTAATAGAGATAGGACCGTACCTTCTCTCCAAAAACTGCATATGCATTTTGTATCGTGTCTAGCATTTAATACTTGCATGCACCATAATCATTTCATCATCAACATCCGACTGGTAAGAACTCTACCAAGTCTCGCTGAAAGTCGACTTCAGTTGCAGTTGTTGAAGCGTAACTTTTGATCAAAAGATGTCAACTTGAGCCACCCCTGGCCATCATCAAGCTATATCGAACCACATCGGAGCCATCCAGTGTCATGCTCTTGCCTCATCGACCACCACTCCCAAAGCCAAACTAGAGCCATGCGGGAGCCGTCCTCAAACATTGAGACCATTCCTAGAGCTACATAGGGGCCATCCCAATAGTCTGAGAACAATACGGGAGCCACCTCAAATCCATGTCGTAGCCATCATCACCAAGACCTTGCTCACAAAGTATCGAACTACGTATGGTCTGATCTCAATACGGAATTGAGTACGTAGGCAACCCGTCCAGGGTGCGACCACATCAAAGGTGAAAACTTCCCTTTTTCCCTCGATGTCATTAAAGTAAACCAACCAAAGCATCGTCATGCTCAATCAGCACAAGGTCATCCCGGAGCCATCCATGGAAATCCTGGAACAATGATGGGAACTCCCAACAAAGTCATGAGACTGTGTTTCATCATTCACTCGTAAAAAACCATTCACTCACTACAAAGTCCAAAAAATCCCGTCAAACAACAACAAATCCATCATCGGAGCCATCAAACTACCCTGAAAAAAAAGTCTCAAGGCAAATCAAAGCCCACAATTCGCCACAAAATTACCAACCATGTCAAACCCACCAACCACCCGAGACCATTGGTCACACCGGCCATCAGTACCTACCAGAGCCATCAGTGCATACTGGAGCCATCAACGCATGCTGGAGCCATCTCAGATCCTTGAAGCCATGCCGGAGTCATACCGGAGCCATCCCGAGGTTTTGATGTAACTATAGAGCCATCTGCTCACACAAAACCTACATCCACAAACAGGAGTTTAATTCAATTAATACATTGGTTAATCACCTCACATCACATATCATCTGCATATACCCACAAAATTTGCTCACTATCTGACGCATCTTTACCCCGCTAGGCAGCTATTGCGCTACTAGTGCGGTCGCATTTCATTTTACACCCGCTAGACAGCTATTGCGCTACTAGTGCGGTCGATTTTTCGTTTTACACCCGCTAGGCAGCTATTGTGCTACTAGTGTGGTCGCATTTCATTTTACACCCGCTAGACGGCTATTGCGCTACTAGTGCGGTCGATTTCTCGTTTTACACCTGCTAGACAGCTATTGCGCTACTAGTATGGTCGCCTTTCGTTTTACACCCGTTAGACAGCTATTGCGCTACTAGTGCGGTCGAAGTTTTCGTTTTACACCTGCTAGACAGCTATTACGCTACTAGTACGGTCACCTTTCGTTTTACACCTGCTAGACAGCTATTGCGCTACTAGTACGGTCGCCTTTCATTTTACACCCGCTAGACAGCTATTGCGCTACTAGTGCGGTCGAATTTTTTGTTTTACACCCGCTAGACAGCTATTGCATTACTAGTGCGGTCGAATTTTTCATTTTACACCTGCTAGACAGCTATTGCGCTACTAGTACGGTCACCTTTTGTTTTACACCTGCTAGGTAGCTATTGCGCTACTAGTGCGGTCACATTTCATTTTACACCCGCTAGACAGCTATTGCGCTACTAGTGCGGTCGAATTTTTCGTTTTACACCTGCTAGACAGCTATTGCGCTACTAGTATGGTCGAATTTCGTTTTACACCCGCTAGGCAGCTATTGCGCTACTAGTGCGGTCACATTTCATTTTACACCCGCTAGACAGCTATTGCGCTACTAGTGCGGTGAATTTTTCGTTTTACACCTGCTAGACAGCTATTGCGCTACTAGTACGGTCGCCTTTCGTTTTACACCTGCTAGACAGCTATTGCGCTACTAGTACGGTCGCCTTTCATTTCACACCCGCTAGGCAGCTATTACGCTATTAGTGTGGTCCCGCTTTTTTCCTCCACTAGGCAGCTATTACGCTACTAGTGTGAGATCGTTCATTTCATAACCCACTAGGCAGCTATTACGCTACTAGTGCGGTCCCGCTTTTTTCCTCCACTAGGCAGCTATTACACTACTAGTGCGAGTTCGTTCATTTCATAACCCGTTAGGCAACTATTACGCTACTAGTGCGAGTTCGTTCATTTCATAACCCGCTAGGCAGCTATTACGCTACTAGTGCGGTCCCACTTTTTTCCTCCACTAGGCAGCTATTACGCTACTAGTGCGAAATCGTCCAATTCATAACCCGCTAGGCAGCTATTACGCTACTAGTGCGGTCTCGCCTTTTTTCCTCCACTAGGCAGCTATTACGCTACTAGTGCGAGATCGTTCACTTCATAACCCACTAGGCAGCTATTACGCTACTAGTACGGTCCCAATGTTTTTCCTCCGCTAGGCAGCTATTACGCTACTAGTGCGAGATCGTTGCACATCCGCCTGCTAGGCAGCTATTACGCTACTAGTACGGTCCCAACATTTTTTCTCCACTAGGCAGCTATTACGCTACTAGTGCGAGATGTTCAATTCACAACCCGCTAGGCAGCTATTACGCTACTAGTGCGGTCCCAATCTTTTCCACCTGCTAGGCACTATTACGCTACTAGTACGGTACACATTCAGAAGTATTATAGGCTCGTCATAAGTCCTATAGCTAGATGTCAAGAGGTCTAGTTGAGGCTCTCCTAAGTCCTCGTACTGTCATTTGCATTCTAGGCCGTCATAAGCCCTAGAACTGGATATCAAGAGGTCCAGTTGAGGCTCTCCTAAGTCCTCGTGCACCAAAACTAATCTATTGTTAGCATACTAGGCTCATCATAAGTCATAGGACTGGATGTCAAGAGGTCCATTTGAGGCTCGTAATAAGTCCTCGGGCATTCAGCTATCATGTCATTCCCCGTCGCATTCATACATTATCTTCCTCGCGGTCATATCCTAATGCACCACCAAATCGTAGTGAGAATTTTTGGCGCCCTCTCAACCTCGATCCAATTCTGCAAGTGCTTGCAAAATTGAATCAAGGGGAGCCATCTGTAGACACCAAAAATTCTCACCCCATAAAAGCAAAATTCAGACTAATAAATAAAATAAGAGGGCCGTCTCCTTTCTTTTCAAAACTTGTTCATGTGCATACCATATTGAAACTCATGTTATGACAATTTTTTTTAATTAATTTTCAAAGCATCCGTTTTCAAATCCGTCCCCTTTTGTTATTTACTTATTTATCATTTTATTTTTCAATTTATTTCATGTTAGTTAGTTACGTTTTATTCGCTTATTTATTTGCCTATTCGTTTTATTTTAGTTCATGCTATTTCGTTACTTGTTTATTTTATCTCATTCCATTTTATTGATACATTTACTTGCATTTCCTTTATTAGTACTTGTTTTTTTCCTTTGCCTTTATCGTTATTATTTTTAGAATCATCTTCATCATTTCATGAACCCTTTCACTATTATTTTTCATTCATGTTAGTATATTTCATTCCATCTCTACTCGATTAAACTCTGTCTCATTTCATTACGTTATTATTTATTTATTCTATCTTACTTTCCATCACTCGTACATATGTAATTCAATTTCCGATTTTTGGACATTCACTTGTATTTTATCATACTTTTATTATTTCATTATTTCATGTATTTACTCTTATGTTATTTCGTTTATGTTATACTTTTTTATGATTTCACATTTTTTTATCTTAAGTTTAATTATTTCATGACTCTTAAGATAAAATAAAACAATTCATTTTTTAAAATAGAATTCTGTCCTCTTACCGTAAATTTCTGTTTAAAACTTCATTGTTTTTGTTATAGAATTCATTTGGTTTGAGCTAGAGCTTTAATACTATTTGTCACATTCTTATATCAAGTTCTGTTATTAATATAAGTAGAGGTTCGAATCAGTTTAGGAGTGTATATAGCAATCATTGTTTTGTCCGCGGCTCAAACCTAGAGAGCCTAATGATCCTACGCGGGCTTCTTCCTGTTACTCATCCGGTTGCCCCTTCTCTAACCCAAATTCCCAGCCCAGTCCGATCAATCCCAAACCCTACACCACTTATAAAACAACAACAAAAACCTAGAGAGTACTGTAGCCGCTCTCGGAGGTTTTCATCTTCTACCTCAATTCTATATTCTTCAGTCGAAAAAAAAAAACTACCGTTGTTCATTCCAATAAGGCAGCCGACACAGTATAAAAAAAACATGTTACTCTCACTTGTCTGATTTCTTCGCCGGATTTCAACACCCGTGGAAGAACCTCAACAAATTCTCGAGCCTAAAAATGGCTGAAATACTGTAACCATCACCACCATTGACTATCCCCGTCTTCAATCAAGCTTCCCCATCTCTGTCTCACCTTTCAATCTCCAAAACAAAGAAAAAAAACAACAGAAGCTCAAATCCTCCCCAACCCCATCTTTGAAGTCCCGAAACAAAATATCAAACCCAGAAAACAGACACCATAGCAGACGTTCTTTTGTCGTGATCGTAAACCACCACCGACGCCTAATTTCACCCAGAAAACCAGTTCATGCCCTTCGTTTTTTCTGCCAGTTTGTGATAAAACAAAACCCAGCGATACAGTAAGAACAGAGGTCTTCTTCCTCCTTCATCAACCCTAACTCCCACACAGTAGCCACCACGGTCTGCTTCACCCGCCTCCATCTTCTTCTTCTCTGTCTCCGCCCCTCGACTATCTTCTTGGAGCAGACATGTGAAATCGAAACACACACTTAAAAAATTCTGAGGCCATATCTGAGAGATCCCACGGCACCAAAAAAAACTGAACAACATTCTCCACATCTGGGCACGAAGAAAAGAGAAGCTCCACCGCCAAGCCGGTCCAACTCGTCAGTCGCATTTGTTATAGTCCCAGACTCTCCATCGATTTCGAGGCACCATTCGGCTCAACCGGAAAACCCTTGTTTACCTCTCTCTGGATTTTGTTCCATCCCGGTTGTGCATTGGCTTGAGTTCAAATCAGTCAATTTTGTCGCTCGAACTGCATTTTCCTGCACTCATCCGGATTCTACCCGCACGCTCTGTGCCTCTTTCGACCTCTACTTAAGTTTAGCAGCCAGAACTTGCGCCTCGCTCCAGTGTATACGTACAAAGGAAAGCAGGGAGATTATCCGTTCCCCATTTTTGGGTTTCATCACAAAAATTCTCACTGCTCGCTCTTGCGTTGGTACCAAATCATTCTCTGATTATTCATGTATTGTTTGAATCATGCACATGAATCTTGTTTGATTGCTGCTCCTTGTTTCGTCTACTGTTTTACCGTCACTCTGAGCATTCCACAGTAGATTCAAGGCAAAGGAGCCTCGCGTTCAGCCCCCTGATGTTGTTTTTCCCCACTTTTGTTTTGTATAACTGTGCTTTGGGTTAGGCCCTAATTTCTGCCTTGTTAATGTTCCACACTCTCGGTTTTGGGGTATTCTGAAATTATGTTCATGTTTGTGCTACTGATTATGTCTAGATTTAACTCCACTTCATGTTTATCAGTTTCTTTTGTGGGTTAACGAAAAAGGAGAGTAACATTGGAATTTAATCAGTTGTGATTGGCTTCCGTGACTAAGCTGCGTATTAGGGCTGAGTAAATGACCCCTCAAGAACTAAAAGTGGTTTAGTTAAAACCGATTTGCTCAGCACTTCATAAGAACATTTTAGTTTCAGTTCATTACTTCCGGTTAAAAAAAATGATGAAAAAGAGAATTGGAATAGGGTGTTTGTGTTAATTCATTTATCTCTTCGTACTGTGCATGAGTCATGTTAGGCTTCAAGTATATGATTTGCCAAAGAGAGGAAGAAATTGGCTTAAGCATTCAATCGGTCCCGTGTTAATCGGTTGTCTTTCTAGTTTGAATAACCCTAGATTAACTTTGCTAACTCATGATTGCTTTACAAATAAACCCGAGTTTGTCATCCGGGCCATTTTATTTTCAATTTCCATTATCTTACGATATCGTTATATGTCAGTGATCATCTTGCGGCATTTGCTTTTGGGTCGGGTCCAAACATAACCATTTGTTTGGCCCAAGACCAATTTTGGAGTCTGACTTTTGGGTCAAGCTGGGTTAGTGTAGATCACCACCCTAGAAGCCCATAGGTTACCCATTTGTTTTTTAGAATCGATTTATCGTTTCAGACCCACAATTTTCTGTGGGTCTCTTTAGAAAAGTCCTAGGACTTATTTATAGATGTTGCTCACATTAATTTCGTAGTACCCGAGGGTCGTAGTACCTATTTGTGGGCAATGTCTCTCCTAGTTAAAAAAAAAACTTTCCAAACCATCCATAATCATAAGAATAAAATTCACAATCAATTGAAATTCCAAAAACAGGCCCAAAATCAGGCCTAATTTCAGCCCAAAAACTTATCCAAAAAAAGGCCCATTTCAAGGTCCAATTTGGCCCAAATTTCAAAGTCCATTTCAGCCCACTTTTCAAGGCCTATTTTGACCCAAATTCCAAGGCCAAATCCTGGCCCAAGAGCTCAAATTTGGCCCAATTTTAACCCTGGTCCAGTCCCGTTTCTGCCCGTAATTTAATTCATAAATCAGCCCAAAATAAAATCAATTCCACTTCAAAATCAATCCAAAAATCACGTCAATCTCAATTCAAGTTCAACCCAAATTCAATTCCGAATTCATTCAAATTCAAAATTCAATTCAATTCCAAATTCATTCAAATTCAGTCCCAAATTCATTCAATTCCAATTCAAATCAAAATTCATTCAATTTCAATTTAAATTCAACTCCAATTCAATTCCAAATTAATTCCAATTCCAATTTCAAATTCGATTCCAATTCAATTTCAACTTCAATTCCAATCAAATTCAATTCCAATCCTTTTCAATCCAATCCAATTCATAATTCTGAACTTTATAAACCTCAAAGTCTCAAATACCCTAAAGTCCAAGTATCATGGACTCAAATCATCCCAAAAATCCAATTATCCCCACACATTCGAATGTCTCACAGACTTTGTCATCCTAAAGATTGAATGTCTCACAGACTTGTGCGTCTCACTGACCGGAGCGTCTCACAGACTTCGACATCTCAAGGTTTCAAACGTCTCATAGACTCGAGCGTCTCACCGACTTCGATATCTTGTTCCTTCCGCATCTCAATATCTCAATTGTCTCATAGACCTGAGCGTCTCACAGACTAACACCACAAACCTAAACTTTTTGAAACTCCAAACTCCTTTAAATCTCAAACCCCTCAAAAGCCCTTCAAAACCATAACATTTCCAAAACCTATAAACCCTGAACTACGTAAGGTCTGATCTCAACAGGAGTTGAGTACGTAGGCAGCCCATCTAGGGTGCGACCCCATTCCAAACAAGAAACCCTTTTTCCCACTCTAAGGTGTTCTTTATACCTCTCAAAACGCTTAAACCTTCTTCAACTCCCACAAACTTCAAACTATCAGACTCTAAGTCTTGTTCATCCACTCAACCTCAGACTTTTCCAAATCTTCATTCTATACTCATCCGAATTCCCCAATTCCCTCTTCTAGGCGCTGGCTTGGCAGAAAAGCTCGCCTCATCCACTATCTCTCTCTCTCTCTCTTCTCATCTTAATCATATTCTCGGCTTTTAAATGAATCTCTTTAAATACGGTTTTGAAAGAAGGCAATCCCGACAATTGGAGACCGAGGTTTCCTTGGGCACCAATCCGAAGTCGTGGTTGTTGCCACTTCTAAGGGGTGTAACCCAGTGCGAATCCACAACAGAATCTCTAGTATGACCAGATAAGTCCAATCCATATGCAAATCACATATTCAATAAATGGTTCTTAGAGCCCTTCTCCTCCCTTCTCCTTAGGTCAAACTAGGTGGAGACTCTAGACAATTCCGCCCTTAGGGCATAAGTCCGCGTGGAGCCCATCGAGAGCGGGTGTAGTGCACACTTGCACTCCCCCTTATGCTTTCTGGGAAAGACGGACGATTTAGTAGGTATTTGAGAGATGCTAGAATTACGGGTTTTCACCCTCCATAGAATGGCATTTCTAGGATCTTGGCTTTTCAGTCATACCATATTTGGATAGACCCCTCCCCCCCCCCCCCCCCCCTCATACCGAAAAATCACCCTCCACATGGACTCCCCCTGCAAAGATGTTCATCGTCTGTTTGTGGTTTTTGTTGAGGACGTCGATGAGCATGTCGATCTTTGTGGATAGAGGGGCGAGGTTGTTCTCGATCGCAGCTACCCGTTCAGACAAAGATGTTGTGTCAGGAGGGGATGTTGCTTTTGAAGGGGCTTACTTTTTCGATGGAGGATTCGGCTAGGAGACAGACTTGGCCTGGAAGGATGGTGTTTTGTTGTACATTATCTGACCAAGTATGTCGGTGTCTGTGATGCGACAGGCTTTGGAGGGATCAAGGACGATGTCACAGTGGGTGGGGATTTTTGGTAGCCAGAAGATATACCCCAGAGAGTGTCGGGGTGAGGAGATGGTTGAGGCTATGTGATTGAGGATGAGCTTTGGAAGGTTTATTTTTTGGTGATGAATGAGGCAGTACATTATTGCAAGATCTGGTGGGCGGACAAACTGGTTTCCTTCCTTTCTAAGGACTAAGTTTTTGATCACCAAGGTATGAAGCATTTGGTGTGTATTTGACAGAGCGGGTCGGTCTAAAGAGTGACCAACTCTACTATTGGGTAAAAAGAAATCATAAACTTCTTTAGCAGTGATGAACCCTAGATCAGGAAATTCAGCCCTATCATAGAACTCTAGTCCGCTAGTTGGAATTGCTAGATGAGTTGCAATGAAGTTTGAATCAAGGATGATAGCTTTGTCATGTACCTCTGTCATTATTTTGCCTTTGCGGATGACGCAATTCTGGTAGAACTGGTATGCTTCAGTTTCATGGTAGGTCTGAATTCCGTGGAACAAATGTATCCAGTTTTGAAAGCGGAGCATCTCCTCGAACATGTCGAACTCCATTGAGTGGAGCCACTCCAGGTCGAGTAGCTTTCCTTTCACCAAATTGCGGGACTCGGCTGAATCATCGGGTGGTAGGGAGGAGACGGCAGAGTGAGTGTCGATCAGGCCTAGCCTTGGAGCAGGTGATGGTGGGACAGACTCAGAGCGAGGACGGAGTCGCTTTCTAGTAGAAGTTGTTGCTGTGTCGGAGTCCTCCTGAGTTGATGAGTTGGTGGTACTGCGCGGCTTGTCTTCAGCTTGTGATGTCGTGACTACTGGGGATGGTGCAGGGACGGGAACTTCAGGAGTGGGTTTCGAAGATGACGAAGGGCATTTAGCCCTAGATCGAAGGGTTCTTGTAGCTGGAGGCATGGGGACATTAGACTTGGCACGGCGGGTTTTCTTTGGGGGAGGAGAGTTTTCAGGAGCAGTTGGTTGGACTTCAAGGTCATGTACTTCTATGGTTTCTTTGGGAGGGGAGTTGGGCTGAGTGAGGGTTTTGAGGTTCTTGATCAGATGGTGGAATAGAGCCAAACTGGATGTTTGATGGAGATTTGGTGATTGTGTCGGGAGTGGGTATTATTGGGGTGGTTAGTGGTGACGATTGTTTGGTGGGGGAGTCTGTTTTCCGATGGTTGAGACGCCGGCCGGAATGTTGACGATAAGGGTGGGATCAGTGGAGACGTTGGGTAAGGGGGTGGTGATGGGTTGGGTGTCGATTGACATGGCGGGGGCTACGGCGGTGGAGTCGGAGGTGGAGGTGGGTGTTTGTTTGGCTTGGAGAATGGTGAGTTTATTGATGAGAGCTTGGAGGAGTTGTGGGTCATTGGGTAATTCGGTGTCGGAAAACATGGAGGTTTGCTTAGGGTTAGGGTTTGAATCCATGACAATCTTAGTTGATGGTAGTGGGCAAAGGTAAGAGAAGGCGAAGAGAGGTAAGAGAGCTTGGATAGGTAAGATTAGACGTAAAGAGTGAAAGATATTGACGTCGGAATGTGGGCAGACGTAGTGTGTTACGGTAGGTTTGGGTTGATTGGTTGAGAGGAGATGTTGCGGATTACTGGGCGAAGATTTCGCGGGTAGTTTTTCATAAGACAAAACTCTTGTTTTTACGCTGGTGTTTTGTTTATTTGACAGACGGACTAGGTCATCAGACGTATTCATGCATTTCACTCAGACATTGAAAAAACAGGAAAAGGAGATACAACCTTAGCTAAGTCATACGAGTCATACCTAGTTGTGAGCGCAGAGTTTCAAATGGGCCTCTTTGCAACGGTTTGGTGAATATGTCTGCAAGTTGATCAGAAGTGGGCACGTATTCTAGTTGTATCAGCCCTTTTTCAACGCAATCCCTTAAGAAGTGGTGACGAATCTCAATGTGCTTTGTCCTAGAATGTTGAACAGGATTTTTAGATAAATCAATAGCATTGTTGTTGTCACAAAAAATTGTAGTACAAGTAGGAGAAATGAGATAATCATGTAGTTGTTGTTGTATCCAGAGTATCTGTGCACAGCAAGCAGCTGCGGAGACGTATTCGGCTTCAGCAGATGACAAGGCTACCGTGTTTTGTTTCTTTGAACTCTAGGCTACAAGACAAAGACCCAAAAATTGTGCGGTGCCAGACGTGCTTTTCCTGTCTAATAAGGAGCTTGCAAAATCAAAATCGCTGTAACCCATTAGATTAAAATCAGGAGTACTCGGGTACCAGAGGTACATGTCCTGGGTGTGTTTCAAATAGCGAAAGATTCGCTTTACGCTTTGTAGGTGTGATTCTTTTGGGTTTGCCTGAAATCTTGCACAGAGACATACAGCATAAAGAATGTCAGGCCTACTTGCTGTTAAATAAAGGAGAGATCCTATCATACCTCTGTATAGTGTAGCATCAAAGGCAATTCCTTTTTCATCCAGATGTAGTCTTTCTGTTGCGGACATTGGAGTAGGTGTGGCTTTTGAATCCTGCATCTTGTATTTGTTGAGGAGCTCGTGAATGTATTTTTGTTGATGAATTTGAGTCTCGTTCTCTTGTTGAATGATTTGAAGACCTAGAAAGAATTTTAATTCTCCAAGAGCACTCATTTCAAACTCTTTACTCATGAGATCAGAAAAGAATGAGCATAATTCAGGAATAGTGGATCCATAAATTATATCATCCACGTAGATCTGGACAATGAGTATGTCTTCACCTTTGTGAGAGTAAAAAGAGTTTTATCCACCTTACCTCGGATGAATCCATGGGACAATAAGTAAGATGAGAGACGCTCATACCACGCCCGTGGTGCCTGTTTTAGGCCATATAACGCTTTGTCTAACTTGTAGACATACTCCGGGTGATGTGTGTAACACCCCTCTCCTTAAACACGTAATAATCTCTCTCGTAGCAATAAATAAAACGTCTTACAGCGGAAGAATAAATAACAATAACAATACTCACTCGGGTGTCACCGGCCATTACTCGCCCATGCAAGTAACGAAGCCAAACTATATCCAACTTCCAACATAAACAAACTGCTAACCGCTGTGATAACGAGATAACTCCTATACATCATACTAAGTCCATAAACCATAAATGTCGACAAGTGAGCATCTACCCAATCCTGAATATACATAACTGTACCATAATACAATTCTCAGTCTGACATTGTCATACAAATAAACTCCATGTGCGGTAATCGAAATAAACTCTAATTACCCTGTTCCCGCACTTCGGCTTCGACAATAATCAACAACCTGCATAATGGTGTAGTATCAGCGATAAACGCTGAGTATGCCGGGCCTGGACCCTAATGGTCACTTAGTCATTTTAACCATCTTATTATTAGATTGGTTTCATGCTTTTTCATTTTACAGTTATAATCAATACTGTAATATACATGCATAATATGCATAATTATCCATCCAAATTCTCATAAACATTCAACCATCCATCCAATCCAAACATTCATTTAATATCACAAATAACAACTGTATATCGAACGTATCGAATAATAATACTGAATAAACGCCGTAGCGAACACCATCCTTTGTTAATTTAATTTGGCCTTTAAGGCCCCATCCAAACCATGTTAATTAAATACTAGTTGGGCGTCATGTTAAGACAACCCTATAACCTCACCATGGACAGTAGTCCTCCCGTACACACAAAGGTGCTCATTTCGCCAGAGGTCCGGAGGCCCCTGACTATTCACTTTTGTCTCGTAAGACGTCCATATAAAGGCCGTAGCCACCTGACCCACGATCCAAATAGGGCTCGTTGGGTATAAACCTGGAGCGGAACCCAATCGGAAACCCCTCAGTGATCACAAATGCGCAACCAGGTAGTTCGTAAACTACACTGGATTCCTCACCTCAACTCACACCATCTCTCTCTTATAATGTTTAAGATCTGCTCTTAGTCTTATGGAGAATGTAATTATTAATTAGCTGCCCAATGGGTCTCACGCATACCTAGAAGTTATCTAGGTTATATTCATGTTCGAGATCCATGCTCTAGAGACCGACAATGTCGTGACTCGTTCCTAAGTGTTTTACTTAGGTTGCCATATACTTAATATTAATACTATGGTATTATATCAAGTAACCGTCTTGTCATCACAATAACGTATATGTATGTTTATATAAGTCGATCTATAGTTGACGTAGTGTTAGTCCCGTAGGACGCTCGTGCATAAATAATTAATGCAGTAACACATAATCACATACACGTATCCAAAACACTTAACACACAAGTGATATCAACCAAATCCGAGCCCAAGGAATTCCTTAGGACAACCCGGATCAAACCCCTTTACATACCGTACACCTTAGACCAAGGATGCGCAGTGTAGACCACTAGCTCGTCAAGCGCCTTCGTCTGAAGTATGATCTAACCGGTAATAAAACTATAAGTCAGTCTCCATGACTAACTACATCCGGTATTTCCGAATAACAAGTAACCCCGACAGTTCATCCCCAGATTTCTACAGTTATTTGTTACGGGTTTATCTAAACCAGTCGGTTTTGTTACTAAAACTCGTAAGTCGTATTATTTCGACTGTTAAGTTTATTTCGTTATATTTCTTTAATCTTATCCATCATTAAATTTAGGTATATAACTTATAGTTGCATGTATGCATGCATGATTATATTATATCGTATTATTTTTCCACCATCCATTATAACACATGGTATTATATAATCCATTATCTTTAGCAAATTATATTTGCATTCAAAACTTATAACTTATAGTTTGTAACTATTTTTATGTAATAACCACCACCATTATATTATATGGTTTCCAACCATAATATATATCCATCTTTATATACATTATTCTCGCATATGTATGTATTTACCATATAGGTAAGTTTCATGAGTTATAAAACTCTTATATTATATGTTACATTTTTATCATCTTATATTAGATGATTATTCCCATTAGTTGTATTATATCATACAACTTATATTAAGATTATTATCCTAATATTATGTAACAATTTATGTTGTATAATTACAACTCCTAAGGTTTATTCAATAAATAACTTAGTTTATAAATCTTATTTATTTATAGTTTGTCACATTTATTTAATGTGAATATCCTTTCTTATTTTAGTTCCATCTAAACCATATAATTGTTATAACATTTATAACATTGTAAACCATAGTTTAAAATTCATATTTCCAACTCTTATAATTCGGTACAGCCCTTTAATTTCATTTAAATTCTATTTTGACCCCATAACATTATGTAATGTTATACCATATACTAATATCATATAATATGATATTTTTATTCCCTTTAATTTATAACCTATAGTTTTTATACAAAACTATATAATATTGTCACATGGGCATATACATTTATACCTTATTCTTTCCATATCCCATAGTTTCCTTTATTTACAAATTCACCCTATTATTTATACCATGTTATATATATCATATAATATAACATTTTTAACTTATAAAAGAGTATAACATATGGTTTTATCTTTGTAAAATTTCCGAACAGACCTTGTCTGTTTTATAAATTTAATTTCAACCCCTTTAACTTTCCAAATTGCCATTTGGCCCAACTTATAACATATAGTTTTATAATATCATTATAACTATACGTTATACATATATCTTAATAAATACTCTTATATAATTCTAAAAATCACCAAATTTCACCTAAGGGTTATAATTAAACCCATATATAATCGGTTATTACTATTCCACCACATATATTTATCCAAAGTGTCATAATGACATAATAACTATATATTATACATATATAGTTTATTTTAATTCCAAAATCAACCCAATAAATTCCTAAAAATTCCTTATAGCCCATGGGTGTTTATAATACCATTATACACCCTTTATTTTCGGTAATAACATATATACCACATATGTTATAAAATTGTTACAATTAAATACTTATCTTATAATAAAACCTTAAATAAGTTATTTAACTTATCTAATTTGGTCAAAACCTACCATATGGTCAAGGTTGACCTCTTCAATATTGCCTTGACCGTTAATCTCCATATATTACAGTTTTATACCCATATTTTTCAGAAATTCCCTTTTAACCCCAAAACTTTACATAATCTTATAATTTTTATTTAAACTCATTTAAACCTCTAATTTTTGGCTTTATTATTATATAGCCCCCAAATTTAATTTATTTACACTATATACCCCATTTCCTTGCGGTAATATATATATACTACTTAAACTTAAATAAAACCTTATAAATACATAAATAAAATGGCCTAAAGTACATGGCCTTATTACAAACATTAGCTCATAAAATTAGTTAAACATAAATGCCCAAAAATACTTTAAACTCTCGGCCTTACCACCATCTTTTCCATATTTACCAATTTTCCACATAATGTCTTAAATTTGAAAATTATGTTAATTAATTAGTTATAAAATTTACTAAACCATTCCTTAATCACCTAAGGTCAAAATAAGACCTTAATAACCTTGTTCACTCACGGCACATTTTATACACATATGTATAAGCACATATTAATATACCAAGTGAAGGTTTAAGTGATTTATACCTTGTTTTTGCCTAGTTTAGGCCTTGTTTGGCCACGGCTGTTTGGAGATAAATTTTCCACAGCATTATTTACATGTATTCAAACAGCAATTAAGGCATGATTAGTCTCCAAGTATGATCTAACCATAAGAAGTGTTTAATGTCTATTTTCAAGGTAAAATTTACCTTAGAATACCAAGGTAACCAAGATGTTCTTCGGCCTGTATTTACAGTAGGTAAAGAGCATCAAAAGAGCTACTAAAACCAAGCTTTAAACTGGTATAACTCAGATTAGAAGATGGCTAATTTTTACCTTGATTAAAATGCCTAAAATGGTGTTTTTGGCTTGGATTTGGCTATACCTTGAAGCTCTTGATGTACCAACTGAATAAGTATGTTAAGATGAAGATTATAAGCTTAAGAAACAAAGTTTCTCAACCGGATTTGAAGGGAATCAAAAGATAAGTGCTTAAAGCACATTTTTATACCTTAAGAACAAGATTAGATTTCTCCACCTCCTTCCCTTGTTACAGCCGAGATTCACCCTTATTTTAACCTCCAAAACAGCCTAGAACCATGGATGTAAATGGTTGTTGCTTAGCTCCATGAAAAGAGGAAAGAAATGTGAAGAGAATGAACATAAAATGGCTTAATAAGCTTACCTATGTCAATTGTTGTTCTCTTCTGAATATGGAGTGTTCCCCACGGTTTGGAGAAGCAAAAGAGAGGCTGAAGATGTGTGGTGTCGGCTGGGAATGGAGCAAATGAGAAAAGAAGACTAAATTTGGCTTATAAGTTAATTAATGTTACTTTAGGAATAGTAAATGATGATTCACCAAATTAGTTAGATATTTTGTGTTAAAGTTGAATGTGCTGTCTTCCAAGCTCCATGCCTGCCGACTTCCTAAGGGTAAGGGTGGTCATTAATTGACCATTGACCATACTTAGTCAATTTTGCTTAAAAATGCACTATTTGGGTTACTATTCACAAATGAATGCCATATTTTCGATTTTTTTTGAAATCTTGGATTTAGACCTTCTAATGTGGTACATTATAGTACATTAGTATATCAAGGTATAATCCAATGCCTAACACCACACAAAACCCACTCAGAAAGTCAATTTTCTCAAAAATGTGCTTTAAGGTGTTTTAGTGCACATTTTGTGTCGTAAGGTGTTTCTGAGCTTAGTTTTCCTTGAGAACAGTTTTTTTGTGTTCCTTACATGATATTTGATCATGGAATCCAATTTTATATCATTTAGAGGTCATTAGACCTTTAAGGTTTTCTTAGAGCACATTTTTGCCCTACTTGACCTTGAAGCATGTAAATGCTTGTTCTTTGTGTTGGAGTGTTGTCCAGAAATTTTAGTATGTTTAGTTATGTGTTAATATTCTTAGGAAAAAGTTTTAGGTCCTAAGAAGTTCATTTGGGTATTTATTTACCCTAAACAGTCAAAGGGTGCAATATCTTGCTTTGTGTTGACAATTGTTGTTCTCAGTTGACTTTTAAGGCATGTTTAGGCCTTAATTAATGTGATTAGATGTTTAATCCATGTTTATTAGTTTGGGGTATTTCAATGTGGGTCTTCGAATCCCGGTGGTTGAGCAACATAAACTTCTCTGTCGATGTATCCATGTAAGAATGCAGTTTTTACATCCATTTGGTAGAGATTCATACCTCGATGTACCGCATAGGCCACGAGTATTCGAATTGCCTCAATTCGAGCGACTGGAGCATAAGTCTCATCATAATCAATTCCTTCAGCTTGGGCGTATCCCTAAACTACGAGTCTAACTTTGTTGCGAGAGATATTCCCTTGATCATCTAACTTGTTGCGAAACACACACTTGGTACCAATTGGTTTATGATTGGTTGGACAGGGAACAAGTCGCCAAACAGAGTGTCGTTGCAAGGAGTGTAGTTCTTCTTGCATGGCGAGTATCCAGTCATGGTCCTGTAGTGCTTGTTGAACATTTTTAGGTTCGATTGTGGATATGAAAGCATTAAAAGCACAGAGATTTTGATGAATCTCGCTGCATGTTTAAACGCCTTTGGAGGGATCACTTAGGATTTGGGTAATTGGGTGAGCAGAGGCTTGCTGGAATTTTCTTGTGGAGCTTGTAGGTATGTTTGTAGAGGGTTCTGGTGTTTGGGGATTGTGAGGTGTGTTTGAATTAGTGGTTTGAGGAGGAGGTTGTAGGTCATTTGTGGGGGTAGGTGAGGCACGAAAATCAAGGCGTTCAAGGGTATAAAGCGCCAGAACGAGTCCCTCTACATAGTAGTTGCGACAATTTCGGAGTATGCTTGACCAAGAGGACGTGGAGCACCATCCTGAGGTGTTAGTCTCATACCAACTCTGCTTGAAGAATAAATGTTTGCAAAAAATAATAACGCGGAAGCTTTTGTTTTAAACTTATCAAGATAGGATTCTGCTTGTATCGAAATTCAATGTGAATTACAACCTAGCTTCCTATCTTGGGATTCGACAGAAGTATTCTGTCTCATCCAACACTCGCTCTACTCTCGGCTTTGATCAATGCGTCACAAGGAGTAAAGGAGAGTGTTCTATGTGTGCTCTCTAGGTAATAAATACCTAAGCTAATTGACAATGTCTCACTAAGATCTCTCAAAATGCTTTCTCTCTCAAAGCGGTGTTTCTCTCTCTCAGAATGATCTAGAATGCACACCGAAACTAATTACAATCCTTTGTTTATATACTTGCTAAACGGCTTCCTAAATCTTCGGTATTGTCTTCACGTAGCGGCTGCTTGACTTGGATGCGCAAGTATCGGGGTTGTTTGTTGTAGAGAGATGGTAGCTACTGGGATTTCGATGAAGGTGGTATCTGGGGCATCTTCATTTGGTATATGTGGATTGTTATCGTAGTCACTGGTGTTAGAAAGTTCTTCGAAGCGAATGTAAGGGCTTTCTTCAAGACACGATGTTCGTTTGTTGAATACTCTATAAGCCCGACTATGCGATGAGTATCCAAGGAAGATTCCTTCATCACTTTTGGATGCAAACTTGCCTAGATCGTCCTTTACATTATTGTGTATTAAACACTTGCATCCGAAGCGCCGTAGATGAGTTACAGAAGGAGGACGTCCTTTGATGATTTCATATGGGGTTTTGCCGATGAAGGGATGAATGGACGCTCGATTCAAGATATACGCTGCAGTGTTGATAGCTTCTGCCCAGTATGAAGCTGGGAGATTGCTGTCAATGAGCATAGTTCTTGCCATTTCTACCAAGGTGCGGTTCTTTCGTTCTACTACTCTTCTACTACTGTCTTGTTTTGTTGTGGAGTGCGAGCAGCTGATGTTTGATGCACAATTCCCTTTGCCCTACAAAATTCTGAAAACTGGATATTGCAAAATTTTGTACCATTGTCAGAACGAATAGTCTTAACAGTGGTGGACAATTTGTTAGTAAGCATCTTGAACAGAGATTCGAATTCAGAAAACGTCTCCGACTTGTTCTTAAGAAAGAGTACCCATGTCCAGCGCGAGTAATCATCGACGATGACTAGCACATACTTCTTACCACTCTTGCTTTGAACACGCATTGGTCCACATAGATCCATGTGCAGCATATCCAGTGGAGATGTTGTAGACATCGCTGGTTTACCTGGAAAACTTGCTCTCGAATGTTTCCCTTGTACGCATGCAGAACAGAGGGTGTCGGTCTGGAAGTAGTTTGTCTGAGGAAGTCCTACTACAAGATTTCTATTTTTGATTTTGGTGAGAAGTTTGTCGTGTGCATGACCTAAACGGAAGTGCCATAATGAAATATTTTTGTCCTGTACATAGACCTGATCAACTGGGTGAACAGGCCGGGTTCGGACCGGGCTAGACATAAATTTTCAGCCCAATCGGGCCAAGTGTTTAGTCCGAACCCGTCCAATCTGGCCAATCACCTAAACCCAACCCCGCCCACCTAAAAAAATGCTCATGCCATAGCCCGGCCCGCCCAGCCCGCTTTTAACTCAAATTTCTCTATTTAGTAACATAGATTTTAAAGTATAGATATGTAGTATAGATTTTGAAGAGTGTGCATGGTACAAAACAAATTTTATAAGATGAAGAGTATGCGGTCCATTCAGTTGAATAATTACTATTGTACTATTGTAAGTAATTTATTACTTTTATTATATATTTACAATAACATATACTAATGTGAGATGTATTATGACATTCGGGCCGGGCCGGGCCATCAAATGGGTAAAATATTTAGCCATAACCCGGCCCGGAAAAAAATTCGGGCTACTTTTTTTGTCCAAACCCGCCCAATTATTTTTTCTACCCATACCCATTGGTCTAATATATGGGTCGGGCTGGGCTGGGAGGTTGGGCTATCCTGATTATGATCGGCTCTACCTGTACACTAAGACAAAGTTTGCCATCTAGGTCAGGGTTGTCAAGAGATAGCTTATAAAGATTGTTCACCCTTACACCAGTGGCTTTTAGAAGACCTGTTTGCTCATCAAAGATTTTACAATCAGAAGCCGAAAAGAGAACAACGTTGGAGAGATCACATATTTGAGAAATACTTAGAAGACTATGTCCAAGACCATCTACTAAATTGACATTATCTATTTTAAAGAGAGAGGGATTACCGACGGTTCCAATACCAATGATTTCACCATGAGCATTGTCGCCGAAAGTTACCTTTCCTTCATGGTGTTGAGAGAGAGTCGTGAACTTGTCAGGGTCTCCTGTCATATGTCGTGAGCATCCACTATCTAGAAACCAAGAGTCATTGTCCACGGTCTCTCCCTATAAAACAATTAGAGGTTAGACTTGGGAACCCAGGCGAACTTGGGTTCCCTCTTTGAAGCAAAAGAGCTGTGAAGTTGTCGCGCTTTAGACAGAGTATGTAGACGTTGCATATTGAAAGATAAATCTCTGCCAAGCTTATGACAAGATGAATGAATGTGGTCGTCGTAGCCACAATAACCACAAATTAATAAAGAAGGTAGATGAACATACTTCTTTTGCCAACGAAATTTGCTTTCAAATTTTTCTTTTTGGAATTTTCGTCTTTGAAGGTCTTTGGGTTTTGAGGCCATTTTGGGCAGATTAACTTTGTCTTTGTTTTTCAGCCAGTGAGGGGGATTCGATGATGAGACCAATTCCATCTGTGTCTTTTTAAGAGCGATGTTCAGGGAGTTGACCTCTTTCTCGAGTCGAACTTGTCTTTCATTTGACTCACGGAGTTTATTTTCAAAGAATTCTGGTTTTTGCATGGCAACAACCTCACGAACAAAGGTAATTGGTTTGAAGAATTTTTGAGGGATTTTGGAACGATTTTTCTATAGAGAAGAAACTTGGGTTTTTAAGGAACTGATGAGACTGTGAGCATCTCTTAACTCACTTTCAAGTTTTGCGGCCTTTTCTTCAGACTTTTGCAACTTAAGCCGGTCGTTGTTGACATGACCCTTTAACACATGAATTTCTTCGTAAAGAGAAGCTATCCTTTCTTGTTCTTCAGTTAATTCGAATTTAGGATGATTGGGGTCTATGTAGTAAGTAGATAAATCTAAAGAAGGAATAGCACATGAGTTTGAGAAATATTCAGTTACCTCTAAGGAGGGACTCTTGCATACCTGGCTTTTATGAGCCATGAGGCAGATTAAGCTTGATGTTCCAATCTCAGGTTCTTCTGAGTCAGAGTCTCCCCATGCTGAATTCGCCATTAGTGATGATTGCTCACGATCATCTTTTTTCTTGAGTGGACAGTTGTAGGCGAAGTGCCCCGGTTTCAGACATTTGAAGCATACTCGGTCTCCAGTTCCAGTATTCCCTTGTTGATTGCGATTGTATGGTTGATATGATCGATTTTGGTTTTGGTTAAACCTATTTGGATTGTTTCTTTCTGATCGATCTCGCATGAATTTCTTAAAGTTCTTGACCACCATGGCCATATCTTCGAAGGTGTTCGCTGATCCTTCCTCTATTATGCCATCAATCAGAGTGTCCCATAGCTGTTGGATTAAATCCTGATTTGGAGAGCTAGTCTCATAATAGGACGACTCGTTCTGGTGAGCTGGTATCTAACTGGGTGTGGTCTTTACCTGCAAAGCCTGATTCACGTTAGAATAGGAGACAGTATGGTTTGAGTGAGAAGCGTTACCTATGTTTTTGATATTCATTTTGTATTTGTTGATGGACTGAAGATAGGACCCTAGGTCAGTCAAGGTCCATTTTTCTCAAGGTCCATTTTTCTAGGCTTTTGGAAGCCTTCGTGGAGATAACGCTCTCGGTCCATTCTTCACCCAGACTATCCAGAAATTTGCTGTTGATGTTTTCGTTTGACTCTCCAATCTGCAGCTCTTCCATGGTAGCAGTGAGTTCGGTGAAGCGTGCAAGCATGTCGCTAAGGGATTCTCCAGGCTTTCCCACGAAGTTTTCGTAGTCCATCTCCAGTTCTTGTATCTTTGATTTTCGAAGCTCAGTATTTCCTTTGTGAACAGCTCAAAGGTGATCCCATATGTCTTTTGCTACCTTGATGTGATACACTCTTCTTCTTTAGGGTGGAGAAAGACTTGTGTAGATGACTCTTACAGCTTGGGCATTTAGCTCAACACATCTGTGCTCCTCAGTCGTATAGGAGCTTGGATCTTTCCCTTCAAGTACTGGGAAGTTTCCTTTTGTCACTACCATCCAGAGTTGTTGATTGAGTGACTGGAGGTGTGACTCCATCTCGTTTTTCCACATATTGTAGTTTGTGGAGGTTAGCTTTGGGTTCTCCACCTGCATTCTGTTGTTGTTGTTGGAATTTGAGATTTCCGCCATTTTGAGAGATTTGTCAGCCAACGCAGGCTCTGATACCACTTGACGGGATCGGGGTGTTGACCGAGTAGGTCTGAGGTGTTAGTCTCAGACCAACTCTGCTTGAAGAATAAATGTTTGCAGAAAATAATAACGCAAAAGCTTTTGTTTTAAACTTATCAAGATAGGATTCTGCTTGTATTGAAATTCAATGTGAATTACAACCTAGCTTCCTATCTTGGGTTTCGACAGAAGTATTCTGTCTCATCCAACACTCGCTCTACTCTCGGCTTTGATCAATGCGTCACAAGGAGTAAAGGGGAGTGTTCTATGTGTGCTCTCTAGGTAATAAATACCTAAGCTAATTGACAATGTCTCACTAAGATCTCTCAAAATGCTTTCTCTCTCAAGGTGGTGTTTCTCTCTCTCGGAATGATCTAGAATGCACACCGAAACTAATTACAATCCTTTGTTTATATACTTGCTAAACGGTTTCCTAAATCTTCGGTATTGTCTTCACGTAGCGGCTGCTTGACTTGGATGCGCAAGTATCGGGGTTATTTGTTGCTCCACGTTCTCACGTTGTGCATGCTTCCACGCATCCGAGATTTCCGCAGCTATTCGATAGTGTCACGCCTTGGTTGATCGGAGACCGATAAACAGGTCTTGCTGTAGAGGTACTCGAGCTGGTGAGTTACGACGCCAAGTCTTTCTGCAAAGCTACTTCGACTGAGGAGGCAATCATCTGCAAAACTAAGTCTTCAACAAATATAATGAACCTCTATTTAGAGGATGACGATAGTTCAAAGATATGAACTTATGAGAAAGTAAAAGAGATAAAAAGGACCAACAAACTCCTTTAAAAGTTAGTCAATCTACAATGTGAGGATTCGACCTATATTGAGAAAATGTCCTGAACATAAAAGTATTCGATAAGTTGGGGAAACCCTTAAATCTAGGAATACTAGACATTGAGAAATTTCCCTAAGCTAATAGATGTTATCGAGAGAGATACTTCTAGGCTAATCTATGAGATTGTGAAATAACTCCGAGAGAGGAGTTTTGGGAATTTAAGTTGTCCGGTAGAGAAACGGACAATTGTGAATTTGAGGAACTAGGTGTATAGTTCTGTTTGATAGTCGAACCTTCCCACTATGCTAGACCCGGTGTAGGGTCGTAGCTGGGGAAGTAAGACTTGTATTTGAAAGCCCAGTGGTGAGTCTTTTGTATGACTCTACCCGGAGGTCATGGGTAATGACTTAAAAGATGTCCCGTTGAGAATTTGATAACTTGAGAGTTGGAATTGAGGATTGAGTTTGAAACTTGAGAATTGAGAACTTGAGAGTTGAGGATCTAGATTGAGTATTGTATAACTTGATTGAGATTGAGAATAAGAGAGCTTGAATAAGAATAACCCAAGAGAATGGGTAAGACAATGAATAAGTGACTAAGGCAATAGTGAGGTAGAAACCCTCAAGACCTAAGGGTAAGATAATATGAACTAACAACCTTGACGTGTTAGTTAGGGATTGTATTCCATAAATGAATGTTGAATACTTGTGTTATGATGCATGTATAATGTAGTGTTATTGAGCATGATTGTTGAATTAAAACGAATTCCATGTTCTCGACAAAGTAGTCGGCGTACCCCCGTTAGCACGCGGGGTATGCGAATTTCATACCAGCAAATTGCTGAGCCCCTTGGGGTACCGCTTTTATCTTACAGGCACTTTGGAGCCGTTACCGTTCGAGAGTAGGACGGGGTTGCTACTTAAGCATGGGTAGTGGATTAAGGAAATTGTAATTGTTTTGTAACTGTTGTATTGTAAGTCCAAATGTTGTTGGCAACTTGAGGACCGTAGATACTCGGTATAGAATTGAATTGAGGATGTATTTGTATATGTATTTGAATTGGTTAAGTAATGAAAGGTGATGGTATTGTTTGATTGCTCGGTATTCAAGTTCATCAGACCAATAGTAGATTTGTATTTGGAGCGGCCTTGTTAGTCACGTGGGTGACTAACGGCATTGTATCACCTGCCGTTTGTAAGTGAATTTTCACTGCTTTGGTATTGGTAATTAAGACGGATTAGGGGATAATGATTTGATTAGTGGTAGGGGTGTTACAGGAACAATTCTAGTGAGACTACCACTATATCAGAAGCTACAACAGATGAGCAGACATATAAGAATCATCAGCAGGGGGAGTCCCTAGTTTTTGGCAGACAAAAACATATCATTAAGCCACCTCAGGGATTCGGTTATGAAGAAGTGGTCATTTATGCTCTTGTAGTTGGTTCAGATGACCCATCCAGTTTTTGAGAGGCTATATCTAGCCAGGAGAAAAAAGAATGGTTGGGTGCCATGGTGGAGGAGACTGAGAGTCTAAGAAAGAATCAGACTTGGGATCTTGTTCCTCTTCCAAAGGGCAAGAAGCCAGTTGGATGCAAGTGGGTTTTTAAGAAGAAACCAGGGGCATCCAAAAAAGAAGGGGTGAGATATAAGGCCGAACTAGTAGCAAAGGGGTACTCGCAGCAGAAAGGGATTGATTATGATGAGATCTTCTCTCCTGTTATTCGGCACACCTCCATCAGGGTTGTGTTAGCTTTGGTGGTTAGCTGAGATATGCATCTCGAGCAGATGGATGTGAAGACAGCTTTTCTCCATGGATATTTGGAGGAAGAAATCTATATGCAGCAGCCTGAAGGGTTTGTTCAGCCTGGAGAGGAGCATCTTGTGTGTAGGCTGAAGAAATCCTTATATGGCTTGAAGCAAGCTCCTAGGCAGTGGTATAAACGTTTTGATTCTTACATGATGCAGATTGGCTACAAGTGATGTGAGTATGACTGTTGTGTTTATGTTAAGCATGTTGAACATGGCACTCCCATATTTCTACTGTTGTGTGTTGATGATATGCTTATTGCTGGGAGAAATATGAAAGATGTTGGTGAGTTAAAGGATCTTCTAGGAAGAAGTTTGATATGAAGGATCTAGGTGCTGCTAAATAGATCCTTGGGATGAAGATTCGCAGGGACGAGCACTTCAAGAGATTGTGGTTGTCTTAGAGGAGTTACGTAGAAAAGGTATGAAATACCCCGTAATTACAAACAATGATTAATTAGGATAATTATGATTTTAGAGGCTTGATTATATCTAAATAAACATGAGGGAACAAATCCCGAAGAAAACGGATCCTTAAAATGGATTAAAAGCATAAACGAACCATAAAGCACGTTTTTTGAGGAAACTGGGAAAACACGACTTTAAGCGGGTCAAATAGACTCATAATGATTTCAGTCAACCAAATAGTCATTAATAAACATTAATGAAGGTTTAGAACCAATAAAATTAATTAAACGAGGAAATTCCAAAAAACAGGTTCCGATTAGTAAAAACTGTAAAAATGAGAAGTTGTGGGGTATAAACTGTAATAAAGCAAAACTAATGTGTCCACTTTTGTAAATAAAAAGCAAAAATCTGTGTGTGCGTGTGTGTGTGCGTGTGTGTGTGCGTGTGCGTGTGCGTGTGCGTGTGCGTGTGCGTGTGCGTGTGCGTGTGTGTGTGTGGGGGGGGGGGGGGTGGTTGACTCCTCCCTCTCTCACTCTCTCTTTATTTCTTTCTTATTTGCTAAAAAGACAAACACATAAAGTGGAACAAAATAGAAAAGGGAGTGAGGGCTCTCTCTCTCTCCTCTATTCCCTCACCCTCACCGTACTGCACTCCCTCTCTGAATTTTCCTCCTCCCTCTCGACAGCCATGGGGGCTTGAAGAACACCCACACAAACTCCCCTTCTCTCCTCTTGTTCAAAGATCAAACCTTGCCCAAATATTATAAAAATTACACCATTGGATTCCCCTTGTCAAGGAGAGTATTTCCCTCTTTTCAAAAATCAAAAACAACCACTTTCATCTCCATGGGTATCCTCCATTTGAAGGTTTGAGTCCACCATTAGAAGCTCCTCCTTCACCTTGGTATTTTGAGGTAAAAATAGTCTTGAAAACCCATCTCTTTCTAACTTCATTTGACAAAATGAAAATTCACATTGAACTCTTGTTTTGTTCCTTATGCTCCAGCCGGATTTGGCTTCTCCATTGGGCTAGAAATCTTGCTCTCTTGCTAGTCAAGAACCTCATTCATTGGTTGGAAAGTAATGCTCTTTTCTAAACTCTAAAAACACTAAATTCTAGGGTTAGTTAAGAATAAACTCTAAGTAGTTGTTGTGTATTGGTATGGGTTGTAGCATTGAAGTGTGAACTCCATTTGAAACCGAGAACAAGAAGGAAAGAAAGGAAAAGAAAGAAGAAAGGAAGAGAAGGGAAAGGAAGAAAGAAAAACTAGAAACAACAAGGTAAATGCTCTTACCTTGAGTTGGTTTATGTAGTGTAGTGTAACAGATTTTGAGTATTAGAAATGTGTAATGTATATGGAAATGAGTAGTAAGTATGTTGTAGTATAATGAGGAAGGTAATGTAGCTGTTTTGAAACTTGTAAAGGATATTTAAAAGCTTGGGAGAACCTTGGGGAATATATGTATGAGTGCAGGAAAATGTATGTGTTGATTGGTGTTGATATTGATATGGGAAATGTGAATGAACTATGAGCTGAAACAATGTGTGGGTAATGTTAAAAATATAGAGGAACCTCTGCCCAAATTTGTATGGAAATTAGAGGACTTAGTTGTGAAAGAAGAGGGAATAACCTAGACAATAACTAGGTGCACTTGGTAGTTGTTATGAGTGATTAATCATGTTGAAAACAGATTTGAAAAGGATTTAAGTAATGAGGAGAACTAGAGTGGTAAGCTAATGTATTTAGAATGCTAGGAGTGACATTGGTAGAGGGACTATTGAATGGTAAAAGAGAGAGTAAAAATCTGTAGCAATGGAGAAACAAAAACTGATGCAAGTGCTGGAATGAAAGTGAGAAAAATTGGGTAAGTTGATTTAGGAACGAGTAACGAGTTTGGTGGATGAACTAAGGCGATTTAGAGGGCCTAAGTAGTGTTAAACCATGTGGGATTACATGTAGGAAGATTGGGGAAGCAATGGGAAAAGAAAGAACTGAAAACAGATTTTCAAACAAGAGTACTGGGCCGGACCGACCTTGGGACCGAACTTGCAAGGTCAGTCGAGCCTTAAAACAAAGACAGGAAGTCTACTGACTTCGACCGACCTTGGGACCGAACTTGACAAGGTTGGTCGAGTCATAAAATTTTAAGCCCAGAAGTCTACTGACTTCGACCGACCTTGGGACCGGACTTGGCAAGGTCGGTCGAGGCATAAATTTCGAACCCAGTAACTTACTGACTTGGACCGACCTTGGGACCTACCTTGCAAGGTCGGTCGAGCCTTAAATTTTTAGAACCAGAACACGCTGACTTGGACCGACCTTGGGACCGGACTTGCAAGGTCGGTCGGGTCTGAACTTTTCCAGCGATGTAACTCACTGACTTCGACCGACCTTGGGTAAGGTCGGTCGAGTCAAAACAAAAATATATATATATAAAAAAAGATGATTATAGTAATCATATGTATATATATGTACATGTATACGTATATATAGTAGCACACCATTAATGGAGTAAAAATGGTAAGGAAGTAAGTACGTGAGTAAGAAAGCAAGTTTAAGAAGTAATAAGGAAAAAATGATTTTCATAATCAAGTATGAATGTAAAGAAATAGTAAGTGTGTAATGGAAGTAGTAAAGTGAGGATAAGTTGGGTCGATAATAGATCATTGACCATACAACTTCATGTATGTATAGGACTTGGATAGTTGAACACCGAAGGAAAATCGGAGTTCGAGTACGACGGTGAACGGTATGATTTCCTCATGCTCTGTATCCTAACCTGGTTACCCCGATTTGTGTGCTTATTTGATCACCTAAATAAGTTAAATGCATGAATCGGATTTTTAATGCACTTACTTGTGCTTGTTTTATATTGTTCTCGTTATATTGCCTTGAACATTTAGTTTGTATAATTCATGAAATGAATGGATGAGAATGAAGTGCATGTGTACCTTGTGGTGTACTTGTGTAGTGTATTAATCATTGGTACGGATGTGATGACTTCTGCTAATTCCTAACCACCTAACTCCTAACTTGAGTATTGAGTAAAATGGAATGAGTAGAAGTCTGATATAGTTTCGGCCACGCGTGAGGATAAGGAGACACAAGAGGTTGGATCCGATTCCTGGCCTGAATCCTTTATATGGACCAAACCCCTTAAATGGGTAGCATCCGAGATTGGTGAGCCACCCTAAAGCCCGATGGTGGGACGGTGTAGTCCCTGCTCGGAGGTCACACCGACTTAACTTGAGTAAGTAAGTAAGTAAAGTATTGTATGAGTAATGGTCTTGGCTAGTGTAAGTCATTGACCTTTAGTAAAAGAGTAATGTACACCCAATTAACCCGGGTGTGTAAAGAAGCTAACAAGTATGGTGTATGTATTGGAGAAGTGTATCTCCGGAAGGTAAGTATAAATGGTTGACTTGTAATGTCTTCCTTGTATGCAGTGAATGTATGTATGCTTTATGACATGAATGTATTGTATTGTGTATGAAAGCATGTATGTATGTATGAGTAAAATGAACCGCATGTATTCGACCTAAGTAGTCAGCGTACCCTCGCTAGTACGCGGGGTATGCGGATTTCATATGCAGCGTAAGTTGAGCCCCTTGAGGCACTGTTTTTATTTTACAGGTACCCGAAGCTGTTATGGCCGTTGTAAGAGACCGACCGCTATTCTTAGTTAGCCAGGGATATTTTGTGGATAGTAAAGAATTGTATAAGGCATGTAGCCCTTGAAGTATAAGTGTACCAAGCGGTATACCCCCTTCTGTATTTAGAGAAGTATGTAGAATTGTGAGGAACGGGTAATATGATGACTCTCAAGGAGTGTGCATAGACATGTGGAAATGTTGAATTTTGGTATTGTACTTAGGATACTCGGTATATTGTAAGGTAAGCATTGAGTAATGTATTGAATGGAGAATTGTAGTACTCGGTTGTAATTGAAGTATGAATTGTATTTGTTTTAGTACTCGGGTATTCCGGTCCATCGGACCGATGCTGTAGTAGAAGTGGGCCTTGTTAGTCACGTGGGTGGCTAACGGCATTGTATCACCCGCCGTTGTGTAAGAAAGTATCCGCTACGTAAGTATGTAAGTACGAGGAGATTAGACGTTAATGACGGGATTAGCAGTAGGGGTGTTACAAGGTGATTGACAGGTTTGACATGACAAAGGTCAAATCTGTAAATACACCTCTAGCGAATCACTTTAGACTTTCGTTATCTCAGTGTCCAAACACTTGGGAGGAGATTGCAGATATGGCACGAGTTCCTTAAGCGAGTGTAGTTGGATGCTTGATGTATGCTATGGCGTGCACGCGACCTGACTTGGCCCAAGCTGTTAGTCAAGTCAGCAAGTACATGTCTAATCCTGGGAGGCATCACTGGGCTGCAGTGAAATGGATTCTCAGATATTTGAAGGGTACAGTTGACTATTGTAACACCCCTACAGTAACCTTCACGCTTAATCAATAATCGCAGCGGAAATCATAAACTTAACCATATACCAAAAGGGCGGTGTTACACGCCGTTAGCCACCCACGTGGCTAACAAGGCAGTTACATACAATGTATCGGTCTGATTACGAGAATCCCGAGCATAATTACAACCTTACAAAAATCACCTATCCAAAAAGAATCACAATATACCGAGTGTAAATGTACAAAAATCACTCAACCAACTTTACATCCACCAAACAAAGCCTCGAGTATACAAATACTACTCGGGTCCACTATCCAAAATAACAAAAGTATTTCTTCTCGCGCCATGCTATAGCCAGTCCGCTTCCTCGACTCTCCTGTAAAATAATATGTGCCCCCAAAGGGGGTCAGCAACCTTTTGCTGGCATGGTTAACGTGCAGCCCGCTGACTACCGGGATACACGCAACTATTTGTCATGATAACATGGCGTTGATTTTAACATACAACATGCATATATTTAGTAAAAGTTACTGCAGAACAATAACAACACACATAAGATGAGAACATTTCACTTTAGGAAACAACCAACATGGTTAGTCAACTTGTAAGCCTAGAGGATGACTTCATCCTCATGTTAAGCTTAACACACATCACATTACTGTTTTGTTAGTCGAATGAACAACTTTAACTTAAAAGATGAGACGGGTGTAGTGACCCGAACACATCAACACATAGTTTCCCCCTAGCCCGAGTGGAAGTCAGGTAGGTAAGCTTTGGCTAAGCTAATGGGAGGTCGAATTCCCAAGAAGGGAAAACTACCCTAACATAAGGAGAGAGCCGAATCTGATTCAGATGTCGACTCCCATACATACATGCGTGACCAGAACGACCGGATTCCTCACTCCCCAGGTTAGCACTCGTTAGAAGTCCCACAATGGGAGCTTAACAATATCTCACACAAGTAAGTGTTTAAGTCAGTTAGACATACAAGGGAAGCAAGGCATAATTCAACAACAAATGCCACAACTAAACATACATAGCCGTGGTTAGAACGTTCCTTAGGTTGGGGACGTTATTACCGGATACCGTTCTCTTACGTTTCCTAGCTTTGGTTAATTAACAGTTAGCACGCATCCGAGGTTACCGGTATCGGTACGCACACGTCACATTAATAATGAGAACTGTAAACTCATTTCATGATTTAATCTTACAAGGTTGTAAACACACAGAAAAACAAGCAACACACAAGCCGGTGTAAACCGGTAGGCAACAGACTGCAAGAAAACCATACCTTGGTCCTTGCTGTGATTGTGTTCCACCAAACGTAGTTCCTATACATGATGTATAATATCGGTTAATTATTATTTGACATCCGTTTAGCTAACTACTACACATATTTATGTCGTACACTTGCACACCTAAACCTATACTTGTTCACCCTCCTAATGGTGATTATAAGTCACCAAACATGTCCTAAATAATCATATAACATCAATACCCAATCATCCCCATCAGTAGACACCATTTGATAACTTAAAACAAGGTTTTTAGAGTGGTCCGGGACTTGGTCCTTACCTAAAGTCTCGGACCAATTCATGTTGAAACTCTCGGCCATTTAAATAGGGGTGGTCCGGGACTTCACACTTAACCTAAGTCCCGGACCAGAATGTGTGAAAACTCTCGGGCAGTTTTGTATGGGTGGTCCGGTACTTCATGCTCACCTTAGGTACCGGACCAAAATGCTGGGTAACTCTCGACCATTTTAAATAGGGTGGTCCGGGACTTAATGCTCACCCTAGGTCCCGGACCAAAGTGCTGGGCAACTCTCGAACAGTTTTTATAGTATAGTCCGGGACTTGATATGGAACCTAGGTCCCGGACCCCTGCTACAGACCTCCAGAAATGACATTTTCAATTCTTGTTTCACTTGTTAACTTCACCCATTGTTGCCCCAAGGTTCCTACATGTAATTAGACATATTTTAACACTAGTACAACATCTTAAACTTGCCTAAGTCATCATCTAAACTTGTTACCCAATTCTTGATTTTTTCATACTACATTTCTGTAACACCCCTCACCACTAACACGATATAATCTCTCACGTAGCAATAAATAAAACGTCTCGCAGCGGAAAATAAATAACAAATACAAACTCACTCGGGTGTCACCGGCCATTACTCGCCCATGCGAGCAACATAGCCAAACCACATCCAACTTCCAAAATAAACAAACTGCTAACCGCAGTGATAACGAGAAACTCCTATACATCATACTAAATCCATAAATCATAAACATCGACAAGTGAGCGTCTACCCAAACCTGAATATACACAACCTCACCATATTACAATCCACCATCCTCAGTGCTACACAACATCTCCATGTGTAGTAGCAAAAGTAAAACTCCAATTACTCTGTACCTGCTCTTCAGCTCCGACAATGATCAACAACCTGTAATGGTGTAGTATCAGCGATAGATGCTGAGTATGTCGGGCCTGGACCCTAATGGTCACTTGTCAGTTTGACCATCTTATTATTAGATTGGTTTCATGCTTTTTCTTTTACAGTTATAATCAAAACTGAAGCATAAATGTATAATATACATAATCAACCATCCAGATATCCATAAACATTTAACCATCCATCCAATCCAAACATTCATTTAATATTCCATATAACATTTATATATCGAACGTATCGAGTAATAACAATATAATGTACAATGTACATTCGTCGTAGCGTACAGTTTTCATATTTAGTTTACCTTAGCCTTATAGGCTCCATCCATCCATCAACACACAATAAAATAACCACAAGTATAACCAATGAACAACAAAGCAAAACAACGAGAAATAATACAAGTATTAAGTCTCGTCCATGGTATTGTTCGCCACTGTATAAGTCTCAATTGTTTTAGTTGTTCAGTTATACCTAGTGACAATGTCTCGTTAAAACGACATGTCTCTAGTTACCCATATATTATGGCGGGTCACCCACGGCAGTAGCCACTCCAACGGTAGAGTCTCCGACCAACGAGCCATTCTAGCTCACGGGAAATTTTTTGATACTTACGGACCCGTACGCGGACATCCTGGTATTGTTTTTGTGATCACAGCGCGCACCAAGAGCCACATCCTCTTGGCTTTACTTCCATTCCATTAATTAATTATACCATCGCATCGCATTACCAAATTTTCTAACACAGCAGACTAAGGTCATTAGTCCAATCCGGGGTCTGTAAACTCGGGATCCAGTGTTAGATACGAGAGCGGCGTATAGAAAGGCCAATGCTCCGTATAAAAGTCTCAGATAATATGTATATCTTATTATCTTAGTGCTACAACGTTTTTCTGACGTTCCTTATGTTTCATATAAGATAGCACCATAGCCGCTAGTTCGTTTTATATATATGTTCATATATACGAACCAATACTGTTAACTCAACAACAGTAAATAATAAGCAGCTATAAATATACAATTCATGCATATTAATTATCACATTCAGACAAACAATCTTATCACAGATCACACAGAAGTCTGAACTGAGGAAGCCCTCAGAGATAATCAGAGACACATAACAACATACAAGTTATATCAACCAAATCCAAGCCCAAGGAGCAACCTTAGGTCAACTCGGATCAAACCCCTTTACATACCGTTCACCCTGACTGTATTACGGTGGAGTATGAATCAGCAAGATCCTACGCTCTGTGCAGTCCGTTAGCTCGTCAAGCGTCCTTGTCAGAAGTATACTCTAAACGGTAATAAAACTATAAGTCAGTCTCCATGACTAACTACATCCGGTATTTCCGAATTATAAGTAACCCCGACAGTTCACCCCTGTTTTCTACAGTTGTTTGTTATAGGTTTTTCTAAAACAGTCGGCTTTGTTACTTAAAACGCGTACGTCAAAACTATTTCAACTGTTAAGTTTAATTCCTTATATTTCTTTTAATCTTATCCACATCTAGTTTAGGTACGTAACCTATAGTTGCATGTATGCATGCATTCTTATATTATATTGCATTCTAAAATTTATGACTTATAGTTCGTAACTATATTTTTTTTTCAAAAAAATAACCACCACCATTAAATCATATGGTTTTCAACCAAAGTATATATATATATATATCTGTGGAGGGTGATTTTTCGGTATGAGGGGGGTCTATCTAAATATGGTCTGACTAAAGAGCCTAGATCCTAGAAAATGCCATTCTGCGGAGGGTGAAAACCCGTTATTCTGGTATCCCTCAAATACCTACTAAATTGTCCGTCTTTCCCAGAAAGCATAAAGGGGAGTGCAAGTGTGCACTACACCCGCTCTCAATGGGCTCCACGCAGACTTATGCCTCTATAAGGCGGAATTGACTAGAGTCGCCACCTAGTTTGACCTAAGCTACTAGGAAGGATGGGAAGGAGGGTTCTAAGAACCGTTAGTTGACTCTGAGGTTGTTCCCTATGGATAGGACTTATCTGGTCACGTCAGAGATTCTATTGTGGGTTCGTACTGGGTTACACCCCTCAGAAGTGGCAATGACCACGACTTCGGATTGGTGCCCGAGGAAAGTGACCAGATAAGTCCTATCCATAGGGAACAACCTCAGAGTCAACTAACGGTTCTTAGAACCCTCCTTCCCATCCTTCCTAGTAGCTTAGGTCAAACTAGGTGGCGACTCTAGTCAATTCCGCCTTATAAAGGCATAAGTCTGCGTGGAGCCCATTGAGAGCGGGTGTAGTGCACACTTGCACTCCCCTTTATGCTTTCTGGGAAAGACGGACAATTTAGTAGGTATTTGAGGGATACCAGAATAACGGGTTTTCACCCTCCGCAGAATGGCATTTTCTAGGATCTAGGCTCTTTAGTCAGACCATATTTAGATAGACCCCCCTCATACCGAAAAATCACCCTCCACAGAATGGCGACTCTGCTGGGGAAAACTTGAGTAAGTTTTTCTCAAACTCAAGGAAGACTGAACTCCATTCAAAATTGTCGGGACTTCCTCACTTCTTTCAAAACCTTCTTGAGATTCTTTTCAAAGCCTCTAGGATTACTCTACTCCACGCTTAGAGTGTGTACCTGATGAGGACAGTTAGGACTTGATAGATCCTCAACAAACATTACAACAATTGGGTTAATGATTAGCTCACAATTAGAAAGAGACACTTAGGATTGAATGAAGCTAACTTCCCTTTAGGTTAATAATAACCAATTTGGAGTCACTAATCTTAAGACAAAACCCTTAGTAATTAGGGTGGTGCTAATTTCTCAGCTTTATTGTATGATTGTGGGGTGCATTGGGTGGGTAGCTTAGACATGCATTCCTCTGTGTCACCCCCGCTTTATCCACGATGTCACGGGATCCCCAACCGGTCTACGGTTGATTCCCCATGAGCTGGGTCACTCTCTCAGTGAACAAACCAACGAGGCGGTATGGTCTCCGACTAACGCTTTGTTGCTCATGATCCCAAAAAATATATCCTCCATTACCCCTGTCGAAACCAGCATATAGTGAGCCATGAGCCTTCAGTGTCCAGCTGCCTTATCCAGTGTCTAAGACGGGTTTATGGGTAGTCACCCCCTTTGTATGCCGCCTGTCTGACCACCCTTTTGTCTTACCTTGAAGATTGCATGGGCTCAGTTCTCCATTGTTCCCCTGCACCACGGGTGTCTCTAAAGCCCAATGTCACGCTACACGTCCATAGAGGATCCCGTATTTACCGGATACCCATGCATGGCACAACGTAGTCAGTGAATAATTTAGACTTTAGACACACCTGACCGTGCAGATGACGAGAGACCTGTTCCCATGCAGTACTTCCCCGAGTTTCCCGAAAAGTGGGGTGTTGTCGGATCATCACTGGCCGTGGCGTATGTTTCTTTACCATCTCGGGTATCCTGACCTTTCGAACTTAAGCACTCCGGACTTTCTTTATGACGTACCTCGCAAGGGGCATAGCAGAGAAAAACCCGAGAGATGAACAGTGAAGGGACGATGGTTCCCCCGGTGAAACAGAATCATAATTGACCTGGAAAGTGATTATCCCAACATTAACACTTACAACTCCACATCAAATATAGCCACGATTTACTTTATGCTATACATATGTGCAAACCACTCATTCAAACCAATCTGTTTTAAAATGTTCGGAATTCTCTTTCACATATCTTTAAAGATGTTTTACGAGCTCGTTCAATTTAGAGTCTCACCTTAGTTTTGCTCCCAAAAAATTTGGGGTTTTAAAACCCGTCACTTCATCTTTTAAAACGTTATTATTTCTAAAGCGATTTTCAAAATCGATTTCGAAAAACCTACTTTCTACAAACAACAATTTCCAACAACATCATTTCAAAATTGTTTTCGAAAACAGTTTTCAAAAATTGATTTTCACAAATGTATTTCAAAATAAATGATTTAGTCCCATGCTGTGACCCGCTATTTTTGAAGTTCTGCCCACCTTCAAGAGCAGTGGTCATTACCGTGGAGCGTACTAGTCATTTCGTGTTTTCATAAAAGTGGTGGATTTTCACATAAGATTTTGTGCTCGATCATTCATCTTTCCTTTCTCAAAAATATCATTCATTCCCCTCGCCAAAGCAAGTGGAGCAGCATGAAGACCGACTACGCGAATCGCGCCGAAAGCTAGAAACACATCAACCCGCGGAGCTAGCCGAGCGACATGAAGACCAACACCAACCATTCACATACAAAATCAGAGGTGTACCAACCCGAGTCAAGCGACATGAAGACTAGCGACACCGGTTCGAGTTCAAACTGTTGAAAATCAGAGGAACACCAGCCCGTTTTGTTCGATCATAGTACCGCTTCACTACAAGTGCCCGAAGACAAGCGAGCAGCCGATCAAGAGCCCGAAGACGAGCGAGCAGCCGGTCAAGAGTGTGAAGACGAGCGCAAGCAGTCGATCCGAAGCCCGAAGACGGACCAGAAGAGTTTAGAAGAAGTTTAGCTCAAAACTCCCCCTTTTAATGACTTTTTAGAATTGATGATGTATAGGATTTTCCCCGATGTTTCTTTTCACTCTCACTCTCGTCCATTTCTGAATAGATTAAGTGTATAGGTTTATACATCCCCTTTGAATTTATTTAGATCGATGTGTATAGGGTTCCCTACTCCCTATTTTATTTGCGAATGACCGAGCGTCAAAATTTATATTGAGAAAATCCACCACCTTGAAACACGTGTTTTCGAAATTGTTTTCTAAAACTTGGTTTCTTTTGGCATGTGCGTATAATAAAAAAGTGAATAAAGGACGACCCCTCACAGTTATATGTCATTCATCAAATTTGCTTTATGGGGTGAAAACTCACGGTATCTACAGGAGGCATCCCCTAAATAAACCACGCCAACAAATACAACCGAGCGCAAAACAAAAAACATGCATTGCATTCATGACAAAAAGGGTCACATGCATTTACTGCCAGTTCAAAATCATCAGCCATACATGAATCTCGTCCACACTCACGAGCATCACACACTCACATGTTTTATTGTCACCATACCACACACCAGCTTTCATCCCAATATCTTAACTTCCAAAACTAATCTTCAGAGGGATAGCGGAGAACACCGGGAGCTCAAGCCTTTTCCAAATCCATAATCGTCGTGGGCATCAGTGACCAGATTGAGAGAAAAAAGATGCAGTCATTTCCATGTCGTGGGGCTACCATGCGGGATTTGTTACTCCCTAAAATCCAAAAGGAGTCAATCGCCAACCCGACCTCACTCGAGAGCTACTTCTCTGACAGCAACCCTGACAAGTCGACCACCTTCAGGGCCAACGATGATGGGATGAGCTTCATGAACCGCGAGGTGAATTCGACTCAGGCGAGACTAGTCATAACCTTACCACTCTTGCATTGCATAAAAAAAAAAAAAAAACAAAAAAAACAAACAAAAACATTCAATCAACCATTTCCATTCACCATTTTCAGCATCTCATGCATACTATATGTAGTAATCCCATATTACCACAATATATTGCATGGTAGATAGTTGCATTCGCATACTCCCGTATCAAAACAACGTCTTTAGCAAAAATCTTGATTGATTGTTTGAATATAGTGCGTGAACCACTTAACTCTTGACCTGTCAATGAACACAAGGGTCCTATCAAAATCAGCATCACAAACCAAGTGAGTAATGTGCAAAGAGCGGTATTTTCTCTTGAATTTCGATTGAGTGTTTTGGACGATCTATCGAGCAATGAGGGCAGATAGAGAAGTCCATAGAGGTAAAACCATGAGCGACTTGTGTATTCCTTCAACACATGGAGAGGCACAATAAACAGTGAGATCAGTGTCGACAAGAGGATACGAACTGTGATTCATGCAAAGATATGAGAATAGTAAGAAAACAATCATTGACTAATGAGAATGACGAGGCACTTAGGAACAAAATCTTCACAAAACCAAAAAGCTTTGACTGTCCTGTACATAATCCCTTAGTTAGCCCCGCTGAGCCTTTCACGATAAACCTTTCTGTGAACTCCACAACATGCCAACCCACGTATATATACTTACTTGCCCTTGCAATAGAGGATCTCGAAAGAGCCGGAGCCATGGTCTCTCTCCCACCATCTTTCACAAGAACAACAAACGAAAATGTCCAAAGGAATCAGTGAGTCAATGCGACTCCAAAGTCAGACACCAAAAAAAAAAACAGAAATATTTGAGAAGATTAGCGAGTCAATGAAAGCTCCAAAGCTGAAAGCCAAAAAGTAAGCAGAAAATGCCCAAGAAGGTCGATGAGCCCATGCGATCCCAAAAGTAGGAAGCAGGAAAGCAAAAATCACACACCAAAGAAGAAGGAGAAATAAGCAAAAAGGACCAATGATGTCCCGAAGAAACTGATAAGGGGTTATCAAAACCCGTCTAATTATTCCACCCATGCGCGAAGGTGAAACATATCCTCTATTGCACAAAGCTCCACACTCCCAAATAAATCCCGCAGTCCCGTGTGACACACATCATACCCTTCAGCCCCGTTATAACCCAACAAAGACCTCTGACTCATAAGTCGATGAGCGTTAACTGAAAGTACCGGATCTGAAACATGAATCATAAGTTTCATATTTGTTATCAACATGTCCCATCATACCAAAGGGACCATGAGCGAATGAGTGTGACCTTACACCACAAGGTCTTATGAGTGCGAGTGAATCCTCATTCTACACAAGATATAAACAGCCTACCCCATTAAAAGGTGAGAAATTTGTAAGGATTGGAAAGTCCAGAACCTCAAAAGGAATTCTAAGGAAAATACTGCTCCGACCATCGAGAGTATCATCACACCATTTAGCACACACGACCATATTCACGAGAGATTGACCCGCATCCCGCCATGAGAGGAAAGTGATTCACACATTCCAATTCAACAATCACTCAAGATCGAGCCGAAGACGTTGTATATTCGTAAACCTCATATTATTAAAGATAGGGTCACACCTTTTCTCCAAAAAAATTGCATACGTGTTCTGCATCGTAACTAGCATTTAACGTCTACATGCATCATGACCTTTCCATCATCAGCATCCGACCGGTAAGAACTCTGCCTAGTCTCGCTGAAAGTCGACTTCAGTTGCAGTTGTTGAAACATAACTTCCGATCAAAAGATGCCAACTGGAGCCATCCCAGACCATCACCAAGCTACATCGAACCATCTCAGAGCCATCCGGGCTATCCTTGAGCTACATCAAACCAAACTAAAGCCATCCGAGGCCATACGAAGACAATTCCAGAGCCATCCAGCATCATGCTCGAGCTCATCAACACCATATCAAGAACCAAACTGGAGCCATGCGGGAGCCATCATCCGACATTGAAACCATCCTTGGAATTACACAGGGGTCATCCCAACAGTCCGAGAACAATACGGGAGCCACCTCAAATCCATCCCATCATCAGGGCCTTGCCTACAAAGATTCGAACTACGTATGGTCTGATCTCAATACGGAATTGAGTACGTAGGCAGCCCGCTCAGGGTGCGACCACCTCACAGGCGAAAGTTCACCTTTCTTCCTCGTCATCACCAATGGAGCCATCCCGTAGCCTCCCCGGAGCCATCTCGAGCTATCCCGGAGCCATCTCGAAGAACCTGAAGGCGTAACTGACCATACCAAAGCCATTCATCTGCAACCAAAAAAAAAACTGTCAACCACAAATCACATCGACCCGCCACTCAACCCAAAATCTCAATCCAAATCGAAACCCACCAACCATCCTGAAAATCTCAATCCAAATCGAAACCCACCAACCATCCCAGAGCCGTTGCTCACAAGGGAATCATAAATCAAACCGGAGCCATCTCGAAACTCTGGAGCCAAGAATCCTACCAAATCCCGAGACTATAGTGCACATCGGGTGAGACCGTCAAAACAAACCGAAAATACAAGCCCCACACTGACAAAGTCAAGGGCCGCATCAACAAAGAACACTCGACTATCACATCCCTCAGGAGAACAATAAAAAAACATCCAATCCCGGACCAATCCACAGCCAAAATCATCCTCAAATCAACCACTCAAAGCAGCGAGTTTCGTACAACTCCTTTTAAAAAATAAATTACAGGTACTTCTAAGTCCTCGTACCTTCAATCGCATTCTAGGCCCGTCATAAGCCCTAGGACTGGATATCAAGAGGTCCAGTTGAGGCACTGCTAAGCCCTCGTGCACAAACAGGGAGTTTGATTCAATTAATACATTTATTCTTGAACACCTTACATCGCAGATCATTTGCATATACCCACAAAGTTCGTTCACAATCAAATACTCACAACCTGCTAAGCAGCTATTACGCTACTAGTACGGTCCCACTTTTCCTCCACTAGGCAAGCTATTACGCTACTAGTGCGAGATCATTTCACATCCACCTGCTAGGCAGCTATTACACTACTAGTACGGTCCCACCACTTTACCTCCACTAGGCAAACTATTACGCTACTAGTGCGAGATCATTTCACGTCCACCTGCTAGGCAGCTATTACGCTACTGGTACGGTCCCACATTCTCCTCCACTAGGCAAGCGATTACGCTACTAGTGCGAGATCATTTCACATCCGGAACTCCTAGGCAGCTTACTTACGCTACTGGTCGTGTCCCCATTTCCTCCACTAGGCAAGCTATTACGCTACTAGTGCGAGATCATTTCACGTCCGCTGCTAGGCAGCTATTACGCTACTAGTACGGTCCCACATTTTCCTCCACCAGGCAAGCTATTACGCTACTAGTGCGAGATCGTTTCACATCCACCTGCTAGGCAGCTATTACGCTACTAGTACGGTCTCACCACTTTTCCTCCACTAGGCAAGCTATTACGCTACTAGTGCGAGATCGTTTCACATCCACCTGCTAGGTAGCTATTACGCTACTAGTACGGTACTCGTTCAAAGTATTATAGGCTCGTCATAAGTCCTATAGCTAGATATCAAGAGGTCTAGTTGAGGCACTCCTAAGTCCTCCTACTCTCAATCGCATTCTAGGCCCGGAATAAGCCCTAGGGCTGGATATCAAGAGGTCCAGTTGAGGCACTCCTAAGTCCTCGTGCACCCTAAAACTAATCAAATTGTTAGTATCATAGGCTCATCATAAGTCCTATAGCTAGATGTCAAGAGGTCTAGTTGAGGCACTCCTAAGTCCTCGTACTTTCAATCGCATTATAGGCCCGTCATAAGTCCCCGTGCACCGGCACCCATAAGAACAAATCATAAACCGCAGTGAGAATTTTTGGCGCCCCGTCAACCTTGATCCAATTCTGCAAGGACTTGCAGAATTGAATCAAGGGGAGCCATCTGTAGACACCAAAAATTCTCACCCCATAATGCAAATTCCGAAATAATAAGAGGGGTCGTTGCCTTTCCTTTTCAAAACATATTAGCGTGCGTGCTAAAATGAAACCATCATTTTATAACCCTTTTCAAAGCATTTCAAAAGAACCCAATTCTTCAAAAATGAATTTCCTACTTCCATCCGTTTTAAAACCAACTGGTCTCGGGTTCAATTCTTGGCAAGGAGCTTGGAGCGTTTTATCTTGTTTCAGCTCGCAGTGAAGCTTTTATTTTTATTAGTTGCGGTTACAATACCAAATCTCGTTGCAGCTCAGTTGGTTAAGGAGTAGGAAGGAGTGTCTAGATGTCCCGAGTTCGAACCCGGGTAGGGGTAAAAACCTGTTTTAATTTCCGTTTTGTGTTGGGTCCAAACATGGCCCATGTCTTGACCGGTCCAATCTTACTAGTTATCCCACAAAAAAATCAGATGACCCCTTCTTTACAAAAACCCTAATATATCACTATAAAGGGGCACAGTAGCCACCGGAGCGATGGGGGCATTCTCTCATTCATTCTCTGATGAACCCTGACTTCATTCGACTCCCAAAAACTCCATCAGTTTTCTCCTTCGATCGACAATGGCCAACATCTTCTTCTACATCAATATTTCTTCTTCTTCTTCTTCTACGTCAACCATTTCCCCTTCTCATCCTCTTCATTTTCTTCGGTAATTTTGCAAACCGACTTGCGAGCAAGGGACATCGTGCTCTGTCCTCCATTCTCGTCGCTTTCAAAATTTTGCCACCCAACTGGAGAATTCATACACGCTTTGCCCCCTTTCATCTCCACACTCACGGTAATTTTACTAACCCAATCTGGCGAAACAACAACACACACGCTCGCCTGTTTCATTCCCTTCTCCCCGACAATTTTCCAACCCGACTGGCGAACAAGACCTGTTCTGCACCTCTCGTGTTTTCTTCTCCAAGGCCTCATGGAGATTCGGATTCCTTGCTTGAAGAGATTCCAGAGTGTGCTTGTCTTCAGCTTTAGACTCTCCATGTTCTCTATGGGTTGAAACGAAGCTAATCACGAAATCTTCTGGTCCCTTTTGTATCTGAGTTCGAAGAAGAACAAAAGAGGAACGAGACCATCCCATCCTCTGTTCATGGGATGGGATATCTGGTCGGAGAAACTCCCCCTTGTTGTTGTGACTTCATCTATTCGCCGGTAGTGTAAGTGACGATCGACTCTTGTTTTCTTCACCTAAAATTGGATATCGGACACATCCTGACTTCGCTGGAATTAGTCGATGCTAGTGTCATGCCCTCTTTTGTCTACAACCTTGAATCTTCTATAATCGTTTGTTTACTCGGGATTCTGGTGCGAATCAACCATTGGATTTTGGGTGGAAACTGTATGTGTCTATTGTCGATTTTTGATTCGGTTCATCGACTGATCCGGTTGGGAAATCATCTCTAACTTCAGTTTATTTGACCTTTCATTTCTTGCCATATGGTTTTATCCTAAAATGCAAAGCAAAGCTCAGATGGTTGCCATCTGTTTGATTCTGGCTTTGTCCGACTCTCTTGATTTCACCTGGTTTCGTCCCAGTTTGTGTCTGATTCGATTTGCCCCTTGACTCTGGTTTCGTGTTTTGGCTGAGGTGCATGATTGGAATTTGAGCTCGCTTGGGTATTTTACAACCTACACCTGACTCGACCTGGGGCTCGAGGATTAATCTACTTGCGTATATATTTTTTTTCCTTGTTCCAGGTTTTAACCGATGCTCTTTGGGTTTATAATTGAGGATTTTTGATGTTTCATTTGTTCCAGACTACAAATCATTTGTCTGGGATAACAATCCGTCCCTTGCGCTTTATTGCTCGGTTGGCAAATTATTTGTTTCTGTTCGACATTGTCTACTATGCAGTTTGCCAGATTTGATTTTGCTTTGACCATCTACCTTTGTATGTTGACCGAGGTATGTACAAAACTGGTGAGGTATGGGCAGGATTCGCTTCGTCCGGCTTTGACCTTGGACTTTGCAAGTTAACCATGCCGGTGGGCTTTTGGGTTTGGTACCCTCTCGGGTTTGGAAATTCCATCCTTCTAATTCTAAACTGAACGAGCTTATTATCCTCTCTGAAAGTATGGCCCAATGATCCCCTTCAAGTACATGTTACTCCTTGGTGATTGTATTTGTTGTTGCGTTTCTGTGCGGTGAGCATCTAGTCGGTTTACATGAGCTTTACGGTTCCTTTGTTTCCAAATGGAACAATTGGTTATGTTATTTGTTTGTGTCCTCGGCTGTTCATCTGTTTAATAAAAAAAGTGACATTCAAAGTGGTCATAAAAGGAAAGAAAAGGTTCAGTTTGGGTTTCATCAACGGTTGTTATCTATGTCGATGGATTCAAATTCATATTTTCCGCCTCTAAAGGCACTGGAACCGAATTAATTCTTTCAAGCTTTTGGCAGTTCCTATCGACTTTGTTCGTTGTTCACCATGATTTTCTGTTCTCTTGTTTACTGCTCCATTGTGTATACTCCATTATATACGTGATATTTTGTTTATGTCTTTCTTGCAACCTTTCAATTGATTTGTTACTCCTGTGCGCTATTTTGTTATTTAAGCCCTAGTTATCACCCCTTAGGACCTTCTAAGCTAACAGAAAAGTTTAGGATGCAGTATCGCCCCACACCTAACGGGTCTCTCATTCGTTTCGTGGGGCAATAATCTCCTATAACTTCAGAAAACACCCAAACCACCCTTATATGTATATAAGAACAAAACTTCAAAAAAACGAGCCCTTAAGGCCATTTTAGGAGGGCTTAGGATGCGAAACCACCCCATGCCTAGCGGATCTCTCATTCGTTTTATGTGGGTGGAATCCTCCTTTGCTTTCAACACATCCCTAATCAAGAGTTAATAAACAAACCAATAAATCAATTCCTCTCACTTGTTAGTATCTCACAAATCAGCCCAATAACATTTTTTCAGCCCAACAACATTTTTTCAGCCCAATCACAAATAAAGCCCACATAAAAAAGGGGCCACTTCAGCCAAATCCAAACAAGGCCCAATTTTGGCCCAACTTCCAGCAAGGCCCTTTTCTTTCGGCCCAACTCTAAATAAGGTCCAAATTTCAACCCAATTTCCAACAAAGCCCAGAACGGGCCCAATTTAATTCCAAGGCCCAATTCACATCCCACTTTAGCCCAAATCAAAAGGCCACTCTGAGGCCCAATTCAAAACCCACTTCAGCCCACAGTTCATAAATCCCATTTCAAGGCCCCAGCCCATTTCGAGGCCAAAGCCCAAACAAGGCCATCAAGCCCATTCGGCCCACTAAGCCCAAACAAGGCCATCAAGCCCATTCGGCCCACTAAGCCCATTTGGCCCATCAAGCCCATTCGGTCCAGCTTTGACCAATCCAAACTTTGACTTGGTCTAACTTTGACCAACCTGACCTTTGACTTTGACTTGGTCCAACTTTGACCAATCTGAACTTTGACTTTGACCAATCTCAACTTTGACCTAATCCAACTTTGACCCGGTCTAACTTTGACCCGATTTGTTTTTCAACCCCAACCCGAATTCAAATCAACCCAATTCAAACCCAACTCATTTCAATTCAGTCCAATTCCATTCAACTCGAATTCAATTCATCCAATTCAAACTCAACTTGTAAATTCTGGTCAAATTTCAAACTCAGAAATCTCTCTCCTCAAATTTCAACGATCATTTTATTCAAACTTCATCAAGTTTTCAAAAGAAACCATTTTGTGGAATTTTAAAGGAAAAACTCTTCTCACATCACAGAAAACTCTTCTCAAACGCAGAAAGTTCTTCTCACATATACAGAAAGTTTTCTCCTAAAATCATTTCTCAAAATCAGTGTTTCTTCATCGAGAATTCCGAACAACTTCACAAGTTTCCTAACTTAGTTTTCAAACCCAAAATAAATTGTTTTCGGGGAACATAGGATGTCTAACACCTTCAAAGAACGTTTTCTTCCTAGTTAGACATTACTTGTTTCTCCTCCAAATAAAAATCCAAGGCGGGGCACTGGGGTCGTAACATCCCTTGTCGCAGTCTGGATCTCTTTAGGCGGGGCATTAGGGTGACAAATCTCCCCTAATTGCAGCCTAGATTTTTACAAGGCGGGGTGCTAGGGATGTAACAGCCTTCCTAGTTGCAGCCGGGATTTTAGAATCGTCTAACTCCCTTCCGCTCGATTTCAAGGTTTTCGGTTTTTAACGTTTTAAAACCCGGGAGTTAGAGACGTTATTAGGGTCTGACCGAGAACATCTCATTCATGGTGTTTCTCTCTAAATCCTATTTTTCGACATAAATTCATTGCCCCATCTTTCGAGCCTCGGCACTTACCATTAATTAAGTGTCGTGTTCGAGGGGGTACATAGGGTAATCCCTCGGGATTATCCGCTCTTTTACAACAAAAATGACTTTTCGGTTTTAAACTTTAAGAGAGACGATTTTGACAATCATTCCTCCAAACAACTCAACCCATCATCATCTCATTTCAAATCCCGAAATATCCCAAAACCTCAACTCTTTTCGAACCTCGAACCCAAAAAACCCAGGATCTCTCCCAAATTCCCATTGCCTCACATACTCAAATCATCTTCAAAACCCCAAGACACTTCATACTCAAATCACCATTCAAACTCCAAATTGCCTCAAACTCGAATCTCTCCCTAATCCTAACTCCTCTCTAACTTCTAACGTCTCACAGGCTCGAGCGCCTCACAGACTCGAACATCTCAATTTCTCCACCATTTTAAGATTCAAGCGTCTCACAGACCCGAGCGTCTCACAGGCCTTGACATCCCATCCCATCCCAACCGTCTCATAGACCCGAGCGTCTCACAGACTAATCTCTCATACCCAAAACTTCAAACCCTTCAAAACTTCCAAAACCCCAAAATCCGTGAACTACGTAAGGTCTGATCTCAACAGTGAGTTGAGTACGTAGGCAACCCACACAGGGTGCGACCCCATTTCAAACAAAAAAACCCTTTTTCCCCATCTAAGGTGACTCTCGTATCTCTCAAAACACTCAAACCTTCTTCGGCTCCCACAAACTCAAACCATCAGACTTCAAGTCTTGTCTATTCATTCCACCTCGGACTTTTCCCAATTCTTCATTCTATACTCATCCGACATCACTAATTCCTCTTCTTGGCGCTAGCTTGACAAAAAAGCTTGCCTCATCCACTCTCTCTCTTCCCGTCCAAATCCTATCCTTCGGCTTTAACTGAATCTCTCTAATAAGGTTTTGAAAGAAGGCAATCCCGACAATTGGAGACCGAGGTTTCCTCGGGCACCAATCCGAAGTCGTGGTTGTTGCCACTTCTAAGGGGTGTAACCCAGTGCGAACCCACATAGAATCTTTGACATGACCAGATAAATCTTATCCACAACTTCAGAGTTAACCAACGGTTCTTAGAACCCTCCTTCCCTTCCTTCCTAGTATCTTAGGTCAAACTAGGTGGCGACTCTAGTCAAATCCGCCTTATAGAGGCATAAGTCCGCGTGGAGCCCATTGAGAGCGGGTGTAGTGCACACTTGCACTCCCCTTTATGCTTTCTGGGAAAGACGGACGATGTAGTAGGTATTTGAGGGATGCCAGAATAATGGGTTTTCACCCTCCACAGAATGGCATATTTCTAGGAACTTGACTTTTCAGTCAGACCATATTTGCATAGACCCCCCTCATACCGAAAAATCACCCTCCACAAGAACTTACTTGTAGACGCCTCAGAAGTCCTGGTGCGAGCCCGGACAGGCGCTGGATTCTTACTTTTCACACCCCGAGTCACTGGATTCTTACCCTTCACACACAAATAATAAAGCATAAATGTAAAGATAATTACTAATTGATTATTATAGTAACATTAAACATTTATCTAGAACATACCCTTGTACTTCTAACAGGATCCGCCGGCGCGCTGATCTCTTCTTCTCTGGGCCAGGATACACGGCGAGGAAGCTCAGGGATCCATAATGGATTATATTAGACACTTAGTGCTAAATAATGGATTTTATTAGATACTAAATGGTTGTCACACAGTCTTACCTCATCAGTGTCAACAATATAACATGCTGGCTAGGGCAATATGTCCCCCTTCGCTTCAATCAGCATGCATTTGTTGTCAAACGCCATTGGAAGGTATGCATTCTCAAATCCATCAATTATCAGGTCCAAGGTCACACGCACGTAGAATGCGGGTAGACGTACAAAATTGATGAGCATGAGTGGACCTGATGGCAACACCATCCCGTAGGCCACATCTACAGGGTGCTCGTCTAATGGTATTTAGAGACGACATTTTTTTCTCCTTTAATAAACATAGATAATACGTGAAATAAATAAGTGAGTCCAATCTAATACTATTTAAAGGACTTTATTCAAGGAGAAAAATAGTTAAACAAAGCTAACCTGGATGTTGGCAAGCGGGTACGGGTCAGCGGCCGGAGCACAACTGGACGAGGAAGACGGTCGAGGAGGATCATGCTGCTGCTGAGTAGTCGCATGTGCGATCGCATCCAACGCTTGCTGCAGCCTCTCCTCGTAAGCCCGGTGCTCAACAGCCAGTTTCTCCTCATTAGCTTGGCACTCAGCAGCGAATATACGATCTACCATCGCCTCGACGTCAGCAGCATTCATCTGACCCTTCCTAGCAGATGGCAGGAATACGTGCTTCTAATGTACTTCTCCCCCAAATCCTTTAACACTCCCCGGGTGATCCTTCTTCCCAAGCGCTTGATTGAGAGCGTCGTCTTAAGAAGGAGGAGCGTGTATGTCTACTTCTCCTCTCTGTGCAGCTTCATAATGTCCAATTGTCAAAGAAGTTAGCACTAAATTTAAGATCAACAAACACTTGACTATATAAGTAAATTATTTAATAGCTACTTTCAAACACATATAATTTGGTTGGCCAGTTGTTCCGTCTCAGCATGATGAAATATCCTTTGACCTTCGCTGGTTGTTGTTGGCGTCCCAGTATGAACATCGGCACCCTCCTCGCCTCAAAGAAATCCTCGATCAGGCATTCACTGCCATCCTCGTTCCTCTGCATCAGCAAACCAGCTTCTTTCCATCCATCGAGGCTGCCCACATATCACCTTCGTCCCATGGTGTGGGGTGGAGATTAGCTTCACGGTTTTGCCGTGCTTGTTCTTGTCTTTCGTGTTAAGACAATACAACAGAAAATTAGGGATACATCATTATGAGCATTAAATCTTAAATAGTACACACAAACATACCCTGGACTCGGGGGTGGAGTGCTGCTCAACGAACTCCTTCCACTCCTCTTCAGTAATCATGCCGTTGTACCCGACATACGGCGGAGGCTCGCGTGGGGGCACCCTGGTGATCCAGTTATCCACCAAGTAGTGGCGGAATGATTTAGCTTTGCCGCCCACCACAGAAAGAATGGTCTTCTTCACTTCATCTGGGATCTTGTATCATTCTTGCACCTTCTTCCAGATGGTCTCCTTAACTTCTTTCGGGACTTGTGGCCATTTGTGGTTGATGCAGCAATGTGATCTGGACAGAGTCTCTAGCATACTAGCGAACTCTGATCTGCTGCCCCTACAATACCTCCCGTACTTGTCCCAGAGAAGACTGATCTCATCCGGTTTCTACAGCTTCAGCCCACGGGTCGGACCTCTACCTCTAGGTCTCTAAGTAGCACTCGTAGAAGGTGCACTCATGGAAGGTCCAACAGCAGTATTGAGAGCTGTAGAAGGGCCAGCAGCAGCAGCGGCAGATGTAGATGGGCCAGCAGCAGCAGTAGTGAGAGTTGTACAAGGGCCAGCAGCAGTAGCGGCACTGGTAGAAGGAACCGGTACCCCTTGCTGCTCATCTTCGAACTCGTGGCAAAATAACTCGAACTCTTCATCAGCCATGCCTGCAAGGATTGAAAGAAAATTTGAATTAAATTAAGCATTTCATAATGGTCATATACAAGCAAGAAATAAAAGAGTGTTAATTTCATATAAATTTTAATAGTAATAACTTACATACACCATTATCTCTCAATCCACATTCCCTCGTTATGGTCTGATCGTATATACTCACGATGACCTGTGACCTCAGCCTCTTCCAATGAAATAGGAACAGTTGGAGGTTCATCTTCTACATCATACTCATCCTCATCAACCACACCATCCACACCAACCATTCCACTTCTCCCTTTAAGCACCACAGACCATCTAGGATTACAGGGATCAGTTACATAAAATATCTGCTTAACCTTTGTCCCAACAACGAATGGGTCAACCATGGGAGTAGCTATAGACAGATCAACCAGTTTCATACCATGCTCCTCCTCACGGTAGCCATGATTGTTGTTAACCCAGTTACAGCGGAAAACACACATTTCGTAGCTGTTGTAGTCCAATACCCAGATGTCTTGTATAACACTGAAATATGATTGTTTTACTGAGGCTGGACTGTGACCCACAACACCAATGTCATATAAGTTTTGATAAGCTTCAAGCTCTACGCCACTGTTATGATTTGTTGACTTGTGATCCTGACATTCTGTGAAAAAAGGTGAATCCGTTGACATCGTACCCCTTAAAAGAAATTACATCCAGATTTGGTCCAAATACAACTACTTTAATGAGTTCAGGCACATTCGTGGACTGATCGGACAACACTCCGTCTTTGAACCATCTGACAAATGTCCTAATCTGCTCATTTTATAGTCTACTGTCACTCATGTCTAGATATTGTGATTTTTAAAACGCACAAGTGTTCATCAAAGTATGGTTCGACATCTTCAAGATGACTTAGCACAACTAAATGAGCTTTGTTAAGAGTGTTTATGTCAATTCTTTTCAGTTTCCGTCCAACCGTGCCAACACCCTTTAATCTGCCCTCGTGTCTAGAACGTGGAAGTCCAATGGTATCGACACCTTCTAGGTAATTGGTGCAGAAGTCTACAACTTCCTCTGTGATAGTGCCCTCTATAATACTACCCTCTACGTGACGATGATTCTTCATTTTCTTCTTCAGGACACCCATTGAAATAACCCGAACTTAATTAGGGTGATTAAATTACTATAATATGATATTGAGGGCCTATTAGTGCCTAATGAATTTTGGTAAAAAGAATAAATCCAAAAGAAACAAGAAAAACGCTTAAAAAGCGAGAAACACTAAATTGAGTGTTAAGTGACCCTAAAAGGAATGCAACCTTGAAAATGGTATTGGATGGATCTTAAAGGCTTAATAATGCCTAAATAATATATGGAAACTATTTCCGAAGAAAACGAATCCATGAAACGAATTAAAACGCTAATAATGCTTAAGCGCACGTTTTCGAGAAAAGCTGAAAACGTGACTTTAAGTGGTCAAATGAACCCGTAAAAATTATAGTTCACCAAATAACTATAATTAAAAATTAATGGAAGCTTAATAACCATTAAAAATAAATAAACGAGAAAATTCCGGAAAACGGGCCCAGTTAGTGAATAGTGCTAAACCGGGTAAATAAACGAGCGTTTTCTGTAAAAGACGAAAAACACTCCAGCGGGTACATATATAGTGGGCCGGTTTTAATTAGTAGACAGCCCCTCACACACATTAAAAGCTAGAAAAAGAAGAAGAAAGAAAAGAAAAAGAAAAGAAAAGAGTAAAAAGAGAGACTAATCTCTTCCTCCCTGCCGTTCTCTCTTTCTTTCTCCATGGCAGCGATTTCTCTTCTTCTCCCATGGCTACTCAAGCCTTCCTTGCCTTGCCCAAGCTCCATTAGAGCTCCAATCACAAAAATAAATACATATTCTTCTTCCTCTCACCAAGCTCTACAATTCTCTCTTTTCAAAATCCAAAAATGAAGAAGTTCATCTCCATGGGTTTTCCCCATTTGAGGAGAAAATGGCATCAATGGGTAGCTTGGAGTTTCCTCTCTCTTCCAAGGTAAAAATTTCCAAGAAAACTCATCTTTTTCCCCATCTTTGGTGCTAGCCGATTTTACCCATTCTCATGCCCTGTTTTTCTCTCTTTGTGGAGCTCCATTTCAACCTTATAATGGTGGTGGAACCATCTCCTAGAATCAAAGGGTAAAACCTCTCTTGAAAATCTCTAAAGGTAAACCCTAGAATTTTGTGCTTTAAGCCCCTTCGTTGGATTAGTGTATTACTAAGGGTTTAGAAGATTAATTAAATGAATTTTGTTTTTCTTGGCTGTTGGGATGGAGTTTGGAAACTCCATTCCCACTTGGCCGATTTTGGATCAAGAAAGAGAGAAGAGGAGAATGGAAAAGAAACTTGGAAGATCAAAGTAAAAATCTACCTTAAACCTTGTTTTAATTGCTTTAGGATATGGGATGGGTAAATAAATTAATGAACCCAAATTATAAATTGAAATATATGTGGGAAAATGTGTGTATTTGGTTTTAGAGAGAATTTGAGAAATTTGTTTGGATTAAGGGCCTTTGAGCCATGCACTTTATGTTTAGTGCTTATGTTGTTGTTGATGGACTTTGAGAATATATTATGCTCTGGTAGGACCCTTCATGGGTGTGGCTAGATTAGGAATGAAATCGGTGAGAAATGATGGATTGGGATATGTTAGGTTTATGGGAAGGTTATGGCGAAATTTCTGTAGGAAATAAGTGTTTCAAGATGACTTGGTGAATTGGGGAAACCTAGGTGTTTATAGTGTTGAGTAGAGTGTATTGGTAACCTTGACTTGGTATTAGGAGAACTAGGAAGAGAGGGATAAAAATCTGTAGCATGATGAGGTGTGATAACTTAGAAATTCTAGAAATGAGTTAATGTTCATAGTCATGGAAATGGAGAGTGAGCTTCGGTTTAGATAATGTAATTGTCTAAGAATGAATTGGTTATGGTCAATGATGATTTGGTGGAGTGGTAGGAGGTTAGAAACAAGCAAGAAGAAGTTAGAAATGCATAAGAGTGCAAAATGCAAAATGTGAGAAATTGAAATTTATGAATTCGGGCAAGAATTGGATGGTGGATTAACTCAAGGATTTAGAGTGGTTTAGAGCATGTTTTGAGGTGTTTAATTGCGTAGGAAACATGTGGAAAGTTTATGGAATGATTAGGGGTGAATTAAGGGTTGATTTGAGGTTGAAAAATTCACTAAGTAGCAGTTTTTAGTAGGGTCTGGGACCTAGGATATGTACCAAGTCCCGGACCACATCAAAAATAGGCCGATAGTGAATGCAGGAATTGGTCTGGGACTTAAGTCCAGGACCAAGTCCCGGACCACTAGTAAATTTAGGCCGAAAGCTGATTTCAGTATTGGTCCGGGACCTAGGGTCCGGACCAGGTCCCGGACCACCCCCAGAAACAGAAAGTGTTTTTAAGGCTTTAAAACATGTGGGATTGAATGATATGGGTTTTTTTAGATGATGTTTAGGAGTTTTTTGGTGACCATTAAAGGTCATAAGAAGTGTGAACAAGTTTGAGGAGTGATTGAGAAAGTTGCGAGTTTAAGTACACTAAGTTAAACTGAAATAACAGGATAATGGGGTAAGTATGGGAGTAGCAATTATGTACCTACCGTAACTCCTTAATATTAATTGAACCATTTGCCATGCAAATAGTGGTTCAAGAGTAAGACACGAGGAACAAGTGTGAACCGAGGAACGAGAGAACACCCGGTAAAGTTAACCCCGGTGAAAGGTATTATTTCCTCATGCCCTGTATCCTAACTTGGTTACCCCGATTTATGTGCTTGTTTGATTGTGTGATCACCTAACAAGATAAATGCACGAATCGAAATGTTTGCACTTGCTTGTGCTTGTTGGATTATGAATTGAACTTAAGTTTGTATAATTCTTGAAATGTGTATGGTGGATAATTGCTTGAGTGTGAATGTGCCTAGTAGTGCGACTCGTAGATGAGTCTTGTTTGAGTAGTGACTCATAGGATGGGTCAAGTGCGAAATAATAAAATGTGGAAACACACTAAAACTATTGAACCAAGCAACGATAACACAAACTACGAACTCACGAGAACGTGAGAGAAATGTACGGGAGTTAGTAAACTCCCGATAACAGTAGAGAACCGAATTGACTTAATCCACAAAACTAATAATGGTGGAAGTATTAACTAACCTCTATTTAGAGGATTAATGAGTGTTCAAACTTGAACCTTGAGAGATATAAAGTACGGTAAGGGATCACCAAACCCCTTAGAGTAATAGTCGAACCCCAATGAGAGGATCCGACTAACACAAACAATGTCACGAACATGAGAGTATTCGATAAGTTGGATAAGACCTTAAAACTTAGAATACTAGACATTGAGGAATTCCCGAAGCCAATAGATGTTATCGAGAGAGATACCTCTAGGCTAATCCTTGAGATTATGAAATGACTCCAAGAGTGGAATTTTGGGAATTTGAGTACTCCGGTAGAGAACTGGACATTTGTGAACTTGAGGAGCTAAATGCATAGCTCCTTTTATATTTGTGAGCCCGGTGGTGGGTCTTGTGTATGACCCTGCCTGGAGGTCATGGCTAAGAATTAAAAGATGCCTTTGAGCATTGAGTATTGATTTGGGAACTTGAGTATTGGAGTATTGATTTGAGTGCGTGAGTATTGAGAATTGATTTGTGACTGGAGGTACTTGAGAGTTTTTTGAGTGGAGAAGTGAGTTGAGTATTGTAGAACTTGTTGAGATTATGAGTAAGAGTACCCAAGAGAGTGGGTACGACAATGAGAAATTGAGTAAGGCATAGTGAGGTAGAAACCTTCAAGCCTAAGTAAGAATATATTGAACTAACCCTTTGATGTGTGTTAGTGTTGTGTTCAATGTCGAACCTTGATTATGTGAATGTACATATAATGTACGTTGCATGCCTGTTGATTTAAATAAAATGAATCACATGCTCTCGACCAATTAGTCGGCGTACCCTCGCTAGTACGCGGGGTATGCGGAAGTCATATGCAGCAATTTTGCTGAGCCCCTTGGGGCACCATTTTTATTTTCCAGGTACATGGAAGCCGATCACCGTTCAGAGTAGACGGGGTGCTATGAAAGCATGGGTAGTTGATGTAGTGAAGGTTTGTAAGTTTTTAAATGTTGATTTTTGTAAGCCGAATGTACGGCAACTTGAGTATTGAGAAACTCGGTATAGGTATGGAAATAGTTTTTGGATTTGTTATTAAGGAGTTGAAGTTGTTTTTGTCCTTGAGCCGTATTGATCAAGGAATGGATTGTATAGTTGTTTGTGTAGTGCTCGGTATATAGACCTATCAGACCGATATTGTAATTGTTTGTTGTATTTGAGTTGGGAATTTGGCCTGGTTAGTCCACGTAGTGACTAACGGCATTGTTCATCACCCCGGTTGTATTGGAAATTTTTCTGCTGCTGTGTATTGGTAAAGGAGACGGGTTAGGAGTTAATTGCGTGATTACCGGTAGGGTGTTACAAAAAGTGGTATCAGAGCTTCGCTCTGATGGTCTAAATACCGAGTTTAGCAAAATATCGAGTTAGGAATAAGAGACTTAGGGCTAAGGGTTGAGTGTTAGCGTGTGAGGTACGCTAGTTAGGAACTTCCAGTGTGATTTGATACCTACATAACCAATCCCACCCTCCGCAACCCTCGTTAAAGTTGGGGAAAGTACGTTAGAGAGATGGAAAGACCTCTCACACTCGGGAAAAACCCGATCTGGCAGTTATAAAATAAACTTTGTAAATAGAAAGAACTTGTCATGCGGTAGATTCTAAGAACCGGAAATCCCGAAGACGGTTCTCGTTTGAACGATAATCACCGTATTTAATGGCAGAAGATTGAGTAATCCTAGCATCAGATAATGGAATTTGTGGCACCATGGGGCGACATGCTTCGCAGTCGTGAGAACCATGCGCAGCCAACAAGAAGGGAAGCATAGCTACACAATGAAGCGAAAAAAGCAGGGTAACAGAACCAAGACAAGAGAGTCTACGGACTGTAATGCATGACAATATCGCCAACGGTAAACAAACTGACTAAAGAATTAGTCAAGGTTGGATAAACTCCAAACCTATAACGCCAAAGGGCGGTAATACCCAAATAACATAGTTTGGACAACTATGGGAGTAATCATTAAGCTTACACTAACAGGACTACTATGTAGTTCCTAAGGATCTGATAAACCTCGGTAACCACCGCCAATGTGGGAACGAGCTATTAAGCAAGGTACATGGAGTACCACAAGGATCAGGAAGCCCCCGAACAACCTTGTCAAGAAAACTAATCCCAAGGACTTGAAGAACCAAACCTTGGAAAGGCCTAACGGCCCGACCATTATATTAACGAACATACCAGTCAGCAGGAAGCTAGACTTGGTCAATATCTCAGACATGGCAACGCCATGAAGATTTTCTTTCAAACTCAAGATTTTTATTTCAAAACCCATAATTTTTCTTTCAAAACCATAACTTTTCTTTTAAAACCTCAGATTTTTAAAACCAAACAGAAGAATCACGACGAGTATCATAGAATGAAACAAGAGGAGTTGACAATAGAATACTTCACCTAGGCGTGTGACGAGCACTACAAGTGTACCCAATACGGGATGTGGGACGACCGCACTCCGAAGGAGCTTGCGGGCCTGACAGACCCTTTTATGAGTTAGTCAGGTAAGTGGTAACGTGCGAATACGGTACTCCACACGTATGTATACATGTAGTGTACAAAACACGGGAAGTAGTCAGCTCCGTTCTACGGACCGTAAGGTAAATTCACAGCGAAACAGTTGGACACCTCGAACAATCGAAAGAACTCAGATTAGCTTACAAGCTAAGAAGTCAAGAATATACTCCAGAACGACAATTAAGAGCTAGGAAGTGCGAGAAGCACTAACAATTGAGCAAAGACATCAGATATGTCTCTAGGATATTGAACCAAAAGCATATTAGCTTGAATCGAAACCCAGCCTAAACAAAATAAGGCAATGCCTAACCTGAACACACCAATGTCCAATGGACAAGATAAATACCAAGAGTGATCATCTAAGGTACCAGAGGATACTGTTCACCACCAAAGAGAATACCAAATGGGTTAAAACCATAAGAGAAGTACCCATAGTCAACCCTGGGAACGGGAGACGTATAACCCCAAACAGGACAATCTGAAATCTGAACCGCAATGTGGAGTAAACTGAACACACTCAAATGCTAGCCGGAGGTAACGGCATAATTAACAACACCCAGGAGCAATCGATAAAGAGTATCAAAGTCAACATAGTTGAACGAAGCATCGTAACAAGAGCACCAGAGCTATAACTAACACTTAGGGGATACCCCAAATTATTGAAAGGTACCAATCAATACCAAGACACTTGAAGGGCATCCAACAGACGAAAGCGTGATGCACTGATCTATCAAGGAGCCCAATAATACCTCCAGCCATTTTATGGCATATAGAGAAGCGATGCTTGTGGTCATCCTTAGACGAGCAAAGCTCTAGGTAGCGGGGCTTGTGGGCTAGGAACCCATTACAACACAAAATTCAACGGTGGCAAAACCATTGTGAGTCATATGCAGCAATTTTGCTGAGCCCCTTGGGGCACCATTTTTATTTTCCAGGTACATGGAAGCCGATCACCGTTCGAGAGTAGGACGGGGTGCTATGAAAGCATGGGTAGTTGATTAGTGAAGGTTGTAATTATTTGAAATGTTGAATTGTAAGCCGAATTGTTACCGGCAACTTGATGATTGTAGAGACTCGGTATAGTATGGAATGGTTATTGTATTTGTGTATTAAGGAGTTGAAGTTGTATTTGCTTTGACTATTGATCAAGGAATGGATTGTATAGTTTGGTTTGTAGTGCGGTATATAAGACCCATCAGACCGATATTGTAATTGTTGTTGTATTTGAGTTGGGATTGGCCTTCTAGTCACGTAGGTGACTAACGGCATTGTTTCACCCCCGGTTGTATTGGAATTTTCCGCTGCTTGTGTATTAGTAAAGGAGACGGGTTAGCAGTTAATTCCGTGATTACCGGTAGGGGTGTTACACCCATGTACCTTTCGAACCGATACATGTAACGAAGGTACAAAGGACCACACATCAGAATCTCTCTTACAAGATGCACGAGGAGATGTATCATTATGTCGAAGAACGATGGAGGAAAATACATCTCCAGCTGGCACATTGTCACAATAAGATCCTTTTGCAATTTAGTCAGAGTGTCCACATCAAGAACCTTAGACGAAATGGATTTGAGGAAGACACTGACGTTTGTGATTGTGTGTGTGACAGCATCTGGCAAGATCCCACGTAATGCAATTGGCAAAAATTCTTGAAGTAGGACATGATAATCATGAGATTTCATTCCTACTAATTTGAAATCTAGGATGGACTCTAGGATTCTTATGTTTGAGGAGTATCCTGAAGGAACCTTGATGTTGTAAAGGGTACTGCATTGACTATGTTTCTCTTCTTTAGACAAAGTGTGACAGGCAGGAGGCAAGAATGTGCGTTTTCCACATTCTTGCGGGCCAAGCTCTGTGCATATGGCCAACTCAATTAAATCTTTTCTTCCTTTCAAATGATCTTTAGTCTTTCCTTTTATGTTCAAAAGGGGGCTAGTGATACTTTCACCCACGTTCTTCTAGACATGCATCCCATCGATACAATGTCTAACCTCTAGATGCTGCCAGTACTGGAGTTCCCAAAATATTGATTTCTTTTTCCAGACACTTTTTTCACCACTTTTGTTGGCGGCCCAAAGTTGTTGACAATATTATCCAACTTTTTGTAAATCTCTATACCTGTCAAAGGCTGGCGCGCCACGCTGTGATCAGTTTTCCCATCAAACTCTTTCGCCATCTTTTGATGCTTATGTCCTTTTTGAAGCATTTTTCGGTGGCCCATGTACACGTTTTTGCCACTATGTTTCAAGCGAATGCTACAAGTGTTTTCCCCACAAATCGGACACGCCAACGCCCCCTTGATTGAATAGCCTGAAAGATTACCATAGGCGGGGATATCATTGATTGTGCAGTACAACTAGCACGCAAATTGAAGTCCTCTTTGCTGAATGAGTCATAAACCGTAGCCCCTTCATTCCACAAGAGTTGTAGATCCTCTATCAAAGGTTGTAGGAATACATCAATTTTGTTGCCCGGTTGCTTTGGACCCGATATTAACAAAGGCAACAAGATGTGTTGTGGTTTCATGCATAACCACGGCGGTAGATTGTAAATAACCAAAAGCACAGGCCAGGTACTATGTATGCTACTCAAAGTACCGTAAGGGTTCATCCCATCCGTGCACAAGCCTAGCCTTAGGTTTCTCAGTTCGTTACCAAACTCAAGAAATTTTATGTCTATGTTTCTCCACTGTGGTGCATCAGCGGGATGTCTCAATCTACCATCCTTTTTCCTGTGAACTGAATGCCACCAAAGATTCTCTGTGTCTTCCTCAATGGAGAACAAACATCTGAACCATAGTACCATAGTTGGTGAACCTTTCTTACTATCGCTGATGTGAGTTTGTTGTTTCTTACACCGTGACGCTCCACATGCTGAACAACTTTCAGCAAATTCATCTGATTTCCAAAACAACATGCAACCATTTGGACAAGCATGAATTTTCTGGTACTCCATACCCTTTGGGCACATCAGTTTTTTGGCTGAGTATGTAGTCGTTGGTAAAACGTTGTCCACCGGAAGAACGTATTTCAATAGTTCCAGGGAGGCAGTGAAACTTATGTCGCTCCAGCTATGTTTCGCTTTCAAGTTGAATAGCTTGAGGACGACACTCAACTTGCTTAACTTTGTAGGGTCTCACCCGGGGTACAACGGTGTTTTGGATGAATCCAATAAATTTTCATACTTGTCTAGCGTGTTAGAATAATGTCGTTCCACATCTTCGAGCATAGTCTCAATGTCATTATCCCAGAAATCTGGCTCAACGTCATCTGTAACGTCTTCTGGATCACCAGCAACTTTATCATCTCCAACTTCTGTTTCTTGTTTCAACGCCACGATATCTCAGATTGTTTTGGCAGTCGATACACGGACAAAATATGTATCCGTTGTCTGTAGGTTTCAGATTGTTCGCCAACACCATGCATAACTTATCAACTCCTTCTAAAAACTTGTCATCCAAATTTCCGCTATAAATCCACGAACGTTCCATCTCCTTCTAGCTATTTATATGAAGGCAGCCATTTCATACCGTCACCCGTGGCAGAGTCTTTACACTTTTGTATCTTATCAACCTAAATCCATCCATGAGTATTAAATCCCACCAGTGAACGTGTTTTTAATATGTCATTTATTGAAAATTTCGGCAGCATCTCCCTACAGTTCTTCAAATGCACGATGTTATGATATTAATCAATAATATATGCATTCGAAGAACAATAAAGAGATACTACTGAAATAATCAATAAAGTACATATTAAAAACTCATTCACATCCTAGGTGTGAGATTTAACAATCATGGACAGTCCCAACAGGGACTGCCGAAAATATACCTCTATTAGGTATATCTTGGGCGGATAACTATGTTTGGTAGTTTGTCAAATACTATATGTATATATGTAAATCTTACCTATGGTAGACGATTAGCCGATGCTAAGACGGTTGAGGTTGGAAGCCAAAATAAGGTTGTAGTCCTGATGCATAAAGGAAAAACGACAGCATTAGAATTCGGAAAAAAAAATCAAGGTTAAAATGCTAGCTAAACCGCCAAAAAATTCGACAGCATCTCCCCTATATTTCTAACGTTTCCAAATCAGTTTTATCAACGTCAAATTCGCATGCTGTTATACCCAAAATTTTAACCCCCTCGGAATAGTCTCTAAGGCATACGTGTTACAAAGGGCAAAACGGTTAAAAAGCACCAAGACGGGATTTTCCAAGGACGTTTTCGGGATTTTCTATTTTCATATGACTTGTTCATTATCTCTAAACACTTCCAAATATCATAGTCATTATGAAAGGTATTTCGTGATTTTCTGATAATATTTATTCTGGAAATTAAGCTTTTAATTCATATTATAAGCTAATTTCTTTAATAATTAACACATGAAATAGCCTCAAAATAGAAGGTTTCCAAAATTAAAATAAAATTATCACATGGTTAGAATGACTACATACAGTCACAAACATGAAATTATTTTATTTGGAACGTTAACCCAAAATTTAAAAGAGAATTCAATCATTTTTGCAATTTTCTCTCTCCTCTGGAAAATACCGAATTCAAATCAAAATGTCATGAAATTTTAATAAAAGATAGAGGATGATTTTTAGAGACTTATGCCGTTGGAATTTTGTTACTTTCTAATAATAAGTTATGAATTATGGGAGATTCCAGATTGTGAGATTTTTATCTAATCGATTATTTATCAAAATAATCCGATTCTAACTCTCAAAATTCCTAAAAATTATTCTTTACCATCAGTTAAATTTTCACAATTTTTATCAGCCTGCAACATATTCTAAAAAATAAGATTCCCTTAGAGCACAAAATCAGTGTTTTAGATAAAGATCTTGCTCTATCAATTTGACCATGCTCTTTCTATAAAAGGACCTCCCAAAAACAACTAGGTCAGAGGAGATCATCCCCAAAGTCATAGAACTCAGCCGTCAACCTAATTTCCACGTTTTTGCAATCCCGAGCCTCGAATCTATACGGAAATCATCCCGAAATCACCAAAAAACACAATATCTCTTTCCCCATCAGACTTCCAAACACAAAACCACCACAAATACAGAAGCAAAACGTCCTTAGCAACACAAGGAAGAAGGGTCCAGAAGCTTAGGTCAAAGTTGAACCGGATCGGCCACCAACGAAGCTTTCGAAGATTCCCGACGTGAAGGAACAACAGCTTTTCGAAACCAAAATAGGTTAGAAACCAAATTTTCATACTCTTCTGATCAAATACACTTCTGGTCAAAATTTCTAATCAAATTGACTTTTTCTTGCTTCTGAATTAAGGTTTATTTGTGTTTCTGCCTTCTAACTTGTTAGCTAAGTTTCGTATTAATTTTGACTTCAAATTGAAATCTTTTTCTTACTAACATATTGCACATCTTTTAGGCTATAAACCCATAAATTTTGAGCTACAAACATCGTCGGGAACTATCAAAAACCCATTGTCTGTGGGTGGTCCGTGACCTCGGACGCATGGTCCGGGACCACGGACGGGTTTTCCGTGACCACGGACACCCACGGACGGTGGCGGGATTTCTTATTTTCCAATTTATCAAATTATAGGGTTTCTGACAATACATGTTCGGGCCCACGGATACCCTGTCCGTGGCCCCGGACTTTTCAAGTTTGCTTTTTATTTTAGTTCTGTTTTCCTAATTTTGTAATTCAATTGGGGTCCGTGGTCTCGGACATGGGGTCCATGGCTACGGACATAATTAAAATTTGACCTAATTCTGCCTTCGAACCCCTAGTTTAGGTAGTTTTAATTTCACTTTAATTTTCTGTCAAAAAATGTTAAAAATAAAAAAACAGAAGCACGTACTTAGGTTAAAAATGACTCGTAATAAGCCGTAATTAAACTAAGTAGAGGAAAAACGACTTCTAGGGGTAATGAAAGTAATTGAACCCTAATTAAGTCGAATATAAAGCCCCCGAACCCGAACTCTCCTTTCCTAATTTGATCTAGGTTAAAATTAGGTGGCGACTCATAATAGGTTCCAGTGAGCTAGCTTAGGTTTTAATAATTATTGTTATATGACATAGTTATTAATCTTAGGTTATAAGTGGGCCTAAAACCCGACTAGATCCTAATCACTCGAATAAACCTAGGATAGGGTTTAAAAATTGAGGCTCGCACACGCACCATCAAAATTACTTATACACTAATTTTATATTTATCTAGAAGAAAGGTAAGCTGTATTAACTTTAAAGAAATATTCACAAGTACAAGAAATCAACTGCAACAAGCTGCAGTAAACAAGTATCACAACTTCGAATCTGCTAAGAGATATATCTACCAGACCAAAGGCTCTCAACTAATTTTATATTTTAAACTACACTACTATGTATTAATTGTAATACCAAATGCTAAGAATAACTAAATACAGCAGTTTACAGTTTGGTTTGCAAAATTACAGTTACTAAGCACCGAAGTGGGCAAGTAGTGCAGAAATCAGCCCACGAACTAGGTTGCAATTAACTGTGAATCTGGGCACAAATATATGAACAAGGTTAGAACATTTGCCATTACACTCTCAGGATTCGATAGAAACGAGGTTAAAACTAGCAATCGACATGTATATGAACAAAGTTAGAAAAAAACGACAATCGATCGACCGCATACCCAGTACCCGATAGAGACGTCAACGGTGATGACCATTGTACGTAGATGGGTGGTGACCGGCGACGACGGGAGTGACAAAGGTGGTGGGAGCGACTGCGGCAATGGCCGTTACTAAGGTGACGGGAGAGAGGAGGCGATTTCAATGAGGAAGATAGCGTGAAAGAGAAGGAGAGTTACTGTAAGTGTGCAGAGTAAACGGACAAATGTTCTAGTTAAAAGGACTTTAGATTACGGTTTACATGAATATCGTAATCTAAAGTCACACTTTAAATGACGGTTCCTAAAGAACCATAAACTAAAGTGTAACGAAAATAAAAAAATAGCGCGAAAATTATTTGGCCTATGCCGGGTTTCGAACTCAAGATCGATGGTGTTGACTCATGTACCCACGGCCATTAAGCCATGAGTCTTATTCGATCAAACATATGTAACACATTAATACAAAGTTATTTTTAATCTAAAATACGCTTGTAAAACGACGTCGTTAAATGTAATTTAGATTACGCGCGGCGTCGAAAAAATCAAATAATGCTGGAAATATTTGGCGTCAGGTCAAAACGATATCGTTAACCATCAGTGGGCGGGGACTTTAGATGACAGTTATTATTAAAACCGTAAGCTAAAGTCCGTTGACCCTAAAGCGCGCGTTAACACGAGACTTTAGATTACGGTTTCACTAATAACCGTCATCTAAAGTCCGTTCTAAAAAAGGCGCGCCTACCTTCGATCGATTATTGCTTACGGTTAATTCAATAAACATCGTTAATTAATTCCGGCCTTCTTATTAATCACGGTTTCTGTTAAAGCTGCAATTAATCCACCGTCATTAAATGCTCCCGTTCCACTAGTGTGTTCCTATTGGGACTGCACCTTTTGTTCATCCTACCACCGATTTGCTTACTAAATATATGAAAGTCTTTAACGACTTCCATCCACATCCAAAGATCCCACAACTCAAAATGTCTTAACTCACTAGATAACTGCCAATGTCAATCTAGTGATAGCGAATTTTCTTCGTTTTCCATATACTTAACTCATATAGAAGATCAATTCACTGATCCAGAGCAAAACAAGATTACCAAAATCTTCACAAGATATCAAAGAAGGAAACCCCAAGGCTCATACTTCCACACTACCTAAAACCACTACCCTCGACCTACGCCCCCAGACATACAATATGAAGAACGTTCCAAATTTTCATCTAGCCAGTACGATGGAAATTCCATTTATGAATGGAACATAGATGGAAAATCCGAATATGAAATTCTCAATACTCTTCAAGAATGGGCATGGCAAAAAATGCCTGCATGATGTGTAAGATCACAGAAAGGCATGCAGCGGGATCCATAGTTGAAATACCCCGACCTTAAATATGGCGATTAAATTATCCTAATATGTAATTAAGAGCCTAATAATGCTTAAATATATTGGTAAGGAGAAATAAATCCAAAAGAAATAAAGAAACGCTTAAAAAGCGTGAACCGCTAAATAAGCATTAAATAACCATAGGAGGTATGAAACCTCGGTTAGCGTATTATAAGATTCTAAAGGCTTAATTAAGTCTAAATAAGTATTAGGGAACAAATCCCGAAGAAAACGGATCCTTAAAATGAATTAAAATCACTAATGAACATTAAAGCGCGTTTTTCGAGGTAACGAGAAAACGTGTCTTTAAGCGGGTCAAATAGACTCGTAATAATTTTGGTCAACTAAATATTCATTAATAAATATTAGTGAAGCTTTAGAACCAATAAAATCAAGAAAACGAGAAATTAGTAAAAACTGTCAAAAACGGGAAGTTGTGGGGTAGAAATATAGATAACACAAACTTATGTGTCCGCTTTTAAAATAAAAAGTGAAGCTGTGTGTGTGTGTGTATGCCAGCCGATGGCCCCCCCTATCCCTCACACTCTCTCACACACTCACTCACACTCTCTTATTTACAAAACTACAAAACTAATAAAGTAAAAACACTCACTACTTTATTCTACTACTCTCACATACTCTCTCTCCTACCCATTCTCTATTCTCCCTCACGTGAACACCCCTCACCAGCACTCTCTCTTTTCTTCCTTTCTTCTTCCATGCGATTTCCATGGAGATTTAGCAACCCTCACAAAAACACCAACTTCTCTCCTTTGTAACTCTCTCCAAACTCTTCCAAAAATTATAAAAATACCACCATTGTAATCCTCTCACCAAGGGCTACATTTCTATCTTTCCAAAAAACGAAAACACCCATTTTCGTTTTTATGGGTATGTCCCATTTGGAGTTCCAAGACCACCATTAGAAGGCCCTTGTTCTCCTTGTTCTTTTGAGGTAAAAATCTCTTCAAAACTCCATTGTTTTCTAGCCTCAAAGGCAAAACGAAAATCTAGCTAAAACCTTGTTTGGTTTCTTGTACTCTAGCTAGCCGATTTTGGCTTGTTGAAGGGGTTGGAAATCTTGTTCTTGAGCTACCCCAAACAGCTCTTGTGCTCTTGAAAGGTAATAAATTTTCTAAACCCTAAAACCTAGATTAAAGCTTGATTAATGTGAGGGTTAGTTCATAATATGAAAGGTGTATGCGAATGGTTGTAGTGCTAGTGGATTGAGAATTCAAAATCGGTAGAGAAAGAAGAAGGAAGAGAAAGAAAAGCTAGAGAAAAGCAAGGTAAGATTGCTCTTTTGTGTAGCTTGATATATGTATGTATGTAACAGTTTTTAGAGGATTGAAATGAGTATTGGAAAGGGTAATGCATTAGTAGTATAATGTGTAAAAGAGTGCAAGTATTTTAAACCTTAAGAGACATTTTAAAACTGTCAAAACAGATTGGGAATTGAGTGTTTAAGTGCAGGAATTTTTAAGTGATTGTTTAGTATTGGTATAAGGTATGGGAGCTGGTATATTGATGTCTATTGCAACAGGTGGAATAAGCATTGCAATGTGAATTAGAGTGTGTGGTGAGTGTATAAAATTATAAGGGAGACTATGGCAAAATTTACCTAGGAATGGAACACTTAGTGTGTTAAAACTAGGTGACTAAGGTGTGTATGTGTAACAGATTTTGATTAAGGAAAATAGAGGGTAAGTTGAGAGAGATGAGCAATGTATTCTAAATGCATTAGGAATGTTAGAAATGTCGATAGAAGAGGGAGATATAGAAGAGGAGTGTAAATGGCAAAATCAGTAGCAAAAAGTATCTAAGTGCATTGTGGAAACTAGGAGGAATGAGTGTACAAGATTTGGTGAAATGGAGAGTTGGACTTGGGTATAGATATTGTAGTTGCTTGGAAATGAATTGGAATGGTAGGATGGCATTAGGAGAGGGAACTATACATGGAGGAAATAAGAACCCAAAATCTGTAGCAAAAACTACTTGGAGAAACTATTGCAAGTGTTGAAAGGAATAAGGAATTGTGTAAGTTGTTTGATGGATTTAGTAATGGATTTGGTGAATGAACTAAGGAGTATTAGGAGGTTTAATTAGTGTTATAACGTGTGGGAATGAGTGTAGGAACAATGGGGAGTAATGGGTGAAAGAGGGGACCGAAAACAGAAATTAAAATGCAAATACTGGGCCGACCGGACTTGCGCCGGACTTGCAAGTTCGGTCGAGCCCAGATTTACAAAGACGGGAAAGCTTCTGGAATCGACCGGACTTGCGACCGGACTTGCAAGTCCGGTCGAGCAGAAAATTTTCCCGTCAGAAAGCTACTGGAATCGACCGGACTTGCGACCGGACTTGCAAGTTCGGTCGGACCAGAAATTTTCCCCCGTCTGTAACCTACTGGAATCGACCGAACTTGCGACCGGACTTGCAAGTTCGGTCGGCCCAGAAAAATTTCCCGAGGATAGCTACTGGAATCGACCGAACTTGCGACCGGACTTGCAAGTTCGGTCGGGCCAGAAATTTCCGGTATAGATAGCTACTGGAATGGACCGGACTTGCAAGGTCGGTCGCAAGTCCGGTCCTGACAAAAAAAAAAGATATTTTAAATAAGAATGATATATATATATATATATATATATATATATATATATAATATATATATTATATGTATGTATATCCACATAACATGTACATGTAAGAAAGTAAACCTAAGTTAAGTAAGAAAGTAAGACTTAAGGTAAAGAAAGTAAATAAGTAATGTGTAAGTATAAGAAGTGTGAGGACATAGTAAGTACGAATTAAGTAATAATAGTTAGATTAATCATTTGAATGTATGTATATCATAGGATTTGAATTGTGAATACCGAGGAACGTTGGGTACAAGTACAACGGTGAAGGTATGATTTCTTCATGCCCTGTATCCTAATCTGGTTCCCCGATGTGTGTGCTTATTTGACCACCTAATAAGATAAATGCACGAACCGGATTATATTCACATACTTGCCTGTTTACTTGTTTTTATTGTTCTTGGTATATTTCTCTTGAACAATAGTTTGTATAATTCATGAAATGTATGGAGGATGATATGGTGTAAATGAATCTTGTATTGTACTTCTGTATTGTATTATATTTCGTATGAATGTATATTGGGCCTTGTATTTGTAAATGTGGCTTGAATGTTGACTTGTGCTAATTCCTAACTAGCTAACTCCTAACTTAAGTGAGTAAATTGGAATGAGTACAAGTCCGATATAGCTTCGGCCACGCGTGAGGATGAGGTGACACAAGAGGTTGGATCCGATTCCTGGTTCGTAAGCTGGTCCACGGCCCAAATCCCTTAAGTGGGTAGCATCCTGGATTAGTGAACCATAAAATCCCGGTGGTGGGACGGAGTAGTCCCCGGGCCGGAGGTCCCGACGACTTAACATGAGTAAGAGTAAGAGTAAGTAAGTATGTATGAGTATGAGAATGAGTATGTATGCGTATGTATGAAGTAATGAGTAAAAGAGTAATCTCCACCCGATTAACCCGGGTGGACCAATGAAGCTAACTACCCGTATTGCAAATTGTGTATGTATTGGGTATATGTATCCGAAGAAGGTAAGTATGTTTTGATGGTTATATTGTACTCCATGTATGTAATGAAGTGTATGTGTGTATGCTTGCGTAAGTATTCATGTATTGTGTATAAGAGCATGTATGCATGTATGCTGTATGAAATGAACCGCATGTATTCGACCAAGTGGTCGGCGTACCCTCACTAGTACGCGGGGTATGCGGTTATCATGCTCGGCGAAAGCTGACCCCTTCGGGGGACATTTTTTAGTGTGCAGGTACCCGAAGCGAATGTGGTCAAGGCACGAGACCGCGACTACATTGGATAGTAGTAGCATAATGTAGAGGTGTATTAACTAGCACACCCCTTGTATTTAGAAACTAATGGAGTAGCGAGGAATGGGTAGTAAGTAGTCTCTTAGTGAGTACGTATGAACTTGAAGAGGTATTATGCTTGTATAAGGAACCTAGTAAACTCGGTATGGTAGATATATTGTATGGTACTTGAGTATTGTATTGAATGCAGATTGTAGTAGTATTTGGTAAGTGGAGAATGTATTGTAGATTTGTAGTACTCGGGATTCCGGTCCATCAGACCGATGCTGTATGTAGAATCAGTAGCCTGTTTAGTCACGTGGGTGACTAACGGCATTGTATCACCCATTGTATGTAAGTATGTATCCGCTGCGAGTATCTGATGAGTAAGGAGATTGGACGCTAATGACTGTATTAGTAGTAGGGTGTTACAATAGTTGCTGGATTACCGGCTAACTAAAAAAATGGTGGGATAACACTCACTAGAGAATTGACAAGAAATCATAAATCATCACGTTGAAGTCTTTGATGGTCCTAACGATCAACACTTTAAGATGATGCATGTGATTTTCTATCATCACAATTAGCCTACACTTGATTGAAAATCCAAAAGACAAACTAAATTCCCACAAAGTCTTCCTAACCAATATCCGATGTCCAACTTATCAGATTATAGATGGTACAAAGATGTTTATCGTACATAAGTACTTCAAAGAAAGATTATATGGCAAATTTTTGGAAGCAAAGATTTGTCTCGGGATTACCTACTATTTGCACAAAGATAATTGTAACACCCCTCGTAGTAAATGCGTAATAATCACTCTCGTAGCATAATCAAAGACGTCTCACAGCGGAAGTTAAAACATATAATTCTTACTTACTCGGGTGTCACATGCCATTACTAGCCCATGCGAGTAAAGAAGCAGAAAAGGAATATAACAAACATCGACAACAATTAACCGCAGTGATGAACGAGATATATACTACATCATCCTAAGTTTAAACTACTACATAAGGTAAGTGAACATCTAAGGTAATCCCAATGTTTACATTGTACTAAATATAACTAATTCTGAAGGTGCAATAAATAAATAATAACGTCGTTGACTTCCCCGAAGACCCGCACTCCGGCTTCATAGCTCGATTAAGTCCTTAAATGTGTTGGCCCCAAAAGGGGCTCAGCAAACTATATGCTGGTATGCTAAATGTGATCCTAGACCATTTAGGCCACTTAGGTCGTTTTAGCCATCTTGATTAACATGGGTTCATTCATTTTGTACCGTTTACATGATTATAACATAACTGTAAATACGGAATTAAACACACAATAGGTATTCAAACATTCCACCATCACGACATGCTATTACGACATCAATTATTGAATCATTAAATTCGAATTGATGGTAATGTAAGAGTTAGCTGAAGTCCAGTTAGTCTCACTTGTTTTTTCCATCACATGAGCCCCGCTTCCACAATCTCACATAAACATACGGGTGTCATGTAAGGACAATTCCCCGTTTAACCTCACACATTAATATTTTGACAGTAGTCCGGTGCATCTACAGTGGGTAGATGGACTCACTTATCTATAGTGGTAGATGTCCATTAGGCCGAAGCCAGGGTATGGTGCCAACGGTAGCACACCCGACTAACGTCGTATCCGGCTCGTTAGGTAAACAAGAGTAGACCCTAAAACGGTGTTAGAACTCTAGTGATCAATATGCGTAACCTGCTGGAACGTATGCAGACCAGGATTTAAGAACATTGTTTCATTAATTAATTATCACATTCTCATAAGTTAGTGTATTTGAATTTGTCTCCTGGAGATTCAATCTCGTTATCGGAGAAAACACTTTTATTGGATGCCTATCGGGTCTTACACACAACCTAGAAGTCAACTATGTGATGTTCAAAGGTCGAGTCATCGCTCTAGAGACGGTTAATACCGGGTCTCTAAACTAAGTTCCTTACTAACCATGTTAGGATTGTTTTACTCTCACAGATAGTATCCAGAGTCTCTCCCAAATTCATACACAGTTAGGGCGATAATCAGTATCACATATCCGAACGACGTACGCGCACAATTAATAAACGCTTTGACGTCGGTACATAAACACAGATAATACAAGCCCAACATTATTTATCACATGCAAGCACAACAATTTTGTCCGGAACCCAAGGAAACTTAGGGCTTTCAGACCCCACATTCACATCCGTTCACCGACAAAACGCAAAGGTGATGAGTCACGCCTGCGCCTGTCCACTAGTGCTCCTGAACTCGTATCTAGCAGCCCGTACCTCTGTAATATATTGTTCTAACATCAGTGTCTATATCACGAGACTGCTTAACTATTACAGGTGGGTTCTAATCTTCATCCCGTAGTTAACCCCTTAGTCGGTTGTTTGTTTAGCTAGGGTTGTTATTAATTCTCAGGATTACAGTTTCATGACACTTTACAGTTTATGCTTAAATAGTATTTGATACTGTAACAATATCTAGTACGTAGGACTTAACCTCCTAATATTCTTGTATGGTTATTTGTTTTACATATTTACGTACACACACATACATGCATGCATGTCTAACCATATTCACTTATTTGTGCATACATAGAATATGGTTTATTTTCGTGATTCATTAAGCCAAGTTATATCTTCACTTACAGTAGTATAATACTTTGTGTGTGTTGGTTAATTAATTTACTTGGCTAAGTTTTGTTGGTTGCTCAACGTAGTTTGACTTGGTCAACATCTCAAGTCCATATTTCATAATAGTCGATATTTATTTATCGCTTATACCACATTACCTTGTACTATAATTTCATAATGTAAGAATTATAAGTTTCCTACAATGAATTTAATTCTTTATTCTTTGTTAGACACACTTGTACTTAATTGTGTTATTTACTTGCAACCGTTTTACTAAGGATTCACCTTAATGTTGTACAAGGTATTTTATACATTGTCATAGCCCTTATTTTATAAGTTTCTAACCATGTGTTATACTCCCCAATTTTCTAATTTAATTCCATCATTGTTATGTGATTGTTTACAAGGTATATGTATATCATAATAATTCCTTCATAACATACTCTTATACTTTAATATATAGTCACTTTATATCATTTTAAACCTTATATTATATTGTTCATTATTTTTGAAAATTCCAAACCAACACTATACTTTCGGTATTCTAAATTTCCTCCCCTTTTATTTTGATTATTTACAAAACCATCCCAAATATTATTTGTTGTTACTTTTTTCAATCATTATTTAATTTATAACCTAAGGTTCCAATACCTTATATTATACAAACATATATACATATATATATTTATATTCAATTCGAACAGCAGCCCTTCTATTCCAGTTTTATACTTTTACCCGGAACTTTCTCATTATTGCATATTACTCCTCTTTATTATGTAAACTTACAATTAATACCTAAAACTTTATATTATACATATTAGCTTATTTATTTCCAAAATTTCCCCAAAATAATGTTATAAATTTCCCAACAGACCCTAGGCTGTTCCAATATTGTTCTCCACCCCTAAGTTTTAGTTATTTACATAATAACCCTAAAAGTTTTATAAATGTTACATTTTAATACTTAAACTATATATTATAGCCCTTAGTTTATTAAATTACCAATATCAATCTAAAATTCACCAAAATTATGTAGAGACCCCTACTGGTCATATTAACCTCATTCCAGCCTTAACTTTCGAAAATTACATAAACACCCTAAATAGTTTTGTAATTTTCATTTTTAACTTAATACTTGTTTTAAGTTACCAAATCAATTACTTATTTTTTCCAACTTCGTCAAACACATATATGGTCAAGGTTGACCCTCCAAACACTCCTTTGACCAACACTTATCAGTAATTATGAACATACCCCTAGTACTTCTCGAGTTTTACATATAAGTGTTTAAACTTCATAAAAGTTACATTTTAGGTTTTAAAAAAATTCCTAAACCACCCCCATTCGGTTTTAATTAATATTTAGCACCATAAACTTTGTTTATTACATTTTTACCCACTTGGTAAGTCTTATGTCTATTTTAACATTTATAAGGTTTATAAACCATAATATAACTTAATATTTAATTTATGTTACACCAAAATTCATCATTATTCATCCAAAATGTTCCTAGGTGAATATGTTCACTAAAATTACATCTTTGCACCAGCAACTTAAATAATTCATTTAATCACCCAAAAACTTAATAAATAATATTTAAAACCTTTAACAACTATAATAAAAATGGCCTAAACACATGGCCTTAATCATAACATAAACATAGTCATAAAAGACATTACAATGCCCACAAACTATACATTATACACGGGATTGTTCCAGATTTATCTCTTAGCTCTTAGAATCATTTTCATTCACTTTTAACTTATAAACTTGACTTTAACAAGTCATTAGCACCTAGGTTCACCAACTAAACATATCACCATCATTTTCTACACATTTATAAGGTTTAAACAGCACCTATACCATTACCCATTCTCGGATATAATGTGTACTACAAGATAAAAGTCTTTTAAGCCTTAAAAATGGATTTAAGTGTTCTTACCTTGTATTAAATCTACCAAGGAGTCCAAGCAGCTCCTAGATGCTCTTGGTACTGTATATATACAGAGCTTAGGTTAGATTTTACTTTATGACATTTGCTTAACTATGAACAAGCTTTTAAAGCTTATTAAGGATTTTACCTCTTTGAACTTTGGTTTTTCTCTTGGAAATCAACCCAGCACTTCATGGACATCACAAGGACCATTCAGCCATATTTATACTATGAATAAAAGTTTAGTTAGTGACCTTTCCCAAATGACAAGTTTAAGGAGTTTTTAAGCAAGATTAAAGAGAGATTTTACCATGAACTTTTGGGAAATGTTATGTATGGTTCTCGGCCACCTAATACATTAGTAATGAGTTTAGTTTCTGTAGGAAAAAGGATAGAAGAGATTAAGCTTGAAAAGCCATGGAAATCCATGACTGTACCTTGATTTGGAGCCCTTTTTAGATGGGTTTTGGAGCAGCTCCTTGGCTAAATTAAGAGGGCTGGAAACACCCTTCAAATGGGTGTCAAAAGGTGTAGAAAAATAGATAAGTAACAGGTCATTCTCGGACTTAACATATAAGAGAGGTAAAAAGGTGTTTTAAAGGCATTTTTCCTAACCTTAAGGTTCTTAAGAGGTTCCCCTAGCCCTTGGCTTTGTATTGGACGTGGCTTGGGTCCTCCAAGGGAGTGTTGGTGCCTTGGATACAGTAAGAAGAATTAAATTCGGCCATATACCCAAATAGAAGAAGAAAATGTCTGAGAGCACATTTTTCTTACCTTTGAGTACCAATCAGGTTATCACGAGTTTAAACCCTTAAATGGCCCATACGCTCTTAGAAAATCAGTTAGAATGATAGAGGGAGAGTGGGTGGTGATTTTGGTGCAAGAAAATCGAATTTTGGAGGTGAAATGAGCTTTAAAACTCCATTAGAGCTTAAGGTATGTTAATGGAGGTTGAAGATGGTGAAGGGGAGGATGAGCTTGGTTTAGAGAGGAGAAGAGACTGAGAGTACAGGCAAGGAGGCTGGAGACGGCTGACTTGGGTATTAGTATAGGAAATTTTTTTTATTAGGTAATTTTGGTGTGTAAGAGATATTTGTCTCTCTTGTTGCTTTCTACCTAATTCCCTTGTCTTATAATGTCATGGTCTGATTCTCATGTCCCCTATGCAGTGTAGACAGCCGAGACAAGCAGGATTTGTTGGGAGGAACTCATCTTGTGTGAGAGGGAATGAGAGAAAGGATGTGGAAAGGTGTTTTTGCTTTTTTCCTCTTTGGGAATGCTTTGTCATCTTTTGTTTTTTGTCCCATCCAGCTCATATCTGATTTCTCCAAGCTTGCAGCCGGCCATATAATGTGGGGGAGGGGACCATTTACCATGCTAGCTTAATATTACAACCTTAATTTTGTACATTTGTGACTTAGTTTATGTGTTAGGTGATAACATGTGTTATTATTGTATTAAGGTGTGTATATAGGTGGTTGTTGTGTTTAATAATTTTTTTGACTATGAAATGTTTTATATAGTCTAATGAGTAATATTTATGATATTTAATACATGTACTAATGTGTTACATGTAGTATTAATTTTAGGAGTTGATTTCTCCTTAATAATCTTCTCTCCTTGATTAGAGATTTAATATATAGTTTGGTGTCCAATTTGGACTATATGTTTATACACTAATGTTTATAATGAGTATTACCCATTAGATGAATATTTGGTACTTATAACCTTCATTTGTTTAATTCCTTATTAATTAAGGTAATTAATGTTTGGGGTATTTCAGTCTATCCCCCTCAAAAAGACTTCATCCTGAAGTCTCATTTCTAATCAATTGGTCCTATATAATCTAGTTCCATGACCAGTATCACTCCTAGGGATCAAGTCCCGTATCTTCATATCTCAAGGTGCAGTAAGTGCACATAATATCTGATAAGCATAGTGCAATAAATGCACTTCTACTGTATCATACGAAAGTATAATCCACACACGGTGCAGCTCAAGTGCACGGCACAATATTCACACATCCACACATGTGCAACGCAAGTGCACAATACCATATTGGTTCTTTCACTTTCCACATAGATATGATATATATATATATATATATATATATATATATCTATCACATATCTCCAAGGATACATAAAAAACAAATGCATTCACAAACATAATCGAGTATCCATAACACACATACAAGTGCACAAATGCACATACAACTAGTTACAACTAAGTATGCCCCACATACGTACCACAAGCACAACATTAAACAACCAATTCCTGGTATACGCCAGTGCGCGCCAAGAGGCTCTACCCCCCTTTAAAAAGGGTTACGCCCCTGACCCCCAAAGTATCTAACATCCGCTATAAGAAGAGCGCTGGATACTTGGCTCGTATAGAGTCTTCCAACTCCCATGTGGTCTCTTATGCCTCATGGTTTGACTAAAGACCTTTGACCTTTCTAATGGTCTTGGTCTTGGTCTCCCTCATTTCTGTATCGGGTATAAGGAGTGGAGTCTTCTCTTATCTGAGAGACGGGTCTAATTCTAGCCTTTTGGGCTTGAAAAATGTAGAGAGTGGGACGCGTACTTCTCTAGCTGGAAAGCGTGAAGTATTTTGTGCGCTCTCTCAAACACGTTGTAATGGGCCCACTCGCTCCGTAGTGAGGTGTAGACCCACGAGCATAGGGTTCAATTTGCCCTTTTTTCATTCCTATGGATGTATTATGGATTATTTATTAGTAGCAAGTCATTGCTGACCCCATTCCAATGTGATGGTGATATACATGGTCTTTCTTATGCTTTTGGAACAGAGGTATCTTGATCAGAGCGGTATCTTTATTATACGTACGCTCGATTTTATTCAAGTCGCCTATCCTGGTATTCCGGATTGCTAGCATTCATGTTCGTACTATATCTTCAAATGTTCCTTGTCTTCACTTACTAACTTTCAGTTAATGGTGAAATGTGACATTGGCTATCGTTAGCAATCAGTACTCTTTGCACCTGTCTCAGCAATCTTGAGACATACTATTCTATGTATTCACTAACATTATCCTTGTGATCTCGTGTCTCCAGGTTGTTTTGTTCCGGAGTAATACGTTAGTTGTAGTATTTGCTAGGTACCTCTTGTTGATGTATCTTGTGTTTCCTCGTATGTCGGTCTAACAACAATATTTGTATTGTTCGCCCTGCGCTTCTGCTGGGGGAAATTCATTTGTTATTCTTATTATTATTATTTTTTGGTGTTATGCTTCTTTCAGCATCCAAGGTGGGTATGCTCTACGGCATTGAGGCATTTGCCTCAGGGTTTATCCTGTATCTTTCTCATGTTGATTTACCATGAGTGTATTTGTACATTTATGACTCTCCACGTGGGTGTGTAGTGTTGAAAGCTGTATTTACTTAGAGTGTCTCTTTGAATGGTCTAGACTATTATAGTCTGCCTTTACAATAATTTTGTTCCTCATTATTGAGTTTTATGCGAGTTTTACTCGTCTGATTCGTGCCAACTTGTTTATTTCTAATGGCTGCTTATAATGGTCGCTTATGTGTGTACCATATTGTAGTCGATTCGACGGTTATTGGTTATTGTTATACTTGCTTTGAAGCTTAGGGCATCCGCTAGTATACTAGCTCTGCCTTCCTTTAATCAATTAGTAGTGTTTTTATGTTTAACCCCCTTTTTGGTGAAAATGTAGCATTGCCCTTACTCTTGGGTATGTGGTGACTGTTATATCATACAGTATTGTTTAGTGTCTTTAGTTTGGAGAATAGTTTCTTTGTGCCCTTCTTTCGGGTGACGGTTATCATCATTAAGTAGGTTCTTTCTGGATGGCAAGAATTGTGCCATTGTAAGTGGACTCTCGATCCTTATTAGGGTACATATATTTACCCGCCCATTTAATGGGTTCTCATGCATTTGTCATTTAGTTGACTACTAGTTCCCTCATCATTCGGGAGGTTTCCTTTTATACTATTGTGTATTAATCATTCCCTTGTGGAGTCACGACTTTGGTCGTGTTGCATCTAAGGTTTTTGGTTCCTCTAGTCTCGTTGGTTAAACTAAGACCCTTCTTGTTATTTCATTTGAGGTGGTTATTTGCACTGGTCTGGATTTGTATCGTTGACCTTGACACGGAGTTGACTACTTCTCGTTTTCCTTATACTACTTGTCTATATGTACGGAATATCCTACTGACGAACTACTTATTTGACTAACTTTTAAATGAGCCTGTCAAGCCCACAAGCTCCTATGGAGTGCGGTCGTTCCTTATTTGTTTTTACATATTTTCGTAGTGTCTGTCACACAGTCACAATCTTGTGGAATATTCATTTGTCAATCTCTTTCTCAAACAATATTGGTGTATCCCAAAGGGATTTTTGGTTCCCTAGGTCTCTTGCCTAATGGGCATGATTAGTATTTTATGTTTAGTAAGTGTTTGTGATATTGCGTCCAAATAGTGTGGTTTATACTGTAACTGTATGAGGTGGTTTCCTCATCTATCATTGTTTTCAACATAAGTTCACCAATGTCTTAAAGGGGTTCTTACGACCACTTGTATTGACAAGTCATCGTTGGTCTATTATTTAACAGGTTCTTTATTGGAGTGATTGTGCATCGACTCCAAATTATCATTATCTGGTTTCCGTGTGCACCGTTTGGCGTTTGTTCATTATTTATCATTCTTATATTTTACAGGTTGTTTGTGTTGTTTGTGGTACGTGTTTTTGTTCTTCAAACTTCACCCTATTTCCTGGGTTACATCATTTGTTGTAATCTCGGACTCCGTGGAGAAGGTTTGTGTTTCCTTCTCTATGGAAATCCTTGTTATAGTTTGGTTTCAATCGGTTTTCCTCATTAGTCATTTTGTTTTAAGTGTTGTTGCCCTTGTGGCATATCTTGGAAAGGTAGTCGGAAGTGGTAATTCCACTCTCCTAGGCCCGTGTGCCTCTAATAGTACATTGGATATTCTTTCTTAGGCTTGTGCCTCATGTGTTAGACCTAGTGTCCTGTATTATTGTTTAAGTTGTTGTAATTGTTTAACTTACATAATCATCATCACTGACATCCATCACGTTAGTAGGTGACATGTCTTAAACACGTGCTTCTCTTTTTTGTCACCTATGGTGTGGTGGTATACCGGTGGCAATAGCCATTCCCTTTTCATGGAAATTCCATCCAATGATCAGTTGTGATCAAATGGGGTAACATTTAAGTTTCTTTCCTACCTGGACATTTGTTCGTTCATGGTACTCCTTTGTAAGGATAGTGCCTTGGATGTTAATTGTTTAAGCAGTCGATGCCGGTTGCATTCGTGACTGCAACTTGTTTAAGTAGAATCTGCTAAACGAATATTTGTAGGATAAAACTATACATAAATGAATAAAATAATAATAAACTATAATAAACTAATCCTACAACTCTACTACGGGTAGCAAATAAAACCCGGTCGGAGTATAGTGTAAATATATTACGACCGAGAGTATTGAACCCAAGGGACTCATAGAAAACTAGTCCTAATCCGATAATAACCTATTCTAAAACAAGGTGGAAAAGTAAAGGTTGATTCTAAACTAAGAAAACTAAATAAACTAACTTTGATTTGGGAATATATCAATGCAAGGGTATCATATGACCAATGGTCAAGGGTGGCAAGTGTCAAAAGAATTTAGTCTCGCAAAATGAAAGATGCCGGGTCTCATGCCTGACCTCTTTTACCTAGCATAGTCTAGGCCTTTGAATGTGCCAGACAACTTATATTCGACATTACATCTGGCAACGTTGATTTCGTAAATACCACATCTTGTTTCTGGTTCGACAACAATAACTCATTATCCATACTTGCATCGTGCATAGCTAATGCCGCGAATACAACCGAATAATGGGGAATAAGAGATTAACCCTAAACCTTAGGTCTTGCTCCCGCTGAGGTGCAGAAGACAACGTTAAAAATTACCAAATTCCTAATCTATCCTATTCTTGCTTTTGTAAGCCTTAAATAGGACTTAGAGATAAGAGAATGAATAGCTAATTCATTATACTTGTAAGAAGATTAGAACTCGGGTTAAGAAACTTGAAATTCCATAAATGGTCATAAGAGTTTTACAAGGCATTCTTCCTAACCAAAAACCTAACAAAGAATTATACATCACCATCCACAACACTACAAAAGAATAGAAAGGTGGAGAAGGAGATGTTCATAGCCTTAACCCGACAAGGTCTTCTTTTCCTTCTCTTGCGTGGATGGATCCGTATACTTCTTTGGACACCAACAATGGAGTGGGGCGGAAACAGAGACGTGAATGGAGTGTATTTTGATGTTGAAGTGTCCCCTATGATGTAGACTCTCGCCCTATTTATAAGGCTCAATTATGTCTGTTGCCGGGCGTCATGCCGGATGAGGAGTAGCCAGCATATGTGGAAAACGTGTCAACTGCTCAACTGTCGAAACCGCAAAAATCCACACGAAACAGTGCATATGCGGGTAGGAGATACCCGACATCATACCCGGCATTAGCCTAATCACCAACGGTCAATAACTGATATCACTTGGTCAACCGTGGCAACTCTTCACTTATGCCGGATGGAATCTACCCGGCATCATGTCCGGCAAGGCCTATTTCTATTCTGTGTTTATGCCGTGCATAAACAACCCGGCATGGAGTCCGGCATCAGTGGACTTTTTGGCTAGAAATTTGTTCCTTGTATATAAAACACATAAAACACATAAGACTGAACTAATTGAAATACCCCAAACTTAGATATGGTGTTTAAGTAATAAACTAAGATATAAGAAGGCTAAATAATGCCTTAGAAACATTAAGGAACCATTTTAGTCAAAGAAAATATAAGGAAACACCAAAAGAGCAGTTTAAGCAAAAACGTGCTCTAAGCTTGGAGAGACTTGGGTGAGCACCATAATATTGTTCTAAGACCTTAGTAATATCCTAATGGTCATTTTAACCAATTACCAAAGAAAACCAAGCTTGAAAACAAGTTAAACACAAAATGTGCTTTAAGGAGTCTTAAAGCACATTTTTGAAAATTTGTCTTGTAAATAGGTTTTGAGTGGCTAAATGTCCATCATTACTCTTTAATTAACATGTGTACTAATTAGTATCACATTAGGAAGTCTAAATCAATGGGAAATCAAAAATTTCACAATTATGTGCCTTGTTTAGTGAATAGTAACCAAATAATGCTAGTTTAAGACATTAGTCAAAGTAAGTCAATTAAATGGTCAAAAAAGACCACAATACACCTTGTTTGACCAAGGGGCCGGTTTTAAGTGTGACTCACCACACTTATCTAGCTAAGTAATGAATAAAGCAAAAGTAAGTAAATTCACTATTCACCTTTAACATAAATATCTTACCTTTACTTACCTCTCTCCTCACCTCTTCATTCTCTCTTGTTCCCACCGGTTTTGAGCTGCTCCTCTCTTCTTCTCCAACATGAAAAAACCTCCATCCTAGCTTCACCTTCCTTTGATTACTACTTACTCATTTTAGCTCCAAAACCAAAACAAAACACATATTCTTCTTAGTTAGCTCAAGCTCCTTCTTTCTATCTTTTCAAAACTTCAAGAGCCTCATTTTGGAGCCAAGGAAAATCGCCATTAGAGGAGGAAATTCAAGTTTGGTGAGTTCATTGGCTTCTCCATTCTCTTAAGGTAAGGAATATGTAAGAAAATCTAGGTTTCCATCATTTTCTTCCCTTGTCTGAAAATTTGTACTCATGGGACTCCATGTTTATGCTTTGTTCTAGCTTGTTTTCTACTCTTCAAAGGATAAAGGAGGTCCTTCTTGCTTCATATCCAAGCTTGTCTTGAGAAACCAAGGTAAAACAATCAATTTAATGCCTTAAAACACATTTTAACCTTGGTTTTATTCCTTAAGGTTAGTATGTTGTTTAGTACTCATTGGAGTCATTGAATATTGGTTAGAACATTGGCAAGGAAAATTTGATTGGTGACCGAGATTGTTCAAGAAAAACCTAAGGAGAAAAGTTGTGGAGCTTGGAAAAAGAACAAGGTAAATGTCTTACCTTAAGGTGTTTAATGCATTAAGGGATGGGACTTAGGTATATGTTGAGTGTGGCTTAGGGTTTACATTAGAAGAGGGCTATATAAATATATATACCTATATATAAAAGGAGAAACAATGACTATGCTTGAGAATTTGTGACTAAGGAGCTAATGAGAAAAGAGATAGTTAAACAATGTTGAGATGAATTACAAGAAGAATTTTATTTCAATGGGAGCCTTGTTTGTGTATTCGCAGGTTAAAGGCAAATATATGTGGAAATCAATGGTTAAGATTATTTTCATTTAAGGGCCTAAGTGCCAAGCATTTTAAGTTTATACACTATGAGATGGTGTGGTGTAGTTTTGGTGTAAATTGTGTGTTAAGATGTTGTAATGAGAATTTGAGTGATCTTGGTTTTGATGGAGAAAAACCAAGTGTTTGGGTGTAACAGTATGCTAGAGAACCCATGGCAAAATTTAGTGAAGAACCTAAGTGTTTAAGACATTCTAAGGAGATTTCATGACTAGGGTAGTACTAGGAACTTAGGGGTTGTTTTGATGAAAAAGAGTAAGTTCAAGGTGTTCTTGTGAGTTAGAATGACTTAGGCATTATCATGGGGGATTTAGGAATCAAATGAATGAGCTTGTGTATTAAGGACTTAGGTAAATATGGGTAAACTAGTAGAAAGGAGATAATGTGTTGGAAGAAGGAGGCATAAATTTGTGTAGGAACTTTAAGTAGTTGCATAAAGGAATTTTAGGTGGAGAAAGATGCTTGGGAGATGATGTTATAGTGGTGAGGAAACATTTTGGCATAGTGGTTATAATAGGTGTGAACCACCACATAGAAACCTAAAGAGAAACATTACAAGTGTTGACATTATTGCAAGGAAATAAAATAATGACTAAGATGGATATTGATGAGTGATTTAAGGATTTTAGTGGAAGGCTTAAGGTGTGTTTTAAATGCCCAAGCGAGGTTAAAGCATGCTAAAAAATGAGATAGGTGTTTAAGGATTTAGAAGATGGGTATTTTGGCCTGTCCGAACTTCCGTCCGAATTTGGAAGCTCGGACATGCCCTGTTGAAATTTAATCTTCTGAGTCTCGGCCAGTGTCCGGACTTCAGTCCGACCTTAGATGTTCGGACACTTGAAATTTTCCTTTGAATTTCCCTCGACCTATGTCCGAACTTAGGGAAGCTCGGACACATGTTCGGACACTTGAAATTTTTCTTTTGATTTCCCTCGACCTATGTCCGAACTTAGGGAAGCTCGGACACACGTCTGGTTGCACCCTTTTTGAGTCTCGACCTATGTCCGAACTTGGGAAGCTAGGACACAAGTTCGGACGCGGTGCTGTTTTGGCAAAAAAACTTTGTTTAAGGTTAGGAAATGGTGGGGATGATTAGGTATTGATGTTATAAGGTTATTAAGGACATGTTTGGTGGGTGTAATGGTCATTAAGTGGTGAGTAAGTGTAAAGGATAATGAGAAATGATGATGCACTAAGGAGTTAAGTTAAAAATCATAAGGCTTAGTGAAAAACAATGAGTAAAAGTTGATGTCTAGGGAGGCTAAGTAATTGTATTGAGTTGAATTGAATAATAACCTAAAACTGAATGAATGTTTTAGGACTGGTGAATTGGGACTTGGAAGGAGATAAACCAAACAATCGTCGACGGTGAACGGTACAATCTTTCTTGTGACCTGCTTGCTAACGAGGTGTCCCTCGGCTTGTGTGCTATCTGTTAATTTGCTATGACTAAGACAAGATAAAGCATGCAACCGGTTATATTTGTTCTCGATGTGAATGTGTTTCTTTACACTAACCCACGAGACTTGAGATTGTTACTAACTAAGTTAGTACTTACTAAGTTAAGGATAAGAGTTAAGTATTGGTGACTGTTGGTTAATACCCGTTAAGGTTTAACTAACACATGGTGGGTTAAGATTTTCACTAACTGGAACTTGAGTGAGGAACCCGGGACTGACTCCGGTCATGCATGCTAAGGAAAGGGGGACGGTATCTGAATCAGATCCGCCCTCTGCTTAAGGACTTGTCTCGGACTTGTTGCCTAGGGTCGGTTGCCGGCTCAGCTACACTTGACCCGTCCAAGGTAGGTGGCATTAAGATGGTGTGGTAGGATCACCTAAATCCTAGGTTTGAGATTAAGCTACAACCATTCCTTTCTAGGAACGGTTTGTATACTGAGATTAAGATAAGGTTAAGACTGAGGTAAGATAAGAAACTGAGGTTAAGGAAATCAGGAATAAGGGGGGTTACTAACCCGCTTGATAAGGGAACGCTTGTGTCGTTCATTGTGTGTAAACTATGTATGTTCATCTGTGGATTGTTGTTTATAGCACTTCATATCATGCTTGTGTACTTAATCAATTTCCATGCTATCGACAATTAGTCGTCGTAGCCCCATTAGCTTGGGGGCCATGAGAGGGAGTACCAGCATTCGTGCTGACCCCCTTTGGGGGCTGTTTTTACACTTGCAGGTAAGAGACCCATGAAGTTACTCCACGAGAGTAGGAGCGGTTAGACTTAGGGTGGGGTTTATTTTGAGTACGGGTTGCGCTTGTGCTCCCGTTTGTTTATATTGAAACTGATGTAATTTTGTGACTATGACTTAGATACTTAAACTCGGTTGGTTGGTGGTATTTTGGATGGTGATGTTTTGGTCGGTTGTTTACTTTGGATAAGCGTTGTAAATTGATAGGCCGGTATATTCTAACGATCAGACCGTGGCAAGGTCCCGGTGTTTGTTATTTCTGCTGCGACAAATTCGATTGAGTGTTAAGTTTTGCAAAACCACGATTGGCTTTGGGGCGTTACAAAAGTGGTATCAGAGCGTAGTTACGCTCTGATCAAGAAATACCGGACATGAGTAACCACCGAGTTAGAAATAAGTTAAGAAATAAGTGATGGGTTAAGGGTGTGAGCTGTTAGTGTGAGTAGAGTCAGATGACCACTAATGAGTGTGGATCGTCTTTACCGTCTACGGACGTTATAAATTCGTTAACCGAAATAGTGGTGGATACGAATCTGATGTGAGTTGTGATTGTTCAGATGTTAGGAAGGAGAGGCCGAGGCCGTGGCAGAGGCGATGATGCTTCAGTGATACCGAAGGGCAGACGATCGCAGAGATTGTAGCTGCCGCATTAGGACATAGGCTATCAGCCCGATGTGGGGCACCACCTCCACCG